>JACDQD010000006.1:21202201-22434661 GCA_019843655.1 Lethocerus indicus
GGGCCCCATTTCCCGTGAGAACTGCAATTATACTTCCATACAACAAACAATCGGCCGGCATTAATACGGGTTGAAGGTGGATGAGGAAGCGGCTCCCCCCCCCCAAACCGTACCTCGGGTAATGGCGGACTCCGCGCCCATATTAAAGGTCATACTGTTAATTTGAGACCGCCGGCTTGAAATGTGGAGAGTTGATGCGCTGGAGTAAGAGAGAGAGTGAGAGGGAGGGAGACTCGGCTTCGCCTATCCCATTTCCAGGGAAACGCCGTATTTCAAAGTCGTGGCTCCCGGGCTTCATTAATGACTCCGGTTTATACCTCCGTCGTTCGGATCCATATTAAAACCGGGAATATTCAAACGACCGCCGCGGGCTTAATAGGTACCGCAGTCGGCGCATTAAAATCTTTATATCCCTACCGATCCCCCGCCTTCCGTCATCCGTGTGGACTGGTCTCGCCGAAATGTCGCGCGAAACCCGACCTTTGCAACCGAGTCCCGCCGCAGTCTTCGTTAAGCGGGAAAAGATGGCGACGGTTCCTCCACTTCTCCTCCGGGTGGCCGGAGCGTTTTCGAAAACGGAGCCGAGAATTCCGTTTTTCCGATTTCGAAACGTCCCAAGCCGGAGGAATCGCGTGACAGGTTTTGTGTACGCGAGGCCGGTTCATGTCATACGGACGGGACACGAAGATCGGAATCGGTCGCATGTCCGCCACCCCGGGGACGACGACATTCCAACTCTAATGTCCCTAACCCCCTGCCGCCCCCTTAGACCGAGGAGCAAATACATCATAATTACGGTCCGACAACCGTTGATGTGCATTTCGCGTGTAAAAAACTACCACTTGTTTTAATTGAAAATGAAAGTTGCTTCCTGTCCCAAGATCTAAAGCGAACTATTTGAATTCTAAATAGCGACTTTATACTTGGGCCCGAACATGGGAATAGTTCACGGGCTGTAATTCGAGTGGGGTGTGTCCACTGAGATAATTTTCGAGTTAGTCTCGCGGGCGCCACCGTCCGTCCACCGACAGCCGGACAGCCCGATAAATTAAACGATCCGACCGGCGAGAAATGTTGGGACATTAATAATCGACTTATTTCATTTCCATTTACAGCAATTATGAGTGAGGGGGACGGGGAGAAAAATTTAATCGATGAAGGCCTCGAGTCGCTAAATTGTTTGTTAACAAATATGGTCTCGTTACATTTTATATGTCCGGCCGCTGGGAGGACGTTGAGCGTTGTACTAGCGCGGTTAGACCGTATAATTGCTTCTTACGTTATATTACGTACGCGGTCTTAACGACAAAACCATTTTGTTTGTTGTTCTTCATTTTTTATTTATGGTATTTACTCGCATATTAAGTCCTAAGCTAGACCAGTTTCGGCTTTTCAGAATTCCGTCTGTACTAAAGTTAACACATCCTGCAGCTAGTGCGTAGAGTTCAGGGTAACTTACAGGGTAACTACGCTGTATTACATGTCCACAAATTAATGATGTATAATGGAGTAAGACATATTTGACGACGACTTTCTATTATTGTTACTTGAGGAAAACGTTTCAGCCTGTTAATAAAGTTGGGAATCTCCAGAGGGGCGACAGACGACAGAGATTTTTAAAGTGCTCGTTTCGAATTCTGGTCCGTTTCTGGCTAACTGGAATGGTTCGGTATTTTCAACGGCGGGGACCAGCCCTAAGTGTTATACTTCGACTTATCTTAGTGAGGTCCAGCGATATGTGAGACTTGTTTATTGGGCATCGTCTTTGGGGAATCAAATAAAGGCACTTTTCGGAAAAAAGTAAATAGAAAAAAGCGCTCAATTTGTATAGAAATTGGGCATCTTAGGTTTCGGGATTTTCTCCTCTGTCCCAAACTGAAAAAGTGCCCTCCAATTGGAACAGTAATAGGAATATCGATATAAAGTGAACGTTTTTGGTATGCGTAATCCAGTATAAAGTGTTATAACTGGAATAAAAAATGTGCATGAAATCACTAATCGGAGTCGGACATTAAAGAGTAGTTCAGAAGTTTTTTCGTGACATCGGTCAATACCAACATGTGGAAACGAGATTGGCAGAAGTGAATAGTGTTTAGTGAACTAATGAAAATTTTATGACAACCGTCACCTTTTATTAAGGTAACCGCTTCGCGGGATTCGATCCCGTTAGGCCGGACCCTCACGAGCATTAATACCGCGTTACGTAACCGAAGCTATTAGTTTTAATTTATTCGAATATCGTAGCTTCTAAGGAACGGGCCGGTGTAATTGAATCGTAGACAACTGATAACGGATAACGATTTCAGTATCGAAACTGACGATCGACGTTCGGTATAAATTCAGAGAGCTGCCCGGAATATTTATTGGCGTTATTTAAGTTAGTGTGTACCGGGCGGGACATTGAATCAAACGCGGCATAACTCTCACGGTCTCATTGGCCCGCTTATAATTTATCTCCTTCTCCCTCCCCAAGAAAACAGATATCAATAAGGCTGCGATTCCCGCTTAATCCGTGGGGCGGGCGCTCGATTTCCCGACAATCGGATAATTTATAAGTCCCGCTAATGGGAGTGTATCGTGTTTTTAATGAGGCAACAGACATCAAGTGGATATGACGGAAATGATCCTGACCTTTTGCGCGATTGAGCCCGGCTGCCAGGCGAAGCGGCTTTACACTCGCCCTCCTTCTCCCACCCTTTCTCTCTCTCTCTCTCTCTCTCCTCGCTCTCATTCAACTCCGCGTCCTCCCTTCCACCTATCCGTTTACCGATCCGGGCGGAATTTATTGTGGCGCTCCTCCGTTATAGACATCCGATGTCTTCGAGATCTCTGTCCACGGGCCCCTTATTTATCCGCCCATTGAACGTGGCAGGTTAACAGCAATCGTTAAAAGTATTAGCGCGTTCCCGCCACCATTAGAACAAAATTTAGTTTCATACAGGGGCCCTCCTTACGGCTATTGACAAATTCATAATCCATATCGGTTGGGAATTTCTCCACGACGGTAAAAACATTGATGAATATCACCAGAGGCCACTAAGAAGGAACCAGAAATTAAAAGAGCGTCCACCTATTTGGCACAGTTTATCCGTCGGCGAATCAGATATATTAAGTTAATACGGTCTTTAAGGCATCGGAATCTAATCGAGTTTTTGTACACTTCAATTTCAGAACTGCCATAATCGAGGAGAGAAATCAAAAATAGTAAAAGAAGTTGTCTTTATTAGCGACGTCGAAAGTGCGTATTCCAATTACTGAGATAATCTGTTATTTTCGAAGTTAAAAAAAAATTAACCTGTAAATGGTAATTAGTTTCGGAGTCTTATTCGACTCGGTTTCTCTTTTTTGGATTCAGGACGCACTACTCCTTTACGTTCGGCAAACGCGGGATATCAATCTCTGCGGAAAAACCTGACTTTTTTCTCGCCGTTCCCGCACTCCTTTTTCGTCCTTTTAACCGCGGCTATCTTCAAACGGGCCTCTCGGGTTGGAGAATCGACACGGCAGTTTCCATCGTGTGTTTCAAATGTTGAAACTGCCGGCCGTCGGACTAATTGAAGACAATTTGTACCGTTGATGGGCGCAATAAAATTATAATGGCGGGGCCCTCTCGTTTTTACTTTATTGGTTTTGATGGCCAAATAGTTGACACTACCGAGATTCGTCCTTAAAATTAGGAATCCCCAAATTCAAGGAGTACTTCCCTGTTCCAAGAGTCGAAGCTCGGTTTTAGTCCCGTCGATAATTAGTGCCGGGGGTCTATTCAGAGCGTTCGGGGCGACGGGCGGGTATGCAGGTCGCGCCGTAACTTTTTATCGATGTCATAAAAAAATATTTTACTGACACCGGACTGTGTTTTTATACGGGAGTGGTGTACCGAAGTCGGTGGGCCCGCACACCGCCGTCGGAATGTTGAGGCCAACCTCAAGCGCAAACCGGCGACCGCAGTGTTCGCCGAGTGCGCAGAAATGTTTTCCCTGCCCCCATTTATTATTCGGTGCTGGGCCCCGGGCTGCGATTAGGCTGTGGTGAAACCCCCTCTCCGCTGGGGGTGTTTTTTCCGGACCCTCCGTTTTGTGTAACAGACCGCGAAATTTGGAAGTCGCCGCGTCCAGGGACGGTCCCCGTTCACTCGCCCCGAGCAATTACCCAATGGTCAAATTTTTTGCCGAAACGCCCTGACCGTGAACTGTATTCTCTTCACTCAGAGTTCACGACACCACTGTCTCTATAATTCAAATTTGCGATTTACAGCGCAGTGTGTTCTGGCGGTGACCGAGCGGACCCCACTAGCTAAACTGACATTCCTCCAGGGTTTATAATAATAGTAATAATAATAAATCTCTTATTACGTCCAAATATCTTATTATTAATCTGTCCGGCTTTTAAAATACAATTTCGCTAGTAAATGTTATGAGCACCCAGTACGTTATATGTATCGGTTGCACTATATATCAAATTTCATATTAGCAATATTCGGACGGTAGTGACAGGGATATTAATATCGTGTTTGGCATAATGAATAGGACTCCATTGAAGGTACCCCGATAGGTTGGTGGTCCGCCGGTAGTGGGCAGTGGGGCTGGCGGTGTTGAAGGCGAGGGGGGTTGGGGTGGTCGGGCAAACCCTAATGACCGCCGCGTTTAACTATTCATGAGCGGACGTCCTGATAAAATGGCCGCTTGCTCTCTCATTCGGGCTTCAGGGAACCACTTATAGTCCCCGGTACTGGCTACTTACGACCCCCCTCGAGCCGTCTTTTAAGAATCCTGGAAAATTCCGATTTAAGGGTGCCCCCGGTGCCAGGTTTTCATTTCGTGCCGGGATTCGCTCACTTAATTTAACGCGAGTAACATTTCGATGGGACGATTTATGACTGTAATCGAGGGTTTATTGAAGCGCGATTTTATTTTTCATAAAACTTCCCCCTGCGGTTTCACGACGGGACTAGGAATTGTCGTTGCAGAAATATTACCATTCGAGATGATTCACAGACCACACCGGAGTGGCGTTTCGTTAAATCTGCGAGTTCTAGTCCACTCCGCCTTTTCCACGATTCTCACCTTTAAGCGCTAATGATTATCTCGCGGCGGCATCAATTACCGGTGCCGACAACCGCTTATTTGTTTTCGACACACGTTGCAGTCGCAATCGAGTCCCGCAATCCCACAGCGGAGGCGTAACACTCGGAAAGTCCCGGGGAAAACATTTCCCGAAACCTGTCCGGTGGCCGCAATACATCAAAATTAATGGCCCGAGAAATAAATTCACGTCCCCGTAACGCTCCCATTGTCCGCCCGGTTGGCCCAGTAAAGGACCTAATGACTCGAAATCGGTCGGGCTCGTCCGGGGCGAACACTAACGACTCTCAGATCTCGGACGGCAAATTACGCCACCTATTCAACGCGGGTAGATAATAACGATAAAAAAATTGGCGCTCGGCGTCGCCGGCACAATAGCCCCGGTGCAGTTTACGCGCAATTAGACTAAAAAATAAGCCCCAGAGGTAGCAATCAGCAGCGCCACTCGTGCCAATTGCCGGACTCGGAAACAAAAAACCTCGCGCGCGGTATTCGGCATTTCCCGAACCCGCGGTAATATATTTTTTAGATACGTCCGTAATAGACAAAAGAAAACGTGGACCGCGCTACTATATTTAAGGGTTCTTAAAAAATGCGCCCCGTACTCATTGCGGGCGAATTATAACTTTCGCGTGCCGAGAACGTTTTTACGTACTTGGCCTAGACGCCATTACACATTTCGTTATTATAGCGGCGTAATTTGAAAGTTGTGGTTGTTCTATGCTCAAAGCGAGTAAAATTTGGGTTGCGTCTCGTTTCTTGTGGTTTTCATACGGGACCATGTATTCGAATATCTTTAATTCTCAGTTAAAACATAATATCCTCCGATTTGCCAACAAATAATGACAAGAGGGTCAGACGGACGGCGTAGCACTGCGGGACGCCATTTTTTCTGTTTGTGCGGGTTGAAAGTTGATGATGTGAGGGATGGTTTTACAGTCGGGTGAGATGAGGGTGAGTGTGGTGGAGGGGACGGGGCTCCATTATTTGCATAGGGCTGAGAGGAGCGAGGATTATAAAAGAGTGGTGAGGTGAGGTGAGGTTTGGTGAGGTTTGGTATGGTGAGGTGGGGTGGCGGGGGGCCGAGCGCGTTTTGAGAGAGAGCCGGTGATTGGGCGGCCGAGGCCCCGCCTACAGCGGCACCCGGTTGGCTCAAATCCGTCGCATAATAATAATCGTAATGAGCCAGATGGAGGGTAATTGTCGGGCCATCGCCTGCCCCCTCCGACCTTTCATTCCTTCCTTCCGCTCCCCCTATTCCATTCCCACTCTATCTCATTCCAATTCACTCACCCCCCCCCCTTTGTCCCATTCAGTGGCCACCGTTCGCTATATTTTCGGTTCTTATATTTCGGTTTAAACTACTCCCGCGCTCACTCCTCGATTCCATTAATGTAATAGATACACACGAGTAATAGTTCCTCATCACGTCCCGCGCTCCTACTGCCCGTGTAGTTTGTCTTTAAAACCCCATTCGTACATTGTTCGACGCGGACCGCCGCGAATTTTTCAGCCATTACCGTTTCCCACCCTGGCGATGGTAATCTAAAAAAAAACCTACCGGCCGGGTCAATAACTGGGCGTCGGTCGTTTATGAAGAACCGCGGTATCTCGATAAGCCCCGAAGAGGACGCTATTAATTTTTCTCTCCTACGACCGTTATTCGGTGGGCCCCTCCTCTTCCTCCTTCTCCTCCACCTCCTTCTCCTCCTCCTCCTCCTGCTCTGCGCTGGGCATTCTCGGAAGGTTGTTTCAACATGGAGGGTAATTGTCGGGGCCGCCCCACTCCGACGGCGCCCACTCCCTGCCTTAAACTCGTCCAATATATCTGTATCCAGTCTTATAAGTGTCCCGGCCGATTTGGTGGAATCCTGTCCTACGCCGTTTCCGTGGCCGTCGTTATAATACGGCCCTGACTCTCGGTTAAAATTTGTAGTCCCAGGGGCGTACAAGAAGTTGCTGAGGGAACAAAGATTGAGGGGTACTTTAAAGCCATTGAAGGGGCGGCAGTTAATGGATTCGTAGCGTGCAGTCTATGAAAATACTCGTAGCGTGCGTATTTACAAGGGCTAACTTTGTCGATGACAGATTTCTCTCGACCGAAGGTTTTAACATTTTCTAGTGTCATCGCTTGGGACCACACGCGCTCAAATGTTTGATATATCCTCCCCTCCGCTTGTTTTCCGGCGATTACCCGCGGCACTAGTGAGATTCCCGGCACTAACGGTGTCGCCGGCCGTGGACGTTTATGCCCTTCATAAAGCGGGCAGGCATTCCTGGAGTTTGGGCCGTGGCCGGAGTGGGAGGCCCGGGCGGGTGGGGGTCGCGCGGCACCCAGGGGGACATTCCTCCAAAAATTTTAGGGCCTTTTAATTGAGCCGTAAAATAGCGCTATCCGTCCAAAACGCGTCGACATCGCCGTTAAACTCTCCCCCTCCCTCCCTCCCTCGCACTCCCCCTCACGATACGGCCGCTGTTTTTCGTCCGTGTTAATTGATTTCTCCTTCTCGCCGTCCTCCGTCTTTCGCTTTTTGGGTCGTTACCGAAGAAAAGGGTCGGTGCCTGACAGTGTGCCAAGACCATTCTGGCATGCCTCCACCGTATACAGCCGCCTACCGATAACGGACCGTTCGATTCGCCCGACTATAAGCCTCGGATGGGTCGAGGGATTTGACTAATGCGTTTCTTTCCCGAAAGCGATTGGATTAAAATATATGGTTCTGTCCCAACATATTTAGAACCTCGTCTCTGATTTGAAATAAATCAACCTCATAATTATGAGTGCAATTACCGGCCATTCAAGAAGGAATTTTATGTGCTTTAGAATCACAAGCTGTCGGTTGACAGTGCACGACGTTCGGGGTTGGCTCGGAAGCGGTGTACGCCGGTGCGAATGGAGTCGCGCCCCCGCGGTACACAGGCCGTTATCTCCCAGTGGTAATTGCCGGTGGCTTATGTGGTAGGGCCGGGTGTGGTGGAGGGGGGGCTTCCGTAAAATAGCGGCCCCGACCAAGCGGGGACAAGTGGAATAACGAGCCCCCGCCCGTACCGGTATTGCTACCCCGGGGGACTGGGCCGATGTCAACCCTATAATGGCCAATTACCTCTCCGGATCCCAATCTCATTATCTCGGCCTTTGGTGGGCAATTAAAATCACAGATTCGCCCAGTTTTCGTTTTAAACGGTCGATAAATCGTCTCGTTAAAAATAGACGTCGAATTATTGGAACACTTCTCGCGCTTCTATCCCAACGGTCAATTTATAGCTTTCGATCGCCCCCTCCGACCACTTGAATTCGAAAAGACCCGATTTCCTCCGGATAAGGATAAACGCGGTTATTCAGTAATGAAACGGACGGTTCTGTATTTCATTAACCGGTGTGGGACGACTCTACGTATTTTTAAGGCGGGTAATGAAAGGGATTCGTGCATTGGGCTGATATGTTGATATTGAGCGATGATAACTTTCAATTCGATGGTCTGCATACAATTAACATTTAATTTTTTGGCCTAACCTTACTTATTATTTTAATTCCTGTTTGATTTAGAACTTCTATCCGCTCTCGGCTTATATTCAAACGACCAAATTCCTTTTGGAGAAACGGTAATGTCGGCAATGCCTCTGTGCTGACAAAGGCGGCTCCCGATACATTCCCTTCATTGATGCCGCCCCGGGACTTAATTGAATCCGATAGGAATTCAAAATGCAATCGACTTGTTGCGCAAGGGCGTGCACTTGAAAGCGTTTAGCGCTCACGGAGCATAAACACCGGCTGCACGATTTATGTGTGTTTTACTCGAGAGAGGTTAAGCCCCCTTGCGCAACGCTAGAAATTGAAAATACGAAGTTGAGAAATTCCCGTCGCGGCCTCTTTGCCAACAAAGCGTCCTCCCTCGGCTCCCATCGGCGGAGTATATTGTATTTTACCTACTTCTCTCGTTTGATAAATGTTAATTAGACGAGTAATGAAAATGTTGAATTAATGGGTTGTACGACCGCGGTGACTGTCCGACGATATAAATCTGCATAGGTATCCGGCACTTATTTAACCTCGAGTCGGTGTCCGCTTATTTCTCTATTCAATGGTCGTTCGTCGTACGGTAGGGAAATTACCAGTAAATAATATGTTACCCGCGATCACACCGAGCCGCAGATAACAAGTCTATTGGTACGAGTCGTCTCAATAACATTAATTTCTATTTGATTTGGTTAAAATAAATTATTTTTGGCTTCAACAGGAAGACTGGGTTTAAACATGTTCAGTGTTCAGAAAAGCTTTTTATTACTTCCAATTATAAACGGTGTTTCAATGTATTCTCATCATCTGTACGAGTTAATGTTTTAATAATATAAGTAACGCTTTAATAAGCGATAGTTCGGCATTCATCCTAAGTTATGGGCTTTTATCCGCATCGGCGGTTCGGAACTTGCGTAAAAATTAAAATTAATCATCGCCTAGCGGAGTCCCATGTCCTTTGGCAGCCACACAAGGAGAAAGGAAGGCGGCGCGTAGTAACAAATCGCGTTTCATAAATCCTGAGATCATTCTTCCTGGTAAAGTGTTTCTCCGGCGTTGGTCTAATGCCACGACGCGGCCTCGAGTAAGGGGGGCCGCCTCCTCCTCCTCCTCCTTCTTATTCATGGGGCCCGCCGACACTCGCCCCCTTTATAAAGCTCAATCATCGGCCACAAATTGCCGGTTGACGTAATTTAACTCCTCGTTCGAATTGATATTAATTCCTACGCCGAGCGCATTTTATAGCTGCGCTCCCATCATTCGGGAGGGAAGGAGTTTCAGTTTATTCCGTTCGCACTACCCCCAATACCTACAGAAAACGGATTACCTCCAATCACGTAGCGTCCAGTGCATTTCGCTCTCAAGTCGTGTGTCCCTCTGGTAAATCGAATTCAGGATTATCCGTGCACTGAAAGCTTTATCAAAAGTCAACTTGTATTAGATTCAAATGTTCGAAAACAAATACCAGTTGGAAAGCCCGCAATTTTATCAGGAAATTACATTGAAAAAAAGACAAAAAGGAATTTTTCGATCGTTGAGAAAAAAAGAAAGAAACACGTACAGGACATTTCTAAAGTGAGTCATTTAAAATACGTCGACAAAATGTTTTCTTCGTTTATCTCGTGGACATGATTGAAGGAAATGTAACTTTAACTCTCCAATAGAACAAGCAATTCGTCGTTGCGCTTATTCTGATTTTCTGACCTTTTTATTCCGCGAACGAAGCAATTAATCTCATTCTGTCCAGAAGTTAAGCTTTTATTTATGACTTAACAACTAGACTACTGTAAACTATAACATTGTTGGTATTTTATGTGGATTGAAATCGTGTTTCCAACACACTGCCTTTTTTAGAAGCGTGACGATCAGCATTAGAGCGAATGGGATTATTTTCATTTAAAATTGATTCGGTACAAAACGATTCCGTGCGAATTATCGTCAGGGACCGTGACGGAGGCCGGTGGGGGGGGGGACCAACTGAGTCGGGCGAAAACGACGAATGAGAGGAAAAATGTCATTCCCATCACTGTTATTTGAAACGATTAGGCAAGTTTTTATTATCGTTATTTGAGAATATTTGCCGACAGCTCGATTCATAAATGGAACTTCTGGAATGGTCCTTGAGTAAATAAGTATCATTTGTTTGTCTCTATGCCATTACCCTCCCCAAGGTCCCATACAGCGGCCCGCCCCCGGGCCCGCCTTTCATACTCCCGGCGGCAATTGCACTTAATGACAGCGCCGACCCGTTGAGTCATTATCGTCGCGGGGACGGTGAAATTTCGGAATAAATACGGCCAAAATAGATTATGCGACCGAATATCTGCCGGCCATCAAATTCTGACCGTTGCATTGAATCTTAAACCGTACTCTATCATCCTCTGTTTAATATATACCTTATTCCTTGATGGAGAACAACTAATTAACTATTATGCAGATTCATAAGAAGGGAAAGCCGTCGAGAATATGCAGGACTGTATTTCTTTACCCCAAGATCCATTACGGTTTATATCGAGGTTTTCTTCGCTAGTTGAATAGTTTAGAGAGCGTAAAATGTTAGTACCAAAAAGATATTAAGGAAAGTACTCAAGTATACGACGTAGGGCAGAACCGAATGCATTCACTTCATAATATATGACAACCAATGCAGGCTATAATCGCCGATTTATATTTATGCTGACTAATGGAAACATCCAGTCAGTTATAAAAGTTTATTGCGGTTTAAAAATGTAGTATAATAACGGTCGAGCCAACGCTTCGGGCTTTTCACTTTACAATTTAATTTAATTTGTATCGCGGTTTGTATCAGTTTTATTGACAAAAAAATAACGGTCGCAATCAGAAATGTATATATACCGAATACCGATCAATCGGTAAAAAAAATGTTCACGCACTTTGATGTGGCCGGATGTAATATCTCCTATTATCGTGAAGGAAAATATGCGGTGGAAATCGTTTACCTCTAAACTGTGGGGAGAGAAATATTTTTTGTTAAAAGAATTTCGTATAAAGACGTTGTAAAAAAAACTCAGCAATGTTCCTGATATTGTTATAAGAGTATAATAATAAGTCTATGTGTAAGGAATTGATAGACACGACTCATGAAAATTATAACGAAAGAAAAACTTTTTTCTAATCGAATAAATCAAATTTCACCCCGCGAATGTACATACCTATGCATACTTTTTATTAATTTTCTAATTTCTGACTTGCGACCGATTATTTTACTACCTCGTATCAATTCAAATCTACCCGAACAGGTTGGGCTGCGTTTAGACCCGACGCGGCGAAAGCGTCCGGGACAAGCGGTCGGGTTAGTCCGAGTACTCCGACAATAGGCGGGCAAATCGAAACATAGGGCAGGAGTCATAACTCGCTGGGACTGTACAGATGAACTGGGCGGAGATACGGGAGCCCGCAGGCAGTGAATCTCTTCAGAGCATTGTCGTCCCCCCCAGTTCGGCGATCACAATATGTCCCGGACACACGATCCGGGTTTCCGAGCATAAATTTTCAGTTCACCTCCCTTTCGGTTCGAGACCCTAATGTACGGCAATCAGAGATATTCCGAGGCATGACTAACGCGTCGTCAACATTGCTCCAAGAAAAAAATATTTAATTTAAAAATGTCGAGTAACAATAATCACTGACTTATTATTTCGTGTACAAATATATACATTATATACATAAAATTGTGCCAGCACTGTAAATTACTTCATAGCTCACTAAACTAAATCATCGTAAACCATAAATTACTAAAATAACTCCACTTTCTGTGAAAATAATCCTGATATTGTAATATCTGTGTCCGTGTATTCATATATATGTTTGCAAAATAATCATCTGTCCCTTATACTGTATACAAGTAAAGAAGAAAGACAAATTTGCACGGTAGTGGTCAGCTGAGAAGAATTTTATTTTGGGAAGAAATTTATAATGATTTAGGAAAAAGTAAAATCACATTGCCCGCGAGTTCACGAGCGCACATCGAGTCTGGATTGTTAATGGACAATTCAGTGGATTTAGGACGATTCAACGCCCCGACAAATAATCCGACAGACGACTCCCCTATTAACATTCGGAGATGAATCAAAGTGGTAAATTAAATATTCCCCCGTGTAGAACAGGTGTTTTCACGTCGATACAACGCAGTGTACATTGTTGAGCTGGAAGTTGGGCGGCGGGTATCAATCAAGCTCCATTATTGTGAGGCGGCTGCACCTGCCCCATCAGCCTCTGTCAACTTAGGACGACAAACAGAACCACCGAGTTTACACGGCCTGTACAGAATTTTCAACGCCGCGAGAAAGCCGACCGATGAATAAATTCGATCGTTATTTAGAATTCAGCTTAGGTTTACACGCTCCGGCTATGCTTTCAGTCTACATTTCCAGATATTGAAAAGTTACGAAATGACTGCTTAAACATTACTGCGTTTACGCAAAACATAAATATCCATAATTGGGTTGAATTAATATTATTTATTTAAATAGCTCTTTATCTAGTATCCGCTCGTCCATCTGTAATCATTGTACCTACACAAGATCCCCGCTGAAAATAGTTTTAATATTTCTAACTGGTCGATAGATAACCAACCGCGCTCAATGTTCCAATGGGTTTTCATCCTTCGGAATGAAGAAATGGCAGGAGGATAACGCGCACCGACGGAACGGTACCTTAGTGGCGATGGTCGATAAAAATTAAAACCGATAGCGGCCTAATGCCGAGAGGAAAGTCTAAACGGTGTCAGATGGTCGGGTTGATTAGGACTCCCTGAATTGGTTCGTCGACGGGGCGGACAGGAGAGGTAGGTAAAGCATGGCATGGGGGACGTGATACCTGGCCCTAATGGCGCCTACACCAGTCCCAGAGGACCCTCCGCTCCCAGGGATTATAATAACACGTTCCTGTCTAGTTTTAGGTCATTAGACGACCTTCCTCGGCTCCTCGCTCTCGCTCCCTTTCCAACTTATTCCCTCTCCGGCTCAATCTCCATCGCTCTGTCTCACTCCTCCCGTAATTTTCGTCAGGGAATAAAAATGCCGACCGGCCTTCTATCCCTCTCTATTTCGAAGCGAATTAATCATGGCTTATATTCGGGTGGTGGGAGGGGGGGCGTATTAGTTTGGGTTGAAATTTTTATTGCCGCTAAGTATGAGTTGATGAAAAGAGAAAAAAAATGAGATTGGATTCGAAACATCCGACGAGAGCCGGGCCAATAAAAGATAATTACTTCTGAAGGCACCGTCGAAATTTCATTTGTGTGTACTGCCGTTTCCGGCCGTGAGAAAAGAAAGCCCTTAAGGTTCGAACTGTGTTACACGATCGGCTATCGATATCGATAGGAATAAGGAAGAGATACACTCGACGATTACTACCGATCATATTTGCTACGCACGAATTGATCTCGGAAGACCGTTTCTAGATATATGAGAAACATTAAAAATACGTTCTTGAGGAAAATATCTGATGAAAAATTTTAATCGGGAAGAATTTTTATCGGGAATTTTTATCTCGATTTCCAAAGACGAATTCGCTCCTAATCAATTCAACTGTTTTGGTCAAGCATTTTGTTGCATTTATTCATCTGTGTATAATTATTTTATTGTAGCTTTAATACTTTCTACATTTTGAACAAACGATTATATAATCTCTTTTATCTTCGTTTATCTTTATGACTAATAAATTATTTTTTGTTACAGGTGAGTAAAGATGTTCATACATATTGAAGAAAATTTGAAGTTGGACTAATGTAAGTTTTTTACCACGCTATTCCATTATTCCAATCTCCATTCAAACTGCGCAGAATCCCGTTTAATAACGCATGTTTAGTATATTTTTTGAAATGAATATCCAGCTTACCCATTATTTGTTTTGTCACTTGTAATTTGGCCTGCATCACATCCGAAACGAAATCGCTCGAATCTTAGCGTTTTGAAATAGCCTTTATTACATCGGACCGTCTAAATTACTGACTGTAGTCTGTATCAGAATGAAGAAAGAAAATGACTTTCCAGAATCGATTAAATCTGGCAGGAAATTGACGCATTTCTCGGAATATATCCTAGATTCCTATCAATGCCCAATTGGTGAATTTGGACTTCAATTTATAAATGAATATTCAGCTATTTAATGTTCTTCGTTTAATGGTTGATTACATGTAGCAATAAGCGGGAGGGAAATCGGCTGTTTACAAACTTTAATCAGAAGGAGCGATTAGCTCGAATCCAAATACCGATTGTCGATGTCCGAAGAAATTACCAACTGTTGGGAGATACGGTCGGGCACCGTTTGATGTTTCTGTAATCGGGGAATAGGTTTTTCAAAGGGGAAAAATACCCGACGAAAAGTCCAAGGAAATTTCAGGTTGATTCAAGGGGTGGGGAGGGGTAATTCGAATGTCGTTACCCGGGAAGCTTCCCACCGGGCGGCTTCATCATTATTAGGCTCGCGACCCCTCTTCCAGTCTAGCCTAGAAAAAAGTCTATAATCGCCTTCCTGTCCTCTGGCCCGGACGCAGTAAACCAGAAATTATGTTTAAAACATTCTGAAAACACGGGGTTTACTCCCAGCTCATGATGACGAGCATGAGATCACTCTTTAGTTCTTTGTTTCGCGCTTCCTCGGGCAGAATACATTAGGAAAGGGACTATAAATCCCAAATACATTCTGTTCATATTTATATTTGAAATTACAAATCAATATTAGCACATTGTGCCAATTCCAATACTTGGAGAATCCAATTTCCAAGACTTGATGAAAAATGTTAGTTGATTAAGGAATTCACTCTAGTCCTAAATTCATTATACTTAAAGCTACTTAAGCTACTAACAGGTTTTGTTGATTTAACAAAAGCCTAATAATTTGAGTTTAATTTGGATGCCCGGGAAGTAATAAAACGAAGACTCTGTTAGCGACAAAACAAATAACATACAATCAAACGAATCAAGCGCTGAACCACTGCTTTCTGTCCCCCTCCGTGTCATCTCTGTCCATTGTAATCACCGCAATGGAAAAGAAATAAACAATTTATCACGATACATACGCGTTTCGTGAAAACTAATAGGCCAAGAAATATTTAATTTGCTTCCTACCTGGGAATAGCAATTAGGACCCCTTCGCATGAAGAAAGCTGTGTCGTCCCAAGTTTTTAATTTCTGCACGCCAGTGTCGCGCGTTTCAAGCCGCAGTTTATTAGACCCTCGGGGTTGTGGTGGGGTGGGGTCTGGACGGGGGACAATATGCAATTAGCGAAGCTCGAATAATAATTACCGGTTCGTAATTTACTGCCTTGAGATATCGCGTTCGGTCGAGTTGGCAAAGAAATTCTGATATTTCGGTTTCTTGCAGACCCGGAGAAGTATGTCCGAATTCAAAAGAAATTTTTGGCGATTTAACTTAAGTCGCGCGTTGAAACATTGGATTGGTAACTTTGAGAATTGTGATACTCCGCAAGGACCAGTTTGGGAGACATTCGCATTCGTAGTGAGAGGAAGAGTCGAATTAGTCGGAACTCTACTCCCTCAGAGGCCGGTTAAGCTGCATCAGTTAGCGCATTATTGTGCTGTGTTTCAACTCCTGCAGTTAATAAACTGAGAATGGGTTAGGAAGGAGGAATGGGGCAACATCCAACCTATCGGAAAGTGATCGCGGTGACAAGGATTGTCGGCCTGAGGAGAATTATGCAGATTGGCCGGAGGACGGTCACCATTGAAGGAGGGATATACCAGCAGATTTAAAAGTATCAGAGTATCTCCCCCCCACGAAGCCGAGTCTCGACCCGCGCCTCGGGAATGTAAATTAGGCCCTCCCCGACCGAGCCTGCATCACGGGGGAAATGATATTTGCGAAGTCGCTCACAAACCGTTATTGTTAAAGCCCACCGCCTATCGGGTCTAATGAGAGAGGATAAACTCCCCACTCCCAGTCTGCGGGCGCTACACAAATTTATGGAGGCTCGCCGTGGAATCACCGCCCCAACCGAACCGACTCTCATTTCTCTCTTAGGTTCCTTTTATTTAGAGTTTTAATAAGTCAGCATTTCAGTTCCAGTCCAGGCCGCCGATTTTTTCCACCCTTTTTGTTTTTATATCTATATCGGTTTTCATAACTCATCCCCGAGCGACGTATTTATGCGGCTGCGACCACCCCCGGTCCTTTCGCACACGATCACCCCGGATTTTTGTTCCTATTACAACCCGATGTTATTACTGGAACCAGAAAACGTTTTCTCCTCCTTACAAGGCTGCACGAATTTCGTTCGAAACCGAATCCCAAGAAACCGGTCCAAAAAATGCCGCCCCCCCACAAACACCCTATCCGCTCATTGCTCCGCTATTGGCAAGCACCCAAATGAATATCAGAAAAATGTCCTACAGGAAATGGAAAGGGTTACTCGCGAAAATATTTTCGGGCAAAACGGGGCCCGAACGCCCAGTGTACCCGAAGTGGGTCTTGCAAGACCGCATTGAACGCTGCGGTATTCATGCCGGGCGGAGATAGGTCACCGAGATTGTCCCGGCCGTTTCGGCCGATTGCAATAAATAACATTCGTACATTTTTACATCATTATCTCTCTTTGGAGGCTCGAGCCATTATATTGTCCCTTTCACTTTTTCACGTAACGTCATTAGAACACCTACGCCCGGCCATTTCCCGCTTTGACATTTTATTCAACGATCGCCTCTCGACAGTTTCGCTCTGTAGACGGAGAAAAACTAACGATCGATCATTTTCGCCATTTCTGTTTCATTTAATTACACACCCCCGACCCGTGTAAAGATGCGTACGGACGAGAAAACCGCGGTATTCGAGGAAACACGCAAAGTTAAATATACTGATTTACGATAAGATTATTAAGGAATTTACCTTTGGTGTAATTACACGCAATTATAGGTTATTTATTGGCGATTATATCCAGCTGGCAAACGGATTAAAAGGAGCCCCGAGTCCCCAGTATCAATTTCTTTATTCCGCGTCAATTTTTTAATAATTACTTATTTTCAGCGGGCATTAAATAAATCATAAACACGCAGATTTAATTAACAGCGTGCTGGTTGTACTGAATTCCTCCAGACTGATGAGCCCGTTGACGGGACGGAATTAAATGCGAACGAGGTCCTCGAAAAATCTGCGACGCGTTCTCGTTTGGAAATTGTTTCTCGAATATAATAAGGGATATTCAATTCCCTCGAATCGTAAATTATTCAAATGCACGCGATTGTTTGTTTCAGAGCAGTATAATGGAATTCCGCCCCACCGGGCTCGGGCCCGTCCGCTCGTTCGGCAAATAAAATTCAAAATTATTTGAGACATTCGGTGGGGACGGCCGGGGTCCTTAACATTTAAAACCCGGTTCGATACCGTTTTAAAGTATGTTTCCTCCCGGTCGGCTGCCGGCGGGGCTTGTAAATCCGGTCCAAGGATGTTACCCCCTCGGAGAACAAGAGCGAGTATAACGTGACTTATGAAATGTAGGTGGTCTCCCCTCTTGAAAACGGCCAACTTCAACACGCATATGAATTATAATACTTGATGCGGTCCGCTCGTAATTAAATATGCGGTCCGGTCTCTCTGCCGGCTACAACCCGTTTTGTATTTTGCGCTATGAAGTAGTGGCCGGGCTTTTAACACGACGCCTTCCCCCTTCCCCCGTCTACTATTTGCTCGCTCCGAGGGATTAGCCCGAGCGGGAGATTTATTCTAGTCTCGCCCTTCGGCGTTGGCGCGCCTTTCCTGTCCGGCTCGCTCCTTCGCCCCGCCCGTTCCAACTTTAAACTGGATTCATTCCCCATTAGCTTATCTTACGTTTTCACCCAACTCGTGATTTGATAACTTATATTTTAATCGTCCTAGTATAGTCCTACTCTTACCGATAGCTCGAGTCTACGTTTTCCTCTCGGCCTGCCGTCTATTCCAATTTACGATTCGGAACCACGGGTTTTATAATTTCCGAGGTGTAATATCCAGATGTACGACAGGCCCCGTACCGACTTATTCAGTCCATCGATAGAAAAAATATTCTTACTTAATGAGGTAGATTTCTTAGCGGTCATTAGCGTTTGAGGAATAGCGTCAGCTCAAGAAATTAGTAAATATATAATAAGCGACTCGAAGAATACCCGTACGTGAACCATCTTCATTTTTTTTATAGTTAATATTCTGGGAATCCCGAGGCCGCATTCGGTTACATTCCGACCGTGTCCATAAATCCAGGCGCGAGACTGCGCCTCGGGAAAGCCCTAATGATCTCGGAGAGAACCATAAATCCTCAGGGGTGTTAAGACAAAAAACAATACACCTCTCGGGGACTCTTCGACGGATTTGACGTTTTAATGTCGCCCTGGGAAGGGGCGGGCGGTCGAATAAAAATAAAATCGGGACGGTAATCATCCTCAACCCTCTGAAAAGAATTCAGTATGATTCTATTAGTCCCTTATCTGATCCAGTCGACTGAAAAATGCGACCCTTACCGTGTCCTTCCCCCATTCAAGACTTTCCTACCATTCAGGGCTCCACGCCGTTGACCCGCACATAAACTTTCCACTCCATCTTCTAAAATCCCGATAGCCACGCCCCATACCTTAGTAATCGCCATTTCCTTGGGTTATTTTGAAAATCGGATTTCACAATTCTCTCGCAATTAATCCGCGGGGCCATGTAATTCGTTATCGTATAATCTCCGTGACGATTATGCAGTCGGAGGAATGCAATCAAGACTTCGCCCCCTCCAAGTGCCGAGGAATTCCCTCTAATTTGGCCGTTCGATAAAGAATTACATTGCGAGTCCGCAGTATAAGCTCGCCACTAACATATTCGATGCATCATACTATGTAGACAATGGTAATGACTGCCGTTAATTACTTATGAATTATTAATGCTCCGTATGTTCGCGTGAATGGAGAATGATGCCGTTTTCATTGCGAACCCGGATCTATGTTCGGACAGAACCGTTCCCGGTCTTGAGCCGATTAATAAAAAAAATTCGTATTTACTTCCAGCGCGTCGTTTTAATGAGGCCGCTATCTCGAGCGGACAATCAATGAACTCATACGCCGGATCTTATTGCCGAGGCCGAGCTATAGCATTCCTTTATTCGTCCCGTTTTTATATTTTTAGCTCTTTATTCCTCTCTCTCTCTCTCTCTTTTTATCTTTCTCTTATTTTCCTCTCGACCGGAGGGCCCCCCTTTACCCCTCGCCCTCCGAATGTGGTCCGGCGGAGCACACTCTCGTTTTCTGGCGAAATTCTTTGCCGTCTTGCCGCGGTGACTGTCCCCTCGGAGAACAATAATTCATGGTCCCGACCGAGCCTGGACGAGGAGGGGCCACTTGTTTAGCATATTCCCTCCTCCTCTTCCTCCTCGTCCTCGTCCTCCTCCTCCTCCTCCTCGAGCGAAGAACGAGAAGGAGTGGTAGGGGAAGGAGGAGAACCAGAGAGAGAGAGAGAGAGTGGGACGAGTTGGTGGACTTATTCATTAAGCAGGATCGAGTCCGCGCTGCCATCGGCCTCCGGTTTGGCGGCCAGTTAAGTTCGCCGGCATCGTCCTGGAATGTCTTCTGAGGCCGTGTGTCTTTCTGAGCCCTCCCCCCCCCCACACCCGGGGCCTTCCCCCTAAAGTCTACCGGTGTTTCGGGGCCTATTCACACAGCTATAAAATCCGGACCTCCGGGTCCTCCGTAATGAAATGATATTAACATTCGATAATAAGATTATTTTTAACTGGCAGAATGCTCGCTGCTGAGCATTACCTCACCGCCGGCCTGACCCGGAGAATGTTGTTGGCAATGAACCGCGAATATCGGATATATTTCATCCCATTTTATCGGACGGTGATTTAATACAAACATTCGTAGAATATCGTAGCACGATATTCCTGTCGTTTCGACCAGATTACCACCAATGTTTGGAGATCATTTTCCACATCCCGATCTGAAACGTGGATGCTACCTCTGAAGAAGTTTCAGTTTAAGTGCTTCATTCCGGGCCAAATAATTTCCTCCACCATTTACTTTTCTTATTCGCAACTCGTCCTCATATGAAGTGGATCGTATATTATTTAATTTCAGTCGATACCGAACGATAACAACTCTATTTCTATATTTGACGCTTATCTTCTCTTGAGAACCACGCGCGGTGGACAGAAACGTCACGGCCGAGTTCTCGCCTCCCAATATTGTTCTTATCGGCCCCCGCGTGAAGACGTTATAAATTATCCCCCGTCTGACAGTCTAATAACGCGCAAAAAAAGGCGACACAGCATCCCCCGCCGCCCTACCCCTCACCAACGAGGTTCCAAAATAAAATATGACACCCGCCCATAATGGAATGTCGACAAATCATTGTCGGCCCCTAGGGACAATATCCGGTGTTATGACACGTTTAAAAGATAGGCGAGAGGGGCCCGTCTTTCACGTGTTATGCGGTGAGGGGCGGTGTTGAGAAAACCGACCGCTGATTAATTGATGCGTCGAAAGATTAACGCGGTTATATCGTCGGGCAACAATAAAGAATAAGAATAAGAGAAAAGGGGAATAAAATTGAGCGAAATAAAAGCATCGGCCCGATTTCAATTAATATTGTCACATCGACAAATAAGCGTATCGGCCGGGGCCCTGTCTGATCTCACGCCTTCGCTCCAAATACCGCCCGGTACCTGATTAATGATCTCATCGCATCGCGTATTTATAACATATCTTTTGTTAATATCCCTATACAATCGTCGTTCGATGCCCCTCCATCGAGTTTGGAATGGTGGGTATCGCACCATTAATTTTTATTGTCAGGAAAATATTCGAATCTGCCCTCTCGCTCTAGCTGATTCCATAATTCTCGGCCCGAATATTGGGTCGGTAATACGTCACTTGGACACTTTAAAAATGCTTTGTAACAATAGACATTGTGTAAGATGAATGCCAACATGCGATATGACACCCCCATGACTAGTATTTCACATGTGATGATCTGATCGAATGACGTCCTACAAAATTCCAAATCGTCGCCTAAGATGCTCATCTGTCAACGTTTCATCGGCCAAGGCCGGTACGGTAATGCCTTTTCCTTCTGATGAAAGTAAAGTTTCTTTTCATCGAGTAAAATAGCGCTTTCGGACATTATTGAGAAGCGGAAAAATGAAAAACACTAGGATCGTTAACATTTTCGAAAAAAACGACCCTCTAGGGAGTTAGGAAAGTGAAGGGACAATGAAAGGGACGGTATACACCTCTTTGTACGAGTGTGTGTGTGGCCCCTTGCACTTAGGGCCTATTGTTCACCGACTTTCCCTCGAACCCCTCACGCCTCCGCACTCCTTATGTTCTTTATGACACCGATGGCCGTTTTTTAGTAGGAAAATAACTCAAAACAAATTTCGGAGCTTCGAATCCAAAATATCGGCCCGGATATCGATCGGATCTAATGAATATTTCGTGAATATGCATACAGAAGTAAATCCCGGAAACAAGTAGAAACAAAGCCCTTCTTGAGATTTGTTTTATCACCCCTTTCGACAGACTCGTCCCCATTGCAATCTTTGTAAAATTCGTTTTTAAATTTTAACCTAATCCATTAACCCTTTAATCCTAAGATATAACTGTCCTGCGATATAACTTCCCTAGAAACAAAGGAACTGATAGGATTAGTAGACAAAGCTCTAGTAACGTGTGTTCAACCACAAAAAAAGACTATGCACTCGTGTGTTTACCACCTGCATATACATCATGAAAAAACCGTTACTGTTTTCACATTGCACGGGTCGCACCTAACTGGGGGGCCCCTCGGTCCCTCTTCCTTTTTTCCCATCCCCGTTTCACTTTTGGGCATTTTTACCTTTCAACCGGCGAGGATTAATGGGCTAGTCGTAAACCGGCGAACGAGCCGACAAAGCGAGGGGCCGGCTTACGCCCGGAGTTATTAGTTGACACTTGTGAGGGGGGGCCGTAAACTCAGGAATTTCGTTAACTCTAAGGATTCTGGGCAAGTGGCGAGTAACCCCCGGAGGGCTCCGTCGTCTCACCGGTCGGCGGCGTCGTTACATTTCATTGGCCCGTTCTAATTTATAGAGGCGAGTTATATCTATCTCCCAGTATAGGCTCGGTGCCGAGTTTCCTTACGCGCCCGGGTAATACTCGGACTCTGTAAAGTCTACCGGCAGGAGTTTATTTGAACCGCCCGAAAGCCAATTCACAGCCCTATTGGCAAATCGACTCTGATAATTATGTCGGATAACTGTCCCACCAATTAGTGGTAGGCATTCTGAAAAGAGCCCGACAGCTATAAAACAACTGGGACAGTCTTATAATAATCTAACGCTTTATTTTATTACAGGCCTCATAGGTCGAAAAACATTTATTTTTAATCGACTACAGGATACTACTCTCACTCAGATTATGCTGTAACTTTTGTTAGATTGTCTCACATTCTGACCAGCCTTAGTCAACTCAGTGTACGCAATTTCCGTGTTAGTCGGGATCGGTAAGCGACGGATAGGAAATGAAAGGCTTAAAGATATCGTGTTGGCCGCCGCGGTACCGCAACACTGTGTAAACGTCATTCAAACTCAGCGGAGAAACCTCCGATAGTCCGGTAATTAAGAGATCTAGATTTCACATTCGAGGACAGTACAAGTAGAATGGAGAAATTCGACACTTGTGGTTTATTCGTTTCGCAACGTTCTCGGAGCGCTGCCCTTATCCTAGCGTTGATCCAGTGGACGCCGTAATGATCCCGTTTAACTTTTGTTTTCTCTCGGGAAAATAAGTGTTCAATTGTTTTATCTTCGTGCGGAGAACTCCGAGAATAATGCCCGCCCAACCGGTAGTTGTTGGAATTCTTGCGGTCGCCTTAACTTTTTTTCCTCATCCGCCTTCGCCCAGGTACATAGTCGACGGCGTGAAAGCGAGCTTGTTCCAGGAATCATTTTCGGCCGGCCGAGACGAAAAAGGTATTACTTTATTGCAAGTTAAGACGGATCGCAGTTGGCCATTAGCAACCTTAATCGTTCAACAACGGCCGAAGAATGAGTTATTAAATTGTAAGGAGAATAATCGAAAATTGTTCGTGGACATTAGGTGTGAACAATTCAATGATTTTCAATGTCGTCAGTAAGTTATTCGATTCACGAATGCTATTTGCACAACGGCAACCGGTGTATTAAAGGACAAGCGTTTTGAGATGGGAAGAATGACGGAAAAAATATATATTTTCGGAGTCGGGGAAGTGACCTCCAGTTCTACTTAGCGGGCATAGTTCTAAAAATTATACGTGAACCTGCGGGTAGCGAGGGTCAGAAGGGGAGGCCCGTTTGCAATTTGTTGCGGGTTGTCCTCCTCTGCCCCCCCTCCCCACGGGGGCGGCTAATTGAGTTCGGCTCAAGTCGGGGTCTCGCCTGTCATTTGACGCGGGGTCCGACTCCCCCTTTATCGGCTAATTCCGGCCACCGGTGTCGCCTCCCGGGGCCGGCCCGTGTCGATTTCAAATTACCGCCGTGCCGGGGCCGCACTCCGCCCCCAAATTGGTCGTAACCTCTGCCGGGGAAGAAGAAAACCGCCCGCGCCCCCGGCCCCCACCACCACCACCCACCCACCAACCACCCCGGTAATTGGCGGCATCCGCCCGGCTTTGGTAATTTCATTGATGCTCCTTCTCCGGTCCCGTCCCGTCCGCCCTTTTCCCTTAAACCCTCCCGCCCTCGTCTCCTCTCTATTGTTTTACGGTCACCCTCCCCTCTCCCTTTTTTGTTACCTTTAACGTTAATCGGCCCGTGTTCACTCAGGTAAACCGCGATGACCCCGACCCACCTGCCTTGTCCTCCTATACCATACATCTGTCCTCCCTACAAATTAGTTTTATATAAATAAAAGGCAGGGGTATTGGTTTCGTGAATTGAAAATATGAGTCCTATGCAGGCAAGAACCCGGTGTTTCGAGGCGACGCTCTAGTCTCTGTTGAGGAGTTAACTCATCTCTTATTTAAATTTAGTACAGTACCGTACAGTGCCCGTTCATCGGGTCCCCTCTGGCTTCAGCGTCATGGCCATCGTTGAGGATTCTTATCACAGAGTTCACCGTCTGAATAATAACATTGGAGTGAATCATGGGCGACCCCTGCATCCAGTATGGCGTGTTCTCGCAATACCCCGGTCACTCTTCCAATGTGGGCCCACTTTAAGAATGAGCAAGTGAAATATCGTGTAACGTGAGACAGATGAATACTCGATCTACAAAAAAATAAATCCCCGTTCGTCAATATCTCATATTCCAATTGAGGTCTGAATGGATAATTACAACATACTATTAAAAATTGTCTATGAAGCCTAAAAAACTTCATCCATCGTTCTTAAACACTTAATAGTAATTTCCAATAGAATAAAGCGATAAATCTTGAGCGGCGAAGGATTCTATCTTCGTGTGTGGTATCGCGCAATATCGGGCCGAGTTCTCTTTCTAAAAATAAATTGCTCGGTGTTAAAGCGGGATCAATAATTAATATAAATGACCGTGGGACACGCTAGCTGCCGGAGGTAGAGGATCACAGATCCGCTTGGTATGCAACCAGACCATCATGACTCGCTGACCGTAGATTTCACATTATCGAGCAACCGAAACACTAAATCGACTGATCTGATTTGGTGTTCTTTCATTGAAACACAATGTGATCGGATTACGTTTAACAACAATACTTCTTACGTTTCTAATGTGTAAGAACGTCCCTTCAAGAAAATATCTACTTACCTTTTGGTCTATCTTATTTTCACTATCATAAATCTTCTATAAAAATCCATGCTATAGCTCGATTGTGATTTAAGTTGCTTCTCTGGTAAAATATAACTAACATGATTAGGAACAATATAATATATTCAAGAAATGTTTGTACTGTAGTCCCATATTATTTATCGTTAACCAAATATTTCGTAGTACTCGGAGCTGTAAATATAATAGCTTTCCGGTAAACCGACTTGGTTCTACTGCTTTCGTCCAAAGTGTATTCGGACCCGGTCAAATAAATAGGTACAGCAGATTATCATTGGAATGTGGGTTTAGGAAATTGTTTCAGGGGGACGTGCGTTTGATGCCGCCACGTGTGTGGAACCAGACACTACGTTATAACCGACCATACGAATGCAAACTAGCGCCCAGCACGTCCAACGTTTAGGAATTTTAAGGAAATCTGTACTCAATTTTATGAAGGGATCCGGCCTTTTATGCTCCCAGATGATTATTTCCAATTCGTTTGAGAGAAAATACAACTTCGAGGAGGACGAGATTGTTTTTTTTCTCATTCTTTTCCTTTTCTTTTTACTTAATAAATATATAAGTCGGGTCGGGCCCCATATATGTCCGCCATATGTTCGAATTCGGGAATCCTTCGTCATGGCCCTTAATCGAATTCCCGGAAGTGCGCATTCAATTAACCTGGACTGAATCTGAGCGTGTAATAATTTGTTGGTACATTAGAGATCTCCGAATGGTTATTGATCAGAGATGGACAATTATTTGAACGTATCCGATAGTCATATTGGGAGGGACGCATGTGGGATGTGCCGGCCACACTCGATATTGTACTAAAATCGCCTCCATCTATACGACGTATTGTTCGGTACACAATATTATCGCGGCTTTTTGTTCGGGCGACAATTAATCGTTCCCTTATTCACAAAGTAATTTCGTGTAAATTCATTAATGAATGCCGGTGGTGAGAGGGGACAAGAGGGCGGCAGTCGGGGGCTATTGAAAGGAGGGAGTCTTGGCACACAATACTGGGCTCGTCCTTTTTATTCCTCGAGTTTTATAAGGAGCGGTGTCGGCCCGCTCTCTGCCGAGGGTTGTTTATTAAACAAAGACCTCTCTTAAGTGAAACGTTTAACGGAGCGATGCTCGGAATTCCGGTTTCATGAATCGGGCCCGGTACTCTTATCTCGTCGACGGTTTTTATTGCGACCGAGAAACAATAATATCGAGCCGGCTCGACGATTCTCCGCCCGTTGCCTCCGGCGATATATATATATATATATATATATATATATATATATATATATATATATATATATATATATATATATATCGGTGCGGCCCTATCCGCCATATCCGCCGATCCATTAGGTCCTTCTTCGAATTAACATGCCTTCTTCGTTATGGAAGGATAAACGTTTCGAGAAAAGTACACCTATTATTTAAGAGAAGAGAGAACGGGTTATTATTCCGCGCTGTTCTCCCCGGCCCCGTCACAGGTTTCCCGGTCGGCTACCCGGGGGCCCGCTTCTTTTTCATCCCGCTACTAAATAGTCCACGGCCGTTTCTAATCAGCCGAAGCTATTTATAAAAGTCGTTACCTCAATTTTAATGTCATTTATTTCTGTCGGTGGCCGCAGTTGGCCCCGGGCACCCCCTAATATTGGCCACCGCATTGGTCGCCCATTAAAGCGGTATGCCGATCTATCACCTAGGCTACCTCCCGGAGCGACACACGCTAATTCTCAGGATTAGTATACACGAATAATGCGTAATGCATGAACCGTGAGAAGATGAGTGTACACGTGCGACTGTTACTGTCGGGTCCAACAGCGAGGATTGTAAGGCACCCGTTGGGAGAGCCTCATCCTGTTTCTCGGAGGGACAAGGATGAGGGACACACGAACGCGCGCCCTCGCACGCACACACATCCCCACGACCGCCCATAAAAATACCACCGGTGGCCCACCTACATTCTTGTCAAACGCGACGTCCCCACTCGTCGTCCTATTCCGACCTTCCGAACTAAATTCGTTAGTCCTACAATATTTCTATACATATATGCTTATAAATATATACATATGTTTATAAATACATTATCTAAAAACTGTTGTCGATTCTCAAAAACGAAGCTAGTCCTAAAATCGAGACATTTTTGAGAAGAGGAAACGAAAGAAAAGGAAACGGGGAAGTGGAACGGGTTTGGGCGAGCGAACAAGCCCCGAGCAACAAAACCGTTCTCTTATCAACGAAACAGACGTCATTCTCTTTCCAAGCCTTAAGAACCGAACCCTGCATTTCTTCGACTACTTCGAAAGGTCTAATAAAGATCCCGAAGCGTAATTCCATTCTCCTTGGACGATTGCTTCGAGAAAGCCGATACTATAGAAGAAATATAAAGCTTTCCGAAACCCCTTTGGAGCTGTCCAAAGAAAGAGGACGCCTAGAGCCATAAACCATTATCGCAAGAAATGAAATTGCCAACGGCCGTAGCGAAGTACAATTTATATTATGAACTTTATATGTATACAGGCTCTTAAGGTCTTTTATTGCACCGAAAGGAAACTATTCGTGTTCATTCTTTACACCGGTTTAACAGAAATATTTAAGAATTGTACTAATTTGTATGTATGATCCTTCCAAATATCGATCTCCTTTCCTTTTTCATTGTCAAAAAGGGAAGACGTATTATCCCTCTCGGGCGGGACATTATCATACAATTATGATAATTAATGTAACCGTTTCTACAATTTATTCTGTTCCTAATAGCGGTCGTGTTTCCTATATTACGACAGGCAGGGCTCATTCCCGCTGCCCGATAGGGATCTCCTAGGGCCGACGGTTTGACTTCTCACATTTCTTCTCGGAAATTCAGCCGATTGCCGGGTTTTAAAAGGGTCAATTTATATCACGGATGGCTTCATTCGGGGAGTTGCGTCCGGCGGGCGCCTGCCGTACACGTTCCAGTTGATTTATCGACATAAATTATCTGGAATTAATTCAAGTACCTACAATAAGTATTACCGGGCAGTCGGATTGAAATAAAGTGAATTATAAAAGATGTTGCGTCTCGTGTAATATGTTTTGCACGCTATACAAACTGGTACAACAGTACTCTCTCAAAAGACCAATTCAGCACGTAGAGTTAAATAATTTTCTAAACGTTCCTCTTGGTTTTGCATTACTCGATATATGATCCTGCTATACTTGGTAGCCCATAAATAAATTGAATGCCAATACTATAAGTTTTGTGTCTTGTTGTTTCTTAATATATTACTGAAATACGGGAAAATTAACATCGCTGTTTCGCATGTCCGGTCGGGAGTCATTAGCGGCACGTTTTTCCAAACCAAATAACAGGGCGGAAAATTCGGCGCCGAAATAAATGTTACGGCACCGCAAACACGATCTCCGGAGCGGCACTTCCTCGACAGTCTCAATGGCCCCGAGCACGTACCGAGATAAAAATTTCGTCCGAGGGGTGTCGGCGCGATTTTATCGGCCGCAATTCGAAATCCATTTCGGGTCACGAAAAAGGCATTAATAGCCCCCTCTTAGATACCCTGCCCTCACCCGGAGAAAGTTTACCCCCGGACTAATACGAGCGGGCACACAGTCTTACGAGTGACCCGATATAATTATGCGGACGTAAATGGGGTAATTTGTTTCTGTGAATCATATTTCCAATAAATTGTAGTCGAGTTGTTAACAGCACCAGTAGATAAATGCCAACTTGGAACATCATTTCGAAACTGTATTGAACCTTAAGGTTATTAATGCAAGAGCGCAATTTACCTTACGTTCTAACGGGGTACGTTCTTGTAGGGGTAGGTTCGAGCTACCCACGAATAATAATTAGGCGCTACTCGGTATGGGAGCGGCCCAGCGGGCGGATGCGTCTCCATATTTTCTTCCTTTTTTTTAGTTATGAAATACGCGTCCTTTGCCGAAGAAAAGAATTCAATCCACGCGATGAAAACACCTCGGAATGTTTTCCGCGGTGAATGTTAAACAGTGGGGAGCTCCGAAGAGGGGCCGTCCCGACACAACGTCGGTCCACTCGCACACGGCCCCACTGATCTACGGGGTCAGGGGACCCCCGCCGACGCCGACGGCCTTTTCTAATAATGATTTATCTCGCAGTTTAATCAACGATTCAACGCCGCGCCTACCTGAAAAACAAAATTATCAGCCCGCACGTTCCTCCTTCCAGGTCCTTCCGCTGGAACCCGTTTTTCAATTCCGAGATAAGCCCCGTAAATTACGGCCTCGAATTAGCGAAAATACAGCCAACGCCCCCGCTTTTGACCTTTCTGTTTATACCCGCGAAGAACCATCCGACCGTCGTAATTATATCAAACCGTTTCATGGACATTAAGCCACACTCTTAATAAAGCGTGAAATAGTTCTGTGAGCGACTGCGGTTGTTTAAAACTACGGAAGAATAAATATAATAAAACGGAAACAAACGGATATACCAGCTGTGTGTCCAGAATATAAGAACAGTCCGATGGAGGCGGTTGACGATAAGCGATATTCGGTGAACAGTCACGCTCCGGGCCCCTCTAATGTCCCGGATCTGAGGATTCCCTGAAAGAAATAACTAGCGTCCTCATTGTAGATTGTCTCGACAAAGAAATTTGTCATCTTCGTGGATTTTTCTACGGTCCGGCCGCTCATCATTTCCTCTTCTTTTCGGGCCGATTCAAAAGTGCCACAGGGCCGGGAGTCTAATACTCCTTAATCGCGTGGCCGACGACTGTCTGTGACCGACGGGCCACAAAAAGCGGCCCCCTCCGCGTTCCTTTAAGGGGCCCCCTCCTTCGCTCCGGTAATGAGAAAAAGATTACGCTTAATGTACAATCCTTGCGCTAATAATGTTGGAAAAAAAAACACACCGGGAGAACGGTCGGGAGTCAGTGAACCCCCGGGCCCATCTGCCGCCTCTTCCTTCGCTCAGGATACGACCGAACACCCTGAGCGGCCGACGCGGCGACAGCCCTCCGCCCTGCGACGGGAAAAACTAACCCGCGGAATTAAAATAAGAAAAACACGAATCGTGTGGATAAAACTATTAGAAACACTAAGTTGGTGAGGTCATGGCGCTCCGGAGATCAATTCTGCACAATTTAATAGAAGGGACGCAGTCGAAATCTCTCATTTGACTTATATTCAGTCATCTACATGTTTTAATTCGCAACTAGATTTAAACTTTGCTTCGGTGAAATAAACAGTTAAAGCATAGATAGTATATGGACTACCGCCCCACCTATCCCATCTTGGTTATGGGCTCTGGCGAAAGGGCGACCCGTGTAAAACGTATAAAACCCTGACGAATGGTCCAGAATACGACGATCGGGTTCCGGATTGGCAATAAAAGTCGGCGTAAAAACCGAGGGGGCGTTCGAGATTTGAATTTAATTTCGACACAATGAAACGGAATCTTGTATGATGTCCGAGAAGGCGCTCGTTTATTTTCAGGCGACAAATTGTCGTTCACGCTTTGAAATGGGCGCACAACACGGTCGCTGATTTATTCACTTTTTCGCACTCTTCGGGAATATAATTTAAGAGGTGAGATCATGATGGAAAACTAACAGGTTCGTTTCGAAGGCCTCCATATTATGGTTGTATCTGCCTTTGTTGTTCAGCCAGCTCTATTTATCTAATAAGTACAAATACAGGTATAAAGAGATGAAAGCGTTTAGCCTGATGTAGCTAAGGGAGCGTGAATGATTACTTTATTTCGTGGGAGTTGGCAGTGGGAGGTGACACAGGTTATTTAGGAAATGTCTTTTTTACCAATTGTAGCGCGGGCACTTTAGGATAAGGTTTAAAAGGTCCATCTTCGAAAAATATTTGACTCGATCACAACAGTCAGTATTCCTTTCATTTGACCACTTCCAATAATGTCCCAATTTCCCGACCGTTGTGGAATCGGAGCCAAGCCGGGCCTACCTCTCAATTCGACGTCAGAACCGGCCTTCTTACAGAGAGATAGAGAGGGCTCAGGGAGGGAGGGAGGGAGAGAGTTAATTTCGTCCATTTGTCGCCCTAATGGCGACAAGGAGCCCGACGATAAGGGGTTTTCGAGGGGGACAAAAACACGGGGTGGGGAGCCAGTAGGTCTGTGGGAGAATACCTCGCCTCTCTTCCTCTCTCTTTCCACACCCCTGCCTACCGCCATTTCTCTTTCTCCACGACACTCGGCTAATGGTCATCTCAATTAAGATGGGCCAGTCGGAGGAGTGGAAAGAACCAACAGAGGCTCGTTATTCCATTAAATCCGTCGTTTTCTCCTCCTCCCACCGCCCTACGCCCTTCCCCTTTGACGGGTTTCCACCGTTGCACAGAGCGGAAAAGTCGATTAGGTGCTGGAAATAGGCGCCCTTCAGGATCCGCGTCTTGGAATATTCACAACGAAACTCGGCGGATAGATAAAATCTAGCCCGCAATTATATAACAGGCGCAATGAGCGTTTTGAAGGACATTGATTCCCCAGCTCGCGCTACGAGCCTACGGTCTAACAGTTCAAAAACGTGACCCTCGCATTACGCTCGCCACTTTCGTGCCTCATCACTTCCGGCATATTCTCAGCCGGAATTCAACCGCCATACCGGACTCTACTGGAGAATAGAACCTGGACCTACTTCCCTGGAGAGCATTTCATGCGTGATGCCAAAGAGAAGGGAATACCGACAATTCTGGAATCCTCCACATCATTCCCATGCATTAAGCGAGGATTTAAACGTTTTCCTGGTACATTTATTTACAAGACATGTTGAATATAAAGGAAGGTCAACGCATTCGACGTTTATTTAAAGTAGTATCGTGGAATATTGAATTTAGCTAGCTTCTAGAGGCTTCCGCGGCCGGGGTACTTCATTGTGTAAGGATTAACCCTGAATTCTTGCTGGACCATACATGTTTGGAGGCACACATCGTTATTCTTATAATTTATTTAATGTTGCGTATAATCTCAAGTTTCCAATTAACTCATTGTTAGAAGACTGCAATTGTCCTTCCCGCAGTGTAATACTGTGCATAAATTTGAATCCTCTCACTTCTAGAGTACGACTTGATAATGAATCCCGACGTCAGTGCACCGGCACCTATTTTATGTGGTCGATAAAGTGCAATTAGGAATAGCGCATAGAGGAGGAATGACTTTCGCACTAAGGTTACTCACGTTGCCAATCGTTACAATATGCAATATCCTGTTATTGCAATTCTGTGTATATCGATTAATATTTCCGCGCATATTACAAGTTTTCAACTCTAATTCAAGTTAGGGTAAACCGATGTCGTACCGCACTAAAAATGCTATCGAAACATTATTAAGAATTTCGGAATTAAGAAACACAATGTCTCTCCCGTTTCATCTGCGGTTCGGTCGGACGTGTTTTAATTTACCGGGGCGACATAATTACACGGCCGTATTAATCGGAATACCGGTTTCAATTCCAATTCCAGTTTATCAGTAGTTCGATTCTTGGTTTATTAGCGTGCAGCGGACAGGTATGAAAGCTATTTTATCCGGGATTGGCCTGGCGGTAAGCGTGCCCGGCCAACGGCTCCTCAACGCCGGCATGACCCGGGGAAACTGTTCTGTCGCGGCTTTATCGGTCTCCTGAAAACGAAATTAACGATTACCCCGCGTGCCGGCAATTAAATCGCCCCAAGGCCTATTTGTTGTGTTCGCCGGCAAGGCGCACGCTTTAAACTCGCGCTCAGATTGTCACGAATGTTCGGAGAGATTTTCTTTCTCCGCTGAGGAGCGGACTCCGTAACGGCCGTACCGTTTAGCATTCGATCGAGTGCGATAGTCTCCTCCGCCGGAGTCGCGCTTCTAAGTTTCGGATTTCTCTTTACCCGTCCGATCATTAAGTAATGACTGGAAATGAATTTGTAGCCGATAATCTTAGTAACGGGCCGGTCATGCCGTCTGAGGCGTCGGAGGGGCGATTGCCGGTTGCGATAGAGCTGGCTGGTCGGGTGAAAGAGCGGTGGGACACGCACGAGCCGAATGCCCGCACGCCCTTCGGCTCGCACGCACACAGAAATATTATTATATAAATTTAAAGATAACGAGACCGCTAGACTTTTCCGCGACGCAAGACCATTACGCAATTATGCAAATGATCGAAGCCGGCTCGATATTCAGTGAAAGTATTTTACGTGTTGCGTTTATTAAGGGGCCGCGTATTAAACCGGGTTCGAGTCAGATGGAAACACTTTCGTAATTGAGACCGGTGATGATTTAAAAAGAAAGATTCCCCGATTGGTAGGCATACTTGCGTAATTGGCAATCGCCGGATGAGTGATATATGAGGTTAGGACTACGCCGAACCCTCCATACTATATTGTTGACTAGAAAATGATTTAACCGTGCAAAATTATTATCTACGGCGAATGTAATTAATATTTCCCTATTATTATTTATTATTTCCCTATCGCATATCCTTAATATAATCACGGATTTTCCTCAAGTTCTCCTTTATACTAATCGTTCTTCTTATGACGTCCTCTTAACGGGAAGACATACATTATCTCTGAACTCCCCCCCTCCCCCATGTGCCCAACGTCTTACAGGGCTTTAACATGGCTGCAGGAGCTGAAAACAACAGGAAGAAAGGAACAAAGGATTCAGGGCAATCACTTCTGGCCTCTGGTGAGTACTATCATGAGACAACGCGAAAAAGAAACGTGCACGAGCGTTTTATTTTTGTTATACGTGGTTCGCACATATATCTGCTCGCGAGCAGACGCGGCGTACGGTTGCCATCCCGATTTCTGTGAGCCATTGTTCATTCAAGTGTTCCCCGTGGAGAATACCATTTGCACACCGCGTCTAGCGGAAATACACGACTTTGAGGGGAGAACTCCGCTCGCCCACTAAGGAATTAAAGAGGGACAGAGTGGTACACGTATTTTAAAATTGAAATCTAAGAATACGTTGTTTTTTCTAATCCCAATTTATTATTTCAGCGATTACCTTTAATCTGCGGCTCTGGGTAGGCCACGGGTCGAAATTAATAGGTCATTTTCATCTTCAATAAAACCGCCGCAACCGGCCTAGTCGGGAGAAGAGAAACTCCCCCCCACCCCCACTCCACTCTCTCTCCTCCCTCCCCTCATTTCTCTCTCTCTCTCTCTCTCTCTCTCTCTCTCACTCCCTCTCTGTTACTTCTTCTCGCCCGTCCTTTGGGGGAGAGAAATATATTTGTAGAAAAGTTATGCGAGAGCAAAAAACTGGTGTCGGACAGATGATTAGTAGTCGAATGGCGTGTCGGGTGTATTTCGAAGCGCGGAATTATGAAGAGCGCGCCTCTATAGAAGTGAACGCCCGCTCCACATCGGGGACGGGGCCCCTGTAACCCGACCGGGGACCATCCCGGCGACCAATCAATACCAAGAGTCCGTCCATTGCCATTTGTCTTCGGCCACTGCAGTCTCACCTTTATTTTTACGCTAAAATCCCATGCGTTTCCGACAGCTCCAAGAAAATGTTCGTTCTTTTTCGACGTCCGGATTAGTATATAGACATTATCTCTGCTCGTTACCAAATGGAAAATCCTCCAAATGGAAAAAGTGGAAGCAGAAGATCGCACGAATGGTGATATTCCAAGCCCTCGACAGATATCTTAAATTAATTATAATTTAGTGTATTCGCGTATCGTGAATAGCGAAATGCCCTTTATTACCTCGAGGGTGCTGTTTTAACATGAATTTGATAATTAATTAAGTAATATACCGTTCTTTTATTTCACACTTATCAAGGTTGAGGACAGATTCTTGAACGAATTCAAATTTCGAAACATTATTTACAGCCTCTGCGACGAAGAGAAAATTGGTCGGTGAAAAAATTTGGAGCCAGTACCGGGCGACTTTACATTCGCGGAAACACCGAAAGCGTACAGAACGCTGGCGCATGGGAGTGGCTCGCCGATTTATGGCCGTTGCTCAAGCGTGTTAACTTTCGTAATTAACTAAATGTAAATATATTCCGCCGGTAGTGAGCCCGGGTACGGCGTATATGCACGGTCTGTCCCGCCGGTAACAGGTAGATAGAGAGTAGGCAGCGACGTCTTTCCAATGCCCACGACACCCTTGAAATTGAGGTCGCTATGCAAACAACCACCCCGCCATTTCCTACCAATCGGAATTTAATTAGATATTTTTTACCAGTCTGAGTATTTTCCATTAGGAATTGTAGGAATGTGATATCTAGCTGACGAGGTCTGCGTACGCATGAATGTTTACGTGAAATATTTTTATTTCTCCTGTCTGTATTATCTACCTAATTTTATAATTATTAAGCAATATAAGAAAACATATTTCTCGTGAAGAGGTTTATCTGACTGCTTTTGCTTCTCTCATCCCTGATGAAATTCGTGAGTGATAGACAGCGGAGGTGTCTTCTGGCGTTATTCGTATGGATTTATTGTATTCGCCATGGATTCGCTGTTCCTCGCTACGGAAACTATTGTGACAGCGGAATGGGATCGGCAATAGTTCGTAACGAATCTCTGCGGAGAGGTCCGCAGTGCAATTAAGCCGCGCTCGGAACAAATAGACGTCCCTCCGCTGAGAGTTCTTCGAACGCCACTCCGTCCGAGGAAATGTACGATTTCTTTCTTTAAAAAAAAAAAAGGCGAAAAGAATAAATTGCGACAGTATTCGGATGGTACGTCGCGTAGGTAGCGTACAATCGAACAGGAATAACGGGTCTAACTCGGCTGACACGAGGATTTGTCTCGGCCATTTCTCCAGGAGTAAAAATGCTCTCTTCCTCGGGATGTAGTGGTGGACGGAATGAATTGTCGGATATCATTTATCACGGTAAACCCTGGCTCCTCTTCGATAGAATACAATCTGAGCATCCTACTGAAATAGCGATATAAAGTGAGAAAACTAACTGACCTCGTGTACCGTATTTAGCGAATATAGTCGGGGAATAAAACATAGCCTCGGCATATATTCTAGATTCCATTATCATTACTTTCTCGCGTTCAAATAAGGTACAATAGCGTTCGACCGCATCTCGGTTTTTAGTTCGAAAAAGGAATACCGAGGAAAAAACCGAGTACCCATTTCTTTGGGACGTGCCGGCAATGTATAATCGTATCGGAATCGTTGAATTTATCTTAGTGAGTAGGCCAGATTCCAGTGTACGTAAGGGAGGAAAGTGCCAGCCGATAAAACACCCGGGGGAAGAAAAACGAAATCTCTAGAAAGCCATCGGGTCCAAATACGTGTCGGCACAGTATAACGGGGAGATCTCCTAAGAGGGAATGTCCGTCGGATCCGATCCGTTATCAGCGGGGGATTGCGCAAATCTGGTTTGCGAGAGGGGCTTTATCTGAGCAGCGGGAGGGGTGTTGCGCCATAGGTGAAGGTTGGGCGGGTGTCACGGGTGCGCATTGTGCGAGCTCCACCTGCTCCGGGGCTGTGGCCGCCCACACTGATGCAACCCCCGCCCGAACCCCGTATGATTTATAAAACGATAGATGCCGCGCCGCGCTTATAATTAATTGCGGCCCTCTCTCTGTCCACAGACGGGTCCCCGCTCAATATCCTTTACACGGCGGATAAGCGGAGTCGCGCCGTGCAAAAAAGGTTAGCGCCTTTACGCCCTCGCGTATTTCCTTGATTAACGCTCGGTGTTTATCTCCCGCGGAAGAGGTATTACTTTCACCGGTTTTATATGTAATTATGTAAGCGGAGGCAGTCGGAAGGAATGCCGTTCGCGGCCCGAGCTCGAGACGCCGTTTACCGGCCTAGGCCCGTAATGTACTTTATTCGAAATCCGATATATATGACCGCTCGCCGACCATATTGGGATGCTTGGAAAGCCGCGCGTGCCCCGGAGCGTTTTGCAGTTTGGAGGTGTTGAAAAGTAAGCAACGGTCGAAGTAAACATCATCGCGGCAAAAACTTTCTCCAACAACGGGGATTTAGCAACCCACAATAAGATATGAATTATGGACGGTGTTCGGATGAGTTAAAGCTTTCCCGACACCGCCTGCGTATTACAGCAAAGTACCTTATACAGAATTATATTACAAAAATATGAGTCAATTATTTTTCGCGGCGATAAAAATTATGAATTGAGCTCAATTTAGCCCCGTACACGTGTAATAATCCATTTATAAACCACGAATTTCTTCCCGATTAAATCTTCGGGACGATAATTTTAAACGGAACGAGACCGTCGGTTCTAATGTGAGCGGGCCGTTAAATGGAGATTTATCCCGAGCGTTGTAATAAATTTCGGGAGGAAACGGCGGTCATGTCCGGCTTTCACTAAAGGGGTCACGGGCAAACGTTCGCCCCGATAATTTACCGTCCTAAAGCGTCTCTAAAATTGAACCTTCAACATGCGAGTGCCGAGCATTTCGAGGAATCGGCGAAGGAGTGTCTTCCATGTTGTAACCGAGAGATAAAATTGTCAATTCGCTAACAGATACTTGTACAACACGCCGTATCGACGGTTCCAGTATCGTAGGAGATTTGTTATTAACGAGGAATTTCCCGGTCGAAGCAATACAGAATAGGCTAGCAATATCTACGCTGGCTATATCACCTTTACGCGGCTGGGAACCTTCCCTCCTCGCCTATCAATAGCTGACGAGTGGGTGTGCAAGCAGCCAACGGAGAAATGCTGAAAGAAAATCGAATCATTTAAAAGCCTCCGCTGGTCTGTAATTAAGCTCTTGGGATAAGACCAACTTTATTGCATTCGTGCAGCCTCCTTGTATTGCTTGCCTTTTTTTTTATATCCGAGAAATAAAATTTCTTACTCCCGCAGCTCGGACGTCTTCTTCTCCACGGCCGTTCGTCTCCGGTCCCATCGTTCCAGAAAGCTATAACCGGGAGCGAATTTTAACAATTTATAACCCTCGCCCGTTTACGACCGAACTGTAGAAGCCGTTTCGTTTGTCCCCCGCAGATTACTTTGTCTACCCTCCGATCGTTTCTCTACGACAGGGTTCTTACGCTGTAGACTCCACACGGTATTTTGAAATATGGGGAAACTAATTTATATTCTGTTTTTTTTTTCAGGTAAATATCTCGTGCACGCTATTTAGCTCGTCAGGAATGAAAGGTGAAGGGTGAGTCAATTTTCTTTTTAAACTTGCAATACCTTCATTGATAGACAGTATCTGAATGTCTGAAAAAACCCTTTCATTGGGTCGGTAATTGTACCGACTGTTGCTAACGGCGATGTTTTTCCGCATTTCAAGGCCTCGCAATGAACGCTGTTATTATAAGGAGGGTTTTAACTCTGGCAAGATGCATACAGACTTTTTCTTCTTATCTCGTGTAGGAAATGAATACCAGTAATGGTATTTGTGGGGGACCGGTGTGGGATCACGGAACGATTGGACACGACACCTTCTTTCTAATCGATGGGGGGCCATCCCATTTCTGATTTACATAATTTTTCTGTTTGTTTTCCCGCTCAACATTCATTCCCGTTGTGTACTTTGATTTTTTAATGTCATTATCCATAAATACAGTTGTCATTGTTCAACACCTCTTCATTGTCTAGTTTGTGTCTTTCGGCCGTTCGAGTTGTCACCGTGCGAGGGTTGCCCGGCACCGGCTCATTGTCTTTATTCATAGTTTCCATCCTTCTAATTATTGCCGGCCTTATAATGTAATGGGTGTCGGCGTGATGTATTGTTCTTGAGCGGTGCTGAGTGTTCTCGGAGGTGCGCCCCTCTCGGCCTCTCTTCCCTCCGGGCTAATAAACAGTACCTCCTATATTGTAGGAGGCACCGTCGTAAAAAATAAAATAAATTAAACCTAGAGTAATTTAATAGGTAAAGAGCGTTCGGCTGAAGTTTACGGTCCACGGGATGTACTTAGTGATGGATTCGTATAATGGCCTTGCCCGTGTAGTTGGAGGGGGTAGAAATTTATTAGCAATTATTTCCAGACACTAAGCGTACAGACAAATAAAAAAAATCCCATAATGAGTAGACGCGCATATTTTGGTCCCTTATTATTCCCAATTATCATGAATGTGGCTTCACTTTTAAATAAATTGAAACCTTAGCCACCCAAGAGAGTGTCACCACAACATAATCCTGACGTTATTACAGCTGAACGAGCTAAAAAATACAGCTCTCCAGGAGAACGGGCCCATCTTAAAATTGAGACGATACTAATCGCGATTTGGATATACGAGGAAGAAAGTCGGCGTGGGCGAGTGAAGTGAGAGTGAAAGAAAGTGATTAGCGCCCAATTACGTACCAATTCTACGCACTGTATTTAATACCATTATTATAACGTGACATTTAAGATGTTTCCAAGCGATATATATAAAAATGCTAGTCGAAAACCAAACATTATATTTGCGCAATGTAAATATATTTTAGGAATATGAGAAAAAGGTGGAATAAATTCATTCGAATAGTCAACCGGCCGTTCCTACCCATGGGAGGTATTTTAATATTATGCGACGGTTTAGATTTATTTGACCCGATGGTTATCTCAGTTTATACAATGTATTCTCTCCGAAACGAAGTCGGAGAGTAGGATGAGGCCAGAAAACAATTATCGATCAATCAGCGGCGAAGAAAGGAGAGTTAAATTAACCGCCCGGTACGTATTAATTATCCATTTTATTTATTTCCCAAAACTGTCGGTTTATGTTTTATTACCCGCCATTTCGCAACATGTTTTTCTGTTCCAGTTAATAGAAATCGTTTTCAAATCCGAAAAGAGTTCTCGATTTTTCGTTTTCTGTTAGCCTTTTTTTTTTGTTTAAATACACACCGGCGGATTTATGAGTGGGGCCCCGGCGCGCAATTCAGTAGCAATTACGCCGAGCCAACCTTGGGCGTGTAAATTAAAATTCGTCCGCATTTAAATTTAGCGGGTTAAACCTTGGCTCCTTCCTGCAACGCGGCCTCCCGTTGCCCGTCCACCTTTCGGAAAGCTCCTTATCCGGTAAATAGGCCTTTAGGAGATTAAATTATCGAGCGGCGTGATTCATTGGCCAAGAGGTATTGACGGCCTCGCATTTCGAAACGGACGCAGAACCCGATGCCATTAATGAACCGCTAATTCAAATATGAACTTCGGTATTGCGAAACACACGCATTGGGGACACAATAAATACTCGTCCCGCTCAATGGAGCCGGCCGAGAGAAACGATCGGATTTGAGAAGTGACCCGGAGTCAAATGCCGCCCCGACCCCCGCGCTTATACACAATTGCGGAACACAGGACAACCAACCAGCTCTCGAATACGTTGTAAATTATAAGACCCCCGTTTCCTCCCGAGAATGCTCATCGATACCGGTTTTAATTATAGCCATAGTAAAACTGTTGCAAAACGTCCCGCGGTAATTGCGATAATTGTTAGTTTCACCTGCGTCGTCGGGTTTTCCTTGACTTATAGGTGAAGGGTGTTTCCCTTTGTACGCGCACTGTCGAATACAGATAAAGTTTGTTTAAAGCGCTTTAATTGACTTGGAAATCTAGGATTGACTTTTAACATTTCTCTTTGACTTACCGAGCCGGTGGCGGGGGGAGGGGAATTGTTAAACTTTCCAACCCCTCACGTTCTCTGGCACGCTCAATTGGTAAACCGAAGACCGCAATTTATATCCTAATAATTTCGCCTTACATGAATCCGCCCTTACAGATTAATAATTCGCGAGCACATTATAGCGTCCATACTCGGAATCGATTTTCTAAACGCGTACGAATTAATTTTATAATAACATGTCATACGAGAAGTTGGTGGTTTTTATTTAGAACGGTGGAAAGAGATAAAGTGATTAATAATACACTGTTGGATGTAATACTATATTATTCGGATGATTTCAGGCTATACAAAATATATACTGTCTGACATCGTTTGTCAGAGTAGATATTCGTCATTGCGTTGTATTTGAGTACGAGCCACTAATCTCAGCAATATTTAAAATATTTAAACAAGGAAAGATCAACCGAAATTCACTCTAGAAGGTGTTCTACGGCCGAAATTTTTGTTCACAAAATGTTATCCCGTTTCGGGATACGATTTCAAACACAGTTGGCCGAATTCTAATTGCCTACGAAAAGGAATTCGAAATCGGAATCCGTGCAAGAAACGAGCGGACGGGCGCGAACCGCCGGGGGAAATTAAGTTTTCCCCCCCTTTCGTTCGGCGTGACGCGTCATTAAAAAATGACTCAATTAGCGAAAACTAATTAACCGAGCTCCTGAAAATGTACCACCGGTGATATAAAACCCGGGTTAATTCTGCGGACGGTGTCTTCATATCGAGGGGGCCCTGGGGATGGTGGTGGGGGGGACTCGTTTTCCTCGGGCGCGGCCGTGCAGTTTTTTCCCGATAATAGGGCCATTAATAAATCCCAATAGTCCTCTCTCCTCTCTCCGGTTCTTCTTCTTCTTCTCCTTCTCCCGTTTCGTGCTGTACTCATGATCCGGCCGGCTAGGACGCGGTGGGATAGCAAAAGGATAATAAATTATTTAATAATTATTTAATATTCCGGCTTGATTAAGAGTTATTCGGTTTAGAAAATGCAAATTAAATCGCAATTAACCGTCGGTAAGAGAGCCCGAGATGAAGGCCAGCATTCCCAGTAAATATCACGCTTAGTTGTTTTCGTCGAATATATATATCTTGTCCAAAACTAGGGCTAAAAGTTACTGTAAATTCGACTTTATTATGATACCGTCAATACGGTAATTACTTTTAATTTCTTCGTTCAATCCTACAAAATCTCTATTCCTGTGGGCTAATAAATTTCATTTTATCTGATTAGGAATAGCATAGAAATGTTATATAATACAATTTATTCTCACAAATAGACGAAGTGGCCAACTGACTCATTACCGCGGTATAATCCATGTAATTATGAAAGAATTCCTATTGTACTCAGCCGGAACACCTTATGCCACAACAAGGCCGCGGCGCTCGTTTATGCCGGGATCAAACGAATATCCTTCGAATATTCCTCGGCAAAATGCAAAAATGGCCGTTCTTTATCTTTTCAGTCGTTAAGCCCTCTTTTGTTGTGCCGGTAGCGATCCGTGGAGCGCTTAATGACGCCAACGACCGGTTGTTATATATTTTTTTCACCTCCGACTGGGCTATTCGATTAGCCAGCGATCGCTATCGGCGGCGGCCATTATTTCAAGAATGCAAATTCGGGACCGCAATAAATATCTGAAACAATGAAATCGTTCCGATATTTTGGCTCGTTGTCACGCGCGCCGGCGACCGTATATCATATGGATCCTCCTATGAATTGTAATTAGCCCCCGCTGGGACACATTGTCTCATCCGGCGACAACTCAAGCAATTCTTCTTTTGGCGAGCAGTTAACATCCGCATTTAATGTCCTCACTAGTTTTTCGGTGGGCTGGCCGATCGCTCGGCATGATTTCAGCTCTCCAACGATATTTCCATTTCGGCTGTTGAACCATCTGACATATATTCTTCCTTCTGTAGAGATGTAAGACATTTTCTTTCAAGTTCTACAGGAGGCCTCTGAGGACGGCTAGAAATACCCGATTTTTTTCTTTCGGGGAGCCGAACGGAAAGCCAACGAATCCAATAACGCATTCCCGGCCTTCAATCCAACAGTTCGATGTTAAATCATTTGTAATTGCAATTCCATCCAGCTCAGGTGATGGAAGGCGCTTCTTTTTTTGCGTGGCTTGCTACGAGTAAAAACTTGCCCCTCGGGGACTTGCGCCCGCTATAAACCTTTTATTAAATTAGTTTTCTACAGCAGTAACCATGCGCGGATATGTCTCCCCCAGTAGTACCGAACGTTTATGGTACAAGGTTTAGTGTGCTTCGTCGCCGGTCTAATTATACCAGTTGACGGGGCGGTGCTATTAGTAATTTCTTTTTAAGGAAACTCTACCTGCAAACCGATCGGCATATTTTAACCCGCGCGGGTCCATTCGGCTAATATTGTAGTGAAGGCATACACGAAGCAGAAACAGGCGAGTGTCGAGAGAATCCGGTATTTCCATAAGTTATATTATACCGAATCGAATACCTCATATCGAGCAATTTTATTTCTGTTAAGCATCTTCGAATACAATGTACCGGTCTCGCAAACATAGTTTTAATTCCTCCCGATACTTGCGGCGTACATCTATGCAGGCAAAAATTCTATAGAAAGGAACGCGGTTCGCCTTATGAATGGTCGTGAAATGGTTGGGAATAAGCGTACCGACCGTTAAATTCCGCCTCGGTCGATGGGTAAATCTCAGTGTTAATTTATGTCCGACGTGGATTTTACAGCTAAACATTCGAAGGGAGAACGGAGAACTGGAGGAAGTGAATGTTTGTGGGGGGAAGAATGAGCAGGAGAGAGAGAGAGAGAGAGAGAGAGAGAGAGAGAGAGAGAGAGAGGAGAGCCAGGGAAATGAAGCCCACTTAATCTTGGCCGGTTTTCTAGATATGCGACGAGCGGTTTTGCCGAGAGGGCGGGACGGGGGATACCGCTTTGTTCTGTATCGATCTTGTATCTGTATCTGGGATCTTGTCTCGCGGCTTCCGTACCGAAGTTGTCCATGAAGAATGGACAAACCCCCGCCACCGCCCCCTTCCTCCCGCCCCTTTAACATGGAAATATAGCTCTTTATACCTTTGTTGGGTGAGTGTCGCCGCTTAAATTTATTCGACGTGTTCGGCTCTCGGGGCCGGTTTTCCGGAAATCTGACCGCATTCGGTAATCCAATCGTGAGCCTCGATTCTTGCGAATTCCACTTTGAAAAATAAAAATATAAATTTCCCTTAAGTCTTTTACGTCTGTTTTAATTCTGATTAAAAATCACTTTTAAGAATTATTCGTAACAAAATAACGAAATACGAATTGAAATTTAAGAGATGTTAACTTCTGCGGAAACTTATTACAAAATAACTTACAACAGGCTCGGATTAGGACAATTCAAATTCGATATAGACAGTTTTAATATAAATTCCCGAAGACTTGTAAAACACAAGAACTGTAAAAATTTAGCCGGGTAATTGTAGTAATCGAGCTTATTTGTTTAGCTCATATCGCATTATTTATACAGTCCCCGCGTAACCATTCAGCACCGGTATAAGCAAAAAAAACTTGGAATATTACCGCGACCTAATTGCGATTTATTTGCAATTTGTTGTATTTATGAAACGTTAAACTCGCGAGCGAGCGTCGACCTAATAAGTATAGTTGCTTTAATAATTACAGTAATTTACTCTCGGACAGCGTAAATCATAACCATTATACAGCCGCTCGGGACGTCATATATAGGAGCCACTAATCAAAAATAATCGATCTTTCAAATGACAATCAGCGAAGTAGAAAGCTTGTCAATTAAAAGCGCATAAACGCTGACAATGAAAAGCTATTATTATTAGATATAATTCAATTCCACACGGTGTTTTTATATATATATTTAAAGAAACAGTATCCGTTGACACCGAAATGAAGGTTTGTAGTTGAAATACACTGGATTTCTAATAGAGTAATAGGCTTATATGTTGGATTTATAATTCGGATTGTGTTTTAAGACCCACTAAAATCTGTTATACAGCAAGGGTGGTCCGGGAATCAAAAATACCGGCCAACCCCTCGCCGACAAAAAAATAAATAATTTGTAAACAATGGGGGGGTGGACTCGAACGCTGGAAGGCAAAAGGGGTGGTCCGCCTTCCATTAGTCAATATCGGTGCCCATTATGCGACGCCTCCTCACGATTTTCCCATCCCGTAGATCAGACCCCGGCCACAGACTAAATTCACCCAAAAACGCCCATTCGTATGTAAACACTATTTTTTAATTTAAAGTCAAATATGTAGAATGGATGAAGAATTTCTTCGTATCATAAATGGACCTTTTTTTAAAATGGAAATTTGAAACCTTACGAGGGTTTTATATGGTTCTTCCATTGATGTTATAATCTGTCATTCATGATGAACCGTACGGCTTGTAAACTACCTGATTTTCTTATCACGATCCTACGGAATCGTTTCACTATATCTATTTTAACATCCATCAAACTCGACCCGCCCCCCGTAAGGATCGATTCATATTATCGGTAGAGGTATTTGCGGAGTTAAATGTTGTCCGAGTCCTCAATATATATTGGTTTGAGGCTGTACGCCGGGACGTTAGGACAGATGTTCGGGGGGGTGTTGTGTGTCGGGCGGTCGTGACCCGCGGCCCCCGATAGACCCGCGGCCTCGGCCATACTCCACCTCGGGGGTATAAACTCCGAGCCGGCTCCAATCACATCTCGCCTCGTCGAACGCACAACCGGCCTCTGATTTATGTAATATCCCAGTCCCGGGCCCAGCCACGGTCTCCCCGTACTGTACGCGAAGACTCCACAATATACAACAGTCAGGAGGCAATTTGTCAGACCGCTAATATTTGTACGGGAAGTAAATATTTAGGTAATAGTAAATATTTTATTCCAATAGTAACAGTAAGATATTATTATTCCATCCTTTCATGTTATTGACAAGATCGTCGACAATCCCTCCTCCTTCCCACCAATTAATAACTTAAATCTATCAAACTTTGGTCAAAACGCTTTTCATGTTCTAAATATACTGACATATATATCATTGTCCCCAAATTATGCTCAGTTTTGAAATTAAATTGGATTTACGGAATAAACAATTCTCTGGGTTTTTCTTTTGCGATTCCCAGCACCGTGGAAAGGTCTAAGCGATTCAGCTGTTTTCCATAAATACCGCTTGTAAAACACGATGTAAAACAGCGGCGTTCGAAAGCCACGTCTCAGCGCGGAGTTGTATTGTCCCGGAGGTCGGGAATGGCCGCGTGCAGAACGGGCGCGCGGGGATATTTTCCCGGGAACTGCGAAAATTATCGGGATAATTCCCGGGACGGGCGCCCCGGCCGTCTTTTACACGTCATCGGCTATGAGCCGGGGCCCCCGTAAAGCCGGCCGTGGACCGGCAACTAAAAAAAAAGGAGAAGCGTAGAAATGAAGCTTTGAATTCAAGTGTATGTAAATCCCGGGTAAATGTTACTTTATTAGAGCCATTAAAGGCTGTCCTCGGGCCGGGGCCTATCGTCCTGAAATATTCCCCGGGACGCCCACGTCCCTTTATCTGTAACCCTTTGTTTTATGCCATCCCGGGCGCGGCTCACTCCTGTATCTTCCGACCATCTCTCTCTCGCTGGTTTACGCCCCGTCCCGCCGACAGATTTTAGATTTCCGACAAATAGTTCGACAACAGTAATGTAACCCGCATTCTTTCTTTCTTTATGTACAGCGCAACGTAGTTTTCGCTTTGGCAACACACCAATGGGCTGCCTACGGAATTGGAAAAACCTTTGACCCAATACGCTCCGATAGTTCCGAAGCCTGAGGCCGTCCTGTTTTCGCAATATTTCGCCCGTTTTAATACCGTTAATACCTACTTTCCTTTGACATGTAAGCGGAATAAATATCTATATACCAGTTGGCTCCAATACGTTTTTCCTTCCTTTATTTATACCTTAATTCCGATTAAGGATAAAGGAATTAGCCCATACAATTGACACATTTGCTTCGTCATGGCAGTAATAAGATTCTTTAGATGTATCCACAATATAGATATGGAAGCCTTTTTTCTGGTGTATAGATAAAATGTCTGCATCGTATTACCGTAGAGTATCGATTAAGCGAAATGAATATAAATCCGCACTACGCACTCGGCGCAAAGTCATAAAAATCTTAGCGTCCGGAGTTGTAATTTATATCGTTATAAACGATCAGGTTTTACTGTAACTTGCATTTCCTTAAATGGGGGAACTGGGACCGTAATAATATGATTATAAAGGCCCGTTGTGTAAAGCGTAAAATACGGTCGGGACTGCGAAAATAAAATGGCGGAGTGCTCCCCATCTCTGGACAATAAATAAAGCTAGACAAGGTGAACAATACGAGGCGGGAGATAAGCGGTTCCGGGGATGTTTAAATCAGCACTGTGATAAGAGAAATTCGAGGCGGAGATCGGAGCAGTATAAAAAATGTATTTTCCGAGAAAGTCAGGTGCCGGGTATTTTGAAGTTGCGATTAGGAGGTGGGCCCTATCGTGAATTGGGACGGTCATCTGGCGCCCCCCCATCCCTCCATCCATCTCTCTCTCCTCCCTCCCTCCCTCCCTCCTCCCTCTTCACAAACACGCGATCCTCGACACCGATAAGAAATCTGGCTCATATTCGCGTTTATAGGGGGACACGAGGGAAAAAACAACAGCCGGGACTTTCCGAGCAAAGTTATGTAAATGTATCTTTCTGATGTAAACGGCCGTATAAAGACTTCAACCGTATTTCGTTGCCGGTGCGCGCCGTAGAAAGCATTCAGACCACGTCCCTACCTAAAAACTCCATCCCGCGTCCCGAGATGAAAGGAATGATTAGAGCAATGTACGAATGGAGATCGCGATTAGTTAATTCTACGAATAGTCTCGTACGCCATCGCACAGTGAAATAATTACTGAGAACAACAGATGTTTTCTGACGGGCGTTGCGTTTTAACATTTTCTATTTTATAACAATATTTTCCATATAGAACCCTCAAGTTCGCCTCACGCCATTTCTGTATTAATATACTACCGGTTAATTTCACGGTTTAAAGAAATGCGATTCTATTAATGACGTGTAAAATTGAGGGAGTCAATGATAATTATTTGATGTGGGCGGGGGAGAGGGCGGCGACCGCCGAATTTTCGAACGTGTAATTTCAAATTGCCGATGTGGATATTATTTTTTAATTAATTTTTTGTTTGAGGCCGCCCGGGATCCGGGGTTGATTAATAGGCGTGTTTTCGGGATGATTGAACTCCGTCGGGGCTCAAGAGGGGTCGGGCCCAACGCCGATAAGGTGCCCCGGTGTATTTATGCCGACAGACGAATTTCCCGTCGGTCTCTGAAGGCAGGATCAAATAAAGGCGTTTTCGCAAATATTTATTCCCAGCTAGGACTCTCCCGCAGTCAATATTAGACATTGCGAGTCTAGAAATGCCGATTAGTAAAGTTTCGAAGCGTCAGTTTTGTCTACGGTGTGGGGGGGGGGGAATCAATGTCCGATCGATGTAATTTTCACAAGTCGGTCGTTTGAGGGTTGAAGAGGATGTGTGAAGAGGAATGCGCATAAAGAGCGGCCTCCGAATAGCACGACGAGCCTGGAAATGTGCACCTAAATAGGCCGGCCTCTATCATTAGGTCCGATCCGGGCGGGAAGGGACGCATCGCGCGAATCTGCGATTTGTCGGCCGGAATGATTACACAACCCTAGTCCGGACGTAATTAATAGGTGAGATAACCCCGAGTACACTCCTCACCCCCTCCAACCATAACCAGCGGACTATAACTAAGGTCCCAGATAGCTATCGGCGTATTCAAAATATATTCTTTTCATCGGCCGTTCCTCCGGGTTCCCATTGCATTAAAGGCCGAGTCTCACCGGTACTCGGGGGCCGGGAAAGAATGCCACTTCTCGGGAGGAGTGTTTACTCGTCCTGCCCCAACCTACAGATGCCCTGCCCGGGGCTGCTTGTGTATTCAGATAGATTGCGATATCCGTCTTGTTCTTATCTGGTCCGGAGGCCTCGCCTCCTCTGACGGTCCTCCCGGCCTCTAGACCGCTCCTCTCCCACCCTCTCTCTCCACATATATAATACGATTGTGCCTTGTACCCCGTTTCTTAGGACTATCATCGGTGGGGCCGGAAAGCGATTCCATGTAGCCTAATGTAAACGGAAAACTATCGTGTAATTATCGGCCGGCGATAGACTCCTTCCGCCGCGTCCTCCGCGCACCGAAATTCACTATTCTCTGCCCTATCTTCTCTCCTATTTTCTACGAGGAGAGGCCGGGAATAAATTACGTGACACGGGCCCATTACGTATGCGCTCATATTCGTTTTATCGCGACGTCGTCGGAAAGGCGCGACAGTTTCAATTTTCGTGCTAAACGGATTATTCGTGTCGCTCCGGATAAGTAACAATTATTATTTTAATTGTCGGTCGTCGTGTATTAATAACATATATCGATATCGAGCAATTTTCGATTTCTTTAGATGTCGCGAAACAAAATTTAGAAAAATTCGGAAGGTATAATTTCCGGGGAGAGACGACAGATGTGTATAATTCTACTTGTCGACTTTAACTATATAATTAAGAGTCTATTTGCCTCGGAGACGGCTTCAATTTAATCCAGTATCGAATACCCCGATGCACGCGAATAGTATATTTGTTAATGGATACTGAAATTGTTTCATCAGGACGGTAAACGTCTCGCAACTGTCTTCCATTAATCCAAAAATGATTAATAATGTAACTCGTTAATGTGTATTAACTCGATAAAGCCGTTGGCTTAAATTAAATGTATATAAAACAATTTTCTTATATTGTATTAAACATTAATTGGTATATAAGTAGTGAATAAAGGGGTCGCTTTGATTAGGATATATTCACTTGTTGTATGGATGTGATCCAATTGTATGGAATAACGAGAGGGCCGCTAAGTATGACGTTTTGAACGTTACTGGTGGTGTTGTGTCGGGGTTGAAGGGTGATGTGATGCGATGTGATGTGATGCTATGTGTCTGAATGTGAGTGAGCCCTCTTCCGTACATGGGTCAGATTTGCGACTGAGTTTAGTGAGTGGAGGGCGGCTTGTGGGACTAGTGGGAGCTGGGACTATTTGTTTTCGCATTCAACTGACTGTTCTCGGACGTTAAGTGACAGGGGGGCCGCTGTGTGTTGGGGGCACCAGCCGCTATGATGAACGGCCCCCGGCTCCCCGAGGCCCGGACACCTTCGCCTCTTTTTACCCGGCTTGTTACCGGAGATCTAACCGGTACATCTACTAGATACGGGGGCCCCTCCAACGCCTCTCGCCGGCTTTTTATCCGATTTTTCTTTCTCACCGAACCCCCGGGTACATGCCTTAACGCGCGTTCGAGTTTAATCTACGAGCGCCCCTTACAGTCGGAGTCGAATATCCTTGGGAAACTGTTTCTCACGGCATCCACCTTAGGAATTGGATCGAGAAGGCAAACATTAACTTACATTTATTGAATCCTCCCGAATTTTACGTCCCGAGTAATACGTTAATTTTAAATATCATTAGTTTAAAGAAAATGAATGAAACAAATTATCATTCATTTTACTTATGGGGCAGTAGGCTATCAATAATACAGAATATTGAATTCCACTATCTATTGCTATAATATTTTCGTGTAGCGTATGATTTACTTACAATTCAATCGCGTCCAAAAAATTATTTTGGAAAGAGGGTAAAGAAACTCGAAGCCGGTTAGCGACACCGGATAGCGGCGGGAGGCTGGGTCATCAATTCTATCGTTCGCTTAGCAGCCGTTTCAGACTCCCCCGGTGATTTATTTTACCATCAAATACAAATCAAGACCGCGTGCCTCGGCTGGCGGGAGATAGAAACGAGAGTGTACGAGAGACAACGGTAAGAGGGGGAGGAGGAGAACGGGCGGAGAAAACCGTTTCGAGGAGAAAGAGAGAGGGAGGATCGCACGTTCAGAATCCCGGTCATACTTCCTCTCTACTATTCAGTCTTCCTAGCCTTACTTTATGGCTCTACCGTCGTGTCCACAGCAAGTCGATACCTCCCAAATTTCCATTATGGTCCGGCAAATTAAAATCTGAAAGATAGCCACAATCTACTTATATCTGAAAATTATTCCGGTCTTCGAATTCCCAGTTGGCACGCTGTGCAGCATTACAAACAACACGCAGAATGTATTTTTCGCATTTGTCGCCGAAGATCGCAGCCCATGTTTTCCGTTATCACTTCATGACAGATTCGTATCTAAACGCCTCGGACATCTACGCAAATCCGTGCTGGGGGCGGTCGGAGCCTGGTTGCCACCGCGGCCCGAGTAAATCCCCGTCCCGCTAGACAAACAGTCGCCTCAACGCTCACGACCCATATAATTTATACAACGGGTATTTTATACGTTCGCGTGCGTGTGCGTGGGTGAGAGCGAGAGAGGAGGTTGGATAAGGATGGAGAGCGAGCGAGAGGGAGACAGATATCCTCCTCCTCCTCCTCTTCCTCCTCCGCCTCGGCCACCGCCGTTGCCTCCCGCCCATAAACCACTGTCTCCGGCTATCGCCCGGCATAAATATGCAATTATGACAAATCTTCTGCCTTTCTTGAGACGGGAGTCACACGGCTGTTTTACACGCCCCGGCCACCGTACAAGCCACTCGGCAAGCAGCATTTCTTCGGACTTACGTAATGCCGAGATTTAAGTATTTTAAAATGGAAAATTATCCTAATGTCGAAAGAATGATGGATGCTGAAATCGAACAAAATCGGCATTATTGAAATGTTTCACATTACTACTACACTTTTTTTAACCCGGCATCGGACCAAAAATTGATTATTTAATTTGCCAGGTGTCAAATGGAAAACTTTGTTTTGAATTAGTAGGAATGCCAGCTCCTTAATCAATTTCGTCTCAGAGGCCCGACTTTAATATTTTCCCCAACAAAGAATTCACAATACTGAGAGGTTCGGTGGTCGGTGTGGGGCTCTCTGGGCGGCGGCCCGGGCCCCTTCCTATACGGAGCTCCGCCATAAATTACGGGATCAGAGCCCTACACACTGTTTATAGTCGTGTGCACTAAAAGTCTGTCCCCCTGTCACATCATATCCTCGTAAATATTCTTTTATTTTTTGGCGTTCTTCGGGGCCATCCCCGGCCAGGCATAAAAAAGAACCCGTGTTGTTCGGTATCGGGATACGAACTCTGCGAGCGGCGGTTCCCCCACTGGATCCAACTTACGGGGTACAACCCTCTATAAAATACGTCAGGATTAATAAGGTGCCACTTGCCGCGATTTCGAGGGATTTATATTTTTATCGTAAACGCTTAATATTCCCTACTTTCGGGTGTGAACGGTTCGTAGTGAATTTCGTGTTTTAAGCCGGTTCCGTAGCTGTATAGGTTCGAAACGTTGCAGAGATCGTAATTGATAGCCAATATAGTTTGTCGAATGTTTGAAGAGGGCGGACTGTCAACACGGCCTGGTGGGCTAATTGTGGGCTAAGTGGGCGAGGTAGGCCGTGGAGGGCGGACGGTAGCCCCGAGGGCAGTACCTACATCGGTAGTCCCATTCAAGTAGGGGATCATCCTTGAAGGGGGCCAACTAGCGAGAGCACCGGGCGGGGGTAAGCCCACTCCTGGCTTCATTCAAATGTTAATGCCGGCCACGACCGAGCGTCGTGTAAATGACTCGTCAGAAATAATCAATTGGCCTCGCGTCCTATCCCGTCCCCGGCAGTAGCCGGTTCGCTCCGATGAGGCTTATGATAAATTCGGTAGCTTATTATACGGCTTCCTTCGGAGTGACTGCAGCGCGTTTCACGAGACTTTGTTCGAATCGGATTGAAATATCAATTAACCGTAAAATAAATCGAGGAATTCATTTGGAAAACGAAGTTAACTTCTTTCGAGTAATTATGTCGGTCGCAATTATGACCGTTGCAAAATTCGTTATAACGCGGTCAATTAAAATGGGATGTAGTTTTTATGGGCTGGGATGTATCGCTCTAAATTGGACGGGAATGGAGGATTCGAACGGTACGAGAACGGAGCGGTATCGCGGCGAGGGTAAGGAGAAATACGACGGGCCGTAAGAAACGGGCAGCGGGGCAGGGCCCGCGTAAATCATCCGACCCGGGTCGTAACGTTGTCGGTACCGGGTATTGTTTACTGGTCTTATATAAAGGAAGCGGTGGAACGACCCGGCGGTTGAAGATTCGGCGTCTTCATTTTCGAGGTCCCGAATTGTCGTGGCCGGGACGAGAGGCGCGGAGAAGCCGAACGGCGGAGTTAATCGAGTGTCGGACATAATATTTGGTTTAGGAGCGGGTTAAGCGGGTAAGGCGGCCGGTGAGTAATATTGGGCCGTTTTGCGGGCGTGTCAGTGCGTGCGTGCGTGCGTGCGGGTCACATCCTGCCTCGCAACATTCCTCGGTCCCCGAGGGGGGAGCCCGAGCGCGCCATATTCAAATTCACCGCCGCCATCTAAGCCCCCCCTGCCTCAAGGGGGTCACCTTGAGAGCTCCCTCCACCCCCGTCCCCACCGGCTTTGTCCTCTGCCCCGGACCACCACCCACCCCCATTCCCCGCTATAAATGAGCCATCAGATGACTCGCCGAGCGGTGCGCTAATTGCCCCGCTTAAAGGGTGGAATTCCTTTCGAATCGGGGCGACAATACAAAAATGCCGGCCTTCCCCTCCCCCTCCCCCGCCACTCGGCCCATCTTTCAATTAACCCGCTTCGCTTGACCCTACCCGATAATCTTCGCCCAACTTATCTCGCTATTTCAGGTGAGAATTTGCACAGCCGACTTCGTATACTTCTTATTTTTAAAGGTAACGAGTATTTACATATGATACGGCAAAAATTTCCCGCTTTAGTATTATATAATTAAATTAATGTTTTAAGATTCGCTTAAGTCAACATTTAATAATTCCAATTTTATCGGATTTCCAGAAATCTCAACATTTGAAATATTAAACTGTCCGAATCATAGCGTAGGACTCGATAAATAAATGTATTAAAAAGGAAAAGTTTCGGCAAAATAATGCGAATTAGAATAAAACAAGGCGAAACCATATGATAGACAAAATACGCTTTAATAGAATCGAGCGGCCGGTCCCAAAAACAAGTTCGTGGATTAGAAATTAATTCAGTATAAATCAACGACGGGCTCGAAACCTTTTCCGAAAACGCATCGACCATTGGTAGAAAAAACAAAAATTAAAGGGGAGGGACGTCGAATCCCGGAATACATAAATCCTTAAATCCTTTTCCGGACATTGGAGTATGTTAATGATTTACAAATTCCCGTTAAGGGGTTCCAGACAATATGCTAATACCGTAAACATTATATTCGTGACAGAGGTATGGGGGGCCATAATAAACATGCGCCTTTGAGTTAGAAAGAGATGCGTAAGTAATCGGGCTTGTCAATTTAGAGACGCAAATGTACATTGCACACATTTGAGAGAGACCGGCAGCCCCCTAGGAATTATTAAGTGGTGTTGTATTTACCATTATTTATCTAAAAAAACACGGAATGTTTTAGAAGAATGTCTATGCGTACTAGGTTCCTAGAAGTTATTCCGAAGCTAAATAAGAATCGAGAATTTTGTCTCGAACACTTAATAGCCCCTTTTATTGAATTAAACCGCCGGTTACATAAAAAATAGAACTGTACGAGGAACGCCTCAATAAAAGACATAATCGGTCCCACTGCTACATAACACTTAGGAGTTTAGTATTCACTGACCACTCGGGAGACAGTTTAGGAGTCGAAGGAATTCCAGACCTACTGGCAGTAATTCACAAGTAGATAAACTACATCATTACGGATGCCGGCTTTAAAATCCGAGCCATCCCCCCTCACCAAATCTAAGCGTCTCCAGGTTTTTCAGTAGTATTTTCTATTTCGGGAACGAGCCGTTATTCTAATTTATTAACTGCTTTCTTTTTTGTAGAGGGGGGGGTCCTTTTCTTTTGAGGTTCCCCTCGGACGCCGAAAGGAAACCCCAACCTAAATAGCACCTGTTCCTGGCCAAATTATTCCGCCCACTTAAATAGAGGGGGATTCCGCGTCGCTTAGCAATTATTTATTCCGTAGATTGTGTAACAAGATGAATGCATTCGAACAATATATTGTTAGCGATATTCAAATGAAACGAAATATATCATTATGAGCCTGTAGTTTGTGTTCCTATTTTTACGATTCTTGCCATAAAAAAAATAATCCGTTAGTCTACTTCGAGCTAATAAAATACCCTGAAGAAATTATTACCGGTGTGGTAGTAACTTTTCCTGCGGCCATAAAAAACAATCCAGCTTAGTATATTGTAGTTTTTGTGATACACAATGACCTTAAAGTTCCTTCTGTTAGTGATTTAGCGTCCTCTCGTTATCAGTCCATTCTTCGGAAGTTTATCCCAACGTTCTAATCCTCTCGTCCAAATATTTTGTGACCGGCCATCTCCTGAAATAATCCCAGACGCGGACTAAATAGCAATTGTTAACAGCATTCTATTATTGCACATCCTTGTTTTCTGCGTGCTCTACAGGTTCAGTGAGCGAATTATCCCCTCAAACATGGCAGAAACTGAGGCCAGTCATAAAAATCAGTGCAGTTATCTTATTATATCGGTGCTTCAAAAAAAAAAAAAAAGAAAAAAGCGTACGGTAATTGGGGAGATGAACACATTCCTCAACATGTGTATATGGGGATAGTTGTTATATTAAGGAGACATAAATTACCCTCCGGTCTAACGATTTGCGAACCGTTTGGGATCGGGTTCAGGTCGTTTCTAGCGGCATAAAACATCGAACCTCCCCCCTTTGTACCGGCTCTGATGCACTGATTATTATTGTACTTTCCGCCCCTAACAACTTTCATCGCTGCGAAACCACCCTGGCTAATTCCTATAATCAAATCGAAACAAAAAATATTTATGACCGCCTCCATTTATCGTGCAGGGGAGCTCTCGACTCCGCCGTACTAAGGACGGCGGATTCATTAGTCGACAATAATGCCCGTTAATAAATTGCCCATGTGAGACTATAATTAATACTAATTTTTGTAATCACCCTCAACGAGAGTGCCCAGTACAGTACCCTGTTTACGAAACGGGGAATCGTATTTCATTGTAACGGCTGTTGAGTCTGTTAACCAGCTCAGAAATCTATTTGAAACAGAAAATGTTCTCGAATCTAAACTTGGAAATAGACCTATATTTTTTGGAAGAATTCGACCACGAACCACGACGGTCTCTTATAAAAGATTCAATACGAGAGTTCTCGTTTGTGGAACATTTTTTGACCAAGACATAAGTAAATATTTTATCCACCTTGTATTTATATATATATATATATATATATATATATATATATATATCGAGGTAAGCACGCACCAAGAAGAGGCCATTTTTAACTTCCTCACATGAATTCCCGTTCATGCGGGCAGATAAACAAGCCAGGGGGATAACGGTCCCCGGACATGTTTATGAAAATTAAAACAGTATAGATTAGAGATCGCGAATCAGACACGTGTGGCCATTTCCCCGATAGTGCAATTAAGTTATTTATGCGGTCGCGCGATTCTTTTATGGCGGTTAGCAATCAATGACTGAATATGAAATAACGTGCGTTTTCGTCGACCCTCGTTAACGACGTGCGTATCATTTTCCCGGGTTATTCCAGTTGGAATATACGGCCAAGAACATAAATTTCCGGTAATACACTGCTTATGTTGAGTTGTGGAGTTTATTTTAATTATTAACCAAATAAGTTATTTGGTAACTTTTTGTGCTTATTTACTTCTCCGTATGCCTAAATGTGATAATGGAGTAATCACAAGTTGAACATATTTATTTTGTGTAATGTAACCGCTTCTGAACTACCCTTGCGTACAATTGCGGGACTGTTTTACAAGTCGCCGAAAACTATTTTAGGACGGGAAGCCGTTATCGGGACGCAGCCGACTGGGACCCACAAACTCGGTTCATTCAGGGAATAAATAATCCCCGCCGAGGGAGATATCGTATCGAGCGTAGTAATGTACGTACTACGCTACTAATGTAGTGTCGTCGGGTCATGACGAGAGGGCCACGACGGTAGTAAATCAGGGCCGTGGGAGGGGAGGCTACCCGCCGTCAGATTAACTTAACCCCTCCACCCCTAATAGGGTTTTGCACTTAGCCGAGCCCCAGTAAATCAGCCCTCGGGCACCTTCACAAACACACACAGAGACACCGCCGCCTTCACTCTCCCTTATCTCAGCCGGCCACCACACCGCGCCCTTTCCGCTCTTTATCTGCCCGACCTCGATAACTCTCGCCCTTGTGAAATATGCGCCTGCTCTACATGTCGCCCTGGACTCCCGTCCCTCTTATATAGGAGAGCGGCCAATATTATTATTCGTTATCGCGAGGAGGGCCCCTCACTCCTCCCGCGGCTATTGGACACCCACACTATTGGAGATAGCCAGCTAGACCCGACCACGAGTTTCCATTAGGAGGGGCCACCCTCGCAAACTCCGCTCTCACGCTCCTCCTCCCCCACTATCCTCCCTCCTTCCCTCCCTCTCTCTCCGATAATCTCCCCCGTTTAATTATATTAGCCGGCAGAAACACGATTCCTCCGGTCTCTACTTCCGGGGACGTTCTTCCCCCCACCTTTATTTTGACTGCCTACCTTTGAGAGGTCGTCCGGTCGTTTAACCCCGGTTTACATTTAGGACTGCACAACTCGCGAGTGCGTTCGCTTTGCCAGACCCGGCCCGAGTTTACGCAACGTCGGAGAATGTCGGAGCGGCCACGTAACTGGGGAATATTCATAAAGGTGGATTGGCCCGCGGTCATGTTGCGTACTGTTGTTTCGCAACCGGCGGCGGTGAGGTGAAACAGCGCCGAGACCCGTCGGGGGATCGTCGATAATTACCGCATTCTGTAAACTGGCGGCCCGCGGGCCACATCCAGCCCTGAAATATGTTTTATGCGGCCGGCGAACAGAATAAAACTTTTACATTCCAATAGTGTTCGTTTTGTACGAAAGACGGATTACCTACATAATCAATTTGGAAAACACACAATTTTCTTAGATATTAATAAAAAATTAGGTATTAACCGAAGAAATTATTGGCCAAAACCTACAGCTACAATGTTGGCTTTCATTATGTGAGGTCCCGACAATTTCTGCCTAATTATTAGTATGTAGTTTCATATCTTTGACAATATTACCCTACTACAATGAAAGTACATTTGAGGTGACACGAACTGATTTTTCAGTTACCTACCCTTGTTTTGGACCTAGAAGTGTTTGCGAAATAAATAATGGCCCGCGGGGGACGAGGAGAAGTTGGACCTTCGGTGTAAACAAATTGTTTGTACCGGTTCGCTATTACGTCGGGTTTCGCAACTCTCTCCTCGATCTTTCGCCCGGCAGAAAAGGTCGGCCAATATTCAAAACGGATAGCACACAATTTGAGGACGAGACAGGTGTAATATATCGGCGATTCATTTGGACGCGTGTGACGGTTTCGCAAACGGATTTCGTAATCGGGCGGATCGGCCCACGTCGTAGCCGGAGGTATACGCCAGAAATCCGTCCGCTATTAATTCGATCCACCGATCGTATTGTCAGACGACAGGATTTGTCATCGCCTAGTTCGCGGCACGATAACTTATTTATCAACAGTGAAAGAGGTACGTTCCCGAACCGCGAACTGATTTCCTAAAAGGGGATCCTCGGAAACCAGTTTAGAGCTCCCCAATGCACCTACACTTACTACTACCCCGGCCCTCTTACGGTTCTTCTCTCTTCTCGGGCTTGCTTCGAATTTTCTGTTCAAATATTCATATTCGAATTCTTCTTCTCCGACTAAAAACTCTTTCTTTATGATCCCGGCCGCTCCATATGGCGTGAATATATTTTCGTATTCGTTCTAAGCAATTTGCAGGTTACTGCCTCGGCATCGAGAATAATTGATGCTCGGAAAGTTTGTGTTCGTACAGCATCGGACAATCTATAAAGGGGGTTCGTAACGCTCTTTTTTCGATCGAGCAAAAACAAATGCCATTTCGTGTTAACATCAGAGTGAGCATCGTAGCCAAAGCATTAACCGGGCCCGTAATCGTCACTCGTAAATAGAAAATGCGAGCTCGGTCAACATCGGCCGAGGCAATAGAGGCCCTATTTACGATGCAATTACGTTAACAAATACGAGTCCGAGAAGGAGGAATCCGAAGGCGCGCCTCCGCCTGGCTTATAAAGACGTTTTGAGCTTTCGTTTTGTCCGACACGTGTCCTCCGGGGTTATATAGGTAATTTTGCATTGTGGGAGAGCGAGCCTGTAATAGGAGGCAGATTTCGTGGCGATTAGGGGCCCGGGTTGATTGTCCCGTCTCTGTCGGGGGCGGCATTCCTCAGATTGTTATCGCCATTTTGAGTTATAAACAGGTGCTGCAATATGTAAGTGTTGATAAAGCATGTAGTTCAATTAGGACGTGTAGTCCAGCCCTCGGCTGGCTCCCCGTACGGAAGAAACCCGTTTCTTCGCAGTCGACATAACCTATCGTATCGCCCTTTGTCCTTATCCCAACCGAAGGCCGGGAATTAACGAGTCGGCCTCTTAAGTTGAACAATAATTGAATTGACACTATCGTCAATCTCGACTCGCGTATCACATTTTAGATTCTTTAACCGTAGGGTACCTAGAGTGGAATTACTTGTCGCCCGAATATAACCGCCTTTAACCAAACTGACAAAGGTAGCAGATTATACCCACGAACCTGGTACTAAATTGGCCTAAAACTGGACTGACAGCGATCGGAAACGCCCCCCGACAGTCCCCCTAAACGGGAGGAAGAATGTTGTTAAAAGATTATTAGTAATGGGAAATGAATATGGTCATTAATCCTGGCCGGGATTGATGGCCGTTAATTGATTTTGTGCCCCGTGACACTTGAAATAGTGAACGAGCCGACGGGCTTAGTTTTGCAAGTCTAATAGATCGGGGCCGGCTCGTTGAGAGCGAATGTTTGTTAACATTTGAGCGGGGGTGGGCGCGTGCGTAATGAATAGGGGCGCGTACGGGCACTGTGATCTCGCCGTCGAGAGACACAAGTCAGCGCCAACTTTGCGGTCAGCGTGGTTCTTTCGACCGGTGAAAATAATACGCCCATCGGTTTAGCCGGAACTCCATATTTATGCGCGAGCTTCTCCGCAACGCTTGAATATTTAAACTGACCCCTTAATACCGTGTGAAAAGAAAAAGTTATTAATCAGTAGCGAACACAGTAACAAACGTAAACGTAAACTTGGCTTTATTGAATCAGGTTTCACTTGCACTACTGAAGGAATATCCATCTTCCTTGTCATTTTGAACTTAAGGACGTCGTAAAAGGAAGAAAATTTCGACGCGTCGTAGAAAATAACTACCCGAATTTTATGAAACCTAGTCTGCTTCTTGCCTCCAGTACAGATCGTATTTCCAATTCATAGTTTCAGAAACTTTACTTTCGGCAACAAACTAGCGGTCTACATTTTATATATATCGTAGAATGAATTTGCAAGAAAAACGTTGAAAAGATAGAAAAAAGTCATCTCTAATCTACATTATTCGTCCGTCTCCATATGTGATCCCTAACGAAACGAAAGGAGTCGGGGGTCGAATCAATGACAAATGAAGCCATAGAAAATTAATCGACGAAATTAGGACTCATTCTCTTAGGCGCTTCGAACAAATCGCCCCTTCAATTCGGCCCTAATGGTGACGTCCGGAATCGATATCTGTATCGCAGCGGGATCCAACGACAAACGCTATCGGTATATCCCGGCAGCATCGTTAGTCGAGACGGCTCATCCAGTAAATCTCCCGCACCGTCAATGTCTCCCCAATATCAATAGGCGTAATGCCCACACTGGTAAAATATGTCTGTTGAATAACCGAGCGCCTGATTCTCCGACGTGTATTTGATTGTGGCCCCATACTCTCGCCTGGCTCATCTCATTATTTTTATGCGCTAGAACGTGTTATTTACTTGGAACTTATCGTAGGGAAGCGTGAGATATTTAGAAAAATAAGCGGTATTTTTAGAAGTAAGGTGTTACCGTTCCGTTGGTACATTTAAATAAAGTTACTCGGTAGTCGTCCTACGTCAATCGTACGATATAATGGTATCCCGAAATTCTTCCACCGACGAGGAACACTACTGTTACTTAACATTTAGAACGGGAGTTGGAAGGAGGGACAGAAAAGATAGTGGGAGCGTGACTGGAGGGGAATGACACAGGTGCCAAGCTGTAGATAAGCATGATTGAGCAGGCCCCGAGAAACGAGGCTAACACGTAGCATGAGAGCCCCATTAGACCCCATAACTGGTTTACCACAAGGCTCCATTTCCCATCGTCTCCTCCACCTAAACACCGATACCGGCAGCGTCGCCCTCCTGATTGCCCGCTAAACCGACCCGCGCCCAAACCGCGGGAATCTATTTCAAACAGGAAACAGAAGAAAAGGGGAGCGACGGCTCTGAAAAACAGATATAAAAAAAGGAAATGGACGGCGATTTTAACCGGGCTCGGTGGGATATAGACGCCTCCTCCTACAGGGGCATAAATATTTCATTAACCTCTTCCTACTACTACTTCTCCTCCTCCTTCACCACCTCCTCCCAACCATCCCCCTTTAACTATTAACATAAAGCTGGGCCTCAATTAAAATTTTACGACTGTCTCTTTTGACGGCGGCGCGTTTCATCGGCCCCGGAGGTCCCGGATATTCATAAAATACGCGTTCAATATTATAGTTACGCGAACCTCCTCGGATTACCTCTCCGGTGATTATCGGTAAATGCGATTACCGCCTTAATACGATTCCCGAAACCGATTCTCTCTCTTTCACTTAATCTCTAACGATAATGCCGAGGGAAGATTAACCCGCATTTTTGACCAGTAGTAAAGTATAAGTTCGTGTCATAACTCCATTTAGTTGACAAAATAAGTATTTATTTAGTGCTGTCGTGAAAAATTATTGTGGGATTTCCTCACCGTAATGAAGATGGCGAGCGGTTAGGCAAACCAGTGCTATTGTAATTAGTGTTGGCGGAAATAACTATAGCGTTTCATTTCAGAGTAATTCTAAAAACTGATGATTTCTAATGAGTGCACTGGTGAGTGTTCGGGCGCTTTTCCAATTTTAACCCGCTATTATATTGGCCAGCTGTAGAGAGCAATAAGAGGTTCATTTTCATGAACCCTCGGAGTAGCTGACACGCAGCCCAATAGCAAATAAGGAGTTTCCACTTTACGACAATAATCTGTCTACAGGGCCGTCCTTGTTCGAACCACAATTTAAGGCCGACCTTTAAAACGGATAATGGTTAAAGTATTTGTCGATTTCGAAGGGGCCCGCTGAAATTGCCGCTGGCCCGAGTTGTCCGCCACTACGAACTGCTCTGTGAACTCCCTCCTCGGTGAGTCTCGAAGAAATATTGACGACCGTATCGAAGACTCGATAATCATCGTGTCTGTCCGGGTTGGGTGTCGAGCGAAAGTTTTCTAACGGCCCGCGGGTAAGGAGTTTAACACTTTCGACAGTTATATTTGTCGATAATTATACCCTCCTCCGACCGGGGACTTAGTCATCGACCGATTGGGGCCCGCGAGTAAACCGGTATTGTGACATACCGGAGGGACAGGAGACGAAACAGCCGTAATTATAAACACATGTTGTAATGTAATTCCGGCCCGCCGTTTAGTCCGTTACGGGATTTCAACATTGATTCGGGAGCATAGGTTAGGCCGGTCCAGCACCTTTGGGAAAAAATTACGGCTTTGGCCGATTTCGATTTTTAATTTAACAGTCCCGACATTCCTTTTAACGGTCTCGAGCCGGCCACCCGAGACATATGTTCGACTATTCGAAACTTGGCATTCTTCCTATCGAGGAACTGTTATTAACTCTAATAAGTGGCTCTTCTTTGTATTATATTTATAGGTCATTTCGCTGCCGATAATTAAAAACGGATAATTAACGTTCTTATCGTATTGAACCCGCTAGATTAATAATTTCGATAACCCGTAGAGTTTCCAGGCGGCTAATAATCAGTCGTACCGTTCAGGAATTCGGTCCGTACCAAATCCCATTTCGTGTCGGAGGCCTCCCTCGGACTTTTATAATGAGGTGCCTTTAATATTGCGATAAGTAGACCGATTCTCGGCGTCTCGGTAATTATTTTGTAATTAAATACGTAACGATCTACATCTTTATGTCGCTGCAAATCTTTTGAAGAACGGGCCGCGCGGTAATTGGATCGGAGGAATACGTACACGACCGAGTTCCCCCCCCACCCCCAGTATTTCGGTTTAAAATATTAGCCGCGAAGTGAGGTATATGAAGAAGATATCTGATTTTGCCGGCGCATGAGTCCAATCGAGTTCGGCACACCGTTCATTAAATCCTCGGCCCTCTTACCATCCGACAAGAAATAACTCCACTCCTATAAATGTTACCTTTTCGGGGGTCGGAATATTGTCAGTCTGAAAGGTTAAGAATTGTTTCGGGAGTAGGCCAGTGAGAATGGGCTCTCTCGGAAATCGGTTACTGGCGACAGTTTCGTTGCGGTCGGTTTGAACTCGGCGACAGGTCTCCGTTAGTCTTCAACCGGAATTCGAACGTCCTCGGCCGGGGCAAGGGTGCTCCGACCGAACGAAAAGGGAAATAACAGTGTTCGGCCGGGAGTGCGGCCACGAAACCCGCAACGGTAAAGCAGGCCGACAGCACGCCGAAATGAAACTAGCGGCCCGTTTCGCGGACCAGAGCCTTATCCAATAAAATAAGGGAGAACCCGGACTAACGGTGCCCTACGTAAAGATTACACGGAACAGATAAGTAGGCGAGCAACGTAGAACAGACCCCTAGATATATCGTGTGCACTCCCCTCCTCCCCCTCCCTCTCTCTCTCTCTCTCTCTCTCTCACTCAGCCATTAGATTATTTCTCTGTCTCGCTCCCTCTCACTGACCTCCGACTCCGGACGCCCCCCGCTCTTCGGGATTCAGTCCTTTTTTAATTCGATTCCGCACAGACAGTGTTGCGGTACAAATGCCGGTCGAATTCAATTAAAACGGTCCGTCCGTCGGTCCGTCATCCTTCATCGACCGTCGGTTTCTGTATGGGCCTAACGCTGTGATTACTCACAATACCCACTCCCCGATTTATGGGGGTATAGTTCGTGCTTGTCTCACCGACGGCGGATTCCGCTACTCCGTCAATAACCCGAATCGAATATTTTGGAAATTTCTTATGTTTAATTTTATATAATCGGCCGGGAATTTCAGTTTTCTTTCGTGGGTCCTCAACTTAACACCTCACCCCGATCAGCGTTCCTCTCCTCCTCGCCGGCTTCTCTTATTAGGACGACATCGCTTCCACCCTTCTCCATATCAAACGTCCAGTTCGCGGAATACAAATTGATTCAATTATCCGAGATTAATTTCCGTAATTAATCTCGATCGATTTCAATTTTTTATACCGGGCGGTGGATTAACCCGAGTTAAATATGGCGGTCATTAATAATAGTGAGAGGGTAGGAGGGGAGGGATAGGGCGCCGGCACAGCACCGGCAATGTTCTCCCAATTAAAGTAATCACCACCGAAAAAGACGCCGCTCCTCTATCTCCTCTCTCCTCACTCACACGAATACTCATTCGTCCGTCCCCCTCTTTCTTTTTCTCTCCTTCCCTTCCGCACCCCCTCTCCTCGGTGTGGGTTTTTGTCTCCCGAGCTGTCGCCCACTTAGGCCGTCCTTGGGAATTAAGAAATTAGAGACGAATGGGTTATAAATGTTGAATTAAAGTAAAACCGGACCGCGGTGCCAGAAACGAGCTCCATTACGGTAAACGGTGGAAAATCGTTCCGCGCCGACCCTAACGGCGACGCGTTAAAAAAGTTTTGTCTCTTTTAAAGTGGTCCAGATAAGTATTTCTCCTTGTTTTCCTCGCCGTGACGTCTCAATTCGTGGCAGAGAGAGAGAGAGGGGGATAGAGTGAGAGGGAGGGAGAGGGAGCGAAAGAGGTTTGATAACGGCTGCGCTTTGGGTCCGGACTCGGATTTATGGTTCACAAGTTTGGGGGCCCATATCTGACTTATAGGCCCGGGGGACACGTGTTAAAAGCAGCCTATCTTTTCCCTCTTCCTTGGACTAATTTAAAACATAAAATTTTGTCTTACCCGAGCCCTTCTTCGGCGTTACATAACGAGGTGTATTAAATGGAAACCATTAATACACGGGGTCCACTTTGGGCCGGAGCCCGTTCCACGTTCCTTATTGGCAGAGTTTGGCGGGGTCGCCGGCGGGCTCTATCTCCCTGACAAATGGGGTGCGCCTCCCGCCAAACACCACCCGAACCACACTTAAATAAACCCCGACCTTATTAGAACTCCACATTTTCCACCAAATTTACATTTTACCAAATTAAGCCGCGTTTTCGTTCGACCGTAAACTCTCCTTCGCGCGAATCAAAGTTAGCATTTTTAGACATATATTTGTATTAAATTTTATAAAATAACGCTCGAGACAAAATACTAATGTAGTCTGTAAAAAAAGCTCCGCCGCCGGCTCTTTAAGGACTGTACGTCCGGAGACATCGGACCGGGCCTGCATTAAAATTAAATTTAATTAAAAGAGCCCGTAGCCGGAATTTGCATAGAGGCCGCCCGCTGGCCGCGACACCCACCCGCCGCCCGTGGGAAACCGCCGCCGAGTCGGGGTTCTGAAAAACTGGAATCGCCGGGAAATTAAAAAGTGTCACGAGGGTGGTGACGAGAGAGGGTCGGGAGGAGGAGGCGGCGGCGGAGGGAGAGGTGGAGGAGGAGTGAAGAGGGGAAAGGAAAGGAGAGGTCGAGGTGGACGGACCCCCCTGCCCTGAATATGCAGATCCCGGGTCTTATCTGGTATTTAATTAGATCCCTGTTGGGTCCCTATCTGGGAGTGTGGCCCCTCCCGTGCAAGCTTATGTTTTAATTGACACCATCACGATTGTCTTTTAATGAGTGTACCCTGCCTCACTCTCTTTCCCTCACTCTCTCTCTCTCTCTCTTTCCCTTCGCGTTTAATTTATGGCCCGTCCCCTCCGATGTCTCTATTGCAATTTAACCGTTCCCTGTTTACATGAGTTATCAACGACTCGAGCGACCCTGTAATTGCCGATTTAATTGTACGCCTCACGCCGCCCTCCTCTTCTCTTCGCCGACCTTATTCGGAATACTTTTTTTCGGGACGTTCTTACGTTAAGCCCACACTCTCTTAGGACGCGTCGGTTTAACGCGCACGGAATTGATATCGCCGGTCGTGTCAAACTGTCGCCGATGGAATTACACCGGACGATATTCAGTACCGGACACCGTTAGGTAACTCGATAAATTAGCCGGCCGATTCGGAATGCGCCGAAAACGACAAGTCACCTAATCTATTAAAACGGAGAGGCCGGCGATTATCCGACCCCCGCCTCCTCCTCACGCCGCCCCTTCCCGCCGTCGGTTTATTTATTCCGTCCGTCTTCGGTACGGCAGATTTTCGAGACGGACGTATCGGCCGAGTATTTAGTGGCCAATAAATTGAGCGCTGACAACGCCCCGTCGAAAGGGAAGGGGAAGGGATGTTCCGGTTGAATAAAATTAAAATAAAATTAAGCGAAACCGGTGGACATAAAGTTAATAACGGAGCGCGGAGGGGGACACCGAAGAGGGGCATAAATAAAAGAAGAAGGGGACAGAAATGGGGACATCAAGATCCGAGGTTGAACGAATATCGAGAGACGAGACCGGAGGAGAGAGAGAGAGAGTGAGAGAGAGAGAGAGAGAGAGAGAGAGAGAGAGAGAGAGAGAGAGAGAGAGAGAGAGAGAGAGAACCTTGGCAGTGGTCCACGCCGGACGGGTGATTGCCGACTGTCAGATCCCCATTTATGCCTTTACCGACCGATCAATTTATAAGAATTATATCATTGTTGAGGCCCTGCCCCCCTCCCCATGTGCCCATTGCTCGTTGGACAACCCATATCTGGGTCGATGGCGGAGACCTGATTTACAGCTTCTCGCAGGTGCCACCCCCCCTCAATGAACCAGATCACGATGATCCTCATAATTGAAAGTTCCATACCACAATCCCCATTTCCAAATTTCGTATTGTAGAAAACATCGCGACCAATGTTTCTATAGGCGGAAAAATGTATAATACACTCAAATAGAATGCAGTTGATATTCCGCGTGTAAATTGTAATTAGGTATTTTCATATTGGATACATGGTGTATAAGTTGGCATTCGGGCGGAACCGCGTAAATCAATTAAATCGATGTTTTGGGAGGGGAGGAGGACTCGTTGAATGTTGTTGACGTGGGACGATGACGGTTGATTATTCACTCCGAAAAATCGCTACGCCAAATTATTAGAATTGCTAATTGCAAGCGACTCTACTCCGGCCGCCCGTTCCCTTCTGCCGTGAATATATTTCATTTGATCTCCAGACACAATGTCGCAATCGAGATGGATCGATGTACTTTAATTGTTAATAAAACAAAATCGTCGGGGATTAAAGACTTCTATAGTTTTAAACCGCTAATTAATCTGCGTTTCAACTGAAAAATATGCCCGCGATTACTATTTTTACCGAGAATTTATTCGGGCAATCTGTTCGTGATGCATAGTTAAGCCAGATCTTCTCCGCCTTTACATTTGTTCCATTCTTTACTGTAGGCAGATGGGGAAGCCAACGAAATATACTCCGTTTCAAATCACCGAACAATTATTCCGTTATTTTCTAATCTAAACCAATTTAAGTTACTAACCGGCCCGGGTCGCGTTTAAACTTTAATTTCGATTAATTAGAGATTTTTTTTGTTATCAACGCCCTACGAAGGCAGATAAGAGGGACCGGTGTGGAATTTTTTGAAACACATTTTAACATTATACCCTACAACGTTGTCGTTTATTTAACCCCGAACATGACTCTTCATTAGCCTTATCTCAGGACATAAAGAACGTCCGATGACCGCAGGGGAACCCTTTGATCACTCCCAAGTAGGATTCGGTGATCGTACCCGCCCCGAGTCTCTTCCGACACCCGCCCGCTCCTAATTAGATTCGCTCACAAATGATTTCATTACTTGGACCTCAGGCAGCATCCGCTGGAACCGATTACTCCGGGGGTGGCGGTGCGGAGGGAGGGTTGGGAGAATTCACGTTCCCGATTTCGAGCCCGGTGGACGGGCAGCGCTGCGTGACGGAGATTTTTAGTGAGCGTGACTGTGGCGTTAAAGGAATGGAAGTCTTTCACGACCCGAACATAACTTTATCACGATTCCCCCGAGCTGTGTGCGTCAATATCACTCATCAAACCGCAAATGCGTCGCTATCACACCCCCCGTCCGGGTTGACAAGGTGGGTCACGACCGATCACCGAAGAAGGAAATTACAAATTAGCCGCAGATTCCAATGTATATTTGCATCCTCGATTGTTTTCGTCTATCTATAGCGGATACATTCATGGGCGGTGCGGAACGGGAAAATGTTAATTATATTTATTTATAGGAGTATGTGGGACAGCGTACTATTTTTTGAGCCGATATCTACATTTTCTTTTTTTGTAAATATTTTATCCGATTTATTCCCAAGATAGGGATTGATTATTCGAGCGGGGTGTAGTCAAAGGCTCCTCGATTAAGAAATATAAATAAATAGCGTCTGAAATGACACCGAGTAAGCAGTTGTACGAGTGCGTGGGGACAGGCCGTGGCATACTGCAGATACAATTTCATTTGGCTGAAAACAAATTTAAGTCGACGGGGTTTTCGATTATGGAGGGAGGGGGGGATTTGCCGCATTAAACACGTTATTCCGTTTCATTCCGGTCCGGGCCCTGCGTTATGGCCTTTCTCCGTATATAGTTTGAGTCGTACAAAGGGGAACCGCCGACTCGGGGCTCGGTTTCAATCTTCGGGGGATCGGAGGGAAAAAAGTCTCTTTTTAAGTTCAAAAGTAAGCGGGCAGTGTTGTCGGGTAGGGAGCCGGAGAGAGCGGGCAAATTTGCATGTTGTCGCAGCACTATTTATGGAGATGGGCCCTGGTTGATACCGAGCGAGAGGGACCCCTCGACCACCTGCCTTCCTTCAACCGCACAAAGGAGACCCGAATCTTACCGATCCGATGGTTGGGTGAACCGTCTTCGGTACCCGATTCAGACGTCCCTCTCCTCCACATGCTTCTTCTTACCTTCGGCAGACATCGTTTCGCCCAACAACACGTACCCATTTCCTCCCCAGGGATATACTTGTAGCCCGGTTGTATACGATGTATACTGTGTCGAGTGTAATACTTGTACAACGTGTGGCTATCGAGGTCGCTACCGTACATTAATTTAAATGCACAACCTTCTAAATTGGAACAAATCCTGGGCCTAGAGCTCTAGAGATGAGCTTTTTTGCTTTGCTTTGTGATACGAATTACATTGTCTAACGTAAATTTTGCGCCGCTTTCGTGTTTTGTAAAACACGTAGAGCGTAACAATGGGTAATGTAAAAATGTCATCGTTATTTCGCTTACTCCCATATTCGGGCCCCCTTGGGCCGGGGGGTATTAATTTGGAATCATCGTCGGTGGCTAATTATTATGGATGCGCAGGTAGAAGGGGGCCACGATTTAATTGAATTTCCATTAAACCGTTAATTTGTTTTTTGGTAGCGATATCCGAGAAATTGAGACGGTAAATTGCGGCCCACGAAATAGGTCCGATAGGGGGCCGGAACCTAATAGTACGTACGTTTTTATTATGGCCGTGGAACGGGCGGCCAGTCCGTGTGTACGACGCGGCCCCCTCAGTCCGAGTCTCATCATAATTTTAAACTAACTTTAATAACTAGTTGTGTCCCCATTAGCCTCCTGTCTACGCTTAGGAATTTTATCCCTGTCCCTATCCCTATCCCTATCCCCCTCGTCCTCCGGAGTTTTATATTATATTATGAGCCTCGCGACGATTTCCGATCCACCCGGTCCCGATCAGGTCCTACACCGTCGGTCTAGAACCGTTGGCAGCGTTCAGCTTACTTAAATTAAATTTCGGGACCAAATAAATATATTATTCCCTACATCGTGTACAGTATCGCATATATTTCTTCGTGCGCTTCCTTTCTTCACTTCGGCAAACGTGTTTTGTTAATTCAGAGACGCCGAAGTCAAAGGAATTTGAGCACTCGAGTCAAAACGGCGATAATATTGAAACAGAAGGACGCAAATTAACTAAGTATTAAAAGGGAAATTATTGAATTAGGCGTATTTATTGAAGAAACAAAAACGCAGGAATTAGGAGCCGCGGAATGGTAGGACGTAGTCGTCCGGCCGAACGTCCACCGCGACCCGCCTTCCCGAGTCCCCCCCTCACAGATACACTTTGGGGACTGGTCCAGATAAATATCCCAAGCTTTTCGCCGCTACATCTAAATTAAATAACGCTGACGACACCTCCTCGGGGAGGGCGCGATCGCGCGGCGGCCATTTGATCTCCGAACCGATTTACACAAGGCCAGCGTTATATTTCACTAAGGGAATCGATGACAGTAACGAAATATCGACGGTTTCGGGCCCGGGGGGAGTGAGTAGGAAACGAGACTTGTTCGAAGGCCGTTTCCAGGACAGACTAATGGGCCTAATTAAACTTGAAGAAATAATTAGGCCGTCCTAAACGTATGCGATCCGATGTCGCGAGTCCTTAGTTACACTGGCCAGCTGTGTTACTGACATATGAAAAAAAAACCCTTTCCATGTTTCAACCTCTAAATCTAGGCTAACCATAAGATGGTATAAATTATCCCACTAATCGTCTAATCTAAAACACACGGTAAGATGCCCTCTTCAAAATGCTTCCTTAGCTTTCTCTAATGACTTTACGTAATGTTAGATTTTTCGTATTAATTTCGTGGTAATGTATTATACCTCAATATCCTATTGGCGCCGATATTGTTTTCACCGCATGTGGAATGGGAAACGGGTCTGAAAAATTTAAACTTGCCCGAAAACCATGTCCGAGCGAGGAAACCGAGCCCCCGTGCTTTATGACCCCAGCCTGGGACGGCGTCATTTCATAAACACGTAAAAAAAAGAGCAACCCCTCCCGGGCCAACATATTAAGAACCGGGCCGGCCTCGAACATATTTATTAGAAGTGGAATAGACGAGATATTTATCTTAAAACTGTGTTTTGACTCAATTTAGTATTCTTTGTTAGCCCGATCTGATAACAATAAAACACACGGGTGAGTTAGCGAAAGCGGTCTTAATAAAGTGTCCCCGCGGCCCTGGGCCCCTAAGGCCTAACCCTGATAAGGAAAACTCGGGCCACGCTTCCTTCGTAATTAAAATTTGCACCTGTCCTATTAAACAAGATCGTAGCGATTGATTAAGATTTACCGTTCCTTATCACCGTGGACCGTAAACGCATTAATATTTAAAATCACTACAATTGCAATGCAATAAGTTTCTCATGATACCAGGACGAGTTTAAAGTTGACTTTCGTGCACTTTGAATTTGGGGTTTATTTTCCCCATACTCCTAATCTAAATTCCTCCCCTCGTACCGAATGCCACAGCCTCCTCAAAGGTCGAGCCGCCTATGACGTGCCATTATTTTTAACGCTCGATTTTTATTAGCCGAACTGCGTCATCGGCCTCTTTGCATATTCATTATCAATACCGACAATTATATAGCGACTTGAGGGGGCAGTCGAAAACGTTCAATAATTAAGTCATTCTTAATCGCGCGGCATTAATCAAATTACAGCCGCTAATACGAGGTTTTAGGCCGCGTAGAATGCTCTCGATGACTCATTCGGCCGATCGGTACATATTAAATAAACGGATTCAGAATGTCGGGCTCCGTAACCAACGCTCAACTGGGCATAATCCGAAGGAAAATAACGTATTCTTAAATGTTTTAACGTTTAGGTAAAGTTCGACGCGAAAATATCTGCGTGTAGTCGACGGGTCAAAAATCTATTGGCAGTCTTGCCTCCATTAAGATAACGCTTAGTCCAGTCGTCCAAACTTTGCGATTCAAAGTCGCTTTACCGGATTTTTCGACCCGATACCGGGACGTTGCTCGATATACGGTCTATTCTTAAGGACTGACGGATGTTCTGAGAGCGGCGTATATATGTTGTTGCGATAGAGGCTCGGCCCACGATCTCTCCCGTCCCAGCCAAGGACTTCGAAAGGGTTTCACCAACGCCTCGAAGCGGAAGTTTATGGCGTGTATAAATTAAAATCTGATTAGTATCAACAGGTGCGAAACCAGTGTAGGTGAGTGCGCACTGAGTCATTCATAAGGGCGTTCTCAATCAATCCCAGACCGCTCGGTTCGCCGAAGACCCAATTTTCCAATTGTGCAACGTAAGTGGGCAGCGCGTGCAGATGCCGCTGCCTACAGCAAGGTTGCAACTGTAATTAATCAACGTCATATTTTATTGGCCCACTTCGGGCGACGAAGACGTATTGAAATGAGGAACGTAAGGCGCGAAGGTCCCCTTCGTCTCATTTTTCCATAGTGTAATTTTTTCTATAATTACGAATAACTGCAGCATGAATTATTCTGTCGGTACGCCACGTGACTGGTCCTCTCAACAATCCTCTTTGGGTGCGATAGGGAGAAAGAGAGGGAGAGGAGTCGGGGCCCGGTAATGTGTTATGATATATGGTTAATACGGGGAGATGCCACTGCCCAATCTTGTTCGGGGATTGACAAGCCCGGTAATGGAACCGGTGTCGTTGATATTCTCTCTCTCTCTCTCTCTATCTCTCTTTTTCTCTCTCTCTCTCCTTCTCTCTCTCAGACAAAAAAACTGGCCGATGTCATTTGTCTGGTTGGCGGCGGCCATCTTGAAACTATGACCTTTCCCTCGGGAGGAAGTAAAGGAGCGAGAGGTTGTTGTAGGCCCTGTCTTCCCCTAAGTTATCCTCCTCCGCGATGAACATTTCTCAAATCCTGAACCCTACAATTCCTAGGCTAAGTAATTACTGTGGTCAACAAAACCGCCAAAAGAATTAGAAATAACCTCGGTGCTGAATTTTTTCCCCTCCGCCACGATACGAACTTATCATAATCAACGATAATACCGCATAATTGAATCGGTCCCGTCCTGCATGAAATACGCCTCATCCCGAAAAGGAATTGGCGTTATTCCAGTTATTTAAATTAGGTTCGGGGAATCGTTACTTCCAATGTACGGTGGAGCGAATCTAAAATATCGAATTGATCTAGAACGGCTTGTATAACAAAAATGTCACTTGCGTCCTAAACTGTACTTTTCACTGCCGCGATATAAGTCCCATCCGTTAAAGAAATACACCCGACCGATCGCTAAAGGGAAAATAAATAAAAGGAGATAGCCAAAGCGGCTTTCGTCGGCGAAAATTAATTCGGCATCGTTTAACACAAAAAGAAAGATATTATGTATGCAAATTAACAATGAATCGCCGAACGTACTACCACCGTGGTACATAACTGCGTAAATTTACATAGGGGGAACTGTGAGATCGATTCAATAAGAATAATGATTCAACATGAACCCGAAACCAAGAATGACGCACTAGATCCAAATTATGTCCATTATTTATCGAAACGTTTACAATTTCTTTCAAGTGCACGGTACTAAACAATTGATACTATTGAGAATCAACGGTTCCATTCTGCACGTGGGGAAACCTTATCTGCATAGATGTTACGCGGCCATTCCATTATTCTCCTCCGGATCTCCAATGCTAAACTCCCTTTTCTTCACGGCGCGAGGCTAATTGAGGCGGCTATAATTCATTGGGATGTCGCTATTCAGTTGTCAAAATCTTTTTTCCAAACGTAGGGCCGAAAGCAGTCGCCGGCCGGCCTGCATTCTATTTGGCGAAATCTAGCCCCGGCTCTGGTATTTTAATCAACTCGAATCGCTAATTTATTCAAAACGGCCTACACTGTTTTCAAATTCGAAACTATTTCCAGTGTCAGCCCGGCGCGCGGTTCTCTTTCCCCCCGACGAAATTAGCCGACGACAGAATTTCGGATTTTGTATCGGGGGAGGTTTATAAATCACCTTCTTATAAAACGAGCCCAGCGCCTCAACGGAAATTACGTATTCACCATTGTTGTACCATCGGTTATATGATCGAACATATATATCGAGGCTTGTATCCTATATTATGAATCTACACATGATGCAATTATCTACCATACGTATGGTTATGGCATATTCGTATGACGTACGCAGTGTCCTGAAAAAGAATACATTAACTTGGCACCGGTGTTCATTCCCCGTCGTAAATAACGTCTTTAATTTCCCTAATGTCCGGGAGGGAAATTTTTATTCCGTTTTGTGTAGTAGGTCGCATTGTTGTGCAATAACGGTGCAGGGGGACAATCGCGGCCCACAGCATCCGGCCTCCACGAAACAAACTGGACCGCCCGTGTGACTCGTCGGCTTCGTGACGGGCATACGTACGGCCCGTAAAATTATAAGTAATTAGATACGGAGACAAGTTCGCAACTCTGTCCACTTAACAACTCGGCGCAATTCATATCCCGTTTTACATTCCTGGGCTCGCCGATTACAAAATGGTGGGAGGGGGAGTACGTCGCGCGAAGAATATAAATGACATTCCGGAACACTATCTAGGATGGATGGTGAATATTCGCGCTGGAGAAAATATCTCCTTTAAATAATAATTTCATGAAACTCTAGGTTCATCCAGAAAATATAAAGGCGATAAAATAACACATAATTGGGTTAAGTGATAAATACTTGACTAAGCGAGCAATCTAACGTACATTGCCGCATTTTTCCCTTCCAAAGGTGGAAAAGTCAGACTTTGTTTCCAGGGCTCGTGACCCTTTATGAATTGAGAAAGTCGTCGCCGTTGGCCAGATCGGATATTTGAATTCCTGAGTAATTCGATGCGCCGGTAGGATTGTGACCGTGGGGGACCGGCCGCTGCCCCCGTTCAGGCCCCCACCGCCACTTTGAATAAATCAGAGTCCCACCTGGGAGCGAGAGAGGACGGAGAGCTTGTACTCACGTGTGACACGGGCTAGCACACACACACACACACACACACACACACACACACACACACACACACACACACACACACACATCAACCCGACCTACATAGCTCTGTAACGATCCACACAAGATCTATCCCAGGAGCGAGACTCAGGAACGCCACTGAGAATAGGCAGAATAAGAAGTTGAAAGTTGGCAGGAAACTGCCAGGGTGGCACCTAATGACAATGTTCAGGGGTAGTTTGACCCGCTCAGTTTGTACATCGGAAGGACCGATTATACTGTTTTGAATAAATTCGAGTCTTAATCGGAGATATTAAATTAATATATTACAATCATTTATAACGTACAATGGCCATTTCGCAATTGATGAAAATGTTTCAAGAGCGCCTTAAAAAAATGTGTGCTAGCAATGTAATAAATACAAGTTTGAACCAAGTTAACGGGCTAATCCCCCGGCTGTAGAATGTCGGTCTGGGACTACCTGCTACTTGCACATTTCACGAAGTCGTTAGTCATGCGCCCGGAACATCGGGCATTCCGGAGCAACCTTAGCTTAGAGCCGGGTATTGCCGTGTATGAATTTCATTAATAATGGCCACCGCCGGACGGGGAAAAAGACTGCCTAACTAATGAATAACCACTGTCGCAATGTGAGGCACTGCGACCCCTGTCGCGTTCCTCTTTTCCTCTATATTCCCGAATGTGTTTAAATTACGCCTATCGCATTGTTTTGGCACACCTTGGAGAGTCAATAAGTCGTGACAAAAAAAACCGAAACGTTTTCCTGTAATTCAGATGCCACTTATTCATTATTTTAATCGAGCCCGTCTTTTGTTTCTAAACGAGAACGATGAAATTAATAGAGATTGCTCAAATTAATGCGACAGAATCGAGTTTCACGTATACATTATTTTTTTAATTTCCTACGCGAGACGATTCGGTCCGGGACTGGAAAGCCAAAAATTATGTGCCCTGAAGAGATAAGCAGTGAGTAGGGGCGAGAGGGAAAGAGCTACGGTGGGCTCAATTACTATTGTGGGGAGGGTTTCTCGAGATAAGTCGACGGCGGCGGGGGCCCTAAGTCGGGTCCCATGCTAACCACTCCATTACCGGGACCCCAAATGACAACAACTACTTAGCCCCAATATTCAGATTAGTCCTACGCATGTCCCGTTTTTCCCGAAATTTATTCTAATTACCAGTGCGTGTCGGGCCGACCGCTCTTATCCACCGACTCTCCATTCTTAATATTCTAATTCGTCCGCCCGTTCATTCTTCCTCCAGCCAACTTTCTCACTACCGTTCATCGTATTTACGATCCCATTTCGTTTTCGGCCGCAGACCCCGCTTTGCGATATAGATAATGTCTAGTCCTCTACCCAAAAACCCGATTCGGAGAAAATATGCTGAAAGTATCGGTAATTAAATTCGATAAACTAATACGTTATTAATCTTGCGTCCGCGACCTGTCCAATAAAGTCCTAATCGAAACCCGTAAGAACAAATCAATACGTAGTTTCGGGGAGTGAATAATGCCCAATTATTGCTTATAGTCGGAAGGCAGTGAGCAAGTTAATATTTTACGATGAGGTGTGAGGCATTATTTCGGGAATCCGAAGAATTTCCGAAAGAGAGCCCGAGAGGTTCAAACGTGGGAATTATCCGATGTGTAAATTTCGATTGTTTTATTGCGTGGGATTAAAACATTCTTTCCGAAAGTCGATTCCAATTATCCAACTCTTATTCGGATTCGTCCCTTGCGCCCCGCGGTTTAACCGCCAGGCCACTAAACGGCGGACATTTCCCCTAAATTGAAATTGCGCTAAACAGGGGAGATTGTTCATTTTGTCGTGTTAGAGGGGGGGGGGACACGAGTTCCGTATTTGGAGGCGAGAGGTGGGAGAGATCCCGAACGATCCACCATTATCTCCTCCGGCGTAATTTGTGGTGTGGAATTTTCACGATAATGCCCCGAGACAACGTGAGCCGATGAAAGTAAGTACGAAAATGAGTGAACCGTGGTCCGGGTGATATTAGACGGACCCCCTACCAGCTCCACCACCGTTCGGCCAGGCCCCTAATCGCCGATAAATACGAGGCTCTCCTCGGCAAGGGAACTGCACCTCTCCCCTTCGCGCTTTACGCTAAAACGGTTTAGTGATAATGCTCAATTTATAAGTAAATCAGCAGCGGATACGGAAATATCGGGATCTTTATCCGTTCGGCTAACAAATAATAGTAATATCTTCCTAGCGAACCGAAACGTTCTCCTGAGCGGCTACAAACAGAGAAAATGAATTCTGGAAGTTGAGATCCAGGGAAATTGGACCAGAAATGAAGGAAAATTAAAGACAAGTTATAATTTCGGACAGGAGCCGCGTCAACGGGGATCCCACTTCGGGGGCGAAATTTATCCACCGGACTGCTCGTCCTTTGCATAATTTTCCACGCTCCATAAATCGGCCTTTGTTACCGGTAAATTTGGTTAGCCCGCCCCCTTTTTCCCGGCTCGTTATTAACCGAGTTCCGTGGCCGCTCGTACACTATATTCTTTGTGGTCTCGTAAAAAATTAAGGGCTACGGCGGCGGAGTGGGACGCGACCCTCGGGCTCTATAAGGCCCGGCTCTCCGGACCGGCTTAGATTAAATTTCTGTCAGTTATTAGCATTTTGATACGGCCGCTCCCGTTTAGAGGGAAATCCGCCTCCCGGCCGTAAATATTCCGCCGGGGGCCCCCGCCGCTGGAAAGCTCCAGCGGCGATTAATTTCCCATATCCCGACCTATATGCGGTAAATATCGTTTTTTTCCCCGCCGCCGACCGACGAGAGAGATTAATTAACCGGGCGAAATGTTCGCGGAGATTCTCACGGCGCCTATCTAATTGGCTTGTCCGATTTCTATAAAAATGCCACAATGAAATAATCACTGTAGATGAGGCGAGTGTTCTCTCCGAACCTGGTTTTCATTATCTTCTTTATTTGGCGCACTTTTTTCAGGCCATATTTATGGTAGCGGTCGAGCACGTCCCTGTAGCGGGCCGATAAAAAGAAATATTTAAAATGTTTAATTCGCGTCCGTATTAAGTTACCTCATTTATTAATTAGATCGGGTGCCACACCCGGATGTTTCTTTGAAAAATATGTCCGATCCGGTATTAAATAATTACTTCGTTTATTATCGTCCAAAAATAATTTAAATTCCTTGTTTGTATAATCGTATAGAAATAACACCAGTTATTTGCGGCAATAAATATTTATGGAAATATCGAAAATAATATTTATGTCCTCGTGGGAAGTGAATCTTTTGAGCGTTAACAAAATCGAACGACTGCCCCGCGTAACAGGAATATGTAAACAGTAAGCAGGGACGTTGTCGCAACAAAATGAGCGAGAGAACTACGTTAGAGGAACACGGGAACTTTTTTGCCCTGTACCAATCGACATTCCATTCCATACTGGGGTGTAATGAAAATGTCTCGGGCCATCATTTAGCGCCGCTAGGCTTTTGACGCGGGGACGCTAAGAAATGCTGCTCGGCGACTGCTACCACCGAGGCCCCGTTCCCGAGCGACACTTTCACCGGCTATTTTTCTATTTATTTTCATGAAGACAAAAGGTATAGTATAGACCGTGTAAATTATAAGTCACGCTTTTTTTATCTAAAGTTTATAAGCCTTAAATTGCATTAAATATTTCAAACGGCTTTATTACTACCTCTTATAATTGTAGGGGCATCAATATTATTCGATTTCAATTGTCAATGGGGATATCTTGTCGACGCAATGTTATACATTACATTGTAATGCTTGTGGAGCGATAGGAAGCCAATATTAAGTATTTCTGACGTTTTATAAAGTCAGCTTATCGGGCTTCTTGATATTATTGTCGGTAGTGTGGCTGTAGGGACGGTGTGGCCGGCAATGGAGGCGGGCGAATCATATTACACAGTGGGTTCGCTAGACCGGTAGAGACGTGTGCCTGTTTAGCACCCTGATTTGCATAGGAGGGGCGGTCGCGATGGGCCCCTATCCGTCGCGGGAAATATTATCCGCCATTTATTTACCCCGGTGACTCCGATGGAATCCCTAATGGCCGCCGGTCCTACCGCCTAATGAAGACGCCCTTTGTCAACGTCCCCCTATATCAATTAGAGGGGGACCGCGCGTCCTCCCTTTTAAAAACGCGTTCGCCACTAAATTGAACCAATTACCGACGGCGACAGAGTCGTATCGGTAATGAGGGCCTTATAATATTATCTTGTTACTTGGAGTTGCCATAACTGGAAGGTATGCGGCAACGGCTGACACTCGATCACGTTTATAGCCCCCGCGGACACGGCTAATTAATGAGATATATACAGCTCGTCTGAAACTTGATTTACATCCGACCGTGTCCGCGATTAATGTACCGCGAAACGGGAAAGATTTGTACGATTTTTCTTCCATCGGAGGTATTCCACTAATTTGTGTCATTTTGCACGAAAGCGACGGAATTAATCCACGCCCGTCCTCTCTCGGACTCTTTGAATTTCAGATAGTCTCTTTTCACATTAGATTATCTCGATACTCTCGGGGAGGGGAGAAAAAAAATAAAAGGTTCGGCCGAATTAATTCGCCCGCTGCCGCATTATTAATGCGAAAGGTATTAATTCGTGGGTATGTGCCGACGCGTTAATTGTTTACATATTATTCCCCCTTCGATTTTTAAGAAATAATTCGCGTTTCGAGTTTTTACTAAATATCAATAATAACAGGACAAGAAACAAATGGACGTATAATTTTGAGGGAACTTTCTTGCCAATAAATATTCTAAGGGGCCTAAAGTTTAGTTTAGCTATTGTTAAAATATATATTTCTAAATAAGAACAGAGTGGTATGATATGATAAATGAGGATTGTGTCTGTTAGGGGTGAGGGGAGGCAATTATCGGTAACAGTTTGGCCGGGGCTGTGGTCGGTGGAGCCCACCGCACAGGCCGGCCATGATTGCCGCCTTCACTTGTGGCCGGGGCAAAAACAAAGACACTTTAGGCCGAAAAAAAGCTCGGTGCGCGTCCCCCGCTCACCGGTCACAAACCCATTACGGTTCGGATGGCTACGAGCGGTGGAAAAAGTCCGAGAGCCATTGGGGCGATCGCTCGAGTGAAACGTCGAGGAATCGGACGGAGGATTCGGACTGGGGCCCCTGCGGTTGGTCGGCCCCTTTTTACCCGACTCCGCATAACTCGGCCGATATTTAATGCGGTGTCGATACCATTCATGGGAATCGCCGGGAGGAACCTATAAACATTATTCTATTCTATAATACCGACGAACTTTCGTAGCCGGGAGGCTGAAAATCATAAGCGCCTTTCTCGAAAAAATATCGGTCGCTGGGGAAGGTTTATAGAATGACGGAGAGGGAAAATTATTTCGAGGCGCTTGTAATTCATTTATTCCATTTGTCAGGACGGGCCGTACAACAGAGTCCTTGTATAGGCTGGAAGGACCGTTTACGATGTTGGGGTGTCGGAGGGGGTCAGAGGTTACTTCCGTTCGAATACGCCAAATTAACAACGCACCACCCTTATATGGGCGAACGTTCATTGAAATTATTTTTCACTTTCCCAGCATACATCCCGGATTCCTTCGGTTTCAGATTAATGCCCCTTGTAGCAGTTTTGATTGTCTCTCGTAACGTCCGTTCTAACGCGCCTTGTACCTTTCCATTCGCGAGAAGTCTTCCCGCCGACAAAAAAAAGAAAGAGGGAGGTGTCCGACGCGAATATTGAATTTCATTAAAAATAACCGATGACAGTGGTCTCCTTTTGACCAGATCGCTCGTTACTCGTGTTCCTGCCGTGAGATTGAGCCCGAAACCTTTGCAACAATTCCATTGTTTAGTGGCACAGTTTTCCTCGAAAGGTAGTTAGAGTAAAGTAGTAACTAAAAAAAACTAGGAAATGTACAGTTTCGAAACGAAGGGGGACTACATTCAATTCTCATGATAAGATTCTTATGATTAACATAGTTCACGAAGGAATCTAGCGTTTATGCGCTGACGGTGGTTCTATTACTGGTTAGAGTCTTTATAAGTGTGCGCCATTTAAAATGTGTTTACCGGTCGCATGCAGTTCAAGTTTAGCCTTAAAGTCCAGGGACGTTAATTAATAAAGCTAAATTAACAGCGGCGCGTAAGCTACGGGCCCGATCGGCGGGGCGAAGGGCAATTTATTTTTGTCTAAATTATATCGTGTTCCCGCCTTCGGAATTACCATAATTATCAGTTGACTTAAGGCCAACGCTTGTGAGCTTTGTAATGTGTAATTAACACATTATGGAGCAAATCGATCTTGGATTCTTTGGAAAATTGCCAAAAGCCGGGCGATCACTCATTGCTCGTTGCCGACTCTTTAATTCGGCGCTTCGATAAAGACATTCTTCCAGTTTTCCAGGAGCGGCGGGCCCCTTATCGCGGACTCCTTTTAACGTTGTTCAACTCGCCCGCTCAAATAATTAACAGAAACATTTAAATGTCCGTCCGCGACATTCCCGTTCATTCCTGACCGACAATTGCGCTAAAATCCGTAGGAGATTAGAGGCGAATTATTAAGTGAATCGTGCTCTTCGACAATGGGGCGGCGTTAAAAAATCCCTTTCCCAAATAATAAATTAACCCAAATTTATGGGCCCCGCATAATACTTGGAATTCCTGTGTAATTAGAAGCGGGAATAATTTAGACTTTTGTTTTGTAAATGTCCGACCGAATTTTTTTTCCCTTCTTTATTATCTTTTAAACCTAAATGTCGACCGTTTCGCGCGCCTGTTTTGTAACTCTGGAATGTCACTCTCTAGCGGAAACATTCCGCCGGTTGTCGAGGATACGATTTGTTCGCAACTACAATGGAAGTTAGATCGCTGGAACCTTACGAATATTTTAATTTAATTAGTACGGCATCCGCGTTTATTAATGTACCTTTCCGGCGGGCATTCTACATCGGTCGTCTCAATTCTTCGACGATATCACACTGAACTAAATTTAATTATTATTTTTTCAGTTATCCGCTACCGACCCCGACTGTGGAGTGAACGCCATGGTGAATTACACGCTGGGTGAAGCGGCCGCGGCCAAACTGCCCCAATTCACCGTCAAATCCGTCACAGGGGACGTGTGCATAGCCGCACCTCTCGATTTCGAGACCAGGCCTTCCTACGAGTTTCCAGTCATAGCCACCGACAGAGGTAAGTGACATTTGATTCACTTTACTTACTGTAGACGTACGCTTGGTACGTTTACTACGCTTAGTACGCTTAGAAGCTGAAATGTGGATCAGAAGTACCGAATTATCATCATCGGATGATAAATTTGAGTATTTTACATATACATATATGAGGTTAAGAGAATTTGACTATTATCAGTACTTTAATTAGTTTTTAAGAGTTTAATACACTCGTACTTACGGTGTGGGAAGAACAAAATATCCTAACCTTGAATTGAATGAAAACATATTTAATTCGTTGTATGATTAGTCTTAATTTCAAAATGACAAAAAATTTCTAGTTGATTTGCGAAGTTTATCTCCTCTTAATTCGGTTTGTACCAATAAGAATAAATTCATTTAGGATTAACTACGAACTTGTCAGGGTTTTTTTTATTGCAGAATATTTTCAACCGTGGAAAATAAATGTATTTAGCAGCGAAGGACGAGTTGCCTTCCCTGTTCTGTATCCTATTTGTAATCGTAAAATATTATTCATACCAATTCAAAGTCTCGACATCGTATTTTATAGCCGCTTTTCTTATTTGAATTTATTTATTTATTTTAGAAAAAAAGTTAGTCTTCGGACGATTCTATTCCGGTCGCTGTGACCTTAACAGCATTCTTCGTGAGTCGTTTTGAAACTGCATAAGTAACTGAGTTTAAGTAACTGGTATTCTTAATAGGAATGCTCGGTACTCCGGGCAAATCATTTTCTGAGTTAGTGCCTCTTTGATGTCGCAGCGTTACCGTTGCTCGTTTTATTTTTATACGGTAAAACAGCTATAATTCCGCTTTAATTTTATTTATGGCAGAACAACAGGTATAAAAATTCGTAAAAACGGGGTATTCAGCGGGTCGTTACGGGGTTCGGCTTCGACTATGGCTAAATGGGAGTAAGCCTCAAAAAATGCGACAGCCAGGGTACTAAACGCTAACGCCTCATTTATCCTTCTAATGGACGTCATTGGCATTGTTGTTTTTCATTCCTCCTTCGGCAGTTTTATCGGCCCTCCATTATTGCAATGCCCAGGGTCTCTTCGGGATGGCATTTGCGGCTTGTAAAGTCCGCGGTCCCGGCCCCGCCAATCGGATATTTGAGGTCACCACTGTGCCCACCCCCCCTATCCTCAACCGTAACGGGTCTTAGAGAAAAACTAAACTACGCTTATTATCGTACAACGGTTGTCCGCCGAATTATTTTAAATAATTAGATATTATTTTAAATAATTAAATAAGCACGGCCGGAGAACTTGGGAAGGACCACACTATTTTCGTCGGAATTTCATACCAGCGTAATTGAATATTGTCGTAGGAATGAATAACTATTAGCGGCACAATTCGAACGTTCGTTCGATAGCGTTTTCTGCTATCTGTGTCGGGCGTAGCAATTTGCGGGCGGCGGTAAAAGAGGCCACTAAGTAAGGTATCTAGGAATTCCTGGAATGCCTCCTTATGCCGCTATTTGAGGCCATTAATATAATAAGTGCGGCCGGGGCTGGACTGCTAATAAGAAACGGCCGATATCTTGATCAGTCCTGTCGTAAGTCTTGATTAAGATAGCTTTCTTTAAACGTGTTAATACGCAATTGCAAATGACATACACGCGGATTAATAAAATACGGGTTTCTGGTCACCGTTTGAAATGTAGTTCTTTCCTCTACACTAGGAGCATAAATTTTCTTCTTGTATTCGGTACGGGGGAAAGGCAGTGAGTCGATGGCCGGGTCATATGTTTGAAAGGACCGGGACAGCTCCTTAATAGAAGCGGTGTTTGATTGATCGGAGCCCCTTCACTCTTTATTAGTTTATTCTCGAGACCCGTGTTTTGGCTATCCATGAATCATTCATTCCCACTTACCTCGCATTCTCATCCGCTTCTGTGCTTTATCTCCTTACGTTTTCATACATGACACCGGTGAAGAAAAAGACAATATAGCTTTCGCACCTTTGGGACGACTAATTACCGAATATTAACAGAATGTTATCTATCGTTCGAAGAACGATGGAATCTTTTCCATCATTCCTAGATCGTTTATCTCTCTGATGAACCGGGTGATTTACGACGATTAAGCCCTTGTTTTCGGGATTTAAAATTCACCGATTAGACCTGAGTAAAATTGAGTCATAACGCCTTGTAATCGACTCTTGGACCTTTAGTATTAATTTAAAAAGAAATTTCGTTCATATCATTCGGCGGATTTACATATTTATGAATGGTTAAAAGTCCTTACACTAAATCCCGAGCTGAAAGTTATAGGAAGTTTAAAAACCGTTTTCATTGAAATTTTAATTACTCAACACTGGAATCACTAATGAAGAGGCGCAGGAAGAGATTTCCCATTCGCTCGTTTTCTCTCGAGGCGTTAACATTAACCACCTGTGTGGCGTTACAATGTGTCAAGATTTATGAGAAATTTAAGTGGTTATAAGGAAAACATAAAAGCCCAAAGGAGTTGTGCCCCTAAAGGCCAGATGATTATTATTAGTAGGTACGTGTCGATGTTACGGTCCGGGCTATAGACTTCCGTAAGTACCACTTAGATGACAGTGCACTTGATTGGACTCATGACATACACCGCAGAGGAACTCACAGACCAGTGGTCCGTTATAATAAAGTCCTACCGTGTTCATTGGCCAATCGAATACTTCCCGGAACAGTTATGTCATTGATGCGAAATTGAGGCTGATTGCGGTCTATAAAGGGATATGGAATTAACCACGTGGTTTTATTTGTTTCCGAACTCGGAGTTTGACGAATTTTTGTTATTGCCACTGCGAGCTTGTGAAGCGCTCCGTAATTGCCTGATAACTGCCTGGGTGGTAAAATTAATACTGCTTAAATCATTGTAAATAAGCGCTTCCAAAAAATTCTACGGATCCGGGGCTTTCCGTTATATTATTTAGTCGTATATTTATTTCCTTCCGTGTGCAACGTAACGAGCGTTAGCATAATTGACCGGGGATGGTTTCTGTTGCACTGGGTGGTATACCTGAGATAATATAAAGGCAACGGAGCGTGCGAGCGCCGGTTGAATTCTCACACGGCTGTGCGCGGTCGCGACTGTGACTGGTACTGGTACTGGGACTGGGACCGGGACCGTGTCATCAGTCATGCCGCGTGACCTCGTGCACCGCACAAATCGAATTCTACACGCCTTTTACGCTCCTCGCATCCATTCCTCTTACCAACCCCACCCTCTCCCATCCCCCTTCCTTGGTATAATACTTACTTCACGGACTGGATCTCCCCATTTCAAACACAGGCCACTCGTCCCGAAATCCTTTGCGCAAACGGTATTAGGGGGACCGAGGAATGAAGGAGTCAGATAAGTAAATTTCGGGTGTCCTCCCGTCCCAAACATCCGGCCATTAGTTCGTCAAATATTTAAAACGTCTTGAACTTGCCACAAGTTTGAAGAGGCCGGCCCTATCGTTTGAACCCGATGTTTGAAAGCAAACACTGGATTTATTGTTTCTTTGCCTTTCGTCCGGTTTCGAGCCTGTCGGTCAGCGTAAAAGGCGGGTTAGAAAGACGAATGTACCAACCGAAATATCGTGAAGCTCCCCACCCTTTAATTATTGACTAATTTTGAAATCTTAATTCTAAACAGAACCAGCCGATATTGAAAAGAAATTTGGTTTTAAATTAGCCTCCCTATATGTTAATATGAAATATCGCTAGTCTAAATATCTGAAGAAGTAAGAAATTAATTAGCCTCGCACAGACTACAAAGAAATCGGGAATGATTAAATATTCAAATCTCTTCACGGATTCATTTATCCGTTAGAATTTGTTTTGCCTAAATGGTATAATAAGAGACGTGGACGTTAATCGGGCTCTTTCTGAACGCAGTTCTTAGAGCACGAAAACACGACAGGGCCTTATCTTCTACTCTCGGGTAAAGGACGTCAAATTAGTCGGCGTTTTGAAATTTCTCAACCCTAATCTGTTGTTAATTTTTGAGGGGGCGCTCTCATATTATTTCAAGTTCTGAGTGTTTTCATGCTACTGCGGATGTTTAAACCGCACTATTTTTCGGTCGTTTCCTACCGCTACATTATATTAACCTTTAATCGAGATCCGGTACAAATTCTGTCCACAGAGACTACTGTTCTATCCACCGTTGAAGTCTCCCAATGCCCCATTGTAGAATATGTTTAATTTCATGTTCGGAGTGTGTACATTCGACTGCGGATGTTTAAATTATTTTTTACTAGTTCCTACTGCTATATTAACCATTATTCGTGATGTGTTATCAATTCTGTTCGCTTCTATCGCTTTCTTCCTTCTTATCCACCGTTGAAGTCTCCAAAAGCTGCAATACGGTAACACATTTGATACCTTCAGATTTGGGCAAAATTAAAGGAATTATGCTTCATTTTTTAAAAATACTTATATTATAATACGGATAATGCTACATGGTAGAAAATAAAGAGTGTATCTGTTCCCAGGCACAAATTGGGGAATATAAACCGTTGGCGCATATTAAATGTTAATCGTTCGAAACTGCGTGTATCCGAATACATAAGATATTAGGATATTTTTCACAAAACCGTTAAAATCTGTTAAGTCTGATTTCAATTTGGCACAAATAAAAACAAAGAAATTACAATTGGAACTGGTCTTTGGACAATTCAGAGTCTTATTAGTCACTTTATTGGATTAACTCCTGGGGGGCTGTCATGAATAAAACAATTCACGGAACTCATTAGACAATTTCCCTACATCAGAGTCGCCCCAACGCGGTTTCATAGCGGTGAGCCTTGGGAATAGACTGTAATTACACTTATTATCCGAACAGCTCTGCTCGGCGAGGATGGAAATATGTTTTTCCGGCGACCTTCAGTCGACTAGGGGCCCTAAGGGCCTTGCTCCTCGGTGAACGCAAGGGAAGGGGAGCCGGTATCGTCGGGAAGGATCGCGGCGACCTCTGACCCCCGCTACACAGGCAGCACTTACCCAACCGGGCTGCGTTCTCCCCCCGTTAACCGAGCCGGCCGGCCACCACAGCCTCGCCTTAGAATTATAAAAAGTACTAACTTGTGGGAAAGTTCCCGGTCTTAAAGTTCACTTCTTGTTTCCCTTTGGGAGCACGCGACGCTGGCGGACCGCGGGGATATCTGTCGCACTTTCGGCCGCTGCGAATTTGAGTTCGGGCTCGTATACGTTTAGCTGCACCCTAAATACTGCACAATTATACTTGAGAAATACTTGAGCAGACATAACCGTAAGGCTTAATTTGTGAGGAATAAAAAATACACGAGAGAAACCTTTTTACCATTTGGTAATTTAAAAAGCCGAGTACCGCTGTAATCTATCTATCATTTCCCATCGCATGACTGCAATTCTACTCTGCTGGAAGAAATATAAACATGTTCCTGTGGGCCCGCGAGGCAAGCGGGCTTGCACAAGACTTCGCGCGGGTGCAAAGGGCAGAATAATAATAATTGCATTACCGATGGTATAATAATTTTCGGTTCCCCTTCGAATCCGTCTTTCGGGTGTTGTTAGCGCTGTACTCATTGCGTGAAAAATAAAAATCTTTTTCACGGTCCATCCCCCATTCGTCGTTTAATAGTGTTAAACAAAATGGTATTTTAAAAAATTGTTTTTCTCGTTATCTAACCGCATCTTGCCCTTCACTCGAGCTGGATGCGTTCACCTTGATTTATAGAGGCGTCCGCATTGTGCTAAATCGCGGTATTCATTGCCCCTCGGGGGGAGGGGAAAAAAGACGTGCACTATACAAACCCGCACAAGCAGTACGAAGATAAATGCCGGCGCGAGCGTATGAATGATCGTCTAATATGAATTCTCGCATAATTTTGTCATTGGTGTCCCACCGATTAACGGGCGTGTCAAATACTTACCCACAAATCCCAACACGGAAATTAATAAGAAAATTGTGCGATGAATAGATCTTGAACATTTAACTCATGGCCATGAGCATGATCTATAACTGAGGTGATGTTGCCTCCTGTACCTATAAATTATGTTAAAAGTAAACGAAATTCAATTTAATGGTTTTAATAGATTAAATGTATTTTTCTGTTACACGAAACTTTCATTTACCTCTCTTTCTCGTGGAATAATGAAATCTTTTCTATGTTGAGCTGACGTTTCAAAGAATTTGTTTACCACTTTGGAGGTTAAGAACGAATCAAATTTCCCGAGTCTTTATTTGTATATAAATTATACTTTGCTAATATATTTATTAGCCGGCAGTTTACCCTCCAAGGTTGACGCTTTGAATTAAGACTTCTCACTAATTTTAAGCACGTCTGTTATTGATCGATTGTCGTTGGCCGACCTATTGATCATAATACGATAAACTTGAGGACAATGGGAAAGGAAGGATTGCGGCAGTATTCACTATTGGCAAATGTTTAGTTTTCACTTCAACCCGAAGGCCTTATCCCATTATTTGATTTCCTTTTGTAGCTGAACAGTTGTTAATGCCGGCAGCCACTTGAAATTCCTCCGTCCAAATCAATGTGGGACCACCGGGCCACGGGGAAAACCGACGAGCCGACGCGTCCTGAATAAGACCCGAGAGGCAGCCCCGAGTTGCGAAACTCTCGATTTTTATTTGGCACTAATCGCCCGCGGATACGCCAAGACCCCATTTCCTCTTGGGAAAAATACTCTCAAGTTGGAAACAACGGTCTTTCCGAGCCAACTTTGATTCGACTTTCACCTCTCTTAACTGTCGTAAACCAAAAGTATACCTCGCTAAAGTGTAATATCGAAATGCTAATAAAAATTAGAAATGTTACTTATAAAATATTCGTTACATACCCCATAAAATAAAAATCGCGTTTCATAATATAAAAATAACACGACAATACATTTTAAATCGGTACATCCGAACATTACGGCTTATTACGTTCAACCATTTTTTCTGCCATGTCCCATCCCTGGCCTATAATTCTGGAACGTTAGCGGCCACCGGGAACGAATATTATTATATTCTTAAGTTTCTTCGAAATATTTCAAACGGACGACTGGGTTATTTTATTTCCCGTGGACTGCAGCAGTGTATAGTGAGGCCTATAAGGGTTCGGAGGAGGCGGCAGTTAACAAGCGGAGGCGGAGGGTATAAACGTCGTCGAGGGTGTCGTAACCTCGGGCTAGGCCTAGTCAGTTTTGGACCACAACTAGGACCGGTGACGGAACTACCAGCACGGCGGCTTCGCAATAACTCAACGTCTGTATTCAACCGGTGGCTGGGGGCGAGGTGGCCGGGGGTACGATTCCGACTTTTATTCGTCCATTTCTGACGTTTACGGCCCGGCCGAGTTTGAGTTATGACTGTAAATCGTTAAAATCACTTCTCGGTCCGTGTTTTATATCCGCTGTGCTGTTTTAAAATCTGGCCCTTGATCTATATTCATGGGCGGCGCGGCGGACGCGTCATCGTCCGCGCGTTTGCGCTCGCCACGAGTGAAACCTTTTGTGTGAACATCTCCTATTCGAGCTTTTATACACCCTCATCGGTTCTCGACCCTTATGATATAACCAATTTATACTCATTGTTATGCAAAGTTTCTTGTAAGTGCTAATTGAATATTACTCTTGCGGCCGTATATTTTGCTTTCCCAGCGTGTTTAACTATATCTCGATGTTTTTTTGGCACCTCCAGTTCTATAGATTCTTTCTTATGGTGGACAAACACCGATCGCTGGACTCTTTGCCTGCAAATATATTTCTCAAAAATAATGTAAGCTATCGTAGGTTGACGGTTTATAGTTGTTGTGCGGTTTCGTTCATTACAGCCCATTTGACTAGGAGAATATTATTATTTAGAATTAAAAAACAACCTAATTGTGTGGGAAACAAGTACTGCGTAAAAACATTATAATATAAACACACGGATATTTCATATTCTTATCGTTGAACACATTTTTTCAACAGGAGGTTTGAGTACTACGGCAATGGTCAAGATCCAACTGACAGACGTGAACGACAACTGGCCCGTGTTCTACCCGAGGGAGTACAACGTCTCATTGCGCGAAGGGGGCAGCGGAGGCGGCGGAGTGGTAGTAGTGGCGGTGGCCGCCACCGACAGGGACTCCGGGAGGTTCGGAACGGTGACCTACAGGATCGTGTCGGGCAACGAAGGAGGACTGTTCAGGGTGGACAGGGACACTGGCGAGATCTCGGTGGCGAGGCCCGACCTCCTCTCGACGAGGACCCCGCTCCACAGACTCAACGTCTCGGCGACCGACGGCGGCGGCCTCAGGGCCCTCCAGGACGCCGAAGTCTTCGTCAGCGTCACCGACCCACTGGCCACTCCCCCGCACTTCCAGAGGACCCGCTACAGTCTATCGGTCAAGGAGGACGTGCCCAGAAACAGCATCGTCGGATCCGTCAAAGCGACCAGCTCCGATTCAGGTAAGGGAACGCAATTACTATACACTAACCTATTATTCTGAAGGCCTGTCATACACGTTATGACAAGGGCTTATATTAAGATAAACGCGTCGTCGAAAAAATAACTCGATGACAGTATTAAAAAAGAAATTTGAAAAACTAAACACCGAGCACGGCCTTAAAGAACTCGGTCCGTCCGAGTGAAACGAACCATAAAATTGGAGCGCGGAATGACACGGGGAATCGTGACGTTCGCATGCACAGTGTTACACGGCTTGTAATTAGTCCCCTCTCATGTCCAACAAATACTGCCGATAATTGATTTTAATTTCTAAATGATAGAGCGTAGCCCGTTTTTATTTCCGAGTGGGACACCGACGTCTTTGAGTGGTTTCGTGTCGGAGCGGAAGGGGTCGATCGGGTCGGTGGGCTATAATATTGATGTCCGGGGGGAGGGATCGTGGGGCGGAAAACGGCCCCAGAGAGAGAGAGAGAGAGAGAGAGAGAGAGAGAGAGAGAGAGAGAGAGAGAGAGAGAGAGAGAGAGAGAGAGAGGCGGTCGGAGGTAGGGGAGTGTACATACATAGTTTATACTGACGTGGCACAGAAATATTGTTTAAGCCGGGGAGCTAATATATTGCTCAGTTGAAACAGAGAGATGACTAAGGCGGGGGCGACGGTACCCCGGTCGTGGGTAAATATTGAAAACGTGATTATTGAGGATAGAGTTGTAGAGGCCACGATCACAACCTCAACCGGCGTCCGTGTAACTCCGTCCCTACGGGTGTGTATCTCCGTGTATGTGTGTGTCGTGACATCCCATGGTATTACATCCCGTAGTATGCTCCTCTCCTCTTAAGCATTGTTCTACTATAACCGGACACACTCGAGGAATTTACCTGGCTGCGGGGAATTAAATTTACAAAAGCCCCTTTCGGATATTCTTCCCGAACGACCGACTCGAGATGTATCCCAAACTAACACTTTGTATAACTTATTCCCAATATTTAAAAATTAGGACCGGATCGAAAAGGCCGGAAACGAATAAAGATAAAACGGGCGGTGGAGCATTAAATTCATTTCTTTAGCGTCGTGTAAAGGCGCGATAATTTCCGACGTGGGGGACCGGTTATCGTAGAGGTGAAAATTGAAATCGACCTCCCAAAACCCATAAAGGGACCACCCCCTGCGCCCAGCCCCTACCCTACACTCCTTTCTGGGTGGCGTATCTGAATATGGCCGATATGTTAATATTTAACGAATATTAGATTAAATCGTCTCCGCTAAAAGGCCGTTATCTAATTGACCGGCCGTAAGCGTTTCAAATGTTTTGAGCGCCGATTGAAGCCGCCATTCGAGGAGAGATTAACCGAAGGAGAGCGCTAAATTAACCTCACAATTCTGTCCCGGTGAAAACACCGCGTTTTAGATATTTATTGTGGGACCTTTCACGATTTACCCACACGATTTGTACACTAATTTTAACACGGCGCCTGCCGTTCGTGCGTCTCGCGACGCCAGTTGGCACACCTGGGGACGATTGTTTGATTAGATGTTAGGGAGGCCGTTTTGGAGTTTTGGTCTGTTGTGGGGGTGGGGAGGGTTATAACGCCATCGGCAATCGGTATTAAATGTGCGCCTTATCTGAAAATATCTGTTCTGTTCCTTGTTTGGCGGACAATTAGATGGGCCGTTCCAAGTTTCCCACCTTTCACAGTCGACCTCATCTGATACACACAAGGATCGCCATTCACAAGGACTCCTCCACCGACCACCTCCTCCTTCTTCCCTGCATAGTGCTGAAAGGCATCGTGAACAGATTACGTGTTGTTGCGTTAATCTGTTAAGAATAAAAACTCGTTCCTTTTTTCGCTATAGCAACGAACCGCTCACCGCATTCCAAGATGAGTACGTGTGTTCTGACTCCTTCGTAACCCCCGGACACGAACCGAGAAGGAACGTTTTGAAATACGATGGATTGAATTGATGATTTAACTATCGTTCCGGAGGAAAATTGCTTGGGAAAGAAAATAACGCGTTGGAAATACGCTTAAGATTTCTGCAGAAGCAAGACGCAACAATACAATCTTTCCAACGTACGGTTGCATTATGTTTTTAATTCTACGCCATATTTCGCAAGTAAATATACAGCCCCGTACAACTGTAGTACTAAATACATTTCCGTTGCTACGATCTCCCAAAATAATAATGATTATTAAATATTCATGACCGGCATATACTTCTACGTTTCGAAATTAGATGTTGCGCTTTTCACGTTCCCGACCCGACGCGCTAGTAGACAGACAATTGGTCTGTTATTCAAATTGAGATTAATGCGATTAATGACGATGCTTTCCTAGGCCATAAGTCACGGTCCGACTACGTTTGCATTGTTGACACTCGGAGTAATTTAAATTCTCTTCCGAGTATCTCGACGGAGCATCGTAAATTCGTCCGACTAATTACATCGGCCGGTTTATTTCGTTTTCATCCCGATCGGATTTATAAAGCCATTAGTTAGGAAGAGAGTGATTAAGCCGATTATCTGATATAGAAATTGAATAGGAAAGTAATTAAGGCGCTTTGTCTCCGGCCGAACACTGGTATAAATATGGCCCGACATTAATTAAGCATAAACAATATATTATTCGGAGATTCGTACCGATTGTTTTTATTTTGCCTGGCTCCTACTGGGTTCGAAGGAACTTTCAACAATATGAGTGTAAATGATTAACATTTTCTATAGCGGCATTTTAAGTTTGTAACTACCCTGGCTCTGCGTGGCTTAAAAAAAATTGTGTTCCTAGAATCGTGTGCTTAATTCATAAGGGTATGTTGAATGCTTTCATATAGTTGGGCTTTCTAATATCTTTATGAACTGACTGGTCATCCGGCATAAAATTGTGGTATGGCTGCCTTGGGGTCAGAGTGGGTGCAGTCGGGATTTCTCACGTAGGTTTATCTAGGAAGAAGCGAGGGTCTCCCAAATGGGGCGGTGGAAATGTGAGCGGGAGTGGGGGAGTGGGTGTCGAGTTCTGGTGGGTGTCGGTCGGAGGCCGGTGGGCGGCTTAAATAGTACAAAACATTTGCGGGGGCGCTAGGGTAAGGGTAAGGGGGCCCCTCACACGATTCTGTGTAAATTGTGTAGTGGGGCCCCCGCGGGTCACGCCGCGGTAGCGACCCCCTCACGAGCCGGGGTGTGAACGCCGGCGCCCCCACCACCGCATCGGAATTTCAAATCCACCCCACTGCCGCCCCTCCGACATTAGCTACCTTCGGGGGATATTTAAGTCTCGCCCTCTATGCTAATACCTCCCCGGACGCTAGCCCAGGTGCCAACTCGGCCACGGCCGCCAACTCCCCCGCCGCACGACTCCAAAACACGATCGTTTGGCACGATACAAATGTAACGAGTCGCCTCCCGCATTATTTAAATAAAAGCGAAAAACCCATATGTCCCTCTTCCATAAATCCGACATACGCCCGACGTCTCATCCCAAATGGAACGTTTCCATGTCCGCCCGTTCGATAAGGGGCCTGCAAATAAATATAGCCCTCTCGATAATTAGTCGAGGATTGAGGAAACCTGACGAGAATGATATCCGAGATCCTCAACATAAACCTCTTGCGAAAGGCGAACCCCGAGTCGATCATCGTAATCCGAGCGCCGATTGCCACCTATTAGACGCGAGCGGATCACTTTCTTCTAGGAGTGACCATTCCGACATAATAATTCCCGATAGAAGTAGGAAAAACAAAATTACTTAAAAGTACGTGACGCCGAAAGCACGATTCTACTAGCGGTGTAATTCGAATGTCTATCTACTAAGCGTGATAGCAATATTACGATTGCAGTCCGGCCGTGTGACGTGCAATAATTTGTTTCGATGCGCGAACCTTTCCACGTTGAAAAATCTCCGATACGTCGGGCTCGTTTTTGGCTTTCCGCGCGCGATACCCAGAAACGAACCCGGGTCGTGTCCCTATCGCTTTTGATCGCTGCACGAATCATTGACATGAAATGTCTTCGAATGCGTTTACAAAACCTAGGAACATTCTTCGCGGAGCGAATTCTCTAGAGGTTTTCACCTCACCTCACATGGCACATAGGCTAATATTCTTCCGAGCGAACATAGCACTGGAGATTTATCGCGTAGACCGCTTAAAAATAACCGACTTTTCTGATATATACCTAGTTTCTAAAATAATAGCTGGGTTTGATCGGTATCTTTTACCAATTCGGTAGCCGGTAGGAGGCCAGATCGGTACATCAAAGGATTGGCCCGTGCTTTGTGTCGACTGAAAAAGAAATAAATAAAGTGCGGCTTCCTAACACCGAGGTACAAAAGGTAGGTCCCCCGGGCCGTGTGTGCGGGCCTGCCGGGGCGTCGTGTGGACGGAGCGCTTGTTTGCGACACACAAAACGGAACGGGGGAGAGCGGGGCCCCGGGTCGCCATGATGAGGCAGCTTCTGCTTTCTTCTGGGCCGAGGAACGGCCGACATTTCTTTCCGCCGACAGTGCGAGGAGGAGGGTCCGCACGGGGTCTCCTAATGCGAGAATCATTAGGGCTTTGTATGGACTAATGATACAGCACCGCATCCAGCCATCCTCCACCATTTAGACCGAGCCGAACATTCTGGCCCCTCGTGAACTCGTCCTCCTTCCGAGTCACAAAACCCAAATGGAGCACCCCTCGGTGAATTCCTCGCGATTGTGATTCCGATAATTTGGTGGGTCTATGAACTTTAGTATTCTCGGAAATATCTGGCCTTCGGAGAACTTTAACACCTACAGTCATAACTGACTGGTATATACAGTATATTCCTTGCAGGGTATATATTGGTCGATTTTCATGGGCGTGTGAGCAAACCGAGTTAATTGTGGAATAGTAACGAACAAAAGGCTAAACGGGTGGAAGTATTTCTCTCTGGACACTCTACAGATCTTTCTGTGGCGTGGCCTTCAGGGCTGGGACAAACACCGTCCTGTGAAAAACGGTAAGCCACAGCTCCGGCGTCGCCCTCCGGTCCGGAGTGATATTGTATTCAAAACAATGTAAATCTTCCCGGCGAGAACAACGGAGAAGTGTAGGGGCGGGGATTGCAGAAAGAAAATGGAGGCATTGTGATTTAGCCCGAACATTACTTAAATGAGGGAAAATAGCGACGGCGCCATACAGCGCATTCCCCGTGTTCCTGGAATATAGTACCGCGCCGGTTAGGGAGGAGTGCTATTGTGGCTCCTCGGCTATGCAAAGCAGCCGGGCATAGCAGTTCGCTGGGAGGGTCGCCCGAGAAAGCGGCTACAAGCTACCAGGGAATTATCTAACATGTAAGCTTACTCTGGGCCGCAACAAGCAGCGCTCCACGGGCTTAACCAATTCTTTAATTAGGACAGACCTTGGCATTGCCCTGCCCCCTAGCTCTCTGCCAGGGGCCGCCGTCCTTATTATAATCCGAAGCTGATCTCACACAACCCCTCTCCCGCTCGTCAAGACAATTTCTCCGCCGACTCTCCATTTTACAATAATTGGAGGCTGGGTTCCTTGCCGGTGATCTTATTTATAATCAAAATCACGATATTCACTTTTATCGACATATTACACGATAATCGCGCAATATATAGTTATAAAAATCGCAAAACTTTTTTCTCTATGAAAATGTATTATACGTGTTTGAAAAGTTTACTACGTGTGCGGGAGCAGCGTTCAAGTGTGATGCGTCTCATGACACGCAGAGTGGTGCTCTAGGAGAAATGGTACTGATCTAGTGTCTGGATAGTGAAGGATGGAGGAGGTCAAAGATGCGGCTCCAGTTAGGCGACTGGAGTCCGACGAACTGTTGCCGGCTCGAGGGGTCAGTTCTTCGCCAATAAGACTACATTAAATTTATTAGGTCTTTCTCCGTGTACGTTTCGACGTCTCTCCCCTTCCGCTTCCCTCCGCGCACGCGGGATTACATTTTGAAATATAGCCCGGTCGGGAACGATGGTATTTTAAAAACGAGAGTCGGTATAATTCTCTTCGGCAACCGACATTAGGAGTCCCAAACCGGGAGAGAGATCACTCATTAATATTATTCTCTCCGGTTAACGGTACCGGACAGTTTACATTAGTCTTATGGGAATGTACTCCGAATTTAATATCTTCACGTAGTCCGTTAATGTCTCGTAGGTTTTGATGGACGACCGGGCTTTTTTAGAGATTAGACCGCGCGTTATCGGGTTTCCCGAGTGCCTTTACTGGTTCCCAGTTATCTACAGACGGGTTTTAACGCCTTCACACTGCACGAATCGTAGGTACAGTCCCAAACTCTCTCTCTCTCCTCCAGTGTCTGCGAAGAACAGAATAAAATAATAATGTTTCGAACCCGAGTAAATTATTCATTCGTCGATAGGTAAAAAATTAAACAGTAAGGATGCCTTCTATTATTCGATTTTTTTTGTAAGTTTGTAAACCGAGTTTTGTACGATTTAACTAATAAAAGTATCTGTCATTCGATATTTTAATAGCGGGGCGACACTTTTAATCAATCGACTTGGAAAATTAAAGCCGGACCATTTAGCGGGCGGCGTAGATTAGATTTCCGCTGTCGACCGGTCGGTCGTGAACGGACCACGAATCTCGAAAACCATAAATTAAAGTCCGAGTGGCTCTTTCGGAAAAGTGGCTCTTTCACGAGAGTGTGAAACTTGTAGATAGCGGGCGTATTTGTTTTCTTTATTTTATTTTTGTCTTCAATTATACAAACGTGACAACGTCTCTGAGTGGTCGGAGACCTCCTCGGAATGCGCGCAAGATAAGGACGTCAGTACCGAATAGTGGACTCATTAATGCTTATTACTCTATCGATTGGGGCGGACGAACCATTAGAAGGGGGTCCTAGCATAGGAAACCGATGGAGGGTTACTACTCCTTGCCGGTCCGCTACCCGCCATTAGCCCCGACCTCCGTACGGGACGGTTCTCCTTTTGATACATATAAATCTTCTGGCAAGAACGGTCGGACCTTATCGTCCCGATAACGCTTCTCCTCCCCGGCCGGCTCCCAATGATATATGGAGCGTAAATCAAACACTTCTCTTGTTTAATTTCACACCGGTGACGATAAATCACGGCCGCCTCCTCTACCGCCACGGCCGAGAGCTGAGAGACGGCGCAAAAATGGCGGAATCCGGTCTAACCGTTCGGCCAAAGTCGATATTCGATCCAGTCCATTGTCATCATCGACATTTCAATAAAGCGTCCCGCTTGCCATTTGCGAGTGACCGAAGCGTGGAGAATACCTAATAGGCCCCAACAGATTCAAAAAAGGAAATATACGGTAAAGGGTGTAACGAGTGGAATTTTACACGAAGAAATGAATTCAGTTGCAATCATTTATTTTATTAAGGCTAAGGAGATCTTACGAATAACGATACGCCAATGTGGTTTGCATACCGATCTCACAGGAGACATTTTAAATTTTTAAAGTTACTGACGGCATAATTGACCATAGTTTTTCATGAAGATTATTGCTAAAACGTGACATTCGTGAACAATAGGGAAGTATCGAACCATAAAAACTGTTGGCTAGGTACCGCGAATTAGCTAATGGTGGCCTGTGAACCACCCGCCCGCTCGCCCCTCGCAGTGAGGTCGGGTGACGTCGACAATTATTCTTTTCCTTTTCGCGGTCTCGGCATTAACTTTTATGGACGACAAACTTTTATGGGAGTGCAATAAAATTGAAGGGGAACGCCGTCCTTACCACGGAACGTACTTACCACGTGTTTACGCGTCTCTACAACAGTGTTGCTGTTTCGAACGACGCTTAGATGACCGAGAGACAATTCTAGATACGGTCAGTAAAATGTACTATTCTCCGTTGTTGACCTCCTTACACCGAACATGTTGAAAATAAATTACTCGTTTTACATAGATTTACACAGTTCGGATAATAGAGCATTTGAATTATAATATCGTTACCCTTTCGGTTCGATAGAATTGCAAATCAAATCCCGGATAAACAGGCTACAGGGCACAGCTAACCTAAAGGTGTTTTACACCCCTACATACATAAATAACGATTAGGATTTCATATCGCAGAAATTTCATCATTTCAGAATAAGGTCTCAGTCTAATAACGCTAATGTGCTCGTTAGTCGCGAACTCATATCGCAAATTCGCCGTTTGTTTGCACGGAGTGAGTGTCTTTAATTGGTCGAAATGATGAAACGGGCTCTCAGTGCGAAGCGGTCGTAGGCGAGAACGCTCCGTCCCGCCGTTTCATAAGAGAAGTCTGAATTTATTCTACACTCGAGTAATAGAGCTAAATTTATTATCACTATTACTCCCGAACAAGGTCGACACACGAGGTTAAATAAATATCAAACGATGTCAGTACATTTACATGCACATATCACGACACGTTCGCAACGCTAGGTCCACTTGCGCCCGCGTAACAAAAAAGAATGTGTACTTTATAGCCGGAGACTAGAGCCCACCTCAATAAGGTAAGTTACCTACCGACCCGCTTAAAGTACACATCTAACCGACCCTTTGTGCGTGCGCCCTAGCCCACCGTATGACCGTGCTCGTGCATGCCTCAGATCTCAAACTGCAGATTTGAGCCTACGTATTTTAAATTATAGCGTTGCGATAATTCCGTAAATAATTCCCACGCTTATCCTTACTGCCGTTGTTGAGCGCGCCGAAACGAGGAATAAAATTATCGCTTCTTAGTCGTTACCGTTAAGTTCCGGTCTGTCGATAATTCGAATGGAAACTTTGGCGGAGGTTCCATCGATATTTAAACGAAATTTAAGATGGAGAACGGTCTGTTTTTTCTTCTCGCGGGTGGAACCGCATTTTTCGTTTAAATTGGTCGGGGCGGTGGCGTCGGGTAGGGCCGCCCGAATCGAGCGCCCCCCCCCTACCCCCTACCGGCGCGTATCGGGGGGGGAGGCGAAAGATTTGAAAAATGCCAAGTACGCGGGAGGGGATTTCAATGGCGGTGATTGGGAGCGGTGTCCCGGCCCTCCTACACCCGGTCTACAACACAGCTTAACCGCATTTAATTGTAGAGAGGACAGAGTGGGACAGATCCCCCATTCCGATTCTTCTCGCCCGAGTTACCGGCCGGCCGAGGATTCCAGTGTCACTCACAGAGACGCCGTCGGTCCCAATCACCCCTTGCTCCTCCGCCCGGCCGGCATACGGCTTATTTCCTTTTTTTGCATTTCATTCCCTCTTTGTGGCCACCCGAAAATCCCGGCCCCGGTATCGATTATAAGTGAGTTGTAATTAACGGGGCGAACAATGAGCCGAAAAGAGAGAAGACGAGGGTTCGCACGGCGCGCCGATTTCAAAGAGTTCCAGTAGTGCTGGAATTTCGTTCCGCCGGATTCCGAAACCGGACGCGTACACGCTGTCTGTATTTCGAGTATAAACGCGCCACCGTCCCACCGACAGGCCCAACCGAAAACAGTACGGAAAAATGCGACCGAAAAAGGAAAATGGCGGATTAATTTGCTCGACAGGAATTAATCGTTACTTGTGTAAGGCGTTCGTACAAGGTAAAGTTGAAAGAGGACCCGGATAAGTTATTTTACTTTTGGGAACCGGGGTCCTGGCATGGTATTCTGTCAGACGGATGTGCGCTCTGGGTTAGGGGAACGTGCGTAGGCGGAGCAGTCCTGTCCCCTGGCCGCCACCAGACAAAGCCCGAACCCACCGCCTCCAAACACTACCAACCGTCACATCCTGCCTTTACGGCCCGACTAAATCCTTCCAACAAATTCGTGCCGAAAATTTAAAACCGATATTATCGCGGAGCGGGTAATTTTAATTTATAATAGTATATACCTAAATTATTTTAACTTATTAGCGTTAGTTTAGTCGTTTAAATGCTCTTCTGACGTTTCGAAATGTTCCTTTAGGTTGAAATAAAATGCATTCTATTACATTATATTTGAGATTGAAATTAGAGAGTTGATCCTACATTTAGGGAGACAGTCACGCATCTCGGGATACTCTCTTGAATAACTATAGTACACTGTCTCGTGTTAATACGAAAACCAAACAAATAGAGGCCAAGACGCGCTATTGGATGTGGAACGGCTTCTCATTCGATACTTCCGTATCAATTCGTTTGAATATTTTATTTTGAGCCCATACAGTAAACTCTGAACGCGCATGGAAATAATATCAAAATTTAAATCGTAATCGGCCCCTAGACGGAAGGTTGCGGGGGTGGCGGCAGGCCCCAAAAGCAGGGATCCGTTTAACAGGAACCCATATCCTTGCAGGAGCTTAGGTTTTCCATATTAGTTGGAGTGATAAAAGAAAGTGTATACCGTTTATTACGGCATTGGTGCGTATTCATAATCTTATTTGGGGCTCATTTAAATAATGATAAATTTCAATTCGTCTTTACAGACTTACTTAAAAACATACATTTTCCAGGTTCAAAATCAATCCATTCCATCTTTCCTTCCGCACAGACTTACCGTGGGGGCGTGTATTTCGATTAGGGGGTCGGAAAGGAATGCGACAGGCCTCCAGTGCGCGGATTTTACGGACAGGAGATCAGAATTCTCCCGGTGTTGCCTTTTGGGTTCTTATCATCGATTGGCCGAGGGCTTACCCCCTCGATTCGGGGCATGTTTCAGCGGGGGCGGCAGCGTGGGTTTTTGCCAGTCCCCTAAATATCGGTTTCACGTAACAGGACAATAGGCTCAGGTTGGAGTTCTACTTCGGAGTTTCGATTAGTGGATTTACTCGTCGAAAATTTGAAGTGTTGGGGGCGGCGAGGGTACCGTGGGTAAAAGCAGGCCCCCCGTTTGCTGGAACGCATCACAGGCGTCCAGTAAGGAGGAAGAGTTAGTTAGGACCGCAGGGGGCGGCTGAAATTTGGGGGCGGCTACGAAGGGCGGAAGGGGCGTTAACGGAAGCCGGCAGGCCTCCAAAGGGATCGACCCGAGAACAGGAATACAATAAAGGCTAGGAGCTCGATATCTGGCTGAGGGGCGGCACATCGAAGGGGTCGCGCCCCCGCGGGGCGTGGCCCGCCCAGGCAACAGGTCGATTGTACGTAGTCTCGCATCGGAGCCGAATTACACCGGAATCGATTACTTTACGAGACAGTATTCTGCTTAGATAAAGGGGTAAAATCGACTTTCATATTGCACCTACATGACGGTAGGTAGATCAACAGGGTAGGACCGCGATTCCAATTGGCCAGGAGTGTAGCGGTGGGCAGGAGGTTATTCTATAAATGTGGTATTCGAGGACATAAATTGCCAATCCGAAGTTGTTCGCATTTATAAATAAATGCCCCTTCGGAATGCGCCAGGCCTCCGGAAGGAAAATTCGAAGAACAGGATGGCAGTAAGAGCGAGGAGTTGGACCTAACTGAATTTAGTCCCGACCCGCCCGCTTGCTGTTAGAGCGGGGGAGTATTTACCGGCAATACATTCGTTTCGGGACGAAAGGGTTAGCGCGGCGGCGATGGGGCGGGCCAGCAAAGACCAGTTTCTATGATAGGAGTCCAGATTCGCGAAGGAGCCATAGCGTACTTTGGGGGCGGCGCCGCCCCCCGACTCCGCGGCTAGGGGCGTGGCAGGGGGATCATCGTGGGTAAGTGGCAGACCGCCCACGGTCGGCCTTTAGAACCAGGAGTTCAGAATCGGGCAGAAGTTCACAACCCCGTAGCGCGGCTCCACCCCTAAGTAAATCAATACCTCGGGCGTATTCCCCTTCTGTCCTGTGGCGCCCGCTGACCATCAATAGTGGACTCACAGTAATTCCACCAGTAACTTCCACCATGCCCTCTTTTTATTTTTGTCTTCGTTAAATTAGCTCAGCCGCTTTTTTATTTAATTAGAGGCGTGCGAGCCCCTATTTTTGCCTTTATATACGGTGTAGAATAAAGGAGTCGCATCGACATTAAACGAAAATCGTAAATAAATTATTAGGGATCCCCGGGAAATGAAACGTGGAACGTGAAAATGCGGCATGTCGGCTACCCGGTGAACCGTCGAAGGGGGAGGCGGTAACGATAAGACCGTAAATTACCCGTCCTGGGCATCACCCCCGAGCTACCCTATTAACCGGCTCTCCTCTCTCCCAGTGGTTCTTCTCTAATAAATAAACTACATAGATAGCGCTTTCGGAGGGCGCTCCCCACAATGGAGCAATTTGTGAAATTAAATCGATACGTGTGTGTCTATGTGTGTGTGTGTTAGTGTGTGCTCGGGTCTATCAAGATCGGACCGACCACGATTCGAATTTGAAGGCGGAAAGCTCCCGAGGCCGAGCGCCCGGCAACTGAGATTATCACAGCTACGTAATAATACGAGGGACCTCCACTTTAAATCACGTACGAGCTCGTCATTATTACAAACATCTTCAAGTCTTGAACCGAACCGAGAGCCAGTAATAGTGAAGTACTCCTTCTCTCTCTCTTTCTCTCCTCCTCTATCCCACTCACCAACCCTTTGTCGCTACCCTCCACCCTCGCTAACAACCTCCAATTACCTTCAGCTACGTTGGACTACGTACAAAAAAAGTCTGGGCAAAAATGTTGCGATTAGTATACACCTCGCATTTAGTCCTCTACGTGACGAATTAGCCATGTAACTCGGCGTAGCGTTTTATTATAATATTATACTAATGAATGGTTCAAATCCGTCGTCGCCAAAATACTTTTGCGATCATCTCCTGTGCGCAGCAACCGGATTGTTCCGTTAACCGATCGATCGCGTCTCATCCGATTGAAGATTTATCGCCGCTTACCATTTAGAAGGTAGGGACACAAGTTCCTTTCCGACCATGTCGGAGGTCCCGAGCTGCGAAGGGCCGTATTTTAAGCCGCCGGACGCCGCGGTGGCAAAAAGAGGAGCTTAATTGTCGCCCGTGTACCCGGGACCGGGTAACACAAAACCGTGGTCTTGTACTCCTCCCGGCCGGAGATAGACCTCGGTTTTTGCCTGCCAACTCCGAGCTCCGTCCAACAGAAACAGATAGCATCTCACTCGGTGTCGTTTCGGGGCAGTGGGCTAGACGCCCTTTTTACACATACCTTAGATTCATTTCAATACCAAACTCATTCCTTTTAACCCTTAAATCAATGCGTTTAGGAAATTACGCATTGGAAATTCGGAGGCATGAATTCAGTTATACCGTACACTGACATAATGAACGTGTTTTATATTATATTAATTCAGAACCGTTTTCTGTAAATAAATACGAATATTTATTCGTATTAGCATTACTAAAATACTAGGCTGAATGTTTATACGACGATACGTTTCCACGGTGTAATATCGAGATTTGTAATTTGCACTGGCAATACTCGTTCGAGGAAGTATGCGGCCCGAATCGAATTCCTCGGCATGTAGCCGTACAAAAATTTCAGGGTGGTGGTAGGTCTTATACTGGGCAGGGTGGTACCACCACCGGGCGGGAGGGGGAGGGGAGTAATCAAGGGGAGCCTTGTGTATGTACAATGAGGCAGACGTACAAAGAAGGGCGGGGGTTCGGCGGGATGGGTAGGGGGGCCTCTGCCCTCTCATCGCTGACAATGACAATGGTACTTCAGTTTAGTCGGAGATCCTCCCTCCCTCCCTCCCTCCCTCCCTCCCTCTCGTCTCCTTCTCTCTCGCTCCGTCTTCCCAGTGGGGGCTGTCACTCGTTGCCGGTTCAGATCCCCGCGTTCAGATAACAATGAAAGTACAATATTTATTACACGGCCGACGGGTATACCTTCCACGACCCGGTCCACCACCACGGCCGTCGTTATGAATACATCGGAACCATATTCGAAGGCGGGAGGGGTCGGGGAGGGAGGCCGGCCGCCCCGCTACCGCCTCGCCCTCTAAAGACGGTATTTAGAGTCCGGGGGGGGAACGCCACCGGAAGGGAGGGAGAAGCGGGAGGTTTCGTTTCGATTATTTATTCGACCGGTCCTGAGAAGGGGGCCCCCTTAATTTATGTCGAAATGTCCCCCCCACCGCGGTGCCCGGGGCCCGGTTGACACGGCGAGGTGGCTTCCTCCGCCGGGACGTTGAACCGACGAAATGTTGCATTAATGTTGCGGCTCCCCTACCCTACCTTCAATACGGATTAAAGTCTGGGCCGCCTCCTCTCGCCCCCGTCCCAATTTATTGAACCCGTTTAAGTGAACTGAAACAATTGTGAATGAACCACCGATATGATAATATAAATATTTCGTATAATATAACTATATTTTCCTTTTTATTATACTAAAATATTAAAAACATAATAATTGGATTGAGAACTGACTGTAGCAATAAAATGAGTTGCAAAAAAAATAATATAATATAAGTTATTTATAATATCAGCGTATCACGTTCATTTTAAAAAGTCCAACGGGTTATCACCTTGTTATTGGATGAGATGATTGGAATGTTTTCAAAACTATAAATGACTCGAGGATGTTGATTCTATTTCCGATAATTACAATGGGCATTAAGCTTCTCTTATTATGCTACGGCCCGGCTGAGATCGAGACAATTCGAGGCCCCATATATTGTCTCCATGGGCGTTTACAACCTTTCATTCAATTGGCTATTAAATTGTTATAGGTATCGATAAAACGGTCTTCGCGATAGGTAAAACCGACAGGTCTTGTAGCGCCGTCGGTGGATAATACTGGAGAAGCGGTGGCCTCTAATATTTTTGTCAGACCGGCGTGAGGTGGGGATTTCGTACGCGTTTGAGGGTTGGTTGGGCGAGGGGAGGCGTTGTGCACCCGTAAGGCGGCGGTGCTCGTAAAACGGCGTCATAAACGGGCTGTAAACTGGGCAGTCCCTCAGCCTCTCTTTTGGCCTTTTTGCCAATAGATTAGTGTCGTCGAGATCCTCCTCCTCCTCCTCGTCCGCCCCCTCCTCGCACCACTCAATGGGTTTTCGATGATTTCTCCTTTCGTCGCCCTGCCAAGGCGACCTATCTCCCTATAAAATATACAAAATACAAGTCAACGCGACGTGCAAAGGGGTAATTAATAAAATATGTTCCGCTATCTATTATATAATTATGGTAATTAACAGAAATGTTTTTATTCGTCCAATTACTGTTCTCACCATTGTCAGTAATATTAAATTTTACGCAGTGACTTTCTGGTAATAGGGATTATTACCAAAGTATTCGAGTTATTCCAAAATAAATGATTTTAGAGCAAGCCGGAGTCCGGTTTGGCCGCTATTTTCGTATGACACTATCCGACAAAGACGACATCCGTTGCCACCGGGTGGGAGGATCACGGGTAATTGGGCGGGCATTCCGGGCCGATCCTCCTATTCAAATTTCGGGGGGGGCCTCTTTATTTTCTTATTTTTTCACCCCGCCAGATTTGGACGGCCGCCTTTCCCGCTCTCTCTTCCCTTCGTTTTCCCTATCTAATCCCCTTCGATCTAAGCAAATAACAACGGAAAATCCGTATGTATTCAATTCTCGAAAGACGTCCCAAGTTTTAGCAGATTATCCTCTTCATCTTCCTGAATTGTGGGTGAAAATCGAAGGCTACTTTTCCTTTCGGTTTTTTGTTTAATGTATGAATAAGGAAAGAACCGACTAATAAGCATAGAAGAACCAGTTGGCAGATTCGAATAATAATGACCTTACCTATAACTTTAATTGAGTGGTCGGACGACCAATTAAAAATCCGTGTTAATCAAAAGGGACTCGGAAATATTTAATTCCTCGAAATGCCGACCATTAAGAAGAGGTCGTTTCATAATTTCTCTTTTCGAAAAATAAAAATAAAAGCGTAATTCGTTCCGGAGTTTAGGTTTAACTCTTCGCTGTAAATAAGAAGAGTCGATAATAAACGAAAATCCGTTACGCGGCTATACTTTTGTATCACTCCGTATTAAATGATAGTCTCCAACAGATAAATATATCCGCTGGTTTATAGCGGCGGCAATCTTATAATTAGGAAACGGAATAAAATTTCGACTACTGGCAGCGGCCGTCGTAAATCATCGGAAGCCGGCATATCGAACCGGTATTAATATTTCTAGAAGGATAATTTCACTAGTATGTATACTATCGGGGGTCGGGCGGCGGGATAATGACGAGCTTTCAGAAACAAACAAAAGACTTTTAATTAAAAACTAATTTATAGCACTCTCGAATTGTCAATCGGAAAGATAAGGCGGAATAATAACGGGCAGCGTCTCGATTATTAAAAGTTCAATTAAGAGGGAGAAAAAATTAAATATAAATTACGATTGGCCAGCGCACCTCCGCCTCCGCCTCAACCACCTCCGACCCGCCTAGAGCGCCGCCTCCCGGTTTTCGCGTTTTTATTTTTCCCAACCACCGAGATAGCCGATACAACTATTAATTTAATTACGGAAAATAAATATTTAAAGCGTATTTCGCCATAGTCGTTCGGGCCGAGCACGAGTTCAATCTGCACAGTGATCACGTCGCCACTGAGGATGAGCCGTACCCAACATATAAAGGAGCGCAACAATAAAAACGTTTCCCTACGTTACTGTTTATAGGCATTCAGTTGAAATGAAACAAGGACGGGACTGTAGGACTTATCTTTTAGAACTGACAAAAGGAGGTGTGGGGCTGAGACCGGGAACGGTCGGGTTAGGGCGAACAATGGATCAGTTCTGGGCCCGATGGCGGTGACTGGGGAGGTGCGGGGTAAAAAGGAGGCGCACAGTGCCCGTTATTAATTATTGTTGGTATTGTTTAGGCTTAGCCGTTGATTAGAGATGACCGCGGGGTGTCGCCGAGGCCGTCCCCTTATCTGATTGCTCCCCGCTCCTAACAAACATCCTCCTACCGCGCGCCTCTAAAATGCATTCCTGTCCGGGCCGAGAAGCGCCCCCTCCCCCTCCGACAATAAATATCGCCCTCGTCAAATGTACAAACCCAGTCCTATTAGAGCCCCCCCACCTTCCCCCGATGTATTGAGTGGCTCGTTTGCTTCGGCTCCCGACCACTCGAGAACTGATAAATGTTTAGGGTAGCGCGCGATTCCGAGACGGATGGAGGAGACGTGAGCTTCCAAACCGCATTATTGAGTTGATATTTTGTCACGTACGCGAATAGCCTGCCTGATGGAGACGTTGATCACTCGGTAAATATTGATTCCGACTGAATAGAGAGGCCTCTGACAAATGTATTATGTATTTATACTTTAGAATACATATTCGCCAGTTTTTCTCTAGCCGACAAGGCATTGAATAATTAAATGTCAGCAGTGTAGAAAAAATACATAATATGTTCCGCGTGTTCCTGTTCGACGCCAACCTTCGGAAAATACCTTCATCATTTGATCGGGCCTTATCGAGGAACAATTCATCAGGCTTATTTCCCTTTGGAGTTGGCCTCCATCGAAACTATCCATTTTTCTCCCCCGGGTTATGGTGAATGGGGGAAATATTGGATGGAAGTTATACGACTTTACCGAACCGGTAAATACTATCGATCATCGGATACGTTCATACACGTTTCAAGAAACCAGTTTCCCCTCCCGCTGGTCCACCGGTCCTCGCAGCGATGGCGGCAGAAACCGCGGAAAGTTGAAAATGAAGCCGCATAAACCGCATTGACGAAATCGGAACGATTGCAAAATTACGAACGGCGCAAATGGTCATGTGCAAGGCTGGCCGGCCTCGACAACATTGTCGGAGGGAAATAGATAAACATATCTTGCGCGTTTTGTCGATTGCCGAGAAGATATATTTGAAATATGCTGACTGTAACGAGTGGGCACCTGTAGATGGTATCTGCTAAACAAGATGGGAAGCGATGATGTAGGCTGGGGGGGGGAGGTTGTCGTCGTTTTGATGAACTGGGAACATGTGGCCGCTTTTTTGTTATATAGAACAACTGTTGTCGATAGTTGACAAGTTGGTGACTTAAACGCCGGCCATAAAATGAGCTACGGAGCTGTCATTTCTTCATTCTTCCAGGGGAAGCAACCCTTAAGTACTTCACGCGTCCGCCGAAAAGTGTTTTTCAAATGTATTGGTAATGTACTGTCTAATGTTTAGCATTACGTCCTAGCGGTGAGATTAGTGCGCACTATTATTATTTTTATATTTAAAATTATACTGTTAAGGATTATAGAATACAGTATAACCACATAAGGTTGGCCAACTACCTTCACTGGTCAATTCCCCACCTACCTTCTGAAAACTCGCCCCCACCCCACGCCTTCCTGAAACAGAATATATCGATTTGTTTATTTTCTCTTTAAACTTATAAATATAATATCAAGATTTATGCCGCTTATAATCAGACGCCATTGTCGAGTGGGGCCTTGGCGGTCTAAATTGTAGTTGGTCTGCGCGTAAACAACGGCATCAGTGTCGAATCCTCGGCAATCGTCTATTAGTTTCGATTTTCGGCTATGACAGAAATTGAACCGAATGTTGTTTAGCGTTCGATCTACTTTTGAGGCTTATTTATTGGTTGGAAATTGGTTTGAATAGATGACAGTCTCGCATATGGTCGACATGTTTCTGTTGCTATATATCGACATAAATTAAATAGTTTAAATATCAGAAAAAGATTCATTTCGAAATTCTAATCTAGGTAATATCCGATTTAAATTGGTAACGTCGGGTTTTGATAAATCGTAAATTCTCTAAGGTACAATATTTGTATTTCTCAGGTCCGATAGTCGGCTATTTGCCCATCTTTTAAAACGTTAATCGCGTATAGTTTGGAGCGCCGAAAAGAAGGATATAAATTAAGGAAGACCGTTCAGAAAAACGTCAGGAGTCGGAGCCATTTTTCAACTAATAATAGGTGGTGACACGCGAATGTATGTACGGGGCTTTGAGAAAGATAATTTATCGAATTTATCGCACAGTTAAAAAGTTCTTTTTTAGTATACGCCGCTCCGGCCCCGAAAGAATTAGCATATTAACTGAACCTAGAGGACATTTTTCGTTTGACAAACAGGGATTCTTTTTTCATATTTCAACTTAATAATAATTGTTGTTGCCGGCAAAACGTCCGCGGGTATTCACACCGTGCCGTGGATATAATTTATTCCCGGCGTTTAACACAGTCGGTGTTACCGGTTATCGTCGATAACCTGTACTTCCCTTTCGGAGAGGGAAATTATAAACGATGAAAATCGAAAAATTCCGTAAAGTATCGTCTGCCGAATATTTCGAAGCTATAATATTACAAGGATGGCTATTTTCGGAGTATTTAGAGCGGCAACCAATGTTCTCAGGGAACCGGTTAGATACGTCGTTTCTAATTAAAATAAACTGCTGTCCCCGCATATTTACCGAATACTCGACGTTTTTATTAATCGTATCCGCGACGATGATTCCTCCCCGGGACGGGAGCCGAACTGTAAAATATTTCTAATTAAGCGCCGGCGGAGAAGACGCCGCCGAGGCCCCCACGTTTTAGTAACGGAGGTGGGCTTTATGGAGCTTTTAAAGTTAACTTAAACGCGGTGGGGGGAGACAGAAGCCGTAAAAGATAATATTTTTTTCAACGGCTATAACGGTTCCCGGGTCCTCCCTCGTCCATCTAGCACCAACCGTTCGCGGTATCATATTTGTCCTACTAAATCCCCCGTCCGGCCACCGTTTTACGGCCTGTAAAACGGAGCCGAATTCAATAACGCTTATATACGATATATTAAAAGAAAAATGGCCCCCGAGGTGGCCGCTGCTTTTTTTTGCGCGGGAGACTCCCGGCCGACTTTTATAGTTGGAGCTTTCGAGCGCCCATGGGCGGGCGCCCATTAGGGACGGGCCAGTTTCGGGCCGCCCGCTCTTATTAGCCCAGCGCCAGCACGAAATTTGCCACTCGGGGATTTTCGAAACCCTCCTCCCTCCCCGGCCACCACACTTAATTACACTCGGGTTTGAGACGCCTGTTGCCGGTCTGGTTACTGGGGCCTCGTAAACCCTGCTAATACTTACCGCCCGACGAAAACCGGCGTCGTTCAAACGGCCGTAAAGAGGATCGCGTTTCGGAAGAACCGATTCCATAACGAGCCCGGCCGCCCTTCAGTTTCCGACGCAATTTTCTCGGAAAGCAAACCTCGTTACATCGCTGCTCCTTGTCCGTGAGGGGAAACGTTCCAACAGCGCTTAAAATTTTTGCGGTCCACATTATTTTTGCCATATATAAAAAACGTGTACAATAAATAATAATCGAACAAATATTTTACTTAACGCGGTATCGTTCGTAAGCCTAAGGTAAGTGCCTGCGTCCCTTGACCGGGCACTGTCCAGTTACTCGAGTTAGTCGAACTGACACTAGATTCTTCATCGAGTCATTCCGCGTACGTGATACCCTGTGTGGCTGGTTATTTACCGGAATGATTTATCACGAATCTTAATATCGGAAAACTGCCAGTCTGACTATGATTAGAGTGTTGGATTTCCCGTCTTTTCAAGGATGGAATTCGGCTGGGAGCGATCGGCCGTCCGGGCGGATGGCCAGCTGTCTTTAAAGCAGTAACCCTCGGTAGGCAGAGGGATTACCGAGGCGGTGTTATATAGTTGGGGCGTGTTGCGGTGTGCGTGCGTGATGATTTAATACGGTTTGCGCGAAATTAATGCCGGGCAGGGCCGAGGACCGCGGCCCGGGGACGTTGAGATATGTAGCCCACCTCGCTCCCGCCCTTCGACCGAGCGGCAACAACCCCGCATTGATTAATAGTATGGCTAGAGATTAATTCTCTGCCCTACTACAACGAGCCTCAGAATTTATTAAAAATAAAGATCCCGCGTACGCGCGTTCCTGCTGATGTCCGAGCCCCAGTAGGATTCGAGACAAGCTAAAGGCTTTTAACGACCAACAGATAAGAAACACATATTTTACTTAAGATTACTCGGATTAAATAAGTATTTCACCTGTCTCATTGGACCGCTTCTATATATTTTATCGATAGTAGGAAACGCGTGATTATGGCCCTAAATATACCCTAATATATAGATCTAACTTCATTATACCTGAATATTAATATAGTAATATATATATATATATATATATATATATATATATATATATATATCCCGACACTTCTTTGAATGTCGTGAATATAAATTCTAATATTAATAATATGCGAATAAAAAATATACATTACTATTTAGTATGTTCACTGTGTTATTTTAGTACTTTGCGTATTTATATTTGTTTTATTATTCATGCGTACCTTACTTGCTTTGATGCCACTTGTGCAGGCAAATAAAAAATATGATATTGAGAAAAATCTTATACACTCCATTGTACCTCATTTATTTTTTATTTCTCTAAGACATCTATTTTTAAGATTTCGACTTCCGTTCTTTAGTTGTCAATACTTCTACTAATAAGTACATATTACAGTTTCAAATTTACTGTAAAACGGCTCGAAAATGCCGTTATAAATAGGGATATTTTTTACACGACGTAATATTTCATCGACGTTGTCGTTCGGACTTCACTTTTACGGGGGATTTTGAAAATGAACTCTTCGGGAGGGTGGACGAGGAGGTTGTTCAACTCCCGAGCCAGCTGTAAAACGGGAACATAAATATAGAGGGAGAAGAGACCTCATCCGAAATGAGTTTCTCGATAACTACCACAAAAGAAGTAAAAGTGAGGAAATGCTCGGAGAAAATCTATTAGGTATTTATTTTCTCCAAGAGAGAGAGAGGCATAAGCTATAGCCGGCACTATCGTTTCAGGCTTTGAGAACGGAGACAGAACTGTTTACGTAAAATGTACGATGTTCGCCGTTTGTCCCTCAATGAAAGTAGAGACCGTATTGTGTACAATAATTACACGTTATTTATATTATAAATGCGATGTTGCGATACTTTTCTGTTTACGACCGTACCCGGCCAGCGAAATATAACGTGTACTATGACCCATTCATTAAGTGTGGCTCTGGAGGGGAATCGCGCTCTTAATTTTCGCTTGTCATAAAATACTTTTCTTAACGACTCCCGGGAGGGTTTTAATTTTTGATGGGGCAAAAAAATATCAGTCCCAGTACTTGGAAAGAGGAAAAAGAAATGAAATACGGCCGGTATTAACCCCGCAAGGAGTATATGATGGGGCCCGGGTTGCGTGATACTACCGTGTTAAGGTCCCCCGCAACCTGACTTTTCGCCGGATCCTTCCACAGTCGTTTGGCCGGAACGTTAAACTTTCTATCATCGTTGATCTCCGTAGTAATTTCATAGCAACATCTTCACTTCCTCTCCCCCCCTCTCTCTCTCTCTCTCTCTCTCCCTCTCTCTCTCTCTCTCTCTCTCTCTCTCCTCTCACACCGAACAGAAAGAAAATTTAATATCCCGGAAGACCACAAGCCCGAGCTTAACGGATCCCTGCAGGGCGCTGATTCGCCCCTTCGCGGAATCCCCAGCCTAACGGTAGTCGCGCTAACACAACACTTAATTCAGTCGCGTTTAAAAGAGACGCGCCCTGAGGTATTGTTTCCTCCTCTAGAGAGTTCTGGCTAACTGAAGAGCAAAAAAGAACTCGCGTTCCCGTCTTTAAAACAGAGCCTCTTTGAACAATGGCCGCCGATGAATACCAATGTTGGCCTTATTTGGACCAACATTGAATCTGTACTTATTCATAGACGTTAAATATAGAGCTAAATTTGATGAAATATTACATCTTTAGTTAAGACGTCCCTCCGTATACCATCCATAAGCCCGCATATTTTTCCCTACTTATATTAAATTTTATGTAATTCTCAAACGATTACAACTATTACCAAAGTTCTATGAATTATTTCCGTATCCATACATTACAGGTTCAGCATTAACCACAGGGTAATTTAGCGTACGGGCCATGGTGTGCGGAGGAATGCCTTCATAATACGATGGTCCCCCCCACAATCCCATTCAAAATGCTAACTTGTACCTGAGCGTATTTCAGTTCGGGGCACCACTTCCTCGCTCGCGTTTCCGAAAGCGTATTTCCAAGTTAATAAAGTCGAAGGTTAATAGGCCGGGGGCCCGGTGGCTCGGGCCCTATAACGAAATTGATTATCTAGAATTAGCCTGTAATACGGCCGAAATTACGGATGTAGCGCAAGTTCACTCGCAGAAACCCTAATTACGAGGGGCGGCCCCCTCGCTCGTTTTACATCGCTCAAAAACGAACGTCCGATAATTGCCCCCCCTTCCCCGCTTTTATTTAAGTTGGGGGGTACGGGCGATCGAAAAAAAATACGCGGCTTTGTCATTTCCTCTCCGTTATGGGCGCCGTCCCGTTCAGTCGTGTTAGGCCGGCGTACCCTCTCCCGAAGAGGCGCTATTTTAACATTTCATTTTCCCGTCCGGTACTACCCAATTTAATTGTCAGCATTACTGGTCGGGACCAGGCGGCGGTCCTGAGTGAACCGGAACCTCCTCCACCGTATTAATAATAAACCGAGTGCAATAACCTATGCCGCTACCGGCCCTCCAACCATGTACGGGGTTCCGTTTCCTTCGATTAGCCCGATAATAAGTTCCGAAAGAGTTATACGTAATAGAATATATCATTCGATTTGGAATCGTACTTTCACTAAATAATGTACTATACTGTCATTTATCTAAATGTGAATTACTTTTTGCTTGCAGGAGCCAGGAGCAGCGTCCGATATTCGATCTATTCCGGTGATCCGGACGGATATTTCAGCATCGACCAAGTGACGGGTATGATCCGCACTGCATCCCAGCTGGACCACGAAGCTCATCCAACAGTCCTCCTCAACGTTCAGGCCACTGCCGGAAGTCCGCCGGCCTACGGTCACACTCAGGTAAACTACTATAAACAATCTTTTGCTTCTTGTACATTACAATTTTCGATAACTCTATTTTAAAACTGTCTCTATAGCTGACATTACACTAAGACAAGTTCATACATTTAATAGACAAGATGTCATATATAATACAACAAAAATATACGATGGGTTTCCACGGATAGTCATAAGCTTAATTTAGTGTATTATTTATTGCATATCGTATACGACGAAAAAAGGTACGGTTTCATTAAATAGAGTGGAGTAGATTGAAGGGGCATGCTCTTGGTGTTACATCTTCGGTGAAAAGCATGAAACCCGCGTTGAAAGTTAGCGCTGAAACCGACATGACCGCAAAAGTCCGTTACTTAAAAGCCTTACCCGATTGTAGTCTCGTGAGTTACTCTGTAAAAGAGTGCGTACGGAGCCGCGAGCTCATTTACAGACGGTCCTAAACGTCAACCGTTACACATTCGTAAACGAAACCGATTGCTTCATTCGTCCCTCAGTTTGGAACGGGACGTCTCTATACCGTCTCGAGAGTAGTCGTACCGAAATTTCATCGAAACATTATTAATCTCGATTTGTTTTACGCTGGGGCATTTCCCGAAGTGTTTCCCACTGTGGAATTCATTCCAATAAAGACAATGCAAGTTAATTTTAATTTAAAACGTCGTTTAAAACTAACTACGGATAGTCACTGTCTCAAAGGGCTGATTGATGAAAATGTGTAGAAATAGAGCCGTCCCACGCATTAAGGAGTAATCAATTGGATGCTGCGTCATCCCCGATAATCGTGTCCAGCGTTGTTTGTATAAAAGACACAGGCATGCCGGACAATTCAAATGCAAAATTTGGATCTCTAAAAACGGCTAGCAGACGAAAACAGCCATAGTTGTATGAAAGATTTGTACAAATTTCAAGTGGCTGAGGGAAAAGAACTAGCCGACACTGATTCGGTTTTAACGATAAGGAAGGTTACGCCAGTTTTTCATGTCCAAATCGGAAGGTAAACAAGAACCGTTCGGGTACGAAACCCGCGTACCCGAGCAATTGAGTTAAAGGAATATGACAGAAACGATTACCGGCGTTAGCCCCCGGCGTGAGAGAAGCGGAGGGTAGACGGGGTCACGTCCCGGGCGCATTAGGCGGTGCCGCCGCCAGGGAGGTGTACGCGCCGCGAGATTACATCGACCGCCTTTCCACCTTTTTAAAAGCTCGAGTATCAATTTGAGCATGGCCTACCGTTAGGGCCTAGAGGCCGTAGGGGCTCCGGGATCAACCGAACACCTTCCCATCCATACACCAACACCTTAAAAGCGCTTCAAAACGCTAAAAAAGCATAGATCACAGTTCAAAAACGCTAAAAATCTCTAAATCACTTGAGCTATGAATGAAAGTTGATAAATCGATTTTGTTTTCGTGCCCATATAACGTTTTATTAATATTGGATCAGTCGCGTATGTGTATCAGCAGCGTGGTAGCATTTAGTAAACCGGGGGCAGCTCCAGAGCGTCTATTTTATGCAAAAACAGGGCAGGGGGTGATGACAATACATAATAAACGAATAAGCTTTTTCCTGTGCCGAGGTTAAATGCGGAATTTTAAATTGGATCGAATGAATGAGAACACGGAGTCGGAGGGAAATCACGAAGGCCGTGGAGGTAAATTGCCCGGGCCCCGTTAAGCGAACGATTTAAATTGCTCGGAAATTTATTACGAGAAAGGAGGAGAGTTCAGTTGTCGGTGAGACCGTTAAGCCGAGTGCCGACGTCCCTTTAGATATCGTCTTGTACTACGGTTACAGTTAGCGTTCGAGCAGAGGCCAAAGGTTCTGAATACATCCCGAGCAAGTGACCCGGCCCATAAACATATCCCCCGGGGATGAATCAAACGTCAAAAGTAACAGTGCTTCCGTTACTAATGAAACTGGCCGCTCTATTAGTCACTCGGTTATGGAGGCGCATTACAACTAAACTTTGCCTTATGGACGGCGTCCGTCATTAGGGAGGCGTACTCCTGCCCGCTCCCTAATAAATACCGTCCTCTCCCTCCACCGTCCCCCATTGAATTTCATGGCTTCGCGCTCCAAACTAACCCCATGGATCGAGCCTCCCAACCATCACCTGTTTGATAGAGAAAAAGCTTTACCCGCATAAAATACAGTGCACCTGAGTGGCGATGATATAACTGCGAGCATCGCGGTGCACCTACAGTATACCTCATCTTCTGAACTGAAGTTTTCAGACCTATTCTTTAATTATTTTTCGGTATTAACCCATCTTTTTTTCCTATTAATCTCTATCTATAGAGAATTTATACGGAAGAACATTTATCGAATTCTATAGTATTTATACCGATGCGGATAGTGTATGCATACGGGTGGAACATCCAATTTCATTGTTATTTTAACAATCATTCCAAATACTGCCCGTAATTATAAATCCCAAGTATAATCTTTTCATTTAAGTGATTAAATAATTGCATTGAGGTTTATGTCATTAATCCTATATATTTAACGGACGTAGGTATTTTTTTTAAACTAATGCTCCATCAACTTATATGGTTAATATTATTAAACTTGAAAAATCATAGACATCACTGTTAAACGTAATATAATTAAGTAATTGACTCTTCTAAATATAATGGAACGTGAGAAAACGTATTTGCTAATGATTCACCGAATGGTCGGGAGGCGAGAGACTTTGTCCGACTGGTAATTCCATCCTCCGGTCGGTTTCGAATTTTTGTTTTGACGATTACCGCCGAAAGTGTCAGTCGGGTGTCATAACAGCGGCGAGAGGAGCGTTGCCAGAGAGGAAGGGTTCAGCCGCCCCAGGGGCCGATGCCCCGTTGACAAGAAAATCGCTCCTTCACTCTCCCAGGTATAAATTCTCGACAATAGCAACTCCTACTACCGTTTAACGAGAGACTAAGAGGGGAGGGGGGAAAAGGACTCGTCCCAAAAACAACTTGTACGATTCTCGAACGGGTTGAAGAGTTTTGTACCCCGTTCCCGTAATATAAGATTATTACATCGAATGTTTCTCGATACGGGGAAAATCTCATTTCGTCCTGCGGGAATTTCCGGAGCTGAAAGAATGAATATTTTACTATTGTATGTAGGTCTGAGTAGTTTGTAAGCGTTATCGACATATCAGTGGTGAAAGTTACGCTTTAATAAATTAAATATTATTCTTTCAATTTCAGGTCCACATCGTAATAGAAGACGTGAACGACAACGCTCCGGAATTCGGTTCGGCGAAAGTGCGTATTTCGGTCCCGGAGAGCGTAGAGCCCGGAGTTCCCCTGTACTCGGCGCTCGCTCTGGACAGAGACTCGGGTCGGAACGGGCAGGTGACCTACAGGCTGGTGTCCGGGGGCGGCAACTCGGGGGCGGGCCGCCTCTTCGGCGTCGACCCGCGCACAGGACACCTCACCCTCGCCTCCAGGCTCGACTACGAGACCGCCCAGAGGCACAGTCTAGTCATTTCCGCTACGGATTCCGGCGAGCCCCCGCTATCGGCCAACCTCACCGTTCTACTCGAAGTACAGGACGTCAACGACAATTCCCCCGTCTTCGAAAGGACCGAATATTCGGTGCCCGTCTCCGAATCTCTACCCGTCAATTCGCAGGTACGATAATTCAGTTTAACAGGATTAAGAGTGTAATAACTTAAAATGGGAATTTATGTCCTGTGGGTCTGTACCGTGACGTATTCACCGAAGGGAGGGGGATTTTTCGTCCAGAGAATGCGTAATGACTCACCTATAAAATGTAAGAGGAAAACCTGGTGATATACGAAATGAGAGGAGTGTCCGTCGGGGGGATAGGCGGGCAGGGGCCGTTTATTAATGATATCGAAGAGTTAGTACCGCGCCAGAGATCGGTCGTTAGGGACACGTGGTGGAGTGGGGGCCCAGTGTGGGATTCCGATGTGACGCGGCCTCCTCACCCCGGCGTTCATCAATCAATACGCCTTAAGTAATTATCAGAGCCGATCGGGACAACAATGAGAGTGGAGGGGGTGGCGGGTGGGAGGACCCCCGGGGCCGATTACCCCCTCCGGGGTCTTGACCCTGGCGAAGGGGTGGCGCGCGATTCCTGGGCGAGGGTGGTGCGGCTTCGCCCGAGGGCGGTTCCCCCGGGACGGAGCGCGTGTCGCCTACGCTCCGCACCGGCATCATTCATCAATCCATCCAGATAGGCCGGCTAACAATGCCGGCCCTGTCATTAACATAATACTCAATGACAGCGATGATCTCTCTACCTTCTCGTTCCGACGTCGGTCCTTTCGCCCGGGAAACGGACAAAAGCCTTCTTCTCCCGCTCGTTAGATCGGTACCGAACAATTTGGAATAGTTCCCGTTAACGACCGAGATCGAGATTAGTCTATAATAATTTAAACTCTGTAATCGTAAACTAACGAGAAATCGGAAAGGCGATGTCGCGATTAAGTGTATACCGAAATGATAATTCGAATCTAGATATTATTGAATAATATTTTAACCGGTAACGCCGGACCCGAGGTGTTTCACCAAACCACCGTTTATTACGCATTAAGCCATTCCGTTTAAACAAGGGAATAGACGGTTCTTTATATCTACGGCGATACTTGGGAGGTTGTACGCCTTATCGTCCGCGTTATTGACCTATGACAAGATAAAGCGGGAGTTATGTAGAGGCTACGGTATAGGGTTTAGAAGGTTTTCTGGGACGGCGGGGGCCACCTATCCACCAGACACCCACATAAATTACCGCGTACACCGCCCCGGCGGACTACCCTCTCCCGTCGAACAAAGCCGGGAATTATAACAGAAAGCCATTATTGAAATTGTTGTGTCTAATGCGAGAACGTGACTCAATAATGGGCCTGTTAATTTGTCCATCGGTGATTAGCTGGGTCTCCCCCACCTCTGGCGGTGGGCCCCTCTCCGCCAAACGGTGGACGTGCCCGCACGCTCCTCCCCCGGCCCCGCTCCGGTAATTATACCGCAGTCAGCGTCGTCTCATGACGACCGAAGCTACCTTCATAAAGTCACCCCTAGGACGAATTCGGTCCGGTCCGAGTGGGCGGCCATTAACGGCGACCTGTGCCCGATGTCCGGCCTACCGGCGGCCCGGTCACGTTCACACTTTCTCCCGTCGGCAGAATTACGTTCGATATAAAAATGCTTTCGCTAGGTAGGTTTATTTAGCCCGACTAGTAACGTCCTCGATAATACCGGCCGCCGGGAGACGTGTAGGCTTTCATAAGTGGCAATTAACAACGGGGTAATTAGACCAAAAGCCGCCGCCTCATCCACCCTATCGGTGAAAAATGACGTACCGTTCGGGTTGATTGGGTTCGGGCTCGGAACGATCGTCCGAGTTAACTACCGGCCCGAGTCAATTCGTGTCGTACGGATTTGAAAACACGCAGGGCCCCTCGTAAGGTCGCCTCGGGTTCGCCGGCTAAATAAATAAAATAAATTTCTCTCCGAAAACTCGGTCGAAAGTCGGAGCGAATTGTGCAAACAGGCGGGAGAAACATTCGGCTAGCGAGATTAACTCAATAACAATCGGGGTGACAAGACCAATTTGTTCCTCTTCCTAATTGCTTTTTCACTAACGACCGCCCCGGTCTCTAATCGCCACCACTCCGAAGATGAAGTCTCCACCCTAACCTTTACAACGCGTCTATCTCGAGATGGATATCCATCCGGCCTCCGATCGCCCCTATAAGTAATTGAAGTTATTTACTCGGCTGCGGACTACTCCGTAATAGAGAGCCGGCATTAATTCGCGCTCGGCCCACAGTTTACGACCGTTGAGTACTCCGAGTATAGAATCCTCGAATATTAAAAGTCGCCTTCTCTCTTCGGCTTCTCGATTCGGTCACGTACGACGAAGACGGACTATCGTTTTAGGTGTTTGAACAGCGCTCGAAAATGAATCCTTCTCCTCGGGCCGTTCTGGAATTATAGTGGTCGTAATAAAAAATAGATTTGAAAAGCTTCCCCGGAAAGCGGCACCATTATTGGACGGCGCGTCGATTGCTTCTCCGCGATAATCTTCGAAATGCGCCATGTTAACCGCAGATCGTTTCGGTAGGATCCGCCCCTCGGTACGCTCACGCACACGTACGATCAATCCAAAATCGTGTATTCTTATTCCGCAAAGTCGAAAATATTTTGAAAAATTTTCGAATTGTATTAATGATTATTGAAAGAAATGGAAATCAAAGTTTTATGTACAACCATGGAAGTTGAAGACAAGTTGAAAGTGAATAACAGATTCCGAAGTTAGATGTAACTACCCAATAATTTCTTTGTAAAAATTACATTTTTACACGTTCCAATTTAAAAAATGCTATATTCTCTTTATTGGTTAGCGCTATCGAGTACCTTTAGCAAACTTACAAGTTACTAGTTCCCATTACTCAGTCATTCGTACCGAAACTACTGTGGGGGATCGAATGAAACCAATATTTCTAACAGTTATGTTTTATATCTATCTATATATGTTTGTTATTTTCAGGTGGTTCAGGTGACTGCCGTGGACTTGGATACGGGTAACAACGCGAGGCTGACTTACCGATTGTTGGGAGAGCCGAGGGAGTTCGGTATGTTTCCGAACAGCGGCTGGGTGTACCTGAGGTCGGGGCTGGACCGGGAGAGCAGGGACAGGTACTCTCTGAGGGTGGCCGCCACCGACAACGGCTCGCCCCCGGCCACCGCCACCGCCCTCCTAACAGTCACAGTCACCGACGCCAACGACAACGACCCCGTCTTCGCCAGGGACTCCTACCAGTTCACCGTCGAAGAGAACCTCAACAGAGGAGCCGTCGTCGGCACCGTCAAGGCGACCGACAGGGACCTCGACGGCAACGCGGCCATCAGATACGCCCTAATACCGACCAACTCCAGTTTCCAGATCAATCCGGTCACAGGTCAGTCCACACTTACATATAAAAAATCGAATAGAATATTGTCGAACGGTAGTTGAAACGAGCTCCGGGAGGCGACGATTTATTACGATTCGATTTTTTTTTACGGTGCCGGTTTCATTTAGAGACCGGCGGACAGGGGCACTTGTGTAATTAAGTGATCTTAGGTCTGGCGGAGCTGGCCACCCCGATTATAGAGATAAGAGCCGGTTTACACCACCCCCCCTCTCCACCCGGCGCTATATATGGGCCAACGTAACATCGGAGAAGTTAATGAATCCCGGGCGACGCTCAGATTACCCGGCGTTAATATCCGAAAATTTATCTGGGTTAGCCTTGTTAACGTCTCGAAGGGCGTGGGCCGACGTTGAAACGAATTAGCCGCGAAACGTGCGGCGGAGCTCTTCATAAATTAAGGGAGCCGTGCCAATCACTATTAACAGGGGCCCATTTGTTCCTAGGGCCTCGGACCGGGCCCCGATTTCGCCAAACCCGGAGTGGACTTCATTAGCGCCCCCACCTTATTCCACTATCGCTGCCCGAGATTCGGGTCGCGTGATTAATGGCGTACACGGGTATCGACATGCCGACTCCGATTAGTATAACGTGTCAATTTAGAGGATGTATTTATTTATATCTCCGAATCTAAAAACCTACACGGGCCGTTCGGTCATCGGATCCGCATTGTTCCTATCTAATTTACAAGGCAAATAAAATCTGCAACGCGTTTTCTTTTCTATCGGATCCTCGGTAGGGTTACTTAATTCGTCCGACGGACACGATTGTTATAACGCGTATAAATAGGAGTATAAATATTTAATTATTCCTAGGCCCGAATACCGGGGCAATTACACGAACTTGTCTACAAAGTCTACCGGACGAGATCGTTTTTTATTTTTTTAAAACCCTGGCTAACTAACGGAATACATTTGGGGAAACGTACGCGCTTTATGCTGTTGTTTTCTCTTTAACGTCTCTATTAATGTTTACAGTTTTATTGTCCGGGCCGAGCGGGCGGCCGCGGGATGTGCTCTTTTCGTGATTTGAACTTAACCTCTGACCCGGGCCCGTCACCGCTTCTAATATTTATGGTGCGGCTCTCACCGCTCTCCGACAATGCCCCGCCCCGCCCCTCGACTCCGTTCAAAATATTTTACAATTTATTACACGGCCGACGGATCAAACACAAGTCCGAAATACATTTATTACTAGTTCATTTCGCACTCGAAAAAAATGCCTTATTCGGGTATCGCGTAAACGGAAAAAAACGAGCCTTACTCGCAATACTTGGTGTTGACATTATTTATTTTAAGATTCCAGTCATCGACGAGGAAAAAAACGACGGAGGCTCGAGACTGCCCATCCCAGTTTCGGTTAATATTGACAGTGGGACTGTTTGGACATGTTAGGGCCCCCCAACAAAGCGATCCGTCGGCTTCACTTCAAACGGGTATATATACTTGGATCGTAAAGTACTGCGCCCTGGCCACGGCCCGAGGGTAGCCCCTGGACAACTCTGTTTGCCGGGCAGTAAAAATACCTATCGAACGGTATTCAGGTCCGCGCCAGTATCGCTATCTCTCCTTAGATAATTTTTTGTGTCGAAATTCTCCCGTGGCGAGCCCCGGTCACGCCCCCGCTTTCCCACGCGTCCTCCTCCCAAACCCCAACCCCCCCACCGCTTCCAGTCGCCTCAACCACGACGGCTTTAGCCCTTTCTATTTTGAGAGCCAATCGTTATTTTATTCGGCCGTGTCGCTTGACAAACAACCGGGACCATCTAAATGAAAATGAAGTTTGAATTACAACGAATATCACTCAAGTCGACCCCTCACCCTCTTTCTCTCTCACTCCATCTCTCTCTCCCTCCCTCTCTCTCTCCCTTAATTTGGACCCTCGGAGCGCGTCAAATAACGCCGCTCGCCGCGATTCGTAATAGGGGACTGTGATTAATAAAAGGGATAGATATTTCCATATCGAATCCATACCCGCAATGTATTACAGAAAATCGTCGAGTGATCGCGCAAACGATACGATCGTGGTGCGAATAAAGGAGCCGACGATGTTTATGGCACCGTTTGAATTTAAATCCGCTGAAATGTAATACGTAATTTGAGTTGGATGGGAATCGGAAAAACTGGAGCGGGCTTATATTGGCGGTGGTATAGTGGCGGGTTTATAGGAATCCCGACAGCCGGGGGCGGACCCGGCGATAGATTCAATTGAAGATTGTCACCGTGGGCAGATATCTCAATTGGAAGCACTCCCGCTAAACGCCCTATAGAGTCGGCCACTCGGCACGGGCACACCTCGTAAAACTTAACTTGCCGTCGACACCTCCTCCAGGCACATTCCTCGCTCATTTCTTCCATTTGCTTTTCCCAATTACTGCCACCGTCCGCCAACTCGGCACTATTCGAACCGCCTCCACGCCCCGATAGTCTTATTTTATTTCCAAAGCCCGATATTTCCAAAGCTCCTATTTGAAATACGGTTTCTCCCGCATGAAGTTTAAATGCCGTGCGGCGGCGGTCTTTGCGAGGCGAATAATACACTTTTATTTCCTCTACGATATAATAAAGAAAAATATTCGACGAAAATTAAAATATTCGGCTTTCTAACGAGTATTAGGCCCTAACGCGGTGGCCCTAGTACTACTGTAGGGATAAAAGGAAGGCGAGCGTAAAAAATCGGGCCCAGGCATTATGATTCGAATTCGTTGTTCGCCATTTCATGAGTTTCCATTTTTATAATGGGCCCGATTATAATGTGTACCCCCCGCTTCGGGCCCCTTCCCTCTTCCTAAACCGGGTATTATATTAATAGCGCTCGAGGCCCCATTATATATAAACGCGGTATAACAATTTTTCAATCTAATTTTTAAGTTTCGGACGCTCGGGCATTCTTGGGACGGATCGATTATCCAGCGACGACTTGTATGGCCGTCATTAGTTCTGATAAGTTTTTTTCAAGTTTATAATGGTGTTCTTTTAATGTTTCTTTATCCCACTTCTCTCTTCTCCGTCGTCGTCAGCCCGGGGAGTAAATAACTTGTCGATTAATCGTAATGCCTCGTCGGAATGCAATGGTTTCGTAAAATCGCTCCGAAACTATTCCGATAATAATACGGGATTTTCGCGCTCTTATTTATATCGGAGTCGACATATTAAAGTGGAAAACGGAAGATAGACGTCAACTGGTGTTAATCGGTTTGTGCGATATAAGAACATGTTTTTTTTAGGTTTTGAATCCTTTTATCAACAATTATTGTACATTATTAAATCCTAAATGGAGCACGTTGTTGTCCGTATTTGGAGTCACCATAAGGTGGTAATAACACTTATACACTCATTGCATTATGAAAATTATCGCGGGTATTACAGGAAGAAAATGTACAATAGTCGGTAGCGCATAAACCGTTCAATTCTGAGAGCCTTCTCCCACCGATAAAGACAAGAGCTATGATCACTTTTTCATAAATAATTACTTCAATTTTAAGCAATAGCGGATTCCAAAACAGGAATCGCATAAAATTACCTTAAGTTTCGGAATTTCCCCGGAACCGGTGTTTCCCCCGAGGAAGGAGAATAAGGAGAGTTCTAGTAGATAATTTTTTTCGGGCGTTTAGTTCAGATATATTGGGGTGTTGTGGTGGAATGGGTGGAGTTTGTGAGGGAGGGGGCGCGTGCCCGCTCGCTCCTGTAGTACAAGGATTGTCACTTAAGGTGGGCCTCCACACGACAGGCACCGCTGTTATTGCAAGTGTCATCTTCCCGGTTAGATGTTGTGAAAGGGCCGGCGGGGCGAGGGGCTCGGTTTAAAAGCATTCTACCAACTCTGGATTATACAGTGGAGCCGCCAGACCAAGAGAGAGAGAGAGAGAGAGAGAGAGAGAGAGAGAGAGAGAGAGAGAGAGGAGGGAGAGAGACTCTCTCTCTTCCCTCCTTCTCAGCTCCTCTCGTTCTCTCCGTCTCTCTCGCCCTGAGCCGACTTCATACATTACTCTGTCACACTAGATTTGTCAAAGTCCGCTCGCCCGGTCGGAGACGTTTTAATCGGCCCAAGGTTTACACGGCCTATCCACGAGAAATCGTAGAGGAAACGACCCATTTCCATTCGCCACGAAATGAAAAAAACGACGACGGAAAGGTTCGATGAATCGCTCCGAGTTCTTTATTTTTCCGATGAAATTGCCCTTACCTCAACCAGTCTTATTTAAGCATGAAACGATTCCGATTGTTAAGGCATTGTTAATAGGCAGGAAAGAATATAAGGTGACACCTATAAAGTAAAGTAGGTTCCTTTATTGTTATTAGTCGAAACTACGATATTTAAAAAGGATAAACAATATTTAGGCAATAAAATGTTTACAATATTTATTTAAGAAGGATTGGGAACTGCATAATGAAAACAAACATGGGGCGGAATCGGATGGGACCTAGCGAGACATAATCTGGCTGCCTGGAGTGTAAAAAAACCGCCCTCATTACCATTCCCAATAGGGTCACATTTCTCCCACATCCCCTCGGCCAGTACATATTTACAGTTTCATTCGCTCCGACTGTAATTCGAAATTAAAAGCGGCCTTATACAAGTCCTCACCACCGACCTACACACGGGTTTAGCGCGATGTCTCCCCCCCCCCTACCGTTAATTGAACAACTTGTCAGTTTGCCCCGTTTAGTTTATACTCACTATTATCTCTTCGATTCCGGCGTTAATTTGTACAGGACTCTGTTTACCGTTTTCCTTTCTGCCCGTCTGTATTACCGGCATTTTTAAACTCTGAGATCAATCGAAGCGAAAAACAATATAAATATAACACTCTTATGTACAATAGAAATCATCTACAGTATTGTGTGGTAAAATTTAGTCAGAGCCTAAACTGAAAAGTAAAAGGTAAACTGAAAAGGAACAAAATAGAGAATATTTGTCTGAAAGGTTTGGCCTGTTGACGAAACTGTATCACCAAGCTCATCTATTACTCTTTTAGAATAATACTTATTCAGCAATAACAAGAATAAGAAACAGATGCTCGGTGCTCGTGTTTGATTCGAAATTGAAGCCTCCGAAAGTTCCGTCAGCGGCGGAAACAATATTTCTGACCGGGGAAAAAGTCGCCGGTGTTTTATTCGGGCGAAATGCCGGACCGAGATCCAATTAGAGTAACGGCGGGCGTAAATTAATTTGACGCGATCCCATCAAAATTCCGCCTTGCAGATTCCGCAGACGCGCTCGACACACTGGACGGCCGGGGAAATGTTTATGGGTTGTCGGGTATTCGCCGGAACTATTGGGTGGGCCGTTCGCTATTGGAAGTATCCCGGATGATACTGTCCCCAGCAGTGATGCGGGCGGTATATTTCGATACCCGTGAGGGCAGGAGTGAATGGAACGGACGGATTCCTGAGGGACTGCTGTATTTAATTTTTATATCGCTCCAAGCGGTCGTTTCTGTTTGCCCGAACCGAGTTTTCTCGTACGGCCATCACTGTCCGTGTTACTCTTTCCAGTTTGGCGCCCGTCCAAGCCGAAGCCCTGGGGACCCGGCGAATACGCCACGCTCAGTAGGTGAACAACCGAGAATGCATAATTATGAAATAATTTTATCCAACCAACGATCTCCACGACACTAAACGATTTTGGCTCTCCGGCATTCTTCCCTCCCTTTTATGACTAGAATTTTTTCCCCTTCGGACCGAATCGGACCCGGTCGTAAGTTTTTTTTAATTCGCACTGCCGCATAAATTAACAATGCCCGGGCCTAAACCCGCCTGCCAAACGGTTCAAACAGCGTGTATAAAGATTTCAGCCGGGACCTTTATTTGATTGTTTACGACGGGTGCCCGATTATTTAAAAATGTATTCCAGAAACTGAAACGATAGGCAAAAGACATTACGTCAAATTAGCATAATTATTACATTTCGTATTAAAAGCGTAGTAAAGAATGTTTTTCATGAAGGATCAACCACGACTTTCAATAAATGAAAATTTCTCACTTTCGAAGAACAAGAAATGATGTAGTATTTTCCAACTGTCCATTACTATACTGTTGGCCCTCGTATACCAATAACAAAAAGGAGTGAGGTTAATTATAGAAGTAAACCTAAGAAGAATTTCAGGGAAATTCGCTCGAAAATAATTCGTCGCCGCTAAAGTAATGTGGAGGAGACTACAGGTTAATAGTGCATGAAATTTGAACGTAATCGAGTGAGGGAGAGATATAAGAGGGTGAGTTAGAGAGAGAGAGAGAGAGAGAGAGAGAGAGAGAGAGAGAGAGAGAGAGAGAGACAGAGGGGCACACGCACACGTGGACACAGGCAGAGGAGAAGCAATAAATGAACGCCCACGTGGGTTCACTCTCAGAGTGTCGGTGCAACTGGTCCGCACTCTCCTCTTGTTACCCACCGTGACCAGATAAATTTTCCACTCTTCTTTTCCGTCGGGAATTAAAATAAATTTAGTCTCGGAATTGTTTATTTAGCGCGTTGAAAAGAAACCCGACGGCCGCCGGGGCGCTTCGCCGGCGTCCCACACTCTGGGCCCAATTAAAACGGCCCCGAGGGCTGGCGCTCTTTTGCCGAATCCCCCACAGGCCGACTCCTCTTCCAGCCGTATTTACATTTCTTATTGCCACTATTTATATAATCCTTCATTAAGCCCGCCGATAATTCATCAGTCTCTATCCAACGGATTTAGTCCACACAAGTAGACTTCACAAAGTGGAATGACATGCAATTATCCCAATCTGTCTGCCCCGAAACCGAGTTTTCAGTAGCCATTTTCCCGTCCATCTCGAAAATCTACTCCGGGGGTCAAACAGAGAGGTCAGTACGGGCAATCCATTATATTTCCAACGGGCGAAAGTGTGGATTGGCCTAATCGCTTAATAAACAAAATAAACTGGACTCCATTCCGACGAAAGGACCTAAAACCCTTATATTTAAGGGCGGATTTAAGTAGAGGCAATCTATCTTGATATTAGAGAACCATCTCTCTCTCTCTCTCTCTCTCTCTCTCTCTCTCTCTCTCTCTCTCCCTCTCCCTCTCCCTCTCCCTTACTCTCTCCCCTCCATCTCTTTCTACCGTGGCGAGTCGAAATTCGGCCCGTAATTATTAAAATTACACTTCATCTTCTCCGATGATGAAATGATTGAATACTTTTTTCTTGACCACTATAAAGGAAATTTAATGGGCTTAGGACACTGGAGGGGAGAGCGGTCGGTCAAAATATCTAATCATATTACCGCCAGACATTTCCTTATGTTGTTAGAAACAAAGCGTTTTTTTTTTAGTTTTTTACAATGCAAACTGAACTATCACAACTTTAACTAAATTATCGCTCGAACATTAATACTGCGAATAATTATGAATTATTTCCTATTACGTAAAAATCTATGATAATGTAAACTATAAATCCCCGTGACAAAAGTAGAGCCCAATTGTATTGGAAGTCAATTTTGAAATAATTCCCATTACTGTAGTTGAGCTGACAATGGAATTATGAAAGGATACAATTTGTGTGCGTAGAGCTAGCAATGGGCGTTAGCACCTGTCCCCTGTGATCTGTTATCCCCGTCCTTTGTGGGGCAAAAGCCCACGCAGCCTACGCACGGCCGTTTGCCCTACTCTCGATTGGGTGAAAACCGTCGAAAATGCGGCTTCCGGTTACAAAAGCGGTTCGGTTCGCCTCTCTTGCCAAATCTCTCTTATCATCTGCCAAACCCTGTAAATAGTTTTTTCTCTTCTTCCAATCCAAGTCGCGTGGAGAACAGTATAAACAATGTAAGGGAATGTAAAAAATAAAACTTTACACCATCAATCTTCTGTACAGTAGAACTGGGCCAAAAAGTGCGATTTAAATGGCGGCCGATGTGAGTCATATAATTATGATCCAGTTTTTAAAACGCGAGCGGACTTCAAAATATTGGCAGAGCGTCGTGGGCGTCAAATGAGGAGCGTTTGCTCCTCCTCGCCCCCCTCCAACCACCGATTTCTACAACATTAGCTCAAATTCCGTTAGGTTCTTTTTATTTAAATATTATTTTTCAACATACTTTTCTCCACTATTAGCTGATAAGATATATAAGACTGAGTCCCGTTAAAAATAGTTTTACTGTCGAACTATAATACCGTAAATTCTGGGTACATCCGTATTGATCGTGAATAGCAAGTTCATTGTTTCTTGAATGTAATATAGGCAATGATATAATTTAATGAAAAGTAATTATTAGGGTATTTTCAGGGTATGTGCCGAATTCGTTTAACTTACATCTGCGACAGTGAGTTCAGTTCGGGTACTCGAGAGACTGAAACCTAATTCTCTTATATTATAAAAACGTCCGCTCTCGAGCTGAAATTGATGTCGGCCGCATATTCTTTACGACTACAGTCGACACGGGGCATTCCCTCCGCTTTATCCACGACCGGGGGCCCCGGCCCATTTATTCGATCGCGTTTCGCGGACTAAAAAAAGGTTGGCCAAAAAAACGGATTCTTTTTCGGACGTACGGCATAAAAATAACGAGTCAATTTTAATCCGGGCCGCGATATCCTTCTTAATTAGAAATGTCACTTCCTTAGGCGGGCCATTAATTCTGTTAATTATATTTCATTCGCTGTAATTATACCGATTAAATAATACAGTACGGTCTCGCATCTTTATATATATATATATTGATATTTCAAGTTTGCACAGCTTAAGATATATCGAATTTATTTGATAGCGGATAATGAATTATACGTCTTATTTCAGGTGAACTGACGACGAGAGAAGTTTTGGATCGTGAATCTAGGCCAATGTACGAGCTCGTGGCGGAGGCTCGGGACCAGGGAAGCCCGCCCCGTTCGGCCAGGGTCCCGCTCAGGGTACTCGTCTCGGACGTCAACGACAACGCTCCGGAGATCGTCGATCCTCAAGAGGATGTGGTGAGCGTGAGGGAAGAACAACCTCCAGGTACGGAGGTGGTCAGGATAAGGGCTGTCGATAGGGACGCAGGACCCAACGCATCGGTTACTTACTCTATACTCAAAGGTAAATACGCTCGAGTCGAATTAACAATTTATATATGCGAACTAAAAGCACGCACTATATGTTAAAAGTGTCGAATCTATTTAATTTCGAGGTATAGACCTTACCGTATAAAATTAACCATTACGTTTTTAGGTCGGGAAGCCGACGGGTGGGGTGTGTTCTCGGTGGATCCTGTGACCGGGGTGTTGAGGACGAGGGCAGTTTTGGACCACTCGGAGAGGCCGATCTACAGGGTAACAGTGGCGGCCTCTGACAGCGGAACTCCGCATCGCCAGAGCGTCCGGACGCTCAGGGTCGAAGTGCTCGCGTTGAACGACAACAGGCCCACTTTCTCGAGCTCCAGCTTGCACTTCAAGGTGAGTAAAAATTCTAACGCGGGCGCTCCGAAATCTCGGAATTCGGCCGTGTAAAATCGTTCGCCCGTTACCACTGCCACGACACAAATTGGATCGCTCGAAAAGAAATCCATTCATTTTTGTACTTCGGACGTCGCGAATAAACTGCGCTCGGGACTATTTAATGGCGCCGATATATCGGCGAGATATCGATCGCGGAATAACATCATTAAATAAAGGACGGATATAGCCTCAGATGAGACGGCGAGATAGACTGGGCTTCCAGCGATGCTTGTAACATCCTTCTTTATGTTAATTGTTGCCCCTCCGACGGGCTAACAGTAAACGCTGACGTATCGACAATTGCGTATATCATGTCTACCGCCGTGTTTCTCGAGCCGATGTCGGCTGTCCGACTCGAGAGGGGCAGCTACCGCGCCGGCCATTGTGCTCACGTCCCTGGAAATGAGCGACGTTAAAAAAGAGTTAAGAACGTTCCATATTCGAATTACTCCACCGACGATGGCGCCTCTACGAACGGACGCTCGTTCTCGAATTTCCCCCCACGATAATATCTAGGCTCGAAAGGTCTCCGGCTCGTGGAGTAGTTTAACCGGCTTCAAATTCCGCCGTTTCGTTAAAATCGACGTAATAAATAAATCGTCTCAATCTACCGAACACTTGTACTTTCGATCCAATTAAAAATCTCGTGTTACAATCTAAAGCGAAGCGCAGAAGCTTTTAATTCGGACAAGTTAGCTCCTTTACGCCAAATTAGTACTCAAAATACAATCTCGGCGACCGCCCGAGCTCGCGAACAAATGGACCAAAAAATCGCCGGTATTATCACACCCCGGTGGGCGGGCGGGGACCCGGGGAGGATCAATTAAATTTTAATTAGCGAGTGAAATCCTCGCCGCCGGTAAGAATGCGGTCGGGGCCGCCGTTGGGGCTCCGGAGGGCTCCCAGAGTCCCCGGCCGACTCACACTCACTCTCCTCCATCACCACCTGCACGCTCTCTGCTCCCCTTACCCTCTCTCACTCCATCCATCCCTCCATTCCCCCGACGCCCCACCAGCTCTCTCGCCCTCTTATTCTCCTCTCCGGCTCTCCGAGCGGAACCCCCGGCCGCCTCGAACCCGTCGCGCAGCATTTTCCGTTAATTGTGCTCACTCGAGCCGACAATGACTTACGCGCTCCGACGCCCCTCAAAACAGAAACTGGGTGACGTATTTTGACACCCCGGAGACCGCCGAAAGAAAACTCCGGGTTACCTGCTTCAAACCCGGCCCGCGGAGCTTTCCTCCGGTGTGTCGCGAGTCGTTCGTACTGGAAACGAGGATTCAGAAAACTAATTATATGGATTATATATATATATATATATATATATATATATATATATATATATATATAAGGGAAACATATTTTATCTGTCCAAAAATGTTATAAGAAAAACAAACCGTTTCCCTTTAGGTAGAGTTATGCTTTACATTTTGATACACGACAACCTAACATCGTACGTTTGTAGCTTTAGTCGGCCAAACTCTGCAGAAAGCCAGTGATCGGGTCGGAATTTGAATGTGTCGGCAATAGAGAAATAAATGGTACAAGATTTTCGACAATCTGTGACCTCTAATTGGCTACGCAGTCCCACGAAGGGAGCGATGAAGCCATCGCGGAATTAGATAACTGAGCTGTGAGCTGTCCGTTGAAGACACGTGAATTAGAGCGGAGACCGAGAGGACGTAGACACCCCGGTGGATAGAGAGGGATTGGGACGGGGACGGGGAGGGGAAGGTGGAGCGGGAGCGGGTGGGAGAGGGGGAGGAGGTCCACAGAGCGAGGACACTGTTTGCTCCTGCCCTCTTGCTGACAGCGCCCTCCTCCCCAACCCGCCATTCCTTCTCCCAACTGGCTCTCCGACTCTTTTCTCTCACTCTTTCTCCCTCCTTCTCCAGCGCTCTCTCTCTCTCTCTCTCTCTCTCTCTCTCTCTGTCCCTCTGTCCCCCTCCCCCTCTCTCTCTCTCTCTCCTCTCGCCCCCGGAGCTCACTGACAGAAAGACACACCAAATTTATGCGGCTCGCCGAAATTCCAAACCAAAGAGGAAATAAAAAAATCCGGACTCGTCCTTTTGCGCACCAACCGGATTTTTACCAAAAGTTTGTTCTCTTTCAGGTGTCTTCCCCCTGTCCGACCATCGCTAGTTACGTATACCGAAAGGCGACCGCCCCGATCTCATCTGTCAGTAGTGAAAATAATTAAAGACGAAAATTGAACAATTTTGTCGCTTCCGCTTTCTTAATTGAAGGCATCGATTTATTTCCAATGTCCGTGTTGTTTACTATAACGGGGACGTTTATTTATTTTTCATTTTGTTTAACAGGTTCGAGAAGACGTGCCGGTCGGGTATGTGGTCGGTAACGTGGTTAACTCGGATAGCTCGGAAGAGAACTTGGTGTCGGTGAGAGCGAGAGGAGGCCACGTGATGTACACTCTGACTTCGATATCGCCGTCGGACACGGAAACGGCGTTCGACATGGACCGGAGTTCCGGGTCCCTGGTGGTGGCCAGGCAACTCGACAGGGAAACGTGCCCGGAGTACAGGCTCGAAGTGAGGGCGCTCGATACCAGCACGACCAACAACCCGCAGAGCAGCGCCGTGATAGTCAGGGTAGAGATCACGGACGTGAACGACAACACGCCCCGCTGGGACAAGGAGCTCATCACGTTCGAAATACCGGAGGACGCCCCGTCGGATCCGCCGTCTGGAACTTTAGCGCCACCGACGCCGACGCCGGCTCCAACGGGGAACTGAGGTACGGCCTGGTGAGCTGCTCGCCCTGCTTCAGGCTCCAGGAGCCCACATTCGCCGTAGACCCGCTCACGGGAGGGCTCACCCTACTTGCCTCTCTGGATTACGAACGGTTGAACGAATACACGATCGTGATCCGAGTTACCGACCAAGCGGCCAATCTCTCCGACCGGCTGAGCGCCTCCTCACGGCCAGGCTCCGGGTCAGGGACGTCAACGACAACGCCCCGTATTCGTCTCGCCGACGGTGAGGACAGTCCACGTGAGGGACGGCACCGACCCGGGCACGTCCCTGACCAGAGTAATGGCCGTCGACAAGGACTCGGGAGAGTACGGCAGGGTCACTTACGTTATATCGGCCGGCAACTCGGACGGCAGGTTCGCCCTCGGCTACGAGTCCGGCGTCCTCACCCTGACCAGGCCCCTCGAGCCCTCCGCCATGTACACGGTCAACATCACCGCCAGCGACCACGCCGCCGTTCCCAAGCACTCGACGCTCACCCTCATCATCATGGTCCAGGGTTCCACCGAGTCCCCTCTCAGATTCAACAGCCAGGAATATAACGCCAACATTTCCGAAGACGCTTCCATCGGCGCTTTCGTGGTCCGAGTACAAGCAAAATCAGGAGACATAAGTAAGTATTCTCGATGATTTGGCCCAGAAAATAATTCGTTATTCCGTTATATTATTAAAATTAGTTTAAATAATATTTCGAGTACGGCGCTGGATAATTACGAGTGGATAATTATAATCGAATTAAAGCGGACCTCGTTTATTAAATACGGCGGTTACGCTAAATCCGTTTAATTATTACTTATGTAAGAGAAAAATAATTTTCGAAAATATCGCGTTAAAATTCAACTTTATATATACGCTAGGATAAGGACTAAAAAAAGAAATCACCGATAAGATCTCTCTCTCGGCTACTGCCTACACCGAAGATAAATCGGTTATAATGGTAGGGACGGTGTTCGATTACAGCAATAAAGTGGGGCCAAAATAATTAAACCGAGTGGCATCGGGTCGCTAAGATTTGCCTCGGGGTTAAAAGCTGGAGGCCGCTTCTGTAATAGCCGGCCGAGGAGAGCGGGAGCACGAAGAGAGGCTAGACTAAGAATGTGGACTTACCGGGGAGTGCGCGACAAAAGCCTCCCCGCCACCGCCACCGCCACCGCCACCGCCGCCGCCGCCGCCTCTCTCCCTTGTAAATTATTACTATTTGAAAGTACTTTACACGAGTCCTATCTGAATAATTACAATGGGCAACAACAAGGTGCCCCTCCTTCCCTTCTGAATTAATAATAATTGCCCACTCGCCGGCATCTCTCTTCTCCGTTTCTTTCTCCGGCTCCCTCTCCCTATCTCCCCGACTTCTCTCCTTCTTATCCCGACTTCTCCACCCGTGTCCCCCGCCTCTCCCGCCACCCTGACACAATGCGCCCATTCATCATTCCCCTCCCGCCCTCCCTCCCTCCCACCTACCCTATCCGCCGTTCCCCCTCTCTCCAACCTCCCCCCCCTCCCACCGTCCTCTTTATCCTCACTCTCGCATATTCTCTCGCCCTTATGTTTCCATTTAAGTCCGCATTCTAAGAACCCCTCCCCCGGCTTACGGGCGGGTCGTTAGAGGCAAAAACGCCGAGACCTAGTGGTGGTCGGTAGTACTCGCTCCGAGGTTTATTACGTTCGAAATAGGACCGAACGTCCGTTTATCTTAAAGGATCCAAATCCGAAAAAATTTTGCAAGATGCAAAATTAAAAGAAATAAAAAATTTAGCGTAAATGCATTCAATACGTCTTCGCTTATCTAGTCCGTTTTAGAAAGTATGCCTACCTAATGAGTACAACTTATTACGCACGTAATAGACATTTTTATAAGATCGCCCCTCGTTTAAGCGACAAATGTATTCAGTGCGATATGAACTTTTACAGACGGAGGTAACGTGAGCTATTCTTTGGGAGGAGGTTCGGAAGGATTCTTCGACGTGGACCCGGTGAGCGGAGTCGTGTCCGTGGCCAAGGTGCTAGACAGGGAGACCAAGGACGAGTTCGTGTTCCCCGTTTACGGGTCGGAGTCGGCCAGGTACGACACCACCGTCGTAAGGGTACGAGTCACCGATACCAACGACCACGCCCCCAATTTCTTGGCCTGCTACACCCTCAGCGTTCCCGAGAACAGCGATTTTTCCGTCATCCACAGGCTTTCGGCGTTCGATCCCGATTCCGGGCCTAACGGCGAGCTCACGTACACGATTACAGGTAAGCGCATTTAAACACTTGAAAAAAAGGTTTCGTCTTTTACCGACTTTAACACGAATGCCGGGTTTTATTTTTATTAGAATAAATATACAAGCGAGGCCCAGAGAACTCGTTCGCGTCGGGTCAGGTTCGCATCGGTCGACGTTACTAATCCTCCGCACCTCGGTGTATGTTGTTGAAGGTGGAAACTCGGGCAACCGGTTCAGCGTTGACTTGAGGAGCGGCGAAGTGAGCGCGAGGGCGCTCGACAGGGAGACCCAGTCGCATTACCAGCTGGTGGTCTCTGCCCAGGACGGGCCCGGGCTGAGAGGGCTCTGCAACCTGACGGTCATCGTCCAAGACGAGAACGACAACAGGCCGGAGTTCGGCCGGCTGAGGTACTCGGGCTCGGTGAGGGAGGACGCTCCCCCGGGCACCCCCGTCCTCACGGTCACAGCCACCGACCCCGATTCGGGACTCAACGCCAGGCTGGTCTACTCAATCGCTAACGAGAGTCACTGGCTCTTCGCCATCGACAACAGAACGGGAATCATCTCTACGGTCGGGTAAGTCCTAATTACTCCTACGGATAACAAGGGCGATTTGCGAACTGAGTTATCGTTATTTATAAAGCCCGCTTAAATTGCTCGAATCGACGCTTCGAAAGGGGGAGCCATTATGCCGGGAAATGTCCGGTGAAACTCCTCCAGGGCTGAACAATGGCGCCCCACTCCCCTCCCACTGGCGGGTTGCGGGAATCGTCTTAGACCGCCTTGTGGCCACCGGAGCATCCTTTAATGTAATGCCGGAGATAAATATCAAAACCCAGATTACCCTGCGGAACTTCGTGTCGAAGGAAAATGATAGGAATCTTCTTATGGCCATATACGTGTGTTTAATCACACGTGTACTCGCCCCGGTGGACTTTCTCCTGTGGCTACTTAAATGTGGTCATCGTTGTAAAATAAAATTTTAATCGCTTAACTTGTAACTAATACCGTTTTGGAATTTCAGTTCGAAGATGCTGTTGTGTCGGATATATGTACAGACTCGGCCCTATAATATTTCTTTAATTATGTCCTATTGTATAATTTAGAACCCACACAAAATGTATACATAAAAGAGTAGTATAAACGTTAGGGATAGGATAGTCCTCCCCCCAAACAGTCCCCGTTATATATTACTGTTTAATAGCGCGAATTTCTATATTTTTTACACGTTTATATAAAACACACACATGTCCACTTGTCTTTCGGTCACAGTACCTCTCTGTTTCTCCTTCTCCATCTCTCTCTCTCTCTACACTCTCCCTCTTTCTCTTTCTCATACACAATGGACTAACACTCGTCAGGCGGTCGGGGTCTCATACCGTCTGCGGCTTGTTCCATTGTTTGTTCATTGTGTGCCAACAGACCCCTCGAGAAACGACATTTATTGTAGCCTAAATGAAATAAATGGGACGTGCCTCCCTCCGCCCCCCAAACGGCGATATGAACAACGAGCACAATCTACTCCGGTCGAATCGGTTGACCGTAAACACTTCATAGTCCGAGTGTAATTGTTTTATTGGCATCCCTTATATTCAAATGAGGATTCCGAGTCTTAAGTGGAACCGCAATAAACGCTCGGTATCCCTGTTCTTCCATTACCCTCGAGCCATCTAAATGCTTCAAACATTCTCATCCGAGACTCGCATTTTCTAATGCATTTATAAATGTCGACATACTGAGCTCATATTACTTCGACCGGAGCGACGGGCCGTAAAAATGTAACCTCGATACGAAATTCGAATTTCATAACATATCGTAAAATACCATTTATATACATAAATTTACGAATATTCTCAATTACTCGAGGGAACGCTGTCACCCCTTGTTTAAAATCGAAAGGTCAAACGAATCCCATCTGAATTTAAACGCATTAAACGAAGCGGACGAGGAGGTGGAGCCGGGTAGTATATAGTTTTTTTAAAACCCCATATATGTGCTAATATGGTCCAAACTGGGCCCACTAAACTATGGAATTTATTTAAATTTTACCGTCACAGAACGCCGGACGCCTTGTCTCGAAAGAGTATTTATTTCTATTGCGGCCGGAGCGTGGAAATTTCTGAGACATCTTCCGCCCCGGGGTCGGGCACCCTCCCCTCCGTCATAAAACAAAGGAGGAATGTGAGTTACAGGTGGAACTAAAACGGGGCGCGGCGCTCTAGGTACATTATCATTAGGGCGAGCCCTAACCGGGCCCAAAAGCAGTAAACGTAGAAAATAGTCGGTCCGCCAACCAAATTGATTCTCGGAAACGTTTCGTACCAGACAGAACGGGTGCCTACTGCCTGTATTAAAAAAAAAAACATTCTTTCCCTTCTTCACCCTTTTCGGTTCAATTTTATTGTTCTTGTAAAGGATGCAAGTATTGTCATATATTGGGATCTTCTTACGTACAAAATTGCTATTAGAATTGGCGTTCGAGTTTTTATTTCGTAATTCTTTGCCTTCGCAGGAATCTAGATCGCGAGCGTCAGAGCGTGTTCGAGTTCCAAGTGGTTGCGACGGACGGCGGGAGGTACGATGCCAGATCTCACAAAGTACCCGTCAGGATAATCGTGGAGGACGTCAACGACAACAAGCCGGTCTTCTCGGAGTATCCGTTCAGCGCCGAAGTGCCGGTCAACACTCAGCCCGGGCATGACCTCCTCAGGGTGACCGCCACCGACGCCGACCAGGGACCCAACGCCGACGTAGTCTACAGCTTCTTCAACCAGCCCCCCAACAACAAGTTCAGGATCAACCCCAAGTCCGGGGTCATCACGGCGGCCTCGGGACTGGCGATGGAGTACGGGCGGATGTTCCACCTCCAAGTGGTGGCCACGGACAAAGGGAACCCTCCGCAGAGTTCGACCGGCCTCGTGGAGATCAAAGTGGGCGACGGTCCCGAAGGCGCTCCCACGCTCCGCTTCCAGAACTCTTCCTACAGCGTTCAACTACCGGAAAATGCCGAAGTCGGAACCGACGTCGTTCAGGTCAGTACAGATTTAACGCCAGACCCAACAATCGTTGGCAAAATCAAATCTAATACTGGCAATGTCAATATTCGGCAATAAATGCGGCTAACGCGATTTTAATTGTACGGATATTTCTAGGTGTCAGCGGTGCGAACGGACGGAAGGAGGCAGAAAATAATGTATCGGTTCGGTTCGGGTAACGAGGACGGGAAATTCGAGATAAATCCTAGCACGGGGCAGATACGCGTGTTGGACTCCGAGGCTCTCGACTACGAGATGAGCCCGCGGTTGAGGCTGACCGTGGTCGCTCAGGCGGAGGCCAGCGTCGGCCCTCCCCTCTACGGCTACACCCAGGTCCTCGTACACCTAGTCGATCAGAACGATAGCCCACCGAGGTTCACCCAGCCCCAGTACTCGGCCGCCGTTTGGGAAGGAAATAATAAAGGAACCTACGTCATGCAGGTGAGTTTAGCGCTCCTATATTTTTTTATAGGACTATATTTTTTATAGGCCTAGTATTGAATCCCGTGTATGTCGTTATTCGATAAGACTTACATTAATTCGTTTAACCTTTTTCAGGTATCCGCGACGGATGTCGACCAAGGGCCGAATTCTCGTCTCCTGTATCATATCGTAGACGGGAATCACGATAACGCCTTTGTGATCGAACCACCGTTTTCCGGGATAGTGAAAACTAATATCGTCTTGGATCGTGAAATTCGTGACTCGTATCGGCTGACTGTAATCGCGACGGACGAAGGGATACCTCAGTTGACTGGAACATCCACAATAAGAATCAATATCGTCGATGTTAATGACAACCAACCGACGTTCCCACCGCACAGTGTCATCAGCGTCAAAGAAGGTATGCCTGAACTTTCATTACCTACATCGATAAAAATGTTCCAAGTTAAAAACGGTTAATGTTTTTATTACTGTTGTTTGAAGTTTCGTTTGGGAAATCAAATTATATACTCTGTTCTACAGGCAAAGAAGTCGGAAGCGTCTTGACGTCCGTGACAGCTAACGATGTGGACACGAATCCGACGCTTACTTACAACCTATCCGACTCGGACGGGTACTTCAGTATAGACCGGTTCAGCGGCAAAGTGACACTCTGCCACCAGCTGGATTATGAAACGAGGCAGGAGTACAGGCTGCACATAACTGCCTCCGATACCGCTCACACCGCCCACACTGTCCTCACCGTCAAAGTTATAGACGACAATGACAACGCACCCCAGTTCACCCAGTCATCGTATCAAGCCACATTACCTGGTAAAGAGATTTTTTACAGTTTTACAGTTTACAATAACTCCGAATGTTCGCTAGTATCGGTGAATTCTAAAACCGCCCCGTCTTATTTATTTTCAGAAAACGCCGACACCGGCTACGAAGTGATCAAAGTTAGCGCGAAGGATGCCGATTCTGGGAAAAATGCGGAGCTGCGCTATTCGCTCGTGGCTCCCGTTTCTGGATTTGTTATAGATGAGAATACTGGTGTCATAACGGCAAATAGAAGTGCTATCAACATGCCTCAAAGCAGGCTCAAAGTCATAGATCTCACTGTTAAAGTTACTGATTCTGGGCGACAACCATTGTCAAGCGTGGCATCAGTTAGAATAAAGGTGGACGACTACAGTGCAGGAAAATCCTATTTCGTACAGAATGAGTACAGGTATATATTTTCATTTATTCTTCATTTTAGTAGCATTCTCTATGAACAAAAAATGTAAAAATGATTTGAATTTAATTAATTATTTTTAAAATCACAATGCACCAGTGTCACTAATTCATTGTATTAATATTAACAGAGTATCAGCTAAGGAAAGCACCCCGATTGGAACATCTCTCTTGAAAATGGCACCGTCTAATGTTGTTGAAACAACCCTGAAATCCCACTATAACATCATAGATGGCAATAAAGACGGAGCATTCCAAATATTAAGGTATATATTTATAAATAAAATGCCTGCGTTAGTAATGTTCTGATAGTTATATCCTCAAAAGTGTAATCTTTCATCCGAGCAATTAATTAATGCATTATATTTTTATTTCAGTCCCAATGGAGAACTGATGCTTGTTAAATATCTGGATCGAGAAATTCAAGATTCCTACACCCTCAGAGTAACATATGGCTCAGACAATTTGACATCGGCTTTAGTGTTTGTGACAGTCGAAGATTCAAATGACAATTCTCCACAGTTTATATCTTTAGAGAATTCAGTTACCATATCTGAAGGCGTACCAGTGGGTCATGTCGTGCTCCAACTAAAAGGAACAGATGACGATTTGCCTCCTAATTCGGACATTCAGTTTGACATTACGTCTGGGAATGATGAAGATTTATTCCAAGTAGATGCATTAAGTGGTATTTTAAGTGTTAAAAATAAGCTCGATTATGACCTCGGGATACCAGTATATACTCTAGTCGTGAGAGCTTCTGACAGTGCCAGAGATCCTGACTTTCCATTAGACACTGTTGCTACAGTTAAAATCATTCTTGAGGATGAGAATGACAACACTCCACAATTTCCAGTCCTCGAATATTTGGAATTTGTTGGTGAAAATGAAGCCATTGGATCTACTGTCTTTACAGCCAGAGCCACCGATATGGATCGAGGCATTTATGGTAAATTAAATTATTCGATCGAATCTGCAGCAGCTACAGGCTACACAGATATTGACGATTCGTGGAAATTGTTCAAAGTTGACTCATACACAGGATTGGTAACAACGAATACGGTGTTCGATTATGAAGCTAGGAGTCGATACGCATTTACCCTAATAACTACCGATACGGGTGGTAAAAAGGCAAGAGTGAGAGTTAGGGTTGAGATCGAAAGCAGAGATGAGTTCCATCCGCAGTTTACGGAAAGGACGTACAGATTTGTAGTTACAGGAACAGATTTACCAGTCGGCTACGTTGTTGGAAATGTTATTGCAACAGATAGAGATAAAGGGCCCGATGGAAGAGTTGTGTATCAGTTGTCAAACCAACACGTCTACTTTAAAGTGAATAGAACAACAGGGGCAGTTATGATTAAGAAAAAGCTCGATAGTGGTTTAGACACCAATCAAGAAGTAAGTTTTGTCGTGACTGCCAGTTCGGGAAGGCAAGGCTCTTTAACTAACATGACCGTAGTAGAAATTAGCTTTGACCCATTGGCCGGCCATGAAACAAATTTAGTTAATCCAGAAGAAGGAGGTAACAACACTGCCTTAGCGGCGTCCACCGGCGGTGTCGCAGATTGGGCGATGGGATTGCTCATTTCATTAATTCTTGTTGTATTGTCATTCGGCGCTGTGTTCTTGTTCTTACACGTCAGAAATAGAAGAAACAAGAAGGGGAATAAACCGAGCTTGGGAGCCGGACAGAGCACGGACAATTTTGTCGACCCGGGCGCTTTTGACACTATTCCGATCAGAGGGGGAGTCGCAGGTCCCGCCAGCCAATTCGGACCGCCGAAATACGAAGATATACCAACTTACAGAAATAACAAATCCAGCAGTTCCAATTCGGGAGCGGCCACCACATCACAGTTGTCCGGTTCGGATCAGTCGGGCTCCAGTGGTAGGGGCTCGGCGGAAGACGGAGACGATGTAGAGGACGAGGAAATAAGAATGATCAACGAAGGTATTCAAAGAGAAGCCGGACTGAACAGAACTTCGGATGACAATATGTCGGATGTGTCCGTCCAAAACACTCAAGAGTATTTAGCCAGATTGGGAATAGTAAATACGAAAGGAGGGTCGACAGGGTCCAGGCGGCATACGGACAGTGTCGGAGCGGGCAGCAGTAAAGACATAATGCTGCACGCCGGTGTGCCCATCGACGACTTGCATATGTTCGACGAAGACGCTCCGGAAGAAGCGGACATAGCCAATCTAATTTATGCCAAACTGACAGATGTGAGCGGAAGCGACAGGGCGAGCAGCGGAGAGGACGGTAACGGTTCGGCGGCCGGTGTGCTGGGAGCTGCAGTCGACCACATGATAGGAATCGGAGCGTTCGGCTCTGTGCCGAACCCGCACCATCCCTCCATGACGGGCTCCCTCAGCTCGATAGTCCACAGCGAAGAGGAGCTCACCGGCAGCTACAACTGGGATTATCTTCTCGACTGGGGGCCTCAGTACCAGCCGTTAGCGCACGTGTTTTCGGAAATAGCGAGGCTAAAGGACGACGCCGCCTCTGTGAAAAGTGGAACTAGTGGTACTTCCAGCGGTAAAGGCAAGTGCCCGCCTCCTTTGACAAAGTCGGTGCCGCCTCCGCTATTGACCTCGGTCGCTCCTAGGTCGATAGCGGCTCCGATCCTCTCGGCGAGGAGTAGTCACCACCCGTCGGTGCCCCACCAGGCCTCCAAGATGCACGTCCTGCCGCGGTCTCCGATCAGTCACGACGGCTCCGGCCCGGTGTTCGGCTCGTCGGCCGTGATGTCGCCCAGCTTCTCGCCCGCCCTTTCTCCTCTCGCTACCTCCCCTTCCCTCTCTCCTATGGTAACTCCCAGGCTACCTTCTTCCCATCATGTCAGACAAAGAACTACAGACGCCGAATTGAGGATATAGTACCCGTTTCCAAAGTGTTATATAATATTAAGAATGAACGTGGATAGCCTTTTCAATTATCTCGGCGGACGATCTATTTTTATATTTATTTAAAAGACTTAGGGTCTGTGTCGAATACGAAAGACTATCCGTAATAAAACTCAGGCTTGTAATGATAAGAGAAATTTTGTACAGAAAATGAGTTGTAAACATCTCTTGAAAAACTACGGATACAGCGATATTTATTTTCGTGATTCTGTGCCAACCATTCTCTTAGTTGTTAAGTCACAACAGATACCTGTCCTAATAATGATAGTTTTTAATATACTTTTTGAAATGGATAATTTTTTGCAGATAAATTAATGTGCAATTAATTAAACAATTCTGTAGCCTTTAAAGTAGCGTACAGAGACTTGATAGATTATAAGTGTTATAACTGAAATATACTTAGCAAAAAATTAAACTAAAATTTGTCCTGTAAATATCTTATAAATAATTTGTGAGTAAATTTGTATAATACCGCGGCTATTTGTTATTTTATGTTGAATCGAATACAAAGAGCGTAAATATATTTCGATGTACATATGTTAAAAGTAATCAAAACTCAATTAGAACCATGCAGATGTAGTTATAACCACTGCAAGGTATTGAACTGTGAGTGTAGACTTTATGACATTTAAGCTATTAACTCGTGCATACCAATGGCTTTAATAAACCAATGTTGTTCCTTAAATGAAATGAGCATTGTAAACACAATTATATAAATGAATTGTAAAAGGTTTATGTAAATATAGCTAGTTAGAAAAACATTGATGTGCACGTTTCAATAGCAATAAGTTGTTTTAAATGCTCAAACCCTGTATTTTATACGAGTGTAAAATCAATTAATAATATTAAACTAAAATCAAACATTCCAATCTAAACATAGTATTGTGCCTCTTACATTTTGCCATAAATTATAAAGTTGTAAATGTAATGCATTTGTCATACATAATGGAATTTATAATCTCTACTAGACATTCCTTTGTATGAACTCCATGTATAAATTTCAATGAGTAATACTGTGATATTTTTAAATACTAGGAGAACACAATGCTTTTCAAAAATATTATTCTCTGACCTATTATTTTAATTATTATATAAATGTTTATATTAAATTCTTGACTAATTGTCCTAATTGTAATTATCACCCCTCCAAAAAACAGTTTTGTGCCATTTTGAATATTATACCATACTGAAATACTCAGCATTTAAATTGTATAAATGGTTAAGAACTGATGGTTTATTGCCAGGCCATAAATTTTACCATGCCATTATAAAACATTCCATTTTAATTTTCTCATTCACAAAAAAAATAGGTATTTGTATTTATATTATTGCATTATGATAAGACTCTTACACACATACAAAACACATACATTGTACTATTAGATTTTGTTTTATTTTGTAAAAAAATTGTACAAATATAAGATTATTTCTACTGTTTATAAAGTAGAATGTAGGAATAAATACGTTTTTGTAATGAAATAGTGTTTAATTACCCTTGTTTATCCTTTATTGCCAATGTCCTACATTATGAAATTCAGTGAAAATAACTCTCCAATTTACTAACAAACAGAATTAAAAACCTGTTAATTTTAACAGGGTTCACAATATCTAATGGGTTCACATGCAGTTACATATAATGTACCTAAGAAGAAGAATGTTTGCCCAATTAAAAAAAATATGGAATTCTATTTTCTATATCTAAATATTTATTTATATGTGTAAATACATATATATATCATTAGGGGCGAAATAAAATTCTAATGGAAGATTAATAAAAAAATTCATCCAATAAGTTCTCATTTAACAATATTTTATCGTGACCATTATTTGCCTTATCTTCTTCTTCATCATTTGCAATAAAATGATTCCAGCTCTGTAATTCTGCATTACCCAACCAGAGAAATTGGACATACACAATACATACAATGAACGCTTCTGTCCAAAATGTTTTCTTAGTTGAAAGTAATGAGGTACCCTGCAAATATTAAATATTAAAAAATTATATTAATTTAAAATTATCAAATATTAACATTTCAAGTATATTGTAAAAATTAAACATTATAAATTTTAAAATATTTAATTAGATGTATGTTCCCAATAGAATGAAGAGGAAATTTGTTATATTAATAGGTTTTAATACCATTTCTATAATTTTCTATATTAATAATCACAATATATATATCATAATATATTCTTGACCACTATCTTCACACTACTGTGGTGAATGAACTACACAGGACATCAATGTTAATGATGTAATGAATATTCAATGAAAGGAGACCAAGAGTTTTTACTGAAGTTAAATGATTAATTGATTTTTTAATCAATAATCAATTAAAAAATATTTCTAGTTTAAATATATGTCAGTAAATATGTCATGTCATTGACTCACAGGTTGAAAAATTATTTCAAGCACTTTTTTTGCAATTATTTTCGTAAGTCCAAACATGGCAAAGCTAATTGATTGAAGTGTTCCAGCGTATGTTGGCGACAGATCCAAATTCATAATTAAGATTGAACAGATGATTCCACCTCTGAGTGAATTTGCCACTATCCATGTGACTTTGAGCGAATCCTGGTAACAGGTTTGCTCATCCATGTTCCAATAGAGTAGATACAGGAAGCATACGCATGGTCCAACCATACCTTTAAAATGTTCTGTCTTATTCGGAAAATATTTAATTTCCGGATTATTGAATTAGGATATAACACGCACGGTTACGCATCAATTTCAGCCAATTTGTGTGATTAATGCGTAAAGCGTTTAGAAAAGGCAAACGGGGAGAAAGAATTTGAAAATCGCTCAGTGCAGATAATACCAGCATAATATATAACACCATCTAGCACCGATTTTAACAAAATATCCGCTGGGTGGATAAAAAAGGTTAGGGACTTTTCAAATAGTATTTTTATACAACTACTCTACCGATATACTTTATTTTTTAAATAGTTGAGCCAAGTTACCTACGCCTGCGAACATTTTCCGCACCCTCGATTTGGACATCCGAAACGCAATCATGCCGTCCGATATTAGGCCGTAAACTATTCCAAAAGCCGCGTAGATCATTTCTGCTTCACCGACAAATTTCGTCTCCTTGGCAGTTCATACGGATAATATAACTTTGCGAACGTTACAATTTATTCTATTTAGAAGTATAAGACTGTCGTGCAGTCCGACTTACGCTATCTATCAAGACGTTGTGGTGAAAAATGTTTTCGAGAAAAATCTTGAAATGTTGGTCCAACCAAGAACTCATCACAGTGGCCAAGAGCAGAGATTGAAGGGGAGTGCACCTAAGAATGTTCAACCAAGGTATGGACGAAACCTGCCGCATTAGAATAAGGCATTAATTTTATTAGGCTAGGCTGATTTTTATTAATTTATTTTATTTATTGGCGTATAGTTTGAGTTTCATTAAGTTCGATTCATAGGTTCGAACTTGTTACTTCGATACGGTGCATGTGGAACGTTTGAACTGTAATAATAAATTCAAGTTGACAAATGTGTCAATTCACCGGAAAGCAGTTGCTCCTTTCCATGATTGATAATTTCTCGGCAACAGTGATGTAAGGATGGGTTCTGGGACTGTTGTAGCAAATGTTCTCCATAATGAACCAAGTGACCAACGCGATTAATGCCAGCGCATAATACATATGCGACCATTTTACTACTATTGACGCGAACCTGTCCATAAAATAAGCCAGAATCATCCCATCCGATGAACAGACTGAGATGGCTGTGGAAAAAAAATTATATTAAATGAACAAATACGGTATAATACAAGTGTAGTCATAGTATAATCCAACACATTTTTGTTTTCTCATTTCTCCGTGTGGACTAAATTTAATTCAAAAGTTCAAAAGGCGAGAAATATTACCGGATACGACGAATGTCCTGTAAGTTGTCTCCCAGGTGGATGACCACTGGGCAATTAAAGAATACGTCGCGGGTATGATTAATCCCTGAAACGTTTAAAGAGATTCTTCATAATTTTACTTAAACATCTTTCAAGGCCACTGTAAGACACTCCGCTGCCTCTTTCCTAGGAAAAACCTCAAAGACCTTCCAGCATAAAATATGTACGGATTTCCCCCATAAACCAAACAGGACAACCAAATAAGTTTGTGGAAACCGAATCCGTCTCCAGCATTTTGTTTTAATCTGTAAAAATCCATATTTCGGGAATTTCCGTCCACCAACAGCTACGGCATACCTGCGATAGCCCCAACAGTAATCTGAGGCAGATGAAGGCAAATTCGAATCCTCTGGTCATCGATGGGATGAGGAATAAAATAATGGAGGCCGTTATCAAAGAGATGCGCAGATAATATTTCGCGCCGTTTAAATCTGTCTTGTACCCGAACGGTATGAGAACGGCGAAAAAACCGAATTTCACGGCTAACTCCGCTGTCGTGATGAATTTCGTAGACCAATCAAACTCGGGCTGGAACAAACAACTGATATAAATATAAAATGTTAGAAACATCCCAATTTGACATGGTTGTATACAAAAATTTGCAATTTACATATACAATATAAAAAAACGTAGCAGTTATTTATATAGTTTTACCATGTGGTCCAATGCACTTTTACTGCGGGAATAGACTTCGATATTTGGGCAGAGCGCAAAGCGAAATTGATCCTTCCTACCGACCACTGCCTTCTTAATCATCATGATTTCGAGTAGGACATCTTGCCGTGTTGTACCGAGAACGAATATTGTCAGAACGCTCACCGTGTAAATTATATATTTTTTAGGTAACCACTGAAGATCTGAAAATAAATGGCGTTTTATTTGGTCATCTCATATTCCGATACAGTGACTGTTCTCTAGTTAATCCAAATTGAAACTTACACCAAGTAATATTCATTCTTCCGTTTTGAAGGACTATCCAACACCCTCGAAACAGATTGAGTTTATAATTTTAGGATTAATTTGTAAGTAACCTATATTAATAATGATACTACAACCAATCAGATTGCCGTCGTTCCCATGACAACTTAATCACTAATCTGTTTACAGTCATTATTGTTCTTCCTTTTCTTAAGAATTTCGGGAGGGACTTTTTCTCCAATAAAGACCATCTTAAAGTATTTGTTTCAGAAGGAATTACTTATATTTTGAAAATAAAAAAAGTTATATACATATCTAGCGTACATTTTATATAGTAATATACAATTTGTTAGGGTTTTTATTAATGCGGCAAAGTCAAACATATAATTTTTAAATTAAACGACTGTTTACGAGAAATGTAAACCGCTAATTTCCCGCTAGATGGCAATATCGGACGAGGTGACTTGTGACTCTATCTTGCGTCAATCGCTTAAACTACAGTATAATCACCATGAAAAGGTGTATTTTGTTTATTTGTATAACTATTAATAGCATTACTTTTAGGTAAAATATCGAATTTATTATTTACTATTCACAAAGTTTCTGATTTATTATTAAAAATTCAGACAGCCTAAGCAATATAATAGGGTCATGATGATCTAGGACTTAAGAGGACCTCTCCATTTGAGAGTTTTTTGTTTAAATATCTTTCAAAGGATACTTGAATTCCATTTATTTTGGAAACAACTATTTATTTATTTTAATATTTAAATTTAACAGGATACATTTATGATTTTCATTATTTATTAAGTTTTAATAGTTATATTTTTATTGTATACCATTGTCCTACATATATGAAAATAAGTTAGTTTACGTAATATGAATTTAATATAAGGATAAGATTTCTTCAATTCACTCATTAACTGCATCAATCTTGTTTTCACCCTTCTTCTGTATTTTTGAATTTATAGTATATTTCAACAAGGTAAGAAGTAAATTGAAACCATAATGAATTGATCTAAAGGCTAATTATGTCTATATTTACAAACATACAAGCAAAGCCCTTGCTGGGATATATAGGTTGAGACAGAATTATATAAGTTAAAACTCTACCTGACTAGGGTTCCTTTTCGTGGTATCCAAAATCACAAGTGTTCATGTTCTAAACACTCACACAGCACTATTCAAAGGACTTAAATTGCCAATATGTTCATTCATTACTAGTGCAACAAAAACATAAGGGAATGTGTGTAAATATATTTATGAAAAAATACTGGCGTTACGTTATTACAACAGTATATTTATAAAGAATATATTTTATTTACTTTTAATGGCATATATAAAATTAAAATTGTACTCTCATATTAAATTTAAAAATAACATGTAACATCCATTAACAATTATGTCATAAAAATAACAAACATTACACAAAAACATGTACATTTTGAAACAATATATAAATATATTAAAAAATATCTCACTTATTAAATTATAAACAATAGTCAATTAAGAACATGACACAAATGCTATTAATTGGTTTTGTTATATAAAAATATTCAATTCATTAATGGGAAATGAATCAAAGTATCCATTTGAGATTACTTCAACAAATTTAATTCTCAGGATTTCATGACTGTATCTGTAATCAGTAGATTGTATGCCTAAAAATAATAAAATCATTTAGTCTTCATAGTCTATTTCATTATGCAAAATGAAACATAGATTTACATGTTCACAGATTATCATAAATACCTCTTGCATGGCAGTTATCCACAGATGTGAAGATCGCTTTTGTTCTATTTCATTATTCACCACAAAATATAAACTGTTAACTTCTCCATCAATCAAGTAGTCAATCCCCAAACTCTGATTAATACCTTTAAATATTGGCAACACAAGTAAAAAAATAAACTTTCTATTCAAAACTTAATAATAAAAAATGTAAGCACAAAATTAGAACTAGCAAAATATCACAGCTTTATTTATGATTATCATAAATCATGAATAAGATCTTTTTTTCTAAAAACCATTTAAATGCTAATAGTACTATATATTATCATATTACTTTCTTACCATTTATAAACAATGAACTAATGAAAACAGACAAATTTCAATATTAATTACCTCAAAAATCTCCTAGATAGCAGCTTGAGTGAAGTGAAAATATAAAATTAGATTAATATAATTGAATTTAAGACCTTACAATGAAGAAATTGTGAAACTAAAAATTATTGCATAATAAATTTAAATTGTTAACTTTTCAGACAGGAAATTTAATGATGAGTGATATTCTCATAAAATCTTCATGGAAGCAGCTGGAATATTTAGTGTATTTAAGAGATACAATAAATAATCTTATTTTTGTGTCTTTTTGATTGAGGGTCAATCTGACTCTGACTGCTACTATGAAATAATATTTTGCAATACTATCAAAGTAGTATACATTTGGAATTGAAAACAACTTTCCACTCTATGAAAAGTAGAAAATAAATTATAACAAATAATTCTGTAGTTAATCAATTTAAAATGTCAGCATATTAAATTAAATCTCTTACCAGAAACTGAATCTTTATTGACCCTCATGGATGTGATATTGACCAACTCTACAGGATCTCTTTTTATTCCATCAAATGACACATACCTAAGAAAAACCAAACCTTAAAATTAGCACTACAAATTTATTTTATAGAGCTAATAAAAAAATTATTTGGTCTTCACCTGTGATCTTGAGTCAGTTTACAGACAGTGGTTTCATCAAGTTTTTCTTCACATGTTCCCAGAACAAATTTTGCTCCTGGATAAACAATGAAAGATATTATAACTTATTATTTTTAAAGATGTTTAATTTCAGCAATTTAAATCTTATTATAATAAAATACTACTTATACTTTTTCACAGAATAAAAATAAAATTAAAATTTAATTTTTGATGGAAATAGTTTGTACAGCCAAAACTAAAGCGAAAAAATTTCTTCCTTCTTTATACACATTTTTTGTTACATACATTATTCATAAATATATTCAATGGAATTTACTGCAATTTTGTTAACAGTACATGAAGATTTCTACAGCCTAAATATTTCCACAAATTATGGAAGACTGAAAGGTGCAAATAATACTGTCTCGCATAATATTGAATTATAATACAAATCCAGTTCCCACATTTTCATATCCTTTACTACAAATAAAGAATCACTGCAGTGGTATGGAATCCATTTTATTTTAGAAACAGATTTCACTCCTGGCAGTGGATTAGAAATAAGTGTCGAGTTTCTTTATCTCCAAACATGTGGAGAGATAACCAGTGTCAATATAGTGTGTTCCACACCAGTCGTGCAAAGAATGAATAATGTATGTTTTCCCTGAATTGACCAGTAAGTTCAAGTGATGAGACATTGAATAACAAATCAATCAATATCATATATATTATTGATTTCTATCTGCTCACAATTATACCTTGAATTAATGTTTTAATGTGCTTGTCAAAAAACATATTTTCAAATTTAGTCTGTGGCTCACAGTCCAGGCAAACTCGAACAGGGTCAATAAAGCACATCCTCTGAAGTTCCAACCTTGAATCACAACATCCATTGCAGAATATTTGCCCACATCGTCTGCAGTGATGCTTCATTAAACACAGTAAACAAAAAATGTTATCAAACACTTTCATCAAACACTCAAACAGTAATTAAGAAAAATATTTTAAACCTACATAAATATAAAACAAATATCAATTTATTTTTATAACCAGTGTCCTGTTTGGCAAGTATTTAATTCATATTTTCTTAAATTAATTTAATAAAATTTGCAGTAATCAAGAGAATAGAAATACTGATAAGCTATCAACACAAATAGATATGAACTATCATACATATAATAACATGGAAATTGCACCACATTCTCTAATACTGAGACTATAATACTGAGACAATAATTAATCAATATATTTGTAACAAACAAGACTACTTACTTTTCTCGTTGTGAACCCAAACTTAGTTCTACACTTTGTGCAGTGAGAACTCTGAAAAAATAAATTGGCAATTAACAAGGCTGAATCCAAAATTAGTGAACAAATAGAAATGATAGACCACCCATACATAAGTGGATCAAAATGACATGCACTCAATGGCCCAATAAAATTTTATATACAATCAGATTTGTCATGCTCAAATGATATCAAAAAGTGTGCACAGATGGCTGAAATATTAAATATACTTTCAGGGAGAAACAACTACATAATTACTAAGTAATTATTATTCACCACAGAGGGGAACAAAAAATAAAACTAATAATGCTTTTTGGTATTTAACAAACACGCTTATTTTAAACATACATCTAAAAATTAATAAACAAAACCTTTATGTATACCACAGTTCAAGGTTAGTTTTGAAATTTCTCCTCAGAATCAAAATTCTGAACATGACCTTGATTAAACATTCCTCAGACAATTTGGTGAGTGAAATCAATTTTTGAATATTTGAAGTCAACATTTGACAAACATGTGTATACTTACATTTATATCTGTACATTCAACCACTTATATGCGCACAGAAACTGTTATTTCATTGATGGTATAAACCTTGTTGAGTTATTGAGAAGATATGTATAATTATAATTTAAAGCTGTCCACTAACTGAAGCGATAAATTGTTGATACAAACATATGACGGGGTATTTTTGTTCTATCTAAGTACCATTTAAATCATCGCAAGAGACATATTTTGATAAAGTAAAAATGTCAACAAATCTTATAAACATTAGGATTGAAACCAAAATGGTGAGGTATTAATGGCGAATGTTGTGTTTTTATTGTTTCAGTACTAAACATGTGTTCTCAGAAAAACAGTATGCTCAGTAAAACAACAGAAAACTAAGACATGCCACCAAAATAGTTAACAGTTCTGTAACTGACCAAAACATATGTCTACAAGCACAACACCTGAGATGTTTATTCATCGAATAGAAATGCTTTCCATTAAATGACAACAAAATAGGGCTTATACAAGGTTACAAACATACTATCTACCAGATTTAAGCATCTTTAAATAATTCTATTGACATAAGACGAACCGTCGTCACAAACGGAGGTTAAACACGTTATATTAATACTGTAATGTTTACAACCTCCTTATCAGGTATCCATTCGGGTTCTTGGATGAAAAACGGGCTCCTGTAGATTTCATCGCTGGCGACAATCCTCAGGCCCGATTTGGACCTGATGAGCTGTTTGGGTACGCCGTTGTGCATGGCTGAGGCGGGGGCGGCGGCCTCTCCGCCCTATCTAAAATAACAGAAAACGGATGCAGAAAATGAGGATCAATTGATGAACGGGGCCCGAGCGGAGCGAGAAAAGCCGGAGGCAGGGGCAGGATATGCGGTCTAACAGCCAGCCAGCCCAGCTATACCTCGCGGCCCCACTATCCCTACCACCGACAATTCCCGGCTACCGTTCCCAGTGACGTCACTGTAACATAAGACCGATAGCGGGATTAACTTACTCCTGTCCAATCCCCGATTTGTTTCATTTTAGATACAAATTCAGTGCGCTAAGCGCTCTTTCCCGCCCGCCCCAATATCTTTCCCGATTTCTACGCGCACACTTTGACGCCAAACTGTCTACCAAACATTTCGCAGACAAAACAGAAATTTGGTTCTCAGAAATACTCACTCGCACGAGACTAATAGAAAATCAGCACTTTGTCGGCCCCCGCTTGCTTATTCGGCCAGAACTAGTGCACTCCACTCCCATGGAACAATAACCATCCTGCCTTCGGGAACCAGCCTGCTTTGGGAATAGTCCCAAACCGACCCCGAAAAGTTACAGCGCTTCATTACTTTATCACAATATGCCCAAAGTGGTTATTATCCACGTGTGAGGCTGTTTCTCAGGGTGCAGAGACCTCTGTTCTTTTCAATTAAAATCTGTCGATATAATATTTGTGAAATGGCGTTTGTCTGTCTGTGTGTGTGTGTCCGCTATGCATTTCCAAACGGCTGAACCGATTTCCGCCAAACTTTCAGCGCGCATGCATCTCATGTCCGGGCAGGTCAAGAAGCACCTTTCCAGGTCATGGGGTCGGGTCAAAGGTCAGCAATGTACGGCTGCTCCGGTTATCACCAAATTTACAGCGCGCATGCAGCTAACGCAGACACAAGTTTGGCGACATGTTCCCAGGTTAGGGGGTCAGAGATCAAAGGCCAGCAGTGACCTCTACGCTGTACAGCGTGAACGGTTGCTCCGGTTTTCATCAAATTTACAGTACGTATACAGGTAAACCACACACACGTTTCGCGACATTTTCCCGGGTCACGGTGTCAGATCAAAGGTCAACAGTGACCTCTACGCTGTACAACGTGAACGGCTGCTCCCGTTTGAATTTATTCGAATATTATTATAGGTAAGACTTAGGTCAGAACATATGCAAGCAGAGTTGAGTGAAGTCGCCAAAAATGGACTCCAGGTAGTAACTAATAAATCGATTTATAATCGGTAGAGTTAAGAATTTGGTTTTGATGTGATTTGTTGTCTCGTCAGTACGAGAAAAACGCCACTCTTTGACTAAGTGAAATCGAAACGCCGAATCTGGTTATAAGGTAATCGACTGTGGTAACTAATCTGAAACGAAGTTACACTTCCTATTGAGAAAGGATGTGGAATTGGCGATTAGAAGTTAAATCAGGAACAACTACTATACGAAGGAATTAATTGTACACCATTGTTCGGTATGGAAGAACATGCATGCCCTGAAAGGTTTTTTCTTAGATGAACGAAGCCATAAATGGCGAATAAAGTCGAATGGACGCAACAGTGTGAAGCTGATACTCGAAGACTCGCGAAACGGCGCTATTGGAAATGTATTTGTTCATTAAACATCCGATATTTCTTCTCGTCTTTTTGGAGAAATCTTAAATCGTGACTTGAGAGGAAAAAAAGGATTAAACCGGTCTCGTTGGCTCCAGATCCGTTCCAAGTTCTAAGAACTGGGCGCAGAAAATGAATTCAGGTGAGAGGCGTGCAACGGATGGACCGCTCAACCGTTAGCCCTCTGCCGTTTTCAACACGTTTTCAAAAGGAATATTCGACCGATGTACTCATCGTTAGAGTCACGGGGGAGTTTGATTATATTCATATTGGAATACTGATCCCAATAAATAATTGACATTTTAAAACACCGGTTCCAAAAGGAGAGGAATAATTAATTTCGCAGTTTGGACATTTGATATACATCTCCGAAACATTGAATAATAATTACATTTCATTCGATGGTTGAGCACTCAAGGTTTATGAAGAGTTCTAGCGGACTTTGAAATTATCTGAAAATGTAAAATCATAAAAAAAAACAACGAAATGAATAGTCTCCTTGGTTTAAAAACAATATTGTCCTTCTTGTTTGCATCTTTCTACCAAGTGTTATGCTTGCTAAGTATCTTAAAAATTGTTCTTTATAAATTTCATTGAAAAGCAAGCTTTGAAACTTTTAGTGACTCTCCGGTGCAGGGGCTATTTTTGTTTTCTTGCTTGTATCATGGCAACAAGAAATAGACTCACATTGTTCATAAAAGAGGCACATTCTTAAAGCTTATCAGTCACGCTTTTCTTTTCTACGAATTAATTTATATTCAGACTATATTGTGGATGAGATCAATTAAAATTGTATTTAACCAACGTGCTATGAATATTTAAAGGCGACTAACGTAACATATTAGTTACGGATGGAGTATGCCCAGTGCCCGGAAACCAGAGAGCACAAACTTAATCCAGGCTATGGTAAAATATGCTGACGCCATATTATGTTTCTAGATTAACCCTTAACTGCATTGCTTATCATTAATTATGACTGTAATTTCCCTGCATAATCATCGCATGGGGCGTATTTTGATGTGATAAAAATGTAATTTTTCTCACATTAACAACAAAAAATAGAATAAACGTCGAGATTCAAACCAAAATGTTTAAGTATTAATAGTGGATGTATTTTGGTTGGTCAGTACTATAATTTTCTTCATTGTTTCACTCCTTTTTATATTGTCTATATATATATATATATATATATATATATATATATATATATATATATATACACATGTATGCAATAATGTATATCTTAATGATGTTTTAAAAATACAGATGTATTTTAGTGGGGAACCATTGAAAGTGATTATTTATATTAGTAACATTGCATTCATGGACATTTTGATATCCATCAGTATGTGTAAATGGAGTTTTATTTGATCTTTTCTTAGAAGTTAACAGTTAATTGTAGTAGTTGAAATTGGAGATAACACAATTTAAGAACCATTATGATATTATGTTCCAATACCTCAGTATTAGTTTTAAAAAAATCTGTCAGGCTATAATAAATACCATAAATATTGGGAACTCACTGGTAGTGGAACACTCAAATAATTAAAAAGGTTTACTTAAGATTTATTGCAAAATATTATAACTACTGTTTATTTAGACAAAAATAAATGGAGTTGGCCTAACAGTTTTTGGTTAAAAGGAACCAATATAGTAAAATATTCTTCAAATGTATTTTTTAGTTTAACATACTTGTTTTGTGGTATGTATGTGGTAAACGTATTTTCTTCTTTCTGCTAGCAGTAAAACTTCTATTTTGTGGTACATACAACATTTTTATTTTGCTTTGAATCCACCTCTAAATGTTGTCTTTAAGAATTAACTTTCCAAATTTGTTTGAATAAAAATTATGATTTATTTGTTAATACCTTACTGCTGAAAAATATATTTTAGGATAAAAGGTATTGAATTCCTCACTGCAGGGTAGCCATGTGGGTTTTATTTCCAATTAAAGTTTTTAACTGTACTCATTTAAAAGAATTTCATTGAATACATTCTACTGATATTATCAAACGTCAAATAAAATGAATATTCTGTGTCTTATAGAAATGAAAGCTTTATAATTATAAATATTAAAGCTTCCATATTTTTTGTTGCCACATTCTGTGCCTAAAAATTTGTTAATTATTAAATTTCAATGACATTCTGGGAATAATAAACAAACACTTATTAGGATATGACATACATGAATGATGGATTTATTCAAAGTCTTTTCTTTTCAAATAGTGTACATTATGATTACAACTAACCATACCATAAGGTCATGTGACAATATGCAATCAGTATTAAGCCGATAGAGGAAAATGGCATTGTTTTGTAGGTCTGAATTTCAATCTAATGAATGCTTTATCTGTACAAAATATGAAACTGATAAAAAACAAAATAACAATGTATTACTGCATTTTAAATTTTAATGGCTGTCATACTGAAGAATAGCATAATTTACACAATGACTCCACCAACGACATTTTCATACAGTATTTATGTTGTTCAGAATGTTAAATACTAGGCCTATTATATTCAAAAGGTTTTAACAAAAATAATAAATGAATGACTGATTCTTATGGAAGATAATTTTCAATGAAGTCCTATTTTAAAAAAACCTACATATATATCCTTTGTACAGTATGTATATAGCTTTCATAAAACTGCAATAGATACAAGCATCTTAAAATATGGATTGATGAAGCTTGGCTAAATTTAATCAATATAAATATGAAAAAGTTTTTATATGAAATAATATTACAATATGCTGTGGATAAATACTTGCTATAACTAATTAAGGGGCACATTCACATCACTGCTCAGCATTGTATTTGCAGCCTTCTGTTTTAAATTTAGTTTACTTAATATTATTATTCCTAGCTACCTAAATGATGTTAGATACATATACAGTGTGTATTTTTATTTTATAAAATAATATTTGTTCAATTGAATGTATTAACTTCATACATTACATGTGTAATAATTATGTATAAAACAAAGAAACATAAAAATGTATTACATCTCCCAATTTGTTGAATTAAAATTACATTGTTTAAATTAATATGTGATAAAGTGAATTCCTAAACATAGCCAAGCTGCAACAATATATATGTAATATCGCCATCCAGAAAAAATAATTTGAGCAATAGTAGTGTGAGGTTTTTTATGTGATGAAACAAATCCCAAGAATGTTTACTGAAAATAGGAAATAAGATATAGGTATAATGTCCAAATAAAAATGTCATTTGTTAATTGCAATTTAAACAAAAATTCTAAAATGTATGTGTCATATGATTCAACATTTCTCATCTAAACTTACTTATAAGGAAAGGGGAAAATTCAACATTAATAAAGTTAAGTATCTAAAAACTTGTTACCCATTACAAGATAATTATCTGAATAATGCAGAGCCTTCGGAAATATCTGAATCAATGAAGCAATAAGTGAAATAATATATCCTGCTAGTGCTAATATAAAAACTAACTTAGAAGCTACATAATAATATAATGAAACAAACATGTTGATATATGGAAATGCAAAATGTTTCATGTTTATTAATTACGAATTCTGAAAAAGGAACTTTGAATTTACAATCATCCTTGCCAGCCCCAACGTCAAAGAACAAAGCATATTTACAGCAGAACTCCACATAGAAACAGATCTTAAATAATGTTGACAATAAAATAAATTTCCGATGAAAATCTGTTGAAGTAATTATAAATATGAAAAAGTTCCACAAACTAACCATTTAATGTTAGATAATTTATAGCAAATTAACAGTGATTAATTTTATATTCTTCAATATTAAACAAGACAATTACAAAAAAAATAACAGCTTAATTATCACATCCGCTGTAGAAAAAAATTACCAGAACAACTTCAGTGCCCAAACGCATAATTCAATGTGGACTTAACAGTAAATGAAGGGAAACTACTTGTCAAATTAAAGTGAGCTCCAATAATATTATCTAGTTCATCCCAAAGCGATCCCACCTATACAAAATACACGTGCACTCTTCACATACATATTAATTACACAATTATATTATTATAATAATAATAGAGCAATTGGATAGAAATAACATGTACATTGCCAAAAATTATTCAGAACAAAAAATGTCTAATATATGAGGGATCCTGGCATAGTCTGTCAGGGTCCCACTAGCACAATTTTAACTACAGCTTTTTGCATCACTTTTTGTTCAAATCGCTAATCTAACAAACTACAGAATTTTTAATTGTACGTATACATATCCACATTAAGCTAGTGTTCACCACACATGGATCATTCATTCATATAAAAACATCTTCTGACTTCTTTTCACTATATGACAAATACTTGTTTAACAATAAATGAAAAAACTGAAAATAAATTTCTGTGGAATTAACATAATGTACAAGTACATTAATTAAACAAGAATGAAATAGTAAAGGAGAAGAGAATAGATAGTGAAAGTTTATAGATAGAGAACTCAGAAGAAATACATATACAATTTAAGTTTTCTGTGAATAGTGCTTCATTTTATAACTTAAATACAAAACAAAAGGAAATTAACACAAAAAGTCTTTATGAAACAGTCTGATCGCAGATAACAAAGTCACATGGACAAGAAGTCACCTCAACAATAACACAACACCCAAGGGAAATATCCAAGCCCTAAACATTGTAAATTTACCTACAAATGCTCAAGTCTTCCTATCATAGGTGAGCAAAGCCAAAATAACAGCTTTGCACACCTGTTAGTTTCAGTGTAGCTTAGACGAACCTAGTTAACAATCATGTATTACACTAACACTATGATTAGATAACAAGGTATCAGTCCACTACACGACCACCCCTCTCCTAATATTAACGTTTCCCGGCATCGTAAACAGGAGAAGTAGGTTAAGAGCCATAAAATTTTTTCAATATTCTCACAAAGTGCCACGGAAAAATGGAAATTCTTATTTTTTTCATAAACATTATATTCTAATTAGCAACAAATTACCTACAATTCAATTTTTTAAAACATTATATTTCTCTAATTCAAGTATTTAATTTTCCTATTTAGATTTAATTCCAAGACATTCTTCCTAATTAATATACAATTTTTACTCAAAACAATTATTTTTACGTAAACAGTTTATCTAATTTACTTATAGATACCAACATTTACAAGGGGGAAGTTCTAAATCACTTTTATTTTTTTTTCTAATTTCCAAACATAATGATGCGTCAAGACAATCATGCTCCAGGATTTTTAGTCAGCACTCTGCAGTGCCACTAATGCCGTGAAATCTTCAATTTGCTCATGAATTCAGACGCGTTTATATACAATTTACATGTTGATCCAATGTCATAAACAATATTTTACTCCCCTTAAATAATTAAAGTTGGCCGTAAAACACGGCACTGCAGTAAATCAAGCTAACCAAACTGAAAAAGGTAATTGTACAAAATTATAAAAAAAAAAAAATCGATATTATACACAACACACTTATAACTTTTATCTAACCCTAACATAAAATATACTTTAAGTCCAATTCCTCCAGCTCATGCGGTCAGTCAACTGAATTAGAATTATAACAGAAAACCCGGAAACGCGGTAGATAGTTCGAAAGAGCGCTACGAATGCGGCGAGGGAGTAGAAGCAGCGGGGGGTGTGGGTGCCGCCGAGGGGGGGTGGTGGTGGTCGATCGGCCGGGAGTCCGGGGTCAATCTCTGGCTCAATGATCACGTGTTTTGCTTGACCACTATCACTCCAGGCCTCTGCTGCTGCTGCTGCTGCTGCTGGTGGTGGTGGTGGTGCTGGTGCTGGTGCTGGTGGTGCTGGCTCTGGTGCTGGTGGACCTGGCCCTGGCCCTGGACCTGCACCTGCCCGCCCTGAGGATGAAACTGAAGATACTGGTTCATCTTCACCTTCAGCACGTGCTTGTCGCTGCCGCCCTGCGCGCTCGCGTGTTTCGTCAATGCCAAAGGCACTTCCTGCGGTTCTTGGCCGTCCGACTTCGTTGTCGAGTTCTCTTCCGTGTTGTCGCTGAACAGGTTGTCTCCTTCCAGATGACGTATTGCCTCCACTATCGTCTCCAAGTTTTGGCGCGAGGTCGATGCCAGATATACCCTGAAAAAACGGAGGAGTAAAATAAGTAACGAAGCGTACAAAATAATTGAATTTATGGAAACGAAAAGTAGAAGGAAAGCGTCTAGTCTATAAGAGCCGGAGGGGGTATACCTCGCTTGGGAGACTCGTTCGTCGGGAGTGACGGAGTTGGGCGAGGGGAGTCTCTCGACCTCGACTTTGGGCTCGGCCTTGATGGCGGCCTCCAGTATGGCGGGCAGCCTGGGCGGGGAGGCGGGCGGAGAGGCGGTGACCGTCGCGATGACCGTCTCTGTGTGCGCCACCGGCTGGAGGGAGCTCGCCGACACCACCTGCAGGTTGGCCACAGCGGCCGCCGTCTCCTGCTGGGGCGTCAACACTCCACCGCTACCCACCACTCCTCCCACGCTCGACTGGGACTCTCGTCTTATCGGTGTTATCACGGCCGGCGGGACATCCTCCTAGAAGCAGATAATAGGTAACCGATCGTTACAGTTGTCAGTACGCGCGGAAACTTCCATTCCCGCGGACAAGATAATCTAATCCGAACCGAATGAAATAAATGCTTTTACTTTGCGTTATCTCGGAATATCGTACTTATTAAGGGATAAAAAGACCCTAAATATCTTAAATCCGAAGAATTAAATTACGAAAGTGCCTTCTTCTCACCTCTTCTCTCTGCTGATGATACTGTAGTTGAACCTTTTGGGTTATTTCCCTGATCCTTTCCGGGTACAGCTGCGATTCCAAAGACCTGACTTGTTCTTCCAACACCATTCTCAGTCTCCTTTCACGGTCCAACTGAACCCTTACGTCGATCAAATCGTTCGTTCCTGCGCCCGGTGTCGTATCCACGTCGATGCCTGCGCCAACAGTAACAACGTATTATAATTATTTCGATCGACTTTCGCAAATTTGCGGTTGTAATAACTCATTTATGGGAGTTATTAAGTTCGACCCGACTAGTTTTCAACAACTCTCCAACTGCTTCCATAAAGCAAAGTCTGAGAATGGTTTGAAAATAAAGGGGACTGCTTAACGTACATTGTTAATATACCATTTTAGAATGTAACGAGGTCTTTCTATAAAAAAAAAATCCTTCAATTAATTGCGATATAATTCTAATTGATTTGTTCAGTGCCTACTTGTAATGGTGGGCGGAGTTGTGACTGTAGTGGGAGCGACCGCGACCAACCCGACGGGCTCGGGGCTGCTGCCCTGGTCTCTGGAATCGCACCCTGAGAACACCACACCTATAACATATTGGTAAAGATGTCACACCTCGCCAACTCAGCACCTAACGGCAATTAGGTTTCCAGTCTGTGGTAACAGGGATAAAGCCTAATAAGGAAACATGGGGACTAGACAGGGAATCGATTCGGGGAATTGGTATTACTTGGGTACACCGATAATCTGTAATTACTAACTAGGTTAAATATTATCGTTTACACACATTAAGATACGTTCATCGGGGAAGGGTAAAGGTTATAATACTGAGATGGGCTGTGGTTCCGGCGGCACTAACCGACGCTACATCCGACGACCATTTGTGCATTTTGCTCCCGCCGAGCGCTTCACTCCGGCCAGTCACAGTGTTAGCTTCAGGAAAGTCTTCCGACAGCAACATCGCGCCGAATAAATCAAACCCGCTTAAGAAACCCGGAGCGAAAAAGTCGAGCCTTATAAGGAGGGTGAACAAAACAGGTTTTACGATTAAACTTGGGGAGGTGGGATTTGGCCGAATGCCAACACTGGCATCTGAGTGAATACATACATCTGGAACGATTTATTAAGCAGATTTGACCAAATACAGACGTCAAAGCTGGTTGCGGGGGCAACGCACTTACAAACAACACAGAATAATGCTCGAGTAATCTTTTAGATGACCTCTTTCCAAATAGAACATTCAGGGGCAAGAGATTCGTACATTTCCGGGCGAATAAATCGAGTTCGGAAATGGATGCAGGCAGTACTCAACAAAGTAGCTGTTGAAATTATAAATTGAATTGTTGAACCATTTAAAATATAACTTCACGAAATAATTCGTCGACATTTTTGTCTGACTTCCTTCGATAACTTATTTTAGGTTAATAAAAAGATTAAAAATAATTATTTCGCGATTTTTACAAACACTGCCTTACGATGTTCCCCCATTACGGGATTAATGACCACAGTTTGGCCTAAGAAACAACCAATATATAATAGTAGGAACTACTACAAGAGATGTTCAACCGATAGAAAACCAACTTAACTTTGAACCTCACGCAAGAACCCTGTTTTCCACAACTACCTTTTTCTCAAAATGTACTTAGACCTCCGCTAAAGCGTCCCACAGAGAGTCTCAAGCCTTAGAAAAACGGGGGATTTAAATAGGGAGTTTTACTGTTGCCACAATGACAAGGAGATGTAAAAAATAAAGGAAGCAGAAGGAAATGTTGAAATTGTATATTCCGTAAAATAATATTGTCTAGATGCTCACCCGAATCGGTTTTACGTTTTTTTGTGGCCGATGCTTCGCCTTCATGTTGGTTCAGGAGTCGTTTCAGGTGACAGTTCTGCGAAAGTAATCTTGTTTTCTCTTGCTCCAACTGGTAGATGTATTCTGCCGTTTGTTGCAATATAGCCGCCTAAAACAAATAACCAGACGTTAAATCGAGAGTTGGCAAATTAGTTATAAATCGACTAGTTATAAATAAACATTCTTTCAAGTATTTTATAACTCGATGTGCTAGCGAAATTCCAATACCTCCATTATAGTTGTCTGTTTGTACAAATTATAGAAGCGCCGTTTTCAAATAATCTATAAATAATAAAATTCACATGAAAACGTCATAAATAAATCATATGGAATATTTCGAATTAAAACCTGAACTTTTTTAGTGATCGACAAATTTTCACAACATCTGTACTCCAGGATACCTAAACGGGGATCCCAACTTGAGCGAACTCGACGTCCATGGCCTAGTTCAATCCTCCATACAGTTTATCCAGGACAGGCACATTTTTTACCAACCCAGACTATGATTCGGGATATACCTGATTAAATATCCAGCAAATATACCATAGAAATAAATTAAAGATGCTGATGGACGTAATGCGATTTTTGACACAATATAAACAATTAATTTCCTCGTCAGGTACGCAGTTTCTTCGATCGGTGACACACGTCCGTCTCAACCTTTTTGTATATTTCCGTCCCCGTTTCTCGAGCTCTCAAAGGCCAAAAGGAAAAAAGCAAATCAGTCCGGACATTTAAAAGTGAACACGATACGAGGCACGACAGGTGCCACCAGCACCGTGAGGGCTTTTCGAAAAATATACAGGATATGAAAAAAAGAATTAACCAAGGCCAGGTCTGCATCTGCGGGGGGAATATGGGGAGATCGTGAGCATGAATGTTAATTTGAAAAAAGAGGGATGAGTGGGGCACAGGGCGACAGGCCACCTTCATCTCCATCTCTCTCTTCTCCATAACCTGTTCCATTTCTTCCATACAAAACGTCCCTTCTTTCTTCTGTACAACGAGGGCGAGGATCTCTCTTTAAACGCCCTATATACAGGGCACAACATTATCCTGAGATCTTGAGCACATCAATCTGTAAAACGGAGCAAGGAAATGCTCCACGATATTTTTTATTTCGCCGGGTCATAACCGTTATCAGAACTGCACTACTTTTATAATAAAACGGTTCGGAAAATTACAATCAGTAGTCGGTGTCGAAAGATATCACGGATTACTGTGATTGGCTTTAAAATTTAGTCGAGTTGAGAAATTGAACGACTTGTTACCATGCCACTGCAGAATAAATTATTGGTTTTTTATCCACCGAATAGTTATAAAATGTACCGAAAGTAAATACTGGAAAATGAAAAACCAGATAGCCAATATTTCTTATGGAATGAAAATATTTCAACGGCGAGAAGGAAAACCCGAAGAACAATCGCTTAAGTTGATGGCAGATGGCGAGCAAGGCTATATTTAGACCGTCGGGCGGTGGGGACTACCGAAACTAGTATCGCCTACGAAGCATCGGTTCGACCAGTGTACACTAACGAGCCGGGCGGCATTACGTAACCTTCTGAAAACGAGGTACAAAAAGAGAGAGAAAAAAAATGATCCAATCTGACTCCGGGCAACGAGGAGCGTTCGGGACGCGCCCCACCTCCTGAATAGCCGCCCTAACAACAGACTGATCACCCCGACACGAACACAAATGGTAGACTTATTATTAAAGGGAACTCTCTCCAATCGGTGAGAGTTAAAAGGTTGTTTAATGAAATTAGAGTCGAAGAAAGTTAAAGTGCGCACACAATATTAGACCAGAACTCATTTTTATAATTCCTTGAATTTAGAATTAGAGGCCGTGGTCGTCCGACAATGAGCACACAGTCTCAGGTATTGCAGGTCATTGGTTACGGTAAATTGTACGTGTATACATAAATAAAATAACTCCAGAACGGAATTCGATCCTCCGCTTTAACATGTAGGCGATTGGAAATGAAAACCGCTGTCCCGCGACTCCTTAGGCGCATCGGCGTCGTTGATTAAGGACCTGTGGGCGAAACATCGATAAAAGAGGAGCGGTGGAGTATCGATTCAAAGTGGGCAGGTAAGACGGAGGAGATTTGTGCTGGAGAAGACGAGGGAAGGGGAGAGAGAGAGAGAGAGACAGAGAGAGAGAGAGAGAGAGAGAGAGAGAGAGAGAGGAGCAGAGCAGCACACCTGGCTCCCGAACCTCTACACCCCACCCGTGGCCGAACAAGCTACAAAAAATAGATTTCTGGTGGGGGAAGAAGGACCTTGAGAGAAAGAGAAGAACAAAGAGGCTGGACTTCCTGCGCAGCCGGCGTCCCAATCCGCCTCCCGCGGCCCCTTCACCCTCCGCCCAAAAACTCAGACCGGCGACTCACTACCCAACCCACAAAACCAGACCTTCCTGCCGTAAAATGCTGGACAATACACCTTCCACTGTACACCACCACACCGACGACACTACTATCCCCGAGGGCCTCACAATAGTATTACAGTTGCCGTAGGGGCGTACGCGTAAATCGCGTGGGTGATCACAATCCCTTATCCGCCTGGTCCCGTTTCGAAACAATGGGATAATAACGGCATTCGTTCTCTCTAGTGCATACAAGAAAAATTACAATTTGAGCTATGATAGAATTATTATGCTCGGGGAGATGACCCACGGCTCTATACAAAATTTCATTTTTATTTTAAATGCGTACATAAAACAGAGACAACAAAATTCAACTCGGTAAAATGTTATTCCCCCGATATGGATGTAAATCCGCCACAGTCGAGGACAGCCTTACTGCAACTGCTACCATATTTAAAGGATCGAGAGCTGATGAAGAAACCCCGGTCCCAAAAATAGATCGGAACCATGTGGTTTTAATGGTTCAGCTGATATTTCACAGGTCTAGAGTAATTAGGAGTAACGTTAAAGTGCCCGAGACACCACCCCGCCCCATACCCCAGCTGTAATGCGTTCGTTTAAATATATCTCTCCTTCTCGATGTTTGTGTTTTACCCGCTCGAGAATGCAAAATCGTACAGATTCGAATAATTCGGACGGCAATTTCGAAGCTGGCCGATAATCGAAGGCACCACGCCAACTGCAGAATCCGAGTTGAATTTAAATTTAAATGCCCGCTCACAATCGGCAATTATGAATGGAACACGTTGTAACGTCCCGAAAAAAAAGATGTCCGAAACCCGGTGGCTGGCACCTGCCCATCGCCCTACCGATTGCCGCCGCTGGAAGAACAACCTTTAAAACCAGCTTTTCACTCGGCGCGTTTTCCGTGGGCTAAATAATGCATCGATAACGACGGAAGGAACATATCCACCATTCACAGAATTCATGGGGTTTCCTATTCCCAGTCGGATGGACGGCAATTAACGAGTTTGATTTAATTTAAAGGATAATCTAGGAAAAAATTACACAATTACCGCTAGTACCTTAAAAATACCAATTCAATTTCAACAATTAAGTTTAAGCTTCAAGTAACAACAAGGAAGTTATAGAAATAAGGGGAGGGACGAACGGACGTATATAAGATAATAGGCCCAACATCTGTTTCCGGTTATTATTTATATTACTGGGTAAGGGGGCAGGTTCTCCTAAAAGACAGAAGGATTACGAAGACTCTGAAACAGGAGTTTCATGTTATTTTTTTCAAGCAGTTATTTCATGTCGCTAAGTATAACTGGTATTAGTAAATACAATAAAAAACAATACCGCGTACAACAAATTTGACATAGAAATATGTATTTCCGGTCAAAAAATGGCCTACTAAAGCCTTCTGTTATAACACAAAGCATATGAGAAATAAATTGTCGAATAAATTGAATTAATGTAAATAGCGGTGACGAACGACTACAAATGGTGAGCGTATTGTAGCAACATAAAATTCCGTCGCCCTCCCCTTTCAATGATGTTTTAATAATGAACGCCCGGACTTCTAAAAATACGCGTCTAGTTTCACACACCAGTAAATCGAGTAAGCAGTGGTGCCAAGTCTACCAGCTCACAGTTGGGTTATCTTAAAAGGTGAATCATGAGAGTCGCCAAACGAAAATCCCTTGTTTTATACGGACCCAAGAGTTCCAATTCAATTTACGGAGCACGTCAACAGATAAAATTGAATATAAAAATACCCGCCTAATGATGGGAAACTAGTCTCCAGCCCGTAACAACCATCCGTTACTAACGATTGCAGTACCGCTCTGTAGACCGAATCGATGTGTGATACCTGTACGGTACACTAACCACTCTAACGCATGCTACAAGCTTCACAACTAACAATATTAGCGGAGAGTGTTTCCTCGGCGTAAAAAAAAACCCTGCGAATTGTCTGAGTGCTTCAACGTGCTTCTCTAATAACATCTCGGGCTCAAAAAGCATCCGCAGTTGGAATCGCAAACGTTTCGCTCGGAGGCCCGAAAAAAGGTTTTCGGTGACACCTGCGTTGTCACCTCCTGGGTGACTCACAAGAGCCGAGCAATCGATTTAATACTTATAATAGAAAATCGCGAAAAGAATTTTAAACGTATATTCGCGTACGGTGTTTAAAAGAAATTCGCTTCCAAACATTTGAACACTCGCATTCGCGCAGCCACTTAAAAGTTCTCGCGTTTCTTATACGACCGGTTATCGACAGACGACTCGTGTTTGAATAAATGCATTCTTAATGCGAGAGTGAAGTTATTTCGGCTGGGGGACCGGCTCCGAATATTGAAAATCGAATTATGGAAACTAGCCCAGACAGACGAGACGGCCTCGAAATATCCGTGGCAGCGTGACCCCACAGGCGCAATGCTGATTTTTGGGAGCCGCTTCAAACTTACTAGCGAGCTGTAACGTGCGCTTGAGATATATCAAATAAATTATAAGAGGATTACACAGGAATAATCGAACAGAGGGAAAAGAGGTGTAAAATCAGGACTAGACTTTAAATTAGTGGAGCCCAATTTTCACAATAATTTATATAAAAAAAGTTCAAATATTTTATTTGCTGTATAAATTACGCCTTAAAAATTACGACCATTTCTTGTAGTTACTTCGATTATATTGATAATAAATAATTCATCGTCCTGTTCGAAGGTTCGAACAATATTTGAACATTAAAAATCAGAGATGAAATAACATTCATTTTTTAAACATCTTAAAATTCCGCCTTATTTGTCGTTAAGTTCAATATAATGGCGAACTTTGAAAAGGGTAAGTCCAATATTTCTGGGCAACAACAAGTGTAATATGAAGCGAAATCATGCACGTTTGAGCTTCGAAACATAATTTTAGAACCGTGTTCACCCAGGAGCCGAATTGGGGCGAAGGCCGCGGGACACCCAAACGGAGCCCCACCTAGCCTGCTTCAGCTGAAACTTAGTCAGCTGTACTGCTAACAAGATGGCGCGGGCACAACATGGCGCTTGCGCAACCCAAGGTTACGACCAGTGCCTGGCACAATGAACAAAACTCCCTCCCACGCTCTCTCACTATCTGGCTCCCACCCACCCTCCGGATCTCACTCCCCCCCCTCTCACCCTCTCCATCATTCTCTCTCACTTCTTCCCCCCCGGTCTTTCTTTCCGCGCGGCGTTCACTGTTTCGCCGAGGCCCGACTATTAATAGAAAATAGAGAGACACGAGAGAAAAACGTAGATAACGCCGCCGCACTCTCCCCCGCCCACTCACTAAACGCCCCACCGTCGCGTGTTAACTAACTCATTACCGGGCCGGGAACATTGTAACATGGGAACGGCGAGTAATTAGACCATTATGCGTTAATCACAACATTCGTTAAAAGGAGTGGGCGGTGAGGCAAGCACTGAAACGTCTTCCTGAGAACGTGAATCTTCAAAAATGAGGGATCGCGCGAACTTACTTCAATTACTGCTACGAGTATTATCTCTAACGAACAACAACCTATAAAGAGGACTCTGTATTTCTGTTACTATTGTCAAAAATCTCGTATAATATATAAGTTTTTAATTCTGAGAACTGTATAAAGTACACAAATCATCTCTCGTTCACTAATGGAACTATTCCTGAACCCAGGTCGCGAATTTTTAATGTTAACGACGGATAATGTCGAGACGACGCGTATTGCTTTTTTTCTGTTATGTAAACAGTCGGTCTGGTTTACGAGAATCGTGGCCTGAATGACCCGTAGTGGGAGAGGGAGCGGGTAAAAATAATGGAGGGATAGTGGGATGAGGGTCCGGCCGAGGTGATTCTAATTGGGGTAGTGGAGGTGGAGATGGAGCTGGAGCTGGAGGTGGAGGTGGAGGCGGGGTGGTCTGACCTTGTGGCTGGCTCCCCTCTACCGGAGGAGTTAGTGACTGCCCGACCTTCCCCTGTCCTCTACCCGCTCAGGAATGTGTCCCGCCAATAGGAAACCGGCTCTCCGGCTCTCAATACCCGCCAGCGTAACATCGCATCGGCTATTCCTTGCGGTAGTCCGAACCCTCCTATTCTTTCGGTTTTTACCCGGCGGCCCACTCCCGCAACCTTTATTTATAAACGGAGGCTTCTCTCGCTCGGCGAGCGCCGGGCAAAACGTCCGTCCAACAGCTGATAGTTACACGCCGTGACGTCAAACGTCCGTCCAGTACCGGCCGGTGCTCCACCGCCGCGTTACCACTTTCAATTGTATGGTAATCGGAGTTCACTGTTCCCTCCTCCACACAGGGCTCTCTGTTCACTCTCCCGTATGACCGGCGTTGGGCTATGCCCTATTGTTCCCCGAACCTTTTCGACATTTCGCACTGGGGCTCGCATCTACCCCCACATCGGTGGGCGCATATAGACTTTGCGCATCCTCGATCACTTTTCGTTAACCACACCGTTACAGTTACCCCGGCCGTTACGCCGGGAAGCGCGTGACACAAAGATTGTTAATTTCTGGAACGGTTAAACAACCTAAAATCCATCCCAAGGGCACAAAAACTTTCAGCACCCAAGTAACACAGTTCTAAGAACAACAGTACGTATTATCGCCAGAAATTTCAGAAAATACCAAAACTATCGAGTGTTTCATAAAAGAGAAGACCGAAATACTGCTGAAATTTTCAATACAGTCCAACCAAAGGAGGTCAAATAAATATATTTAAATATTATAAAACTGCGATACAAATTAAAGAGAAGTTGGAATAGTCTCAATCGCCTGTGAGGGTTTCGTGCCCAGTTCAACTCAGTTTTTCAATGAATACAATGAATTGCGGTTCCAAAAAATAAACAACGCTCGTGACTTTCGGTTTCGATAGAAGTTTTACTCAATGGATATTTCATCAATAGACCTTGATAAATGGGTTTTCACGTTCCGCGCAGTCTCTCAAACCCCCCTCTTTTTTTTATCTGACCGGCAAATGTTACCAGCGTAAGGGTCCCCCCTTTCGTAATGTTTGGGACTTCATCAAGATATCTAAGGAGCGATTAAACTTACGAAAGGTGCATAACAACGTTTATATTTTTACGTTATAAGAAGGTTGCAACCTGAAGATAGATACTAGCTAATGAATAAGAAATTAAGAACGCAGAGAAAACGTATTTTACTAAATTTCATCATGATTTATGTTGCAGATATTTCGACCTCCCATTCATTACTTCAAGATTGTAGATATATACCCTTTTTAGCGTTATATTACTTTAATATAATTATTTATACTGTATAAATTAACATCTATATTGCCATTTCGTTAGTTGGCGACGTTTACCACCTCAGAGGCGAGGCATTTAAAGATGGGAGAAGGCATGAAGAATTAGCGGACTCAAAGCCTGTGTTAAGTAACACGAATCTTGTTAAACATAATTATATGAATTAAAATAATAGATACAAGTTGCTGTATTGTAATCTCATGCTATTTAACTGGCGGAACAGTCAGTTAGCCCAGCCGACGCCTAATGGTCGGCCGGCGGGATAGGACGTATTAACCCGGTTATCCCATTCTGCTCGTCCCCACAAACAAGCTTGTACGTACAACTCTCGCGGCCGTTAAACAATGGACCATTGATACGGTTTAGCGGTGCAGGCCCTCTCATTTTCATCAATTTGTTACGGGGCCCGCCTAGAATCGCCGATCGCAATCCACTTTTCATTCACAAAACCTGGTTATAAACAGAAGAGCGCCGCGGAATCTGTCGACGGTAGGGCAGTACGTAATTACGCGGTGATCAACTTTAAATTCAGTGGGGGAAAACGAGGTCGTCAATGGAACAAACAATTTCCGTCTGTAAACTAAGAATTTCAAACACGCTAATTGGCAGTCGTAAAGGGGCGAAGGAAAAGTAGACCTGACAAGTCCTGCAGCCCTACAAAATACGATGTTATTTATAACCGCGCGCTCTGCTTCTGTTTTATACGGCGATTCTAAGTAAATTGTGCCATTTTCAGTGTTGAAATCCCGTTAGACGTAATTGTAGAGACAGGATGTACATTTCCGGCTGGGATATATTTTCATTCAGTCATATACAGAACTATCTGTTTTAAAGTACGCGCCAACATTTTCTGTCGCTAACCTTAGCTGTCACAATTTAGGCAGACGAAAAAGATGTAAGAAATAAAAATGCTAATAGTTAAAATACGAGAGTCATACTATACGTACTATAAAATAATGGTATATTTAAAACCAAAAAAGTCAACATTTTCTCATCTTACAGATTTCTAGTGTAGAGTTTTACATAAATTCGTACACACTAATTAAGTTAAAATAATATCGTATGCAGCAGAATTACCCTATCCGACTATTTTTTTCTTTTTAAATAACCACTAACGAATGTTTACCAGTAACACATAAAATATATTTATACATAAATTTGATATTACATATATTTAAAGGTGTATTTTAAGGATATTCAAGTAGTAACAATTCTTCGTCTTGGTTCGCGCCTACTTTTTACTGTTGCAGGAGCGAAGGGGCGCGTTACATTAGTCGAGTATAAGGAGAAAGGTGGGGGGATAGAGATCGGGGCAGCGGGGTGAAGGAACTTATGTCCTTGCCGGCTCCCACCGCGGTACTACTCACTCTCCTTCTCACTCTCTCACTCCCTCACTCTCCATCTCTCTCTCTCTCTCAACACTATACTATACACACACTACACCTTAATGTCGGTACTACGCAGCCCGAGCCCCTGCACCTGCCCTTCCTTCCGTCTGGTTTTTTACCCGGGCAGGAAGACGTAGAGGCCTCCTTTCCTCCCGTCCAGGGGCGGAACTCACGCAGGATCGATCGCACAATCGGGCCGCCGCCGTCACGATTTATTTAGTCCCCGCAGCGGAATAGTACTACTACTACTAGTAGTAGTAGTACCGGTGGAGGCAGGTGTACTATACAAAACCGAGGGGCGACACGCCCAGCGGGGAATGCGATCTCGTTTTGCGCATCCGGTACCCGGTCGCTCTTCTTTTCCATCCCTTCCTCTTGTCGACGGCCGTGCCTTTTACATACTCGGGACGAGGCTTTTTAATGACTGCCGATTGAGGAAAACCGGCGGCCAATCTGATCATCCCGCAAATAAAATGAGGTCTCTTTAATAGGCCTTGTAACGACCTCCGAATTGTGCACAAGGGGATTCATGCCGCAATTACCTGTTAGCGTATATCCAACTCATAAATACGGTGGGTAAACGGTACATTAATAACTGTTGTGGCATGTACATTATAAATTTATGTTTGATGATGAGGAAATCAAAAACGATATGATGCAGCATTAGTATAGTGCAGTCCGAGTATCCGGCGTGTCTGTCTGTCCTTGATATCCGCTGCAAGTTGACCAGGCAGCGTGAACAAGCGCGCAAGTATGTACGCACCCGGATGCCCGTGCACCATTTTACCGCACTCCTCGTCTCGGGAGCATCACCGCCGGCAACAGTGTATCAGACGGGAGGGAGGGAGGGAGGGAGAGAGAAATAAATGGAAAAAAGGGAGGAAGAGTGAGAAGGAGGGACGGGAGGGTGGAACCGACATTACCGTAGATGGTAGTGTACCACACGCTCCAGGTATGAGTAAAGGAAGATATAGGATGGAGGGGTGCGGGGGGGGGCCGCTGACTGAGCGGTAAGTATAACTTACTGTCGGCCGGCCACTCCGGCATTTCTGAGATTCTTTCGCATTTTCCTCGTCGCACGCTCCAGCGCTCTTGAACCTCACAGAGGGGGGTCACGCACTGCCTTCTGCAGTCTCTTTTCTAAACCCGGTCGGGTACCGCGATTTTCTCTCAATTCGGCTCAAAAACCCCTCAAGTTCGAAGTCCGACAAAATAGTTCACGGACTAATTTCCCGAACTGCAATTTCTCTGCTGCCAACGACGGAAACCTAAACGCCGCTGCAAATTATATGTGTATTCCAAAGGTCAAGCCCGCTGGGTGCATTCGAGCGCGTAATTAGCTTCTCGGCCATACGGTAAAAGCCCCCTACCTAAACGGCGGCCCAGTTGGGCGAGCCCGGTAATAATTAAATGTTATCGCTCCTCGACCGAAACCTCTTTTTCGATTCATTTACGAACCTAATTTAGGCGCGCTCAATTCGAAGAAACATAATTTTACGATCAAAGGCCGCCGGTAACGGGGCGCGTCAATTAATTACCGCAATAATTAAGGGAGAGGCGGGTAAAAACAATCTGCAAACAATGTCGTGATGGATTGATACACTAGGTGCACAATATAAACAAAAAATTAAACTATTAAATTCCTTTCGGAGCCAACAGAACAACTGTATTTTCTAGGCCTGTTCATTTCAGGATTTAAATCGAACGGTGTCGACATTCGACAAGATTCGCTCTAATAAGAGCGGAAACCGGATCCAACAGTTTGAAATTCAAAGCAGCGTTTCCCAAGCTTATTTGTGTTGAAAACATAGTCTAGTACCCTACCGGACTACACAACACTGCTACGGCTGTGGGTATAACAAATTAAAATGGAAGGTATATTGAATTCGATATTTTATCGAAGAACAATCGATAAATTCAAAACAACGGGCAGGAAAAATGGCCGGGAATAAACTGTAGGAAATGAGTATGTGTCTGAGAGACAAGTAAGGGGGGGGGGGTGCGAGGTCGACAACGGCTTACTTCCGGCAGGATGTGCCGTGCAGCGTCTTCGGAATCGAAATACGGCCGCGGTCCACCGACTGGCTTTTTGGGGGGGACCGACAGGAAGCCGATCATTTAGACGACTGTCGAGAAGACGTCAAGACCCACCGCCCGAATGGGCGAAACTTTTCGACCCATCTGTTACCCCATCATATGGTACACCTCCCAGTAGTCACAAATCTACGCGTGAACCAACCGATTATACATGATGTTATAAGGCTGGAAGTAACAAAACTCTTCTCTATATTTATTCTATTACACAAGTACGGTGGGAAAGTTGTTAACAAAAATTTCGAGCCTGCAAATAATTAACAAACTATGAAGGTATTTGAATAACAAATAAGATTTCGTCAAAATGACCTGTGCTGAAATGTTTTCCAGATGTTTTACAAGATAAAATTCTTCTGGAATACCGCTCCCAGCGATTAACTGTAAGGAAGGTTGGACATGTCGTGTCTGAAATTGGATATGCGGAAATACAGTTGTAACTGAATTTCACAGCACAATTGTTTTTCCAAGTTTGGACATCTCTCGGAAGGGGATTACCAACATTTAACCAGTAAAACTCGAACAATTTTCATATTTTTGTAACTCCCTCCAGTGCCTTGCCTGTTAGTTCGACTTTGCCCCGATTTAAAAAGAATAGTTATCGAAAATTCGCCGCAATTAAATTACGCAGTTAAGAATACATTCGCGGCTCCGCTCGAGGACGTAAACCGGCTCGGAATGAATATTTCGGTAGCGGCTTTATGGGCGGGCATGAATTCGATGAATTTTTCAGCCGGTTCAGACCTCACCGCGGCTGCTGTCTCATCGCCCCACGGGATGCGAAAATACAACATACTGTGCAACTTCTGACCTCATCGCCCACCAAACCAGGACTGGCACGCCAAATTAAAGTAAATAAATTTAATTTGTACGTATATTTACACGTATTTACTTATTATATAGGCGATGTTTACTAATTATTGTAGTAGAAACATCTATTGTAAATAGAGGTTAGAATAAAAACTGCAAGAAAAATATTTCATAACTGTGACCGATATTAACTGTGTACGATCGCTAGTTCCACAGCTAACAGTGGATAGAAACAACCAGTCCTATTTTGTTATAACATATATCTACACAAACATGTATGTATATATCGACGTTTTAAAGGGAAATGAAATACGAACTCTGTAACACCGACCTGTGGCCGAATAATTAGTAGGGACTGGTTTAAAGGCCGAAGCGACAAATATCGTCCGTTTGCAATTGAATAAACTGAAACATGAATACGTCCCGTTCAAAATACTTTCAATACACGGCCCGCGGGACCGAACACAACGAGTCTGAGCTTAGCCGGTGGAAAAAACATAAATAATAAAAAAACTAAAATAGAAACTGATCGATGAAATAGCAATGCAAGTAGATGGAGCGGCGGGTAGGCGGAAGCCTCGTCGACAGATAAAGCCAATTTGAAAACCAATTTTCTCCGAAGACACTACCGTATAAATGAAACCGACAAAGTGCGCATTCCAATTAGAATCCCTCTCGAGCCTCCAATTATGAAATTAATATTATCGCTCACCGTGCGATTTTAATTGGCGCACAGTTTCAAGCCGGTGACCGCCCCGCCGCTCCTTTTCATATAACCGTGAAAACAATTTACAGAATAAAAAAAGAAAAGTTATTTTCGACGGACATCAGCTCTCGCATTCAGACGCGAACGCAGTTTGAGATAACCGGCGGCACTTTACATTGAAGTTAACATTGTAATGAAAGTAATTACTGTAATTGAACTTTACTCCGACCGCCATTCCCTCACCCCTTGTGAAAAACCGACCAGCGTTATACCAGTACAATAAGTATTGCAGTTTTTTTATACCATCGGACAGATTCAATCGCAAGATCCGTTAGTTAACGCCAATGACAGCTCAGACAGCTGGTTCCACGATCGTATTAGACCACGGACTTTTCATCATCCCACCAGACTTTTATCTCCCGGAAGGGGCCGGCATCCGGCAGACATTCGGTCGAAAACGATAAAACTATTATCACAATCCCTCATATATTTTTTTTCAACAGTCCTATTCAAAGTAATAACAAATTTACAACTCGGTTTGCCCCGCGATACGTCCATTCATGGGACAGAAATCTTAAGTTCAAAACAATGTCCAACTGTTGACCTTCCCAAATCCGATAAGTCAGAATTGTTTTAACCAACGTGTGATTCATTAATACCAACTGCACAATTTCAACAAACAGTTCTATCAGCTTAAATATATTATAAGAAAGGCACCAACACAGAAATTTCTAATATTTCGTTCTTGATTAGTTGAAAAACCTGGAAACCGGTTTAGGGCTTCAATGCTAACAAGCCATCCCTCAGACTACTAACTAAGGAATAGTTTTTTACATCAACCATATTTTTTTTGGCTTCCACCAAAGTGGATTTACTAGAAAAAACTCGGCCCGAAACTGCGCTATACCGAAGAAACGGGGCGCAGTTTCCCCTTACTGCGGGTTATTCCCGGACGTTCTTCGACTGGCGTCCGTGACCCCGTCGAGACGGCAAAACGAATGCCGCTTTTGGCCCATATCATGCAAAGTCCGCGTACACTTGGCGAGCTTTAGAGCAATAAAGCCCCCGGACTCGGGGCGGAGACGGCGCCACCCCCCTGACCTCACTCCTAAACTGAAGCCCTCGATAATTAACTTTACTGGACAATAAAAATTTCAAATAAAAGTTTTTTTAACTTTTTACTGTTTAAGACGAAAAAATTAATTAAATGATAAGGATGATTCGGCGTGCTCCAATCGTGTCGCGGAGCACCCACCGAGGATTCTAATTAATTCAATACGAGCGTAGCCGAACTCGCTTACAGAGGAGAATTATGCAAATTCCTAAACTTCTGGTTTTCAGGTTAATTTTTTGTTTTGAGAAAATGTACTTTTTTGGCCGATAAACGACGTTTGGTTGGCCGAAGAAAATGTTTCTATTTTCACTATTAAAATAGTACAGACACGAACTCAATCATTTATAGTAATTTAAATAAATTCTGTATAATACGTAATGATAATACCGAGACCGTTCAGAGCGTCCTTTTATAAAACTGGCAATTTAATTAGAATTTTGCCAATGAATTGGCTCAATTTTCCTTCTCGGCTTTGAAAGTTTAATATATCAACTGCCTTTTACAGAAAAGGGTTCCTTGGCCCCTGGCACATACTAAAGGAGGTCCGCATCACAAATCCGACTGCCCATTTCAAAAGAAAAGATACCGAGCGGCGGATATTAAGCCGGGGGCGGGCAAGGATGACCTCCGGCGGCCACGATTTTCATTAAGCTACGGGGGCGGGGGTTGTCGGCACGCACGCGCGCTGTTACGGGGGAGGGCGCGTAGCGTGTGTATCAGAGTGTAGTATTGACGGTGTGACGTCAGAGGCGACGGCTTCCCCTACGTCAGGACTGACCACGCCCAACCGGCGGGGGTGGGAGAGGGCGCCGCGACGCCTGCCCCAGACTCGCTCGATACTCGACCTCCCCACAACTCCCACTCCTCCTACCAGACATAGTAAATATCTCTCTATTTAACGAGACAGCACTCCCCCCCCCACCCTTCAACACCGGCCCGACTAGTACACGGGGTAGCCCCACGAGGAGGTCTTCAGAAATTTCCATTCCGGTACCACGTGCACAACGGCGCAAAACGAAACACGTTGGAGACACCAACATGAATATAGATGAACGACGATACAACGATTCGAAACGGGAATAATTAGCGCAAATGATTTCTCTTCAATTAAATGCACCTATTCTCAACAATACAGTCAAGTACCTACCTAATTTATCATGAGCATCTGCAAACCAAGCCCGTTGCAAGGCAACATCCTTAACAGAAAAGAAAACAGAAATGGGGAGGATCATCTCGAGAGGTTGCCAACTTACTCCATAAACCATTTAAATTTAAAATTATATATACTCTATAGAAACTTTCAGAGTACTCTGTTTTCCGGGTGCACTGTAACGACACTCGGTAGTTAAAGTATTAAATAATGATGGCCACACTTCTCGGAAAAGAGACGGCCGGCAATTTATAGCCGCCCGTCATAAATTACTGAGTCATGCGTTTCAAGGGAATTCCCCTCGGCCAAGTGAGCGGGAGCGCTCTCCGCCAACGGCCGATTGACCGGTTCTGATTGGCCGATGGAGAGAACGGAGGCGGGAAAGTACGCGGAAAAAACCGTACTCTCTGATGCCGGTCCTCCCACATGACTAATATAAATAACTCAGATGGTAACTCAGACCGCCACACGCAAGAGATAAAGAACATCAGAACGCGCCATCATTTAAACGATTTGTTCATTCATGAAGGATTATTGAATTCAATGTTCGCAATTCAGAACTTTCTGTTATCTTATTACATAATTTGACAATAATAATAATAATATACAATAATAATGTAAATTTATATTTGCAGTCCGCCTGTTGAAATGTCCCTAATAAATGAAATGAGGAAGAGGCAATTTAGATATGCCATTTCAGTCCGGTACAGCTGAGCTGTTCTTATGGGTCCTTAACTGTCAAATAAACCAGGACCAAAATAGGTTCCGAACAGCTGTTCGGGTCGTGTGTGCACTATTATTACTAACCGCATGTACACGGCTATCTTCCCACCCCATTCACTAATTGAGGGCGCTATTCATGTACACGCTTACCATAATTCCTGATCGCCACGCTATTTCCTGTTTGAATATTAGAGAATACGCACACAACAGAATCATTGAACTATCCTAATTGCCTACATGAGGAGACATTCTTGTGTACTAATGTCACAGGGAAAGGAACAGAAAGGAAAGTATATACAATAAGAACAATCGCGCAGTTAAATACCATGATTTTCGCTAATAATAATAATACTAATGAATGCAGAAGGATTAAGGAAAAAATTCTAAATCAACAACCGAAAAAGGTTATATGAAGTTTGCATGCCAACACGCATTATTTAATTCAAGAATCTCCGATTCCCCATCGCCCGCTACAGCGGCGTGGAAGCGAGGCGCGAAAAACTGGTGGACGATTGTCGGACCCGGTACGCTTCAAAAACAGTGACGTACGTTCGTAATAAAATCAAACAACCGAACGGGGGAAAATCCAGAGCGAAAAGAAGGGAGGAAGGCAGAAATTAAATTACACTTTCCAACGGTCGGGGGAAATTTGGGAGGCGGTGGCGGCGGCGACGGGCGCGCGCCCCGAGAGGCAAAATTCGGCGCGGGGAAGAATAAATAGGGCAAAACCTCATTAAATTTGGAGAGGGCGGTCCGGTCCGGTGTGGGGTGGGGGCTGGGGTGGGTCCAGGATCGATCCCCGCGGAGTGCGTGGGGCGGCACGCCGGGGTGCGTGTGCGTGTGCGTGTGTCGGCGGAGAGGCGAGGGTTGCGCGCCCCACTGTCGCAATGCAGCACCCCGCCTGGAGAGAGGGAGACAGACGGACAGACCGAGAGAGAGAGAGAGAGAGAGAGAGAGAGAGAGAGGGAGAGAGAAAGACAGAGAGCACAACTTTAGTTACGCGTGGGATGAACTTTGCCCACACGACCACCCCGCTCCACACCCCGACTCCCGCCCACCTCTTTTAAACCTGAATTTCGTACGCCCCTTGTTCAGTAAGCAATAAAAATAAAAAAGTAAGTTGGAAAAACGGAGCGACACAGAAATAAACGCGGCTTTCTCTTACGGAGTACTTTTTTATATCCGCCCTACTGAAATATGTGGGAAGAACCGGTCTTATCTCGGTAGAAGTGAATTTCGTATAAACGGGAGTACAAAAAAGCTCCTGCCCAAAATAATTTTGGCTTCTCACTTATCTGAGAAAACTACGATAATTACAACGTATTCCCACTATCATTTCAAATAGTCTAGAGAACAAGTGTCATATTATCATCCATTTGTTGTGGTCAGCAGGACAAGAAATCAACAAATACATTGCCTTTATTATTAATATGATCATTTCAAATAAAATTTTTTTCTTGTAATAATCATTTGTCTAGACAAATTCTACACAATTGTGTAGAATTTTAAAAAACAAAACTAGAATTTTATTATAGTTATTGCTCCCAATAATATCCAGTTTGTAGAGTATAGAATAAAAATAACGTCGAATTTATTTTTTCTGTTAGTGTTTGTAACTACGGCCTTCGGTTTGATGGGGCGGCTTTGGTTCGGAATTTGCGGGTTGCGGGTTGGGGGTTGGCGCCGGTCGGGGTGTATAATTGGACATGCCGGGGCCGGTGATCGATCAGACAGTCGGGCTGCCCCTCCCGGCTTTATCAGCTGTGCGTAGAACAATGAGTCAGCTGCTGACTACCCCCAGAACCTTTATCGCTCCCCCGACCGCCCCCATTCCATTTTAACTGCCGTCCACCCCCTACGTCAGCCAGCCTATTTAAATTCGACCCGAAACACGGAAGCAATTTTAATTCATAACTAGGATTACAATGTAAGAAGTAAAATTTAAAGAAGTAAGGAACAGCAAATATTTTATATCTATATATAAAGCGTAGTCTCAAACATATTTTTAATTTCGCAGAGATCCAAGTAACAGGAACAGGCTCACTCAGAGGGAGTCCCTCCGTCTCAATTTTCTCCTGGCATTTTTAAGTATCCTTTTACGGACTTTCCCGGATTGCTCAGAAATCCTTGTGTAGGATGAAACTATATATCTCGCCCCGACACGAGGTAGCGCGCCGACCGTAGCACCTATTATTGCCGTTGGGCCGTAAACGGACGGTAACCTCAGCTGGGGTTTCGTAAGACTCAATTACTGCCCGGGGATGGCGGCAATTCATTCGCTAATTGCGGCGGGCAATAAATGGAAGGGGGAAGGGAGCTTCTCGACGGGCCAATATGGAATGTTCGAGCGGGGCCAATACATCGGGGTGAGACTGAATGGCCACTGGCGGTATCCCCGGCGAAACAATAGTTTAGATTTACGGGAGCAGTTAATGTCACGAGGGGAACGCCGAACCGAGGGTGGGCCCCCACCACTGTCTCGGCACGGAGGGATGTTTCTGAGACCCCTAATGCACTTTCCGACAAACGACCCCCACGAAACCGCTACCGGTTCGGACCCATCCGTGTCTTTTGGAAAACGTTGGGAAACAATTCAACAATACCCATTGGAACACCTCAAAATTCGTTTATTTGTAATCCCCTCTAATTAAACAATATGCTTAAGTTTAGTATAATACAGTAGCGTGTACTCTTGCCTCCATTATTTTGGAACTGAAATTTTAGTCCTGGCGCCTACAATTAGACCGTACAGGATCGCACATTAAACGCAGAAACTAGATGTTTACTACGATAGGTATAGTGATAGTTCAATTAGTCAAAATAATACGGTCGAATAATTAAAAATAAATATCTCGTAACAATATTGCGCAAAGAAGGCGACCGTCGGCAGATTAAAACGGGCCACTTTTTATCTAATCGTCCAATTATTTTCAAAATCGAAAGAAAACTTTAGCGTAAGAGATAAGAGCAGGCGGCGGTTTATCAATGGGTCAGTCGAGCCACTCCCTCGGTCTCTCTCAATCGCACTCGCTGCTCCCTCTCACACTCACTCTCTCTTTTTCCCTTCCCCGCGCTCCCTTCCCTCGTCAACTCGCTTTCTATTTATAAAAGGGCTAGCGGCAGTTAGCGTACACACGGAAGAGTGACGACGAGAAAAGGGCAATGGGCGGGGTTGACGGTGGGGGTGAGGGGTGTGCAACTGTAATTTTCTTATAGGCCGGTCGTGCTGCGCGCCCCCTTCAAGGGTGAACCACTATAAATAGACGAGGGGGGAGGTTTGAGAGGGAGGGAGGGGGTTTATAGCGTAGTGTAGGAGTGATGTGTAGAGTGTATAGTAGTGTCGAGTGGAGTGGAGCGAGGTAGCAGTAGTACACACCCGGGCCCCAGGTCCCGGAATGCAGTTAATTGCAGGCGCACGCAGGCGCCCGCCCGCACTCCACGCCCCTCCATCCATCCATCCTTTACCTTCCTAGAGGAATAACAGAGAGAGAGAGAGAGAGAGAGAGAGAGAGAGAGAGACAGCCATCTTGTATTTTGCCGGCCAATCGCACAACCATGCGTACCGCCACCGGTTTGCCTACACCGTACGCCTATGCAACGTTCACGTGTTTTTCCAATAAATAAACAAATAATCTCTGTATTAAAATCTCCAAAAAAAACTATATTGGGAATGCGAACAAAAGGATACATATAATGAAATAAAACATTGTTCTTAGAGTTCGTTAAAGAAATCCATCTGTTTTATACTCTCAATGGGACCATTTACATTCATAAATTTCTTTCTTTCAATACGTGAAGCTTAAAAAGCCGTTTCATACTGTTTATAGACATTTCATGTTAGAATAGGAAATATAATTTTGTACAACAGTTAGATGTTCAGAAATTCAAATGCGTTCCCCCGGTTTTCCCCGGTGACACCACGCCCTTTAGAAAATCTCATGACCGTTGTAATGTAACGGCTCCTTCTAAACAAAATGCAAACAAGACGTGCCCTATTGCCATAAGCGCTATTGGAGATTGGCATTCGCGTAAAATATAACGGCAAGGAGGAAAAGGTTTTCCCTCCGACTCACAGATGGCCGCTCGTTGCGCATTTAAGAACGACCACGTGACACATTACCATGACATTTTGACGGTGCTATAGAATCGGAGAATTATATATTCGGCCGGCTACCTTGGGTTTAATTCAGCCCCGAACTTACTACGTCAATAATATTTTCACCGGCTGGCTGAAATCTGTACATTTAAATGGCACCACACCCAAGTACATGGAGATGGCAATTCGGCGGTTGTCAGACACCAAAAATGAAACAAAAACTGAGGAAAGGTTTTTAAAGTTGGCGTCGCGGGCCGACCGCAGTCCCGGGCTTCCACTTACGAAACCCAGATGCTATAATTACAGAAATAACCCAAGAGGGGGAAGAGGGGGAACCGAGCGGGGGAAGACGGGGTACGACCTTGACTCCTCCGTGTTTACCAATGCTAATCTGTTGTTTACCACAATCAGCTGACTAGGCCGTTTTATCAAGTGACATTAGCGCCCTTACGGTCATACCAAAATTATTATACGGAGTTATGAAGAGATGTCCGAAATGAAAATTTCGCAGTTTCACAGTGATTTTCAAGCTGGGGAAACCCCCCCATATCCGCAACCAGTAATTGGTAAGAACGTAAATAAAACTCATCTTGCGATTACCTAGATCGAGGACAGAAACCAAATTACCCGAGCCAAAAAAAAACATACATTCCAATCGTTGACTTTAATACGGTAGGTACAAATTAATTACACAACATTCAACGGCAGACTGCTGGAATCTCAAGTGAAGCAATTAGCGTGGCTTTCGTAAAAGAGTAAACCGAATAGTTTGAGGCCGAGCAGACCGAGGCATAAAACGGCGGTCTCCCATGAAGTATGGATTCAATCATAGAGAATGGTTGGAATAATTATAGAGCTCAATAATTAAATGGTGGTTAATGACATGCGATAAGTCTCAGCTCTCGCGGGCAGAAATTCGATTTTATCAGCCGAGAACGTTCAGCTAGTCGAATCCCGTGATGCAAATTCCTCCAATTTAATGATGAAAGAGGAATCAATTTTAAAAAGGGCTAACAACATGCATAATGCATGCGAAATGTAGAAGCGAGAGTGCACTAGAAAATACAGTTTTATCTTTCATCCTTCTCCGCTTCTCTTCAACGCCCCAGCGGCGCTGCCAATTACCGCACTTAATAGGCCTTTGAGCATTAAATAAAAATAATAAGCCAAAATAAAGATTGGAGTCAATTTGTAAAATCCGGGTACACGGGCGAAGCTACTGAGGGCATTCGTCTTTACAGGCTGACTGTTAAGCGAATTAAACGACCGGATATTGTTAACGTCAGGAAGTCGTAAAAATGTATATACGAGATTTGGCCGGGCAACGCGGGATTGGAACGCCATTGTTAATGAGAGGCAGAAATGTTGCCAATTAGGGGGGGATTATTTTGAAAGTCGGCGAGCTGTCTTGTCTGAGTGGAAGACCTTCCTTATAAAGTACGCCTCTCCGTTACATCCGACTGGTGAACGCTATGGAAAACCACTCATTTTTAAAACATCATATTCATTATTATAAAACTACCCCTTAATTTTGATGTATTATTTATATTATTGACTGATATATTTATTGAGATAACGGCACGGTCCCAAACGTTCACGGGCGTTGCCTGATGACACCGTATGTACTTTCGGGGTGTTAACCGACGAAGTAATTATTTTATTAGAATAAATATTTCAAACTACTGAACTACATCCATAAGCACCAACATTTTATTCTAGATGCTTCTTCCGCAACCGAAAAGCGTAAATAGCAGAGGGGGGAAACTATGCTCGGGTATGACCGGACGAGGGCGTTCGTAACAAAATGTTTAAAGCCAAAAATAAACACGTAAGCCATTATAAACATTCGATATACGGACTATTGTGCGTCGTAAAATGTTAAACTGGCCATGTCGGGCACCCGCCGGGTCCGCTTTTGACCGCGGCGGCGGTCGAAATGCCTTTCGTTGGGGGCCGATTCGAAATCACAATAATAATTATGATATCGCGTGTTTCTGGCGGGCGAAATCGAGGCGCCACGCGCAATTGAGCGGGGCCGGCCGGTATTAATAACACGGGGAACGAGAGGCCCCCCTGAGGTCGCACCAAGGCCGCAGCCGCCGCCGACCAGCTTTCTCCCCGCCAATTGTCGTAGTCCCGGCTCGGGTAAAAATAAGTAAAGAATGGAAATAAAGTAAATAGAATAAGTACTCGGATGGTTGACTTTCTCCTGGACCCGTCGACCTTAACGGGAATACCGTATTTACTCGGTCTGCGGAGCCGCCCGCCGTGTAGGCGACACGCCCCTCCTATATAAAACGTTCCTCCTAGAATTTGCATATTCAAACGATAAAATACTTTCGCCCGTAATGAAATCATACGGAAATAATATAGCGGTCCGCTCCACCTACGTACCGTAGTAATTTAGCGGATTTGTTAATAACCGGTATTTTATAGAGCGGATGTTTTCACGACTTTCTCCGCAAAAACCTTCCACGGCCGAACAACACTATTATAACAAAAACCTTCTTTTATTTCACTTCTTCCTTTGTTTTAGAAACGCCATGACATTCTATTACTCCTTCTTAAGTCTGAATTTTATGAACACAGAACATAACGTACCATATAATCGTGTATTACAATTATGAATTTTTATGACAAAAATATTTTGGCTATCAAATTACTTAATTAATTTTTATCACTTAGTGAATGGAAGACCTGGGATAATATTATATTAATGTCTCAAACACGACACAAAATGACAATCCAGCCGTGTTTAGGGTTCCTAAAATCAACGTAAATCATTAAATTTTAACTCTAGCGGAACCAGTTCTATGAGCTTGGCTTCAATCCGAAGTCCGAAGCCGATTATCCGTCTTTGTAAGAAGTTACAGCTGGAAATATTGTTATATCGGTCGGGAAGAGTAAAGTGAGGGGTTACGTAACGGGGAAACCTATCGCAACGTCACTCGTTACGTCGCCAGTCCCAGATCTAATGCAACGCTTTTAATGCGACCGTGCTCCTGCTACGGCTTTGATGGATGAGCGGTCCCCGTTCTTGTTTTTATTTTTGTTCTGACTATCTCGTTGATGACTCTGGGGCGGAGATAATAGCGGCGAGGTAATATAATGGGAACAGACGATGTGTGTGTGTGTGTGTGTGTGTGTATGTGCTTGAAGGGGAGGGGAAGAAAGAGACCGCATATGGCCGTGTGGGAATGTGAAAGTTCCTAACCGAGCTGTTGTGAGGTCCGTGAGTGAGAGAGAGAGATATAGAGAGAGGGAGTGAGAGAGATGAGAAGAGAAAGGGAGGCGGACTGGAAGAATAAAAAGATATGGACAGAGAAAGAGGGATAAGGGGGGTGAGGGGGAATGAGAAGGAGAGTGGAAGGGATAAAGCCCTGTTTACGTCTGGAGTTTCCCCCACCCATATAGGCATGAGGTGGACGACCCACCGACCTCCCAATTTTCACACAGCTGATTCTGTTCAATGACCGGCTAGGGAACGAAAATTTGGTAACTGCTTGAACTTGGGCTTTCATCCGAGCACACAAAGAAAATAATATGATTGCCAATTTCCAGTTGAACCCGATCAAAATTCCAACACGTAAGGCTTCAAAAGTAACAAATAATTTACTAGGCGAACCTCACTAGTTTAAAACTATATTTCCCATATTTCAGTATAAGAAATAAATATATATTATTTTATGGTTTATATTATATTATGGTTTAAATATGGACTTCCTATTTAAAACGGTAATTATGGATGAGGAAAACGTATTCGAAATATACCTATTCGAATATTAATCTATTCTACGTCATTAAAACACCAGGAATAGAACATTTACAATGCATGCATATACATTATACATTTATGATACGTACATTAATGATTCATCAAGATACATTTAAATATCACATTAAGTCATTTTTCCGTTATGTTCATGAGTCTGGTAAGGAAGGCCACTTATAAGGTAGCCGCTCGATTGTCCCACATATAACCAACCATATGGTTGGTCTGCAACAAATTCTGGTTTGTGAAATACACGGCGTTTGTTTATACGCCTTAAGGTCCGGGTCGAAGACCCCGGGCAGGACCCAAATATGCAAATGCATTTTTTTCACCTAAGCTTAAATTCAGAATGCGGACGACTAATTTGTCGTCTTAAATATCAGTCCCAGATCGGATTTCTTCCGTCAAAACCTTCACGCGATTTTTAACGGCAGAAATTGATAATATTTAAACTTTTTTAACGACCCGAAAATAAGGATAAACATATAATTTACACAGTTTTTATTAAACATTACTATTTGTATTAACCAAAACATTAATTCCTATCGCAGTATTAGTGAAATACTGTTGCTTTATAATTGTAAATACACACAGTGCATTCCTTATACACAGTACTACTCCTTTACTTCACATTTTCCCTTATCCAATTTAGTCGTGCCGTGCGGGTTTAGTATTAAAGGCGCTCCAGTTGCCCGGTCGCTTTCTGCCTAAAACGGATCGCGGGTTGACACCTCCATGATTTACGGTCAAATGTTGTCATACGAGTGTAAATATGAACAAAAATCATCGCGCCGTCTTGAAGATGTTGTATGCTTAAATCCTGGGCAACCGAAAGAAATATATTTTACAAAAATTTTAAAAATTGTATGCTGAATTCTATATGTACCTATCAAAGTAGAGAACGGCAAAACTTAATTCCGAAATTGGAACCGGAAAAGAATACCTCGCGCCGAAAGCGCGTTTTGGAAAGCCGATATACCGCTCGGCCGGCCGGTTTCGAAACAGGGGCCCCGCACTGTGAGTCAGACGATAGGCGCTCTGTCTATATATGGCATGAATGCTGGAACAGATGAGAGGTGGAGAGAGAGAGAGAGAGAGGTGTTTGAAAGAGTGAGAGGGGGGAGAGAGAGAGATAGATTTGGAGGTGGGTGAGGGATAAAGAGGGATGGAGGGGGGGGGGGCGTATGAAACGGGTCCGCTGGCACTGGCCGGTAAAAGTGGCGGGAGCGTGTGGGAGAAAGCCGACCCACGGATCCTTTCTGTGCCCGCATTAGCCCTACTACAGACTGAATCGCCCCCTCATCAACATTTCCAAAACGTCGAATCTGAACGCAGAAAATTTAGAACGTTATTGGGATTTAAACATCAAAACAATCTAATGAGTACACTGAAGTTTGCGAGATCCTCTCACAGCCGATTCAGATTAGCAACTGACGGAAAATTCGGTCCATCATCGACAAGAATACAACTCCGTATCAAACGCCTTCACTCTTAGGCGAGGATTTATTTATACGCCGCCTCAACAGTTCGGCAAGTGACACAGCAGTTTCCCCACTACAGCCAGTCGTCATGCGCTTGAATAATATCTCGGAAATTCTAGACGGTTTCAACACTGAGCTATGCCAGATGTATTACCATCTTCAATTGCAAAATGTGTCCGTACATATTTCTCTATGGCTCCTTGCAACATCGTGCTATGTTATAAATGATATAAATTAAACTCTTCCTATGACAACCCCGCAATGGAGTGTGGACCTCTCCGCGAGAGGAATGCACAGTGGCCAATTAAGAGCGGAATGATAAATGGGCGGAATAAAACCGAACCGACTATCAACGAATACGGCTCCGTCCCACAATCGTAATAACGCAGCAGTCAACAGTCCACGATAAAAAGTTCCACAATTTCTAGTACTAACCGGTAATAATTGATTCTACGTCTAATAATACTAACTGCTGCCGGTGGCTGTTTTAATATCATTCGTGACCCGACCCAGGATAAAAACCTACGATCAAGGCTATTTCTTGCCACTATAAAGGGCTTAATACCGGCGGCGATATTTTCAAACACTTCACTTTCACAAAAGCCCCCCCATTAGGGAATACGATCGGTCCAGCATTTTGACCGTATTGGGAAGGGGGACGGTGTTTATGCTAACGAACTTTCCAAGAGCTGTCACCGCTGGCTTACGTCAATGCGCCACATTCCGCGATGATGTCAGACCCGTTTCGAGAAACTGAAACATTTATTTGCAATTCAATTATTGTCGAACGGTCTTAAATACGTCAGAATATTATTTGTTCCAATCCGTTCGTACCGAAATTAGCGAAAATAAAAAGCGAATCATTAGTGAGAACTGGAAATACAAACAGTGAACTAACTGCAAACAGAGCTGTGTAAGCCGAAGTTCGATTTAGAATTCGTGATGATATTAGTTCAATTCTGAACCCGAACGGGTCCGGTTGGTTTCTGATGTGACGTTAGAGTAGAGTGCATTATCCGCGAAAAAAGGCAGAATACCCTTGTTGTTAACCGAAGATAACTAAAAATTCCGACAGCATAAGATAGAATGTAGACGGAATAAGCTATAATTTTAGGGAATTGTGTAAAATTGGATCGTTAAACTTGAACATCTTCACAGTGAACACACCGAATCCTAGAATAATTGGTGTGGCCAAAGTGCATGACTTCGCGAATTGCGGGAGCCTAACTGTCCGAAAGGCCTCACTTCGGTTTTATGGAGGTAACAGTGGAAAACGTGTTTGGGACCCGCATTCGCGCCACCGGTGAATTCATTCATCGTCGTCCGGGTCCAGGCGGCGGAAGCCGGTGATCTTTAGGGCCGACGAGCAGAGATGGCACGATCCGTTTCGCAACGCTTAACGAGGAACGCGGCCCCTTCCTCTCTCCCTCTCACCCTCCCTCCATCTCTCTATCCCTCTCCTACAGTCAGATATCCTTGGCTGTATAATAACAGGAGACGCCGGTGGTGCGGTTAATTGTAATGTGCAAACCGCGGACGAATGACGATCGGTGTGATTACAAGCGTCGGCGGTTGAAGTTCTCCAAAAGCGATTACAGAAACGTAATGGAGTTATATAAATACACCAGCGTAAAATGTTTTTAATGGTTACAGTATGTAAGAATAATATACAGTAACAATTTCATTTTGACGCAAGGCCAGACGTTTTATCTTTAATCTTAGAGGAGATTTATCTCTATAACCATTCTCTGAAGACTTCAATCCCGTTTTCTTATTCGTGAATTTCTTTACAGCGCTAAAACTCCGGTTGGCATCGGACCGACTTCAGAATAAATGACTTCATCCAAACATTGGTATCTCTATTTATTCGTATTATATTAAAGGGAGGAGGGTATCGTGGCGGACGGATAGGTTGCCCATTGTGCTCAAATCAGATCCGGCCCAGTTGGACAATGCCGGCTCGGGCTCATGTCCGACGAATGGGTCGCCCAATGGGCATTAATCTGAATAACCATAGCCTCACAACATATGCCGCCCCCGACCGCCATAACCCAACTACAGACAACACTCAGGATTTATGCCCACTTGAATTTATAACCGTTTATCTCCAATGAAATTGCCCTCGAAATTCCTATTCGGTCTGTTACCAATACGGGTTACACCATGAATTTATCAATTCATTACGACAAGTACAAATTATTTAGTTAAATAAATAATACTATTCACAACTCTGTAAAACGAATAATAAAAGTATTAACAAATGTACAGATTCGATGGCTTTACCGTCCGGATTTCGCAATGTATTCTAAAAGGCCGCTCGATTCCCAATATAGCTTACAATTGCTGATGTCTCAATACGGCCAACGGCAGTTTATAGCCAGTCATAAAAAGGGGACAACTTAACTTTTACAATGCCGGTTGGACAACAAGATGCACTTCATATTATTGCACAATACAAGGCGCTTAATTAAGACTAACGCTACATCCACAATGGCGTGAACGAGCTTTACGTGACGGAACTATTTAAACTGAAAATGGCTTTCAAACCTTTTCACGATAACACTGGAAAACATTAAAATTGTCCTTCACGTACCCATTTTTCCTATTCGTATTTGATATATCGACGAGCAACTTCAATGTTCGGACAACGTCAACGGAACTAATAAGGGGTCGAATTTGAATTTCAATTTTTCACCCTTTAATTTATTCATAGTTTTCTGTCAATTTAGATTATAAATAGAGAAACAGCTCGAGTTTGCGAAAGGAAGGGGGTAACAAGATTTCATTAAGATTTTTTTCGCCGGGGAATCTTCGAACAGCCTAATGGAATAATCTTGGAACACAAAAGCCTTCTCCCCCGGTCGTGGGGTTCGGTTCGTTCGCAGGGCGATTAGCATTTCGTCTCACGACCGGCTCTTAATTATAAACGGGGTTTCCGGTCCCGGATTGGTTCCCAAGCGGTGAATATCTCCGGTCTATTCTCGTCTCGTTTTCCCAACAAAATAAAATCAGGTCCGCCGCAGACTCATGAATGGAGTGACCCCCCCCCCTGCACCTCCCGTAATGGGGCCCCTTATAATGGTGGGCAGCTTTAATCAGCAGAGGCCTCATACCGGATGACGCAGATCGGGACTGGCACAAAGGGGATCAGCGGTCAAAGAACAAGTGCGCACGCACGGGCCCACAAAAGCCCACAGATTAGAGGGGACCGGCCGTGACCCCGACGGCCCGGATAATAGACCGAAATCCAGATTTATTATTTGTGTACCCCCGAAAATAGAGGATTCCTATTATGCGGTCCTTCGCAAGTTGTCGGGGCGCATCCATCCGCTCTACAGACGACAGTGACGTTTTCCAATTTTCGATTTAGCGACCCTAGTGTACCCTTTAGATAACAGAAAGTTGTACTCACAAACTGAAGCACCGCAGGAAATTAGCCAGAAAATATTCTTGACACTAACCTGAAACAAGAAAAAAAGGTTGAATACGGCGAATTAATTAAAGATGGAAGTAAAAATGTAAATATTTATGTTACTGAAGCGCGTACGGATGCCGCATTCAACGACCCTTAACACGTTGAGTGCTACGCCGGTCCCTAGGGACTGCGAAGTTCTCGTTTGATCGACGTCGGTGGTAAGAATTTTAAGTTAAAATTTAATGGTTTATTAAAACATTGTAAACAAAAATGTGGCTGAGATTTGCACATATCACAGTAGGTAATTACTTTTTCCGTGTTTTTCTTCGCTATGTCGCGCCCGAGCATTTTTGCATTCGGGCTTTAACATTCAGCACAGTATTTTCGCACTTTATGAGCCTTTCCTTCTTTTTCCCGAAGTTTGTGGATACGTCTACTTGTACCGGCCTCAAGTGGAGTTTGCTCGTGTGAATGTTGTGTGAGAGCAGCTGCTAATTGTTTCCGGAATATTGTAATCGATATCTTTGTCCCCGTTACACTTTGATACATATGTAACGCATTCACAACGGCAGTATTCAAAAGAAGATCGAAGGCTGATTTTCTGTACCACTTCAATGCTCTTCTAAGTGGACTGGTGTAGGAACTCATCTGATCGGATTGATTAATCGGTCCACGATTAGACCGAGGTCTCTACTTCCGAACAATAAATTTGCGATGATCGGGAACAGTGTACACGAGGTGGGAATCCGAGCGTGAATTCACGTGGGAGTGTTCTTATCTTATCTGGGCAGGTTTTCCGGCGGTGTCATTCTCCCGCCGAAATTGGAAATGAATCCGAACAGCGAGTTTCGGTTTGGGCGTCCGTTTCGTGAAAAAACATTTACAGCATCGTTATCTCGCTCTAGTAAATTCTAGGCAACTAGTAAGTTATGTACACGGACACTAAAAGCCGTTAGAGCCGGCATATGTGTAGCTCTGGGATGGAGGGGAGGTCGTCGGTTCCATTGCCATCGGATAAAAGTTTTGTTTTTCCCATAATTTCGAACGGTGGAATCATCGCTGGAGGGACGGGCAAACGGCCAAAACCATCGGATTGGTGAACTTACAACGGCTCAAGAAGACAACTCCCTAATGCGCCATAAATTCTGACAATATTTACAAGCGACAAACATGATAAGTAATGACTATTCTTTACAGAATTTCGACGTAGTCAAATATTTTGTTAGTGAAGTATACTGTTTATGATTGTGTAAGATACACGCCTTTTTTTATAACTTATTTTCAACTTCCCGAATTCTATTTTCGACTTCGAATGAAAAACAACTATCCGGAATATTTGACTCCTTTTCCGCTTACAAATATTTTAACCTCCAAACAACGTAATCTCTCGCGTCGCGAGAATATGTAATAACAATTTACTTGATATGAAAAACTAGAACTATAAAATTAAGGTTTCCGCGTCAACCGGTTTTTTAATGGGCTCAGGTTGAACCCCCTCGCCGCCCCACACATACTCTCTTAAGGACCCGGTCTTAAAAACAACTCTCGGAATTACAAAAAGAAATGAAATTCTGCCTTGCACGGTAAACAATTAGGCGTATAGACAGATCGGTGGTTGCCGTAGAGGGTACACACGATGTTCTGTTACCAAGGGCAATGATAGCGGCCGTATCCTTCACTGGGGCCGCGGAGCGTGACCGGGGGCTCGGGTGAATGTGAACATTACAGTTTATAATAAATTCATCGGGACGAAACGCTAGTCACTAAACCGTTACTAATTGTCTTGCGGGAAGCTCGTACCGGGTACTAACTTGAGAACCCGACTAGGGTTAATTGAGACGGGGAAAAAATCGCCGCCAAATAAATTAAGACGGGAACAGGTTCGCAAGCATTATGGCGGATTTGAAACATCTTTAAGTTCTTCATAACAGATTTACTCGTGTCGAAAATAGTAGAAAACAATGTACGGCTATTTCTGCACGGAATTGTTAAATTAGAAAGCAAAAATTATGTTGAACTGCAGAACGTGAGAAAATGTCCAGCTATCTTCTGAAGAAGATGCAAACATTTTTTTTCAAATTCTCCATTCCAATTAGAACATTTTCATATATATCTGGGAACTGGCCCGTTCCCACATTCATCGGATGGGGTCGCGGGGAGGGAGTTTTTCCCAAGAGTTTTCCCACTGTATACATACTGCAAGAAATCCCCCTTTGTCGTCACAGGGATGCACAACAATTAACTGCACGCCTCAATGGCGCAGCCTGCAACATCGTACCCCACGGCTCCGAGTGAAAACTGAAAGTGACACGTTCAGAATTGGAAATGGAAGCCAAGGACTCGATCGGTACAACGGGTATATTGGGACCTTGGAGAGATATCATCATTAATCAACCGGAGAACAATGGGCGATTACACAGACGGTGAACCAACAGAGAGGCCTTTTAACCGAGTCTACACTCAAAAACGTCATTCCGAGCTCCATTCATCCGTTTTTATCTAGAACTTTACCACATCGGGCGTCCGCCGTGCCCCGAATAAAATTAAATACAAAAACGGCATCCGGGTGGCTCATTTTGAACAGAAACATACTCATAGACCGTGCACGTTAAAATCAAACGGGTGAAATGTAATATATACACCGATATATAAATATTTATAAGAGATCGTGAGTATTGAATGAGGGAATACTAGGAATGTAAGGATAGAGGAATAATGCAGTAATTTCCAGGCCGTATTATCCTCTCTGTCCGATTTACCCACACCGAGCATATAAGAATGCGAGAGCCCTTAATATAAGCATTCAGTGAACGGATTGCTTTATAAATGAGCACAGAGAAATAGAGATAGAAGAGCAGAAATAAAAGGGGAATGCGGCGGGCCACCCCCCCCTCACTCATAACAACCGCCAGGTCGGCCGGCATTCCATAAACACCTGTTTCCCCCACCCGGGTAACCGGTTCCCCTACCTCCGAACCAGCGTCGGCTTCGAACCAGTTAAATGTAAATATTTTCCAGCAAATGTCCCTACGATCCTGGTTCCCCGGCCGAAACAAAGACGGAAGGATCGCCGACCATATGTACTCTTATCGGAGTAGGAATGATGGCCCCCCCGATGTTAATATACCTTCACTTTCTACCTGGCATCCTCCTGACATCAACCGTTGTCATACTCTTAGATATTTATTTATAACCATTCAGTTATTAGAGTTCAGCATTATTCCATCGTGTCTACAAAACAAGATAGAAGATAGAACCGTTGTCTATTATACCGACAACCGGTTCACATTCGTACAAGTCTAATCTGTCGCTTTTCCTCTCAGTCCGATAAAGCCCGACTGTCGACAGCTCTGGATATAAACAAAAGCCGGTGGGAAGCGGGAAGGAGGTGGCAGGAATAACCGCCACAGATTTATAGTATTTATATTTATATTGCCCTGAGCCCGTGTACTATTTTTTTATGCGCTGCTGACGCAACGACTTCACTAATTACCGCCACCAAGACTTCCATTTACTGCACTTTAGGAACGCGGTCGATTTTTGGTTTTTTGTTTTGTCGAACGATGGAAATTAAATTCTCGGCATATTTTAGCCTATATACTTGGAGGTATTCGCGTTTAACTGTATTCATTCAAAGAACGAATGTTATTGAACTTTTTACACATTTATTTTATATATTTGAAATCTTACTTCACTACTTCTTAAAAGGGGGCGGATCTAAGGCAAGAACAAAATCAGACGACTGATCATATTTGTAACTAGATAATTGTTTGAGTAATTTTCGTTTTTCTCACTAAGCAAAGAAATGTTAATCGCTAGATCGCTACGTGGAAATAGCAAAATAAAAACCCCCCTCACCCCGGTAGAATAAATACTTCCCCCGATTGTTAACGACGGTTCGTTCACACGGGGCGACGAGAGGGAAAATTGACGGAACTCCGATAAAAACAAAATTAACCCTTTTTTTCTCCCCTTTTCTTTGCCAAGCGACAATTACCGATGTCGTACGAAAAGTCGGTCTGAGAACGGGGCAGAGCGGATACGCGCACTTTCAGTGTCCATTGTCCGTCTCCGCCGCTTGTGCAACCGCGGCTGTAGAGACCGGCAGGGAAACATTATAATTGTCTCCGGAATTGTCGCAATAATGACGTCGGCCAATAGGAATTGGTCGCTTCTGGAAAAAAAACATTGTACAGCCCGCAGCCACAACAATACTACAGGTCACAACAACGGCGCTGACAGATAAGTGTCGCAATTTCCTGAGACACAATAAAAAAAAATCAGGCGAGAGAATAAAACCGCGCGATAATTATTGTGACTGGAAACATCCCGCGTAGTTGATTCAGTAGTCGGAATTGTCAAAATAAATGGCCGTGGGGCGCCGCTGAAGAGACTTGGCCGCCAGTTGCGCAACGTTATACGAGAACGTACCTCCTGATTCAATGTTCAAGAATTGTACTTTATACAAGAATAATTTTATTTGTTATTCATTATACATTAGATTTGTGCAGATTCATTAAGGTAACATAATTATTCTGTAATATACTGAGTGACAATAAATATCTACACGTAGTTAATGTTCGTAACCCGCCAACATTTCAATTCTGTCCATAAGCTCGGTTTAAAAGCGGCTATCATCGCTAACTTTATAGTATGACGTCCTTCAAACGGGCGCAAAAAAAGGTAACCTTCGGGTTCGCTAAGATTTTTTTCCTCCAATCGAAACGCAGCCAAAAATTGCCTCGTCTGACAATATTCAACCTTGAGACACACAGAGAAGAATACACGCGCCCTATGAATACCGAATTGTGATCCCCGAACGATACGTGAGCGAAATTCGACACCCGTCAGAGGGGCAGGCCGAATAAATGTTTATTGAAATAAACGCGTCCCACCGGTGCTCGGGGGATGCCCATTAACACTGTTAGACTGTGTTGACACCGTGTGGGAGCACCTCAAGGGAATGTAAATCGGACCGAAACAGCTTTAGACGATTAACTAGAACACGAGCATAATCGCAGTGATACTGTCGAAATCATTACTACGGTAGGAGAAATTTCGTATCTCTGCATAACCTATAACACAGCCAACATAACCTATAATACGTTAATATAGGCGCTATTTCTTGGAATATATTGTTACAAGAATCAACATGAGCTTCGCGTACTATTAGTAGTAGGCGGCTTCCGGCTTCCGAGTTGACGGGGCACTGGGTACAAGTGAGAACAAAATTGGAATTAACCAAGAATACAAAACCCAAACTCGGTCGAATCGGGAGCCTCAATTCACTCCAAAAATCGGGGTTTGTTTTCTTTTTCAGGACCCCTCTCCACCTACCGACGCCCTCCGAAAAAAGGGAAAGAGAAAAATATATGAAAGCGTTTCAACAATCGCGCCGCGGTGGATATAAGGGCCTCAGGAAGATAAAGGAGAGAAAAAGGGTAGGGGGGGATTTCAACCCCAAAGAGATTTCGAGTGAAACAAACCCGAGGGCTTATTTTACATCGCACATAAAACAAGCAATAACTGGGCGGTCGGGCGAAGAATAAAAAGGCGGCCACGGCCGGTACTACAGGCGGGGACGAATTATGCAAATAATTATGAGATATTATTAGGCTGCAGTCGGACTCGACAGTATTAAAAAAAACGGAGAAAAGCCTTTCGGTAACAGACACAATAGGAATTACCCACCGAGTACAATAAAAGATCCAACCGGTATGAAACTATCCCTTCGTTCCAGGGTTTTTCAAGAACCCAACCAAAACAAAAAAATTTATTCGAGACTTATTTCAACGAGTCAAATAATGCATTATCAAATATTCAATGTTTTCTCAAAAATCGCCTTAACAAGACGCGATGACAGTTTAAACATTCAGATCCGAAAAGTTTGTAAAGAATAATCCAGAAATAATTTGAAAAGTGGAAGAAGAAAAGTGCTAAGAGACAGGCAATTCCGGTTAAGTCGCAGGATCATAGAAGACGCGGGCGATTTACTTCTTTCGGGGGAATTAAAGTAATCCACAGCTTTGTCTGTATAAGAGAATAAATCCCTTAACAGAAAAATTAGATAGCCTTTGCTCCGTTGATTAAATGACGGTTTAATGGATTGGCAAGAAGAAAATAAATGCAGAAAAAAAGGAATTGTAAACCTTTATAAAGAAAATTGGAACAGACTTCATTAAATTAAGTTCAATAAATAATTTTATCTAATGGTGTCGGTTACAAATCCTTTAGAGAAACCTTTACGGAATCAGCCCTTATTAAGCGATAATTTGAATCAAATCTTTTTTACACTAAAAAAAGGAGTAGTCGAAATAAAACCACTAAGAACTTTGTACTAAAGAGATTGAATATTACGAGGCCGGGACAAGATGATATACCGTGCCTTGTACACGACCGTTACGATTTTTTTGGTAACCAGATTTAGAAGAGCGATTTGTAGAAAATAGCTCAAACGTTTCTTCAAGGGCGGGCGACCGCTTTTAAAATGGTTACGAGCCGAGGTCGTGAACTGCATAATCGAGAAATAACTCCACGCGCCTACACCAGCGCCACGCCTTCCGAAAGGACCTCTCTTCCGAGGCCCCGACTGCTCCCTCCGTCCCTATTAGTCCGGCTTGTATTCGTGAGCAGGAATTATGCAAATACGCTCTGAGCGCCAGTAATTTTTATTTCCCGCGGGCCCACAGAGCTTGCTCGTCGACGCCCTTGACCCAAAAACACATCATCGGCTCTTACTACCATTTACATACATTTTCTCTATCGGCAATTGAAAATCTAAAAAAAAAACGAGACCCCGATCGGGCGTTTGACTGAGGCAGAAAAACGCGATACTGAACCCAACAGGCAGGTAGAGCAGACTGTAATATCAAGATATAGTTGGCACACTCATAATTTAGCTGTTTATATCGACTTCGCCCATTTCCTTATTCACATTTCTTAGATACTAAACTGAAGTTTAATCTCGCACTTATCAAATAAGAACGGAATTTCCCCAATTACAGCGTCTATATCTTATACTAGAATTGACCACATAATAACATATAATAATTAACTTAAAGACGTTTATATATTTTTATGCATATTCTGTATTTTTATGTGTTTTCTACAGGTATAGACCTAGATTTATTATTTATCGATTCGTACAAGACAGCGCATACGATAAAAACTCTGTAAGATAACCGACGCTAGTCCCAGGTGGCTTACACAATGAACAAGCTTGTATAACCCAGTTACAGTAGTTAAGTCAATTTCATTCCTTATGGTGCAACCTTCTTTCGGAACTTGTCATTTATTTGCGCTGTAAAATACCACCCGTTACACACTAATTACTAACGATTGAACTGTGCTAGATTAGTAAATTCACAACTATCAATGTGGCGTTCGCAAGAGTGAGAATAAAGAAAAAGATTTCTTTGAAATATTATTAAATAAGTTGTAATAAAATGTAAGTACAATAGAGCATTTACCTATATAAGATGGGCAAAAATAACAAATAGACAAAGTAAGTTGAAGTGTTACTTTGACAGAAAAGGGTTAAAAAAGGGTGGAAGTAGCCTTCTAATTTTCGAGATTAATGGCACACTCCAGATTTTATTCGAGCTCCTTTCAAACTTCAGGGACGGACACCTTTCAATCGCTAAGTAGCCTATATAATTCATAAAGCCCCGCCTGTGGGAGGTGCAAATAAAAGCGCCTCTTAACCGGACGGGGAGAGAGTATAAACTCCCGTCGTAATTTCCGAGTGATTCAAGTTCGACGGGGGCCCCAAAGAAGGAGAGCGCTCCGGGGCACGATCAAGCGGCCGCCGTCCAAAAGATAACAAGTCGGAGTGTAACAATGAAGAATCGGAGCCCCAATAAAACCAACATCCGCCGGCTTCTCCAATTAACGCGACACGTCGGTCCGGGACCTGCCCGTCATTAACGAAAATGTAAATACGAGGCGCGGAGCCCATAAATTTATAACGCGTACGCGTGGCTCATCCGTCGGGCCCCGCGACCGGTAATTGGCGACCGTTTACGGAGTTTATACGGAGAGGGGGCGGGGGCGGGGGGCGGCGTGAGACGAGGGCCGCACCCCGATGGCACTTGGGCTCAAGAGGGCTCTGCGGCACAAGTGGCTTCGCACACTTGAACCGACCTTCTTTCCAACTGTCTATCACTCGCCCCCTACGCGTTCCATCAATTTCGCGATAACGACCAGACGCGAACACTGCGTTAAATATAGAAATGTATCCCGCAAAATAATCACAAGGGTTAAATATGGTATACCGCAATTTAGATGCTACGTCAAATTACGCGACATTACGGGTAACAAACAACTGCCATTCCAACGCTCTTATACAACGAAAATAAAAAATAACCCTCTCGTACTATGTAATTTTCTAGAAAGTCTTTATTTTCAACTACCGTGACACCTTAAATTAATTAGGCTGAAGTATTTCGCAACGGAATAATTTGGCCAAGGACGGTAGGATTTTATTTTAAAAAATGCCAATTCCGTACGCAATATGTTTTTACGATAGTATAAAAAAATGTGGAAATAATATTTTTTGGGCGCATAATGACCCATCGAAATTTAATTCCCGCGTGTATGTACGATAATTGATACGGTGGTAATTAATACGGAGGTCGATCGGCCACGTGACTGGTGGCGCTACACGGGGGTAGTTCGAATGAGCGTAAGTCGGAGGCCTAAATTGAATTTTATCTACAGGGGGGCCCGCCCTGCCTGTATCGCGTGCGGAACAACGAAACAATACGCCGATTTAAAACTGGAGGAAAAATGGGCGAAGTACGGAGGTGGAGGGCGGAGTTACCGGGAAACTGAGGGAGGGAAAATTTCTCCCACGCCTGCTCGACAACAATATATGCGGACGACCCGCTTTTACGACCGTCACGCATCTCTTGACCACGTTCGAAAACCGACGGCCCCATTGTATCGCGCACGTCTACCGGGATATTTTGCTCGGGGGCCGAAGAGTCGTAAGGAAGCGCGGAAACCGGGAGGGGTGGGAGAGACAGGACACAGCCCATGTAGCTATGGGAAAAGCTAGACTTCAGAGCTGTTACGATATTGATGTTGAAGGAACCGAAAAACGATCGAAGCCGCCGATAACTGTGAGAACCGATTGCGCATTGAAAAGTCAATATATGATGATGGAATTTCAGTAGATTTACGTCAGACGGGGCCAAAGGAAATTAGCGAGTCTAAACGCGAGTTATCCGTTCGGTTGAATTCTTTGTTTTACCATTGATTGACACGGGATGTTATCGCAAGAAAAACAAATGTATGGGGAAATGTATAGGCTATGCCAATTCGAGCTGTCTGAAAGAACTCCAGAAGTTTAAATAGGAAATTAACCCAAATATATAACTCGAATGGATTCTACAGATCATGATGCTCCAAACGAAGCAGATAAAATACAATACCCAATTGGGTCTTATTGTGTTTTATTTCCACCCAATTTTCCTGTCCCATCTTCCTTTCGTTCTGGATAGATCCAGAAATTGTATTCTATAAAAAAGAATAATTGCAAAAATACGGTATATCTATAAAAAAAAAAGAAAATTTAATTAAACTGATGGCGTTCAGTTAGTACATTAATTTTTCGTCAACTTGCTATTAAATGAAGTACGCTCCATCTATTCTGCCGGTAGCTTTGATCGAAGGCGGACTTCTCCGCTGAAAAACGAATTTTCAAGCCCCCAGATGTCAATTAGAGGAGAACCATTTAAAGGGGCACGGGTCACCGGCCACGCCCCTCAATTATCCGCCCGGCCCCGCGGGTCCTGTTTGTGCCGACAGCCCGCCCCCGCACCGAACACGGCGACTAATCGGTCGATCAACAAATAAGTCTTTCATGAGAAATCGGTAGTGGGGCCCTCCCCCACTCGCTCCGGTAAATTAGAGGGGCGGGTCGCCGGCCGACGACGTTGTGACCGGAGACAGGTCATGCGATTGAATCGGCCCGGTCAATAAAACAGGGCCGACTTACAATTCTCGTTTAAAACAGCTGGGCGGATCCTATCCTATTCTCAGCCACCCCCACAACTGCTAATTGAGTCACGAAGCAGTGGGTATGGGGAAACTTCACGAAATTGTATGGCTTAAACGATTCCCCTCGTTTGTTTATATATGGAGCTTCTTATCAAATCTCTAACCGAACTCAATTTATTGCACGAACGTATTAAAATTAAATGAAATAAAAGATTCGGAGATTAAGAGTTAATTATATCTCCAATTTAATGACCTATCCTCAGCTACTTTACAAATATTGACGGTCTGCGTTCAAATAAAAAAACAAAGGTACTTTTATAAATCTCTGCTAGTTATTAAGAATCTATACATGTGATATTTTCTAATACAACATTGATTACAATATTCCTTCTGTATAATATATCGGCACCTTAATATATTTTCTTTTGAAAACTCCAACCCGGTTAGCTTTTACCGTCGCTCCAGGTATTTATATAATGCACGAATTTTACTTAATCCGCGCTCCACTTACTGCGGTTTTATCGCTTTTACAGTTTACTTCGTCGAAACGCGGAAAAAGCGTAAAAGTAAAAACGGGAAGCCCCGGCACAATTATCCTGACATAACTCCGCGGCGACATCTGGTATTTTAAGTGCTCTCTTCCTTCGACTCGGGAGAAAAACGTGACACGAAAAGAACCGACTGCGCATTAAAAATAGTGGCTCGGTTACGTACACTGAAATCGGCGGGCGGCAATCGAACGTTGCGTCACCGGCCGACACAAATATCACAGCTGATCGGAGCAGTTTCCTCCCGGTACACACGCCCGAACAACTATCCCGCACACCGCGAGGTCGTTAACTCCACGATTAAACCGTCAGACTAAGTTTCAAATGCAAATTACGAAGCGACCAGATATGACGGAAATAAAATCGTCTGGACGACATATGCCAGAGGGCAAATATCGGTAATAAAACTTGAATTGCGCGGAGAGTAAGATGTCGACAGGGAAACGGGACAGGAAAATATAAATATCTAAGTAGATGAGATATGTATGTAATTTATGCGGCAATCACATAAATTTAAAATGCTTTACATCAATAACATAAAATACTACATACAGCAGAACAGTATACAACATTAACCCAAGTACAAGTTGCATTAATATTATACCGAGGAATAAAAAAGTGGAATATCGAAGGAAAAGAAATATTAACGGAATAAAGATCCAAATACGCGTTAATTTTTATACATTTCGACAACGCTCGGTTAATATATAATAATATCTTAAATGAATGCATCGCACTAAAGAACTGATAAAGTCATGCTGATAAATAATAACGTAAGTCCAATTGCCTTCCTGTTCCGGTTATACAGAAACTATTACCGGGGTAAAATCAGTGTCGAAATTTGCAGTCGATTACGACAGGAAAGTCGGCATGCAACTGCGGGCACAGTCATGTGGAAAATATGCGGTTACCGAACAGGACATTGGGACCGGTTATTAAGCCGCGACTGCGAGTGCAGGGATGGCGCCATAAAAGTTGAGGCCCCTGGAGGAGATTAGGGACGGGAGAGTAGGGAGAAGCCTTAAGAATCCGCTTGTCGAGCAGTAACGGAGAGGGCCTTCTCGCTCTCCCTTACTGCTAAACGCGACAAAACCATAGCGGTGAGGAGCCCATTGAAAACGGGGGGCTGCCACCGGCCCTAATTACCGGCACGCAAACGATGCCCGATGAATGAGAACTTCTCCTCTACTTCTACGCCAGGTTTTCCTGCTTCTATCCATTTTGTTTTTCCCCAGTTTTCCCTTTGAACCGCCCCCAAACGAACGACAACTTCGATATTCGCCTGATCCGATTGACTTTCGAGTGTAAATTATACCTGCGGTTTTCCGACCGTACAACAAATAATGTAATTTCCATGTCATGAGATAACACACTATAATGTTTCAACTGTAACTTATCGGAGTTTCCCTTTTTTACAAACTCCAATAATAGTAAAGGAATATGTATGTTTTAGTTGGGACTATAGTGGAATTTTTCTATTTCTACTCAGTCGGCCACTTACGCTTTACAAACCTGTAATCAAGCACAGTAAGGACAACTATGGTTGTAATTGATTAGGTTCATGTATACAGCTGGGTCTATAGATAAGAGGTTTCGAGGCAGTTGCAGAAGAGGTACAATAAAAGAAAATTGAAAGGAATAGGCACAGGTGCCTCGGGAAATCATACTTGTAGGGTTTAGCGGAACAAATTAATTATAGGTTTGGGAAGTATACATCTGCAGTAATAACTTCATTTTCATTTGAGTCTGACGTGTGGAATTGAAAAGTGGTCAATTTACTTACATCAAAAATTGAGTCGAAATTATACGAAACGATGTCTCCAAAATGCCATCACTCTTAAGGAAATGTTCGTACAAATGTGCTTAACATTAATGTTTAAAATGATAATACGCAACCGAGAAATGTGATTGGCATTCGCCGAAATAATTGGCGTTTAATAACAAGTTTAGGTAACTAACGAGCGCCCCAATGCACACAAAACGTGGTGGCACGATACACGCAATCTGTACACGTCCTCCGAAGAATTAATTCCTTGTGATTTATTTATCCGTCCATTTTTTTTATTCCGCTCAATGCGAGGGGGCAATTATTTAGACACGAATCAAAACAAGGACAATTTAAGTCATTGCACAACGATATCCTCTGTTATTACAACCGAAGTCACGTTTAACAAAACATAAAATTACGCAACGGCATCATTTAATCGTCTGTCTACCAGATTTGTAAAGCCGTAAACTGACAGGCAGTCACGAAATAAAAATAACCGGCTACTAGTATGTGACTTATACATATAAGCGACAAACTAGGAATATGGTAATTTACTATAATAAAAAAGCCATATATTATATAATTAATGCCTACACCTACCGAGGTTATTGTATGAAACCCCGTCATCTTCAGTATCCGTCGTCCACTATCGGAACAATGGACAGGAAAAAATATCAAAGTTAAAGATAAATACAGGAAATAATTGCCTGGGAGCAAAGCAGGGGGGTTAAATTAGTTTTCTTCAGCCGTAACACCCCACAAGCGGACTAGGCCCGCAATACACAATTGGAGGGCGAAATTATAGAAGACAATTTGATTTTGTAGGAGTCTCACAAAAGGGAGGAAAAGAAATAGTTATAACAAGCGTGTTATATAATAACGTGGGGCAGTTTCCCCCAGAGTACAGTATCTCTATAGCTTCTAGACTTGATTTATAGGGCGGCGGTCTAGGTACAGGCGGGTCGTCGGTGCCCCAACGACGTAAGGCGCACTAGGGCTAATGTAATTCTGATGCCGCCCCCGGCCCCCGCCTAAGGCCCCCGTCATTTACGGCCCCAATTTCCCGTATTGATTACATTTACCCAGCCGGGAGACCGAGCGGTCTCCCTCCGCCCCTTCCCATCAAACCCCCGTTTTCCCTTCCTTTCGACCCTGCGGAACACTAACCATTCTGTACTGGGTCCACGAAACGTGCCGCTGCCGCTATATAAACCGAAATTTACGCTAATGCCCCCGCCGCCCCCCTTTTCACGACGACCTCCCTCCCCCACCATCCCCTTTCGGAACAATGGGACAAATTCAAAGTCGGAACGCCGATTTTCGGCATTGCGTGTCTTTCTCTCGCCCCCTTTTGAATCGCGGACGCTCCAGTCCCGCATTTACAGTCCAATTATATACCGTTTACTGATAAGCCACAGAAATTAACTCCGGTTATTTATGGCCGGAAGCAATCCGACTATTAATTCAAAAACTTGTATTAACTCTCGCGGAATATAGTGTTCACTCCGAATGTTATAAAGACTGGAAGTCGAAGGCACTACAACTGATGTGCAGTAAAGTGCTAAGGCTGCAATTCTTGCCGGCAAAAAAAACCGGGGTTTATACAGAAAATACACATCGAAAATCGACATCCAAACAGAGTTTGAGCGGCGAAAAATATTGCCAACTAGACTGAAAAATCAGCTGCACAACTAGAGAAGGGGAGAGGGGGAGGGCGCAGCAGTTCGGGTCAAGGAACTGGCCGCAATTCCACTATTAGATATTTGCAACACTTTTAGTCATACGCAAAATGTAAACAGGTGAGCAGAAATTGCACATACTGATATAAATATGAAAATTATTGAATTCATTTTTATGCCATTAATTTTCATCCAATTTATCTGAAAGTTCTTTAAGCTGTAAATCATAGAACATGCTGGTAAACTGTTTGTCTTAATTAGTCTATATAATATTTATATTTACGGTCTTTCTATTCTTTAATGCACTATTAGTCTACATTTAGTTCGTATTCTACGGGTGTATACTTGAAGAAAATCAAATTACACACAATGAAAATACCCACACATTCTGGTTTCTAAGGAAAGTAACAAATAAGGACTGGGCAACAAAGAGTGAGAGGAAGTGATAAATGTTAACATGAACAAATAGGACGGGTCACATTAATCCTGAGGGATGCCGGGTGAGTGCTCGGTGTTGGGGAGTATTCGAGCGGGGAACAAGACAACAACGGCTATAATTCCCCGCCGGGGAATTCGCTCGCCGCCGCCCGAAACCGACCCTTAAACGCTCGCTTAGAACAACCCTCTCGCTTTTAAAATTGCTCCGACCGAGGGATGGGGCGAACGCGAGTAATGAGAGCCGAGAGTTCCCGCCATTAACCCATTTACCCGTGTCCTGTAAAAAAAATCCGTTTTCTCCTCGCAAAAAACAAATGTATTTGGCAAAATATTCGGGCGATAAAATTATTTGTTTCTTGCGAACATTTTCCCCTTTACAATGAAACGAATAAAACAATTGTACGGCTGACACCTTCAACCAGATGTCGGGATATTTATCCTGACGAGTTATCTGAAAATAAACGGAGGCGCCGAGTAAGAGGGAAAAAAACCGTCTTGCGGCGAGGATAGAAGTCGTTTGGTTAATCCGACAACTAAAACAGGAAAATGCCTTCCGGATTAGTCATTCTGCAAGGTTAAACAACAAAAAAAGGGGGGGAATTACATTCTGCCGTCGAGAGGAAAACAAATTTACACGGCTTATTACGAGATTACCGTTAATGACTTTCGAACATCCACTGTCGATTTTAAGACACCCCTATGAAGAACCTACAAAATGACTGCTTCAACACCCAATATTTTACTTCTGAGTGAATAATAATTAGAAAGTATATTGTAATATAGTATGCTCATATATACGAGCCACCATTATTGTAGGGAGAAATAGAGACCCATGTACTCAACGGGCTTTATAGCTGGAGCGGAAAAATAGACACACACCCCCTCGGGGGCCCGTGGCAAGAAATACAACGTGTACAAATGTTAGCGCTCATTAAATTCCATACACGTTCATTAGATGAACCCCTTCATCAGGGATGTGTACACAACAGACTCGTGCACACATTGAAAACAAGCCGCCGGCTCTGTTTTCAAGTAGCACGTGATCCGGGCGGCGGAAGGGAAGGGTGGGGGTTTAAGTTGGGACTGTCGAAAACGAAAACAATGAACACTTGTTCCGGGCTGTTTAACCGAAACAGCGGCACGTTCCGTCGGCCCATTAAACCGGCGAAAAACGCACCACTCGACAACAACGACCCCAAACACAGGGGGAGGTGGGGGCCACTGACAGAAAAAGGAAATTAAGGTCAGTCGAGGAGCGAGTGGAGCAATTTTTAAAACCTGTGCTCTTGATCAATTGATACGGGCGGCGGGTTTTTATTCACCTTATTATTTGCAAGTGGGAACAGGCTTGTAGACAAGGCATATGCATGAAATTCAAAATGAGCTCAGGATAGAGTAGAAACTACTGGATGTAAGGGCTTTAATATTATTACTTTTGTATGTTGCAAAGTTGTTTATAATATAACTCCAGGGATTTTTAGTTAGTAGTCCTGATCTTTTGGACACATGAGAATATAATTAGTATTTAAAGAAGCCCGTACGTTCAAATATTTTTTTATGTTTATTCATTAACACAATTGAAATTTTTAGTTCGGAATTTTTGGAGGCAAAACCGTTATTGTTATTGGGACAATATATAAATACTTTCGAACGTTTCATACTTCTAAGCATGTCGGCCGTGTAAATCAGAGAAGCGCGAGACTACGAGTACCGCCTCGTAAATACCGAGATATACTTTAACTGCTGGCTACCTTCGGTCGTTAAGATATGTACAGAAAAAAATTACATCGCGTAAAGTACGTTCGGGGAGGTAAGAAATAGCAAAAAAAAAAGGGAATTACCGGAGACTCAAGAGCAGGACCCTGCCGGCTCCCCGGCGGTATCTTCCTCGGCCAATAAATACCCTCCTAAAAACCCCACTAAAAACCCTGCCGCGCGGGCATTAGAAAATAATGTGTACCCGCAGAGCTTGCTAACAGGCACTAAGGGGATAGAAAAAAGTTGAGGGGGGACCCTTCGCTGTAGGCGGTCTGAACACGTTGACGACTCCTGTTTTCCCCGGATCGTAAATCACGAATAATTGCCTGTGTAATAATGACATTTATTAGGGGCCAATCGCGATGTAAGAGGCAGATAAATCTGATACCGGGGTATCTCGCCAATGCCATTTAAAATATTCAATCTTTTATGAGTACATTTGTACTTGAACCGCCCTGCCCTTCCTGAAAATACGGTGGGGAGGAACGTTAATGTTAATTTGAGTCTTGTCATTTAAAGGAAATATTATGTTTTAAGACAGGAAAATTACATTCCCTATAACATATTCTGTCTGTTTTTTCCATGCGGACCATTTCGGAAAAATTGATGGTTACATTAGGGTGATTGTTATTCAATAACAAGAAGTTTATCATACAGTATTCTATTTTATCTTTTCAAGAGCGGCCGAATAAAATTAAACGAATGATTAAACGCAGCTTATTTTTTAAGGACGAGGGTAGCGGAGAAAGCGAGGGCAGTTTTCCAAGTGCGAGGGTGGTCCGCGGTGGGAGGGACCCGCGCGACCCCTGACCTTTGTCAGGCGCCATGTTGCTCCCAAAATACTGGAGCCTGGTAGTCAGCCCCTGCGAATTTCAGAGGGTAGCGGAATACGAGATCACTTGGTTTAATTTGAACTTTCTACTGGAGCTCATTCTCGAATGCAATTCCATCGAAATAGAGCTGATGCAAACATAGAACATTTATGTCCCACCCAACAAAGATATATTAATGACCAAGGTTTCAGAAAACACCGATAGAGTTTCCCATTCGATTTTTAAATAACAAAGGCACTCGACCATCAAGAACGTTTACGACTTAATGAATGCAACTGGTTCAATCTCCCGAGCCTAATTCCGACCCACGATGACGGCCGATAGTCAAACTAGTATCGACATTTCCATCGAGATTAAATTAAAAAAAAAATAATGCTTCTAAGAGGCGGCCCGGTTTTCTATCCGGCTTCGACCTCGTCTCTACTCCGGCCGCCTTTTATAGCTCAATGAATATGCTAATGGCGTCCAGAGGGAAAATTTCCAGGAATCCTGTCGCTATAAATTCTTGTTTCCCCACCGCCCCTTCCCCACATCTTCCGATGCCGACACACCGGTCCGTCCCGCGCTCCTTTACGGTCCCCGGACAGTGTGATTCACGGTCCCCAGTGCACAAGCTACGGGAACAAGGAAAAATGGAATATGTGACTTCCAAGAAATTTGAGACATTTTGAAATTAGTTCCAGTTTCAAATAATAGACGGGCGCCTACGAAATTGCCAACTCGTCCTTGAAATATAACAACTACAAGTCAAGATATACCCTGGATAATATCCAGCAACATTATTTATCAAAATTGTAAGCAAAACCTTTTGCAACTGGATTTCAAATGAACACCATCTTTTAATTTAATTCGGTGCTTTTAATCTATCTTAGACTCGAATTAAATTCTAAATTAGACGATATATTTATCTCCGAGAACGTTTAAAACTGAAGGCTGCAGGGAATACGCCTACTGATTGCGCGGAATTAATAGGAGGTCCCAATGGGCACTCCTCTGGTGTTACCTCTCGGCTGGTGCGGGCTCGACAAGTCATAAAACTGAGTTATAAAAGGTTTCGGGGGCGTTTAATAAGCCCTAAAATGGTTGGTGGGTGGGAGAGGGAGCGCCGGGGAAAGCGCAAGAGAAGCCGTAACGGACAATAAACAACCGAGGGGTGCCTTCCCCGGAGGGAGATAGCCCACGAACCTGTCCGCTCGCACAGTGCCTCCCCTAGCAATTCCTGCAGCGAACATAATGGCAGACATCTCTAGCTAATAATTTTCGGGCGAACGCCGCTCTCAAACAACTCAGATTCCGATTTATTTCCAGGCCCCGAACGCAAAGTGGCGCCGCAGAATCGTTCCAGGCATCTGGCGGGAGTCGCAACTGAAATTCCATTAGGCGCATGTTCTGTTTATCTTACGTAAGACTGCAGTGTTTCGGCTTATCTTCAGGCCTCTCACCACAGCTACGCACGGCGGCGATAAGCCAGGCCTTTCATAACCGTGCCGGCTTTACTGAACCGACGCAGATTTTACCGCTCTAAGTTCATAAAGAAAGAACAACATTTCGGAAAATCCCCCTCCCGTGAACCTACACTCTACCACTTTGCATCGTAATGTAACGATAACTCGAAATGTCGAATTGAATACTAAGTTGAATTATGACGCCTCGAAGTAAATATGCAGTACAATCTTCACACCATTTGCGACCGTCGGAATGCGGCTTTTGTTGGGAGACCTGGTGGCGAAGCTGCGAGTGGAAAATACGGAATAAAAACGCCCACTCCGACCAAAGGGGCGGTAAAACTGGGCAATAATAACCAGTCGCCGCCGGATGAATCGGAGAGTTTAAAATCGTGTTTGAAATAATCCCGGTTGGGAGTGAATGGAGAAGGCGAGAGGAATGCGGGAAATGGTGGGGGGAGAGAGGAATGCGGACCAACCAACTCTGATAGAGAGAGAGAGAGAGAGAGAGAGAGAGAGAGAGAGGGAGGGAGGGAGGGAGGGAGGGAGGGAGCCGCTGCGCCTGCCTTCTTGAGAACATAGCTCCGCCACTGAACACCATCAGCTGGCTTTCGACTGACTATATTACTCCAGTCAGCTGGGTCTATTCTATTCCGAGCGCCGAAAAAAGCGATACACTCGAGAACCTAACAGAATACTCCCACGATGTAAGAGTGACTCGACAAAACATCTGGTTCTCTCTAAGCCCTCCCATTCTGAATCCCAATTATCCTGAAGCGTAGCTGATATTTGTTGTTCAAAAGGTAAATAATCCCACTACATTACAGGGTGTTACACCAGAAACTGTACAAATTCTGCGAGCGTGTTTCTAGTTTAAATCCGAATGATGACCCGGTTTCAAAATGATCGCATTACATCAGCTGGGACAATAATCTGTACCCCACAAGTGTCGGTATCAAACAGTGATATTCTATATCAAATATGTGCCCAATAGTCCCGAAAATATTAATATATAAAATAAGTATTAACCCCAATAAGGAAAAACTGGTATAATACAGTGGATACAGCTGCGCATATATGGACCTAACAGATCGGTATACAAGAGCCGTCAATTCCACGAGAGAAGGAATTTTTCCGACTCCCACGCAAAAGCCGAATTTACAACTTTGAGTCGAAAAACAGTTGCATCCCGGTAGATAAACAGCGTGCAAAATCTTTCCAATATAAACAGCGTCGTGGGAGGTGCTTAACGTCTTCCTGGGAGAAGTTAAACAATAAGCGACTATATTTAGCCTGTAAAACGCCTGGAAATAAACTTCACAGGCGTGACTGGGAACGATATCCTCATTGGAGATGACGTAACATTACAGGAAAGTGCAACATGTTATTACAACCATGAAGAAATGTTCGACCAAGGAAAATATTACGTACAGGAATCCTCATTCCTACGGAATTGAAAGAAAAAAAGCACACCGAGTAATTGGAGCTCCGGAAGAATTATTTGAATTTCAAATATAAGACAACTATAAACATTTAATTTAATGCCCGAAGCCGCGAGACCATTAATATTCATTGTTCTTTCTAAGAATGTCATTCATGTTCATGTCTTTATTCTTTCTTTGTGTATGACACAATACAGGATCGACAAAAGCTCATGCGTTATTCCCCCTGCTTGTTTATTCATAAGACAGACGGACGTGGCTCTAAACACAGAAAGCCGTAAAGAACCGTCCATGGAAAAATTAAAAGAAGACATGTTTTACGACTGAACGGGCTTATGGAAGATTGATTAACACTTCAGGCTACAGTTAAATTCGAATATATAACAGAACAATAACCTTTTCTGTTAAAATTGGTTGAACTTGCGGCATTGGAACATAATCCATCCGACTCAGGAAAACATTTCAGTAAAGGAATTAAAGTTATATTTTTTTCTATATCAAATGCTTGCCAAATTGTACTTAAGTATGACAAAAAAATCGCCCATTACGGCGACGTGACAAAAAACTCAAAAGTAATGGCATATAATATTATTCTCCTACAGCATACTGATTTATTCACACTTCACAGCTGATATTTACATTCCCATTCTGTTTTATCAGCTCTGATAACCAGTAATGACGTAATCTCAGACATCGAAACGGCCATAAAAAGGAAGCATGGAAGTCGGCCGTACGCTAACGACATCTGTCGGTCACTGAAATAATTCAACGGGCATCAATAAAACAGCTGTGAGGCCGCGGCCCACCTACAAAAAATACTCAATGGTGATTCACCCGAGTGTTTATGAGAAGAACACATTTCTAAACTTTCGAAACCAGTCTATTTTCATACACCGACACTAACGCTGCTTAAATGTTATATTACTTTGCTCGTTTAAAATCGGGACAATAAGCGATAATAAGAAAGGGCCTATCCTAGCGCAACGCTTAAAATAGATTTAATTTAATCAATGCAAGACTGATCCCTTGGATTTAACTCGGCCCAACTCCTCGCACTTTCCCAGTGTCTACAACCATTAAAATATAAACATTGGGCTCATTAGCCCATTGCATGAAACTTCTTTATCTGACCTACACAGCCCAGTTCGACGATAAGACGTCGAAAACCGCGGCGGCATGTCGGAGAAAAAGGTTCCTTTCGAGACAATGCTAAACCAGCGCATAGTCAATATGCATATTACAATGCAACGAGAGAATCGAGTTTACAACAGCGGTGGCAACAGCGACGTTATACATAGCCAAACGAAATCTAACTAATCAGATATGCATCAGAACTTGAGTCAGATTAACATAATGGAATATTACAGGAATGATATCATCGAGCAGCCTTATAAAAAGTGGTGGATCACACGGAATGGCATTTCCTACAAGTGCACTGTTCTAATGGCAGAAATCATCGTCATATTTCAAGGCGAGAAACGTGTTTCCAATAAATCAATACGAGCAATGAAATTTCATCCACTAGACCTTTTTTTAGTCTCTCTAATAGACAGTACATAGATGCGGTAAAATGAGGTAACCTTATATAGAAGATACAATGTGAAAATAATACAAAAAACCCGGCTAATATATAAAAAATATAACAATAATTGTATGTACCGTGCGCTGCTCGAGTGAGCCGCACAGTTCAAGGCGTGGCTCTGGCTCTGGCTCGGGCTCTAATCCGGCCGGCTATGCAGGATATCTCAAAATCAACAAAAACGGCCGACAGCCGCCGCCGGCAAATGTCTGAAGTGTTGCAAACGTGGAAACAGAAAAAGTAATTATCAGTGGGGACAATAGGTAGGGGGCGGTATGGTGTGTGATAAGGGACAACAGCTGACCGGGTTGGTTACAAGGCCGGGTGAGATCAGCTGTCTGGCGCCATATCCCCACCACGGCCGCTTATCGCCGCCTACGGCACGCTTCTAGGAACCGACTCATCGACATTTCCGAGCTCCGGTACCGCCGCCACTTCGCAACGTTATAATAAAACGGCGGATCCCGACGCGGGCGTCGAACGCACTTCGCCGGCCCGGTGCAGGCCCACTCCCTTCCATTTGCATAACAGAAACGAAAGTCCTACGAAACGACGAGTAAATTTACCGTAAAAAAATTCCGAATTTCTCGAACTTGTTACCATTAAAATATACAGCAGCACCGGTGCTTCCATTACCATCCGAGTTTGTAGCGTCCAATCTCCGACGTCTCGCCGAACCGGGATCGACCGTCGGACGACCGGGATTACCCGAGCGGAAATACTCCGTTCGCTCGGGAACACCGTAAACTCCCGAGGGCATTTTATAAGGGTCGGCGGCTAAGTCGAGGGCTCTGACCCACTGGTTTATTTGGCTCCCGAGACACCCAGGATAGATATTCGGAGGGGAAGAGGAGGGAAGGCTTTATGGGCGCCCCGACCTGTGCCCCGAGGTAAAGTTTCAGACTCGGCTACGGGATTTAACACTTCCCGGCTTGGTCCGGCAGTAACACAGGCTTGAATTTCTTTTCCCAGGATAAAAAATTAAACACCTTTTTGTCCTACGCTCGACAACCGCGACAGGTTTTTACATTGCGATTGGATTTTAAGTGGACGAGTATCGACCGATATTAAAGTAAGTGGTGTTGAAAACGTGTACTGGTGCCCGCCGGAGGTGTCAGCTGGCAAGGGTGAAGGCGGCGTCTGCGGCGTCGAGCCCTCTTGCCAAGTGCTAAATTGGAAGCAGGAAACATACAGCGATTAGACGGAAATAAATAACCCAGTTTTTTCTACGTCGAACCGGTCGTCTGAAATTCTATTTAGGCCCGGGCACCAGTCTAGGCCAATCACTGCTCCCGTCTGCTCAGGCTCGATGCACAAAACTTAAAACCCTCGAATGAAAACCACACAGCAAATCATAGCTTACTGCCATCTTACTAAAACATTTCGTACCAAATAATATGTAATCCTAAAAGCATATTTTTGAAGCTATTGAGAGATTACCATTCTAGCGAATACTGATTGATAAGTCACACCAACGGTAGTTGGGATTGGTAATAAACAAGAAAAATACACATTAAAGCCCAACAAACAATAATTAGTTTTGTAATTATATAGCTTGATCATTCAGATGTATCTTTTCCATGTACCAGAAGTAAAATTAGACTGCAATTGTAAGAACGAATTACTACAGTGGAACAAGTTTAGCAATAATGTTAAAATGAAATGGACAGTGCCGATTCAAACTGACTTTTCCTGTTTGCTAAGGTCCATTTTTACAACTGCAAAACTCGCGAAAGGAGAACAATTAGGAAATCAGAAAGGCCCCTCCCACGGACGACGGGCGAGGGGGTCGATGAACCGCGCACGCTCTCAATGAAGAACAACGCTAGGCCCGACTACAAACTGAGACCCATTTAAGATGGAAAGTTTTCCATCGTTCTTGCAATGTTCCTTCGCCTTAGGCCAAACTGGTTTCAGCTTCTCTTTCAATTAAACAAGCGACTAGTGATAGAAAATCCCTCGGGGACCCCAGAAGGAATACCTTTAAAGTGTAACTCATTATTTTCATCATTTCTCAAAAAACTGAGTTACTAATACAACATTAAGCTCGAAAGTTAATCTTTTCTTAAGAATTAAATATTAATTGGATTTGCAAAGGAATGCCGTAAGGAGGAATAAATCGACGTCCCGTTAATCACTTCCATAACGAATTTACGTTTGTGACTAACTATAATAGAGGTGGATTATATACATTTTAAAACGTTCCAAATGAATCACCAATTTACTTGATGCAGTATTTTACATGAACGGTAGGGGGAAGGTTCGATTTAGGGTGGGGCGTTAGAAAACGTGATGCTTCGCGGAATCAAGTACCCTTAATCTTCAGAACTGTAGTGACGGGGGTAAGTCCGATCCGCCGTCATTTTTCCAGCTTCTTCTTCGGATGTTGTCTCTTTTTTCCTTGTCCGGATTTACGAGATGGTCCGCGGCGCGTTATTTATCCCGGGACAATTTATAGAGGCACCACGCCCCGCACTGTCGTCCTCAACCGCTTTGGCGTCGCCATATGGTACCGGTCTAAAGTCCACCAAGCCACTAGGGTCGGGTAATATTCCGCATTTGTTCCTACGAAATCCTACCCGGAAATAAAATATAAATGACCCGTTCCAATAAAACTGAATACCGTTCCTGTAGAGCCCAACTCTAGTGAGAGTTTCAAAACCGGCAGACGTCCGGTGTAGGCTGACTAAATAATTTGAAGTATGTACCGGTTAATCGGACCGTAATGTTCACAGTTGTCGTGGGTGCATACAGACGCCGAACCCGAGATATTCCATAAGCGGTGAAAGAGATAACCTGCTCGTTTGAGTAAGGAGGTGCAGAATTTAGGCCACTTCATAATTGGCGAAGAATACGCGGGGGGGGGGGGTCGGCCGAATGAAATGAGGCCACCGCCGTAGGACTCACCCAGCTGGGCCAATTAATGCGGGCTTCTCTGAAACGGTCATACGACTAATTTTAGCTCCTATCAATTAAAACACACTGGTGCCACATTTTCTGAGCGTTTCCCCGGCCCGTCATTCCTATTTAAGTTGAAAGAATTACGGTCGAAATAGTTTTTGTCGCTGATGCTCCGTTAGTGTCGTCATCGCCGTCGGAAGCCATTTAGCGAGGATAATTATAATTCTAGGGTAAATATCACGAATAAATTATTTCATCCTCCATATACAGGTGCTTTTTACACATCTAACATAAACCGATAATTAAACGGTATTTCCAAATGAGTTTAGTTAAAAGGCAAAGTTAAAAACATTTCGGTTCTCCACATTATAAAAGACAAAGAGAAGCCTTCTCTCCTTCCGTCCTTAACCAACTGCTTGGTATTCCAAACACGCCGTCTCTCCCACGTCGTCCCCAATTCCCTCAGAAACCGAATTCCTCTTAGGATTAAAATTCCGGAAAGTTGACTCCTCCAAGTATCCCCGGACTTCTCGCTTCCTCTCTCCTTTTTTTTCGACCCAGCCGGGAAAAACTTACGAAGCGGGAACCGATCCTCCTCCACCGCCGGTATGAAGATAAATGTCGGAGCGGCGCGAAGAATCTAAAATCGGCCGTGGTTATGGAAACGGAAAAAAAAGCCGACTCGCAGGGAAGGCCTTGACCGCTCTCTCGGAAATGTTACCTTAGCCCGTTATAAGCGCCAAGAATGCGGCGGCTTGGAACTGGGAACGTAACCGGCAACACGTTCGGTACGAGAAAACGACAATGCAAATACACGTTATAGTGTCGGGACAGTGTAAGGCGTTTACGTGAATACCAGTCTAAATGCCGATTCGATGCGTTGACCGTATCGATTTCTGTATGCAGTCGGTATAAATTGAATGAATAAATTTGGCCGAGAGAAACAGGCTGATTTATGTTGGTACGGGGAATGAGCGCGGCCGCCAGGGAAGGTGCAAGAGAAATCGAATTCCGACGGAGCGGACCAATGGCCGGTGCCGAGGGCGGGGATAGCCGGAGAGATAGCCCGCGTTCGGCTTTCACAAAAACGAGGCAATGAGCGCCTCAATCAGTGGCCGCCCGACAGCCTCATCAGACGACGGGCATTCCTGGAATGCGGCCGTCACCACCATCGCCCGTTTCGCAGCCACTCCCAGCCCGAACCCATCATTATATTACATACCGACCAATTTACAGCCGAGCAGTGCGGTTTGCGAAACCGAAAGACATTTAGGAAGACCGGAAAAGATGTTCCACCAAAAACTTTCCCGGAACGTTGTCCAATTTTCCTACCGGCCGTCAGGATTCACAAACAATCCCGCAAATCTAGATCCTAACTCCTTTCCAGGATCATAGAAAATTACTAACTAAACCTTCAAATATCAGGCTCCATCAGCTTACGGTGTGAAAAGAATGACAATAAAGGAGACGAGCGGTTACGGTCGTGCTAAAGGTCACAGACGTAAGGAGTGACCGAGGGTTGGATTTTATTACGGCTAAGGGTGGAAAACCCATCAATCAACAGGTTCTGGACCTGACAGTCACCCAGCTATTGGGTACATGAACGGAGGGGGATGTCAAAATTGGTCAGATTTTTCTCTGCCGACGCAATACAGGGACAGGGAATTTGTGGCTCGTTTGATATATTACGGCAAATGTAACCCATAGAGCCAAAGTAATTGATTTTTATTCTCTTCGTTAAGAACACTATCGAGCGTATAAAATGGCAATGTACATATTACTGGAGGATTATTTTGGATTCTGTCAATATCCACTCTATAAATGAGTATTTCTGCCCTCACATGACTTACATATAGAGGAACATTAAATTTAAACATTCAAATTTCCTGAATCTCTGATGTGTCTGGTGGGGGAGTGCACCGGAGCCAGGGTTCGTGACTAATGCAACGGGGTGGCCCTGCTTTCACAAAGCTGATTCACTCCGTGTCCCAACCCTAATTTATATCACAAGAAAGCGGTTGTTTATTGCACTACTTTCTAAACTGCACACCCCGAGTCCAAGGGACGCCAAGGAAAATGCGGCAACGCGGTTTTAAATAGGCGGAGCCGGGAATATTGCCAGGGAATTGAGCACCGATAGTGTTAACAATCCCATTTTTCTCTGAGCATTTTACAACGGCGAAAGAGGCACCGCGGATATTTTAAGTACCACCTACTTATTTTGATAAAGAAGAATTATTTCACCCCGAATATAAGCGCAGTCCTCACAACCCAAATGCAACCCAGTGACTGTATGTTTCTTTTGGCCGCCAACATTTTCTTGCAATAATAAATCTAAACATAATAATTTATCTGAAATTCGACGGAAATAACGGTAGACAGTAATTAATACTGGGAATAAATATAACATTTGTGACAATTACGAATAAATTATCTTAGATAATTGCGTGAACACACGCAATATAATATCGGTTGATGTTCAATTCTCTCATTACTGAATAAGCTGCCTACGGCCACAATCTGGTTAATCAAAAATTTTGTAGACATCGGAAATTATAATACAGTATTATGAACTACAGTTTCATAATCTATTAGACACACTCACAGCCATATATCTCGTAAAAGGTTTAGTTTAAGAGTTTGATAATATATATATATATATATATATATATATATATATATATATAATGCGTAAAATATAACATATATAATAGACTGAGTATTGAGTATTCTGAATCTATATTGAATACAGTTATCAAACATGTCTATGAATAATGATACCTGCTCGGTTGACTGAACATAATCACTCGGTTATTACATGGAGGGTAGAGGCGGACCGGAGCAAATTGGTAGTAAATAACTACCACTTCGGCACAGAGAGGACGGTCTTAATGATTTTATACTGGGGACAATCTTGAAGTTAACCATCACAACCAAAAATACCCTTACATTCTATTACACTGCCATCATATTATTTCATCAAAAATACAATCTAAGATAACCGATCTAAATATCCGTCGCTTCATTTCTCCATATTTAGGTCTATACCCGGATTTTATTTCATACCACAATAAAACGGAGAAAATATTGTCTACTTTAATGTTTAGTAGTTTTACTTTTTTAGTCTAGAAAATTAATTGTTCCAAACGGATATAATAAATTCCTTAATACAGACCAGAAGGGCTCTCTAATACTTTGACTTATAAATGGTATAATCTAGTTGGGCCTAAGTACAAATGAACTATTGGTGTATCAGCTGATGGGGCTAGGCGCCCGACACCATACGAGAATACCTTCTGTCATCGAGAAGCCCCTGACCGACTGCCAACAGAGCCGCCAGCCAAATCTACAAATAGAATCTAACACTGGTCAGACAGCTGTTCCAAAGGGTCTCTTACCTGCAAAGAAAAGAAATAAATATCAGTACACTGTACACTTGTAATAGCCAGAACAAAAGTGTAATTTTTAAAAGAATTACATTTAAAATCTAAAAAACAAAGAATTTCACAAAAGATACGCTAGAAATTAACCACAAATTACATTTAATTTAATAGTTCTTTCCTCTGTCTCAGGAATTATATACGATATAGCTTCGAAAGAATGTGCGCATTAACATTTAGATCGAGCGAAGAGTATCGACAGACGCGTTATGCAACTATACAAGGTTTCCTTTTTCTTTTCTCACAGTGATCGGCCTCCAGAGTGTGGAATGAATGATCTTCAAAGGTCGCCACAGAAAACCATACCGTTAGACGGAGTAAGAGTGTAAGAACAAGAAAAGAAACCTGAAAGAGGCGGTCACCGTAGAGACGGGCGGTGAAGACAGGAAGGGAGGGGAAGGCTACGCACCAAGGCTGGAAGGGTGTGTCCAACGCCACCCTCCACTCCATTCACTCACCATCATCCAACAGAATACAACACCCTTCGTTCCCTTAACGGTACTTTCAACCCACAACAAAACTGACTTTAAAACTACCAAACGACGTTCCCCGAATGGTCACGCTTACCATTCTATAATTACGGGATAATAACTCCGGTTACTATGCCCAAGAGAAGAATCCCCAAGGGTTCGGGTAGCGCCACCCTGAAAAAGCGGCAGACGATGTGAACGGGTGTAGACAACATACGAATTACTTGTTACTATAGGCCAGACGGAGCCTATAACAGGCCAAAAATAGGACTAAGCCAGTGAGAAGAGAACACAGCAGGACTGATGGATTTTTAAGCATGACTACACTGTATAACACTACTTGAAACAAACGAGGATCTGAAAACATATGCTTTACACAAAAACCTAATATCAAAAACAGAAATAAATGAGTTGTTCTGTTTTCTTGAGGCTACCATCCTCAGTACTTAAGCCATCCCCGGTTCGATCAATTCTCGAACGCTGGGAACTTCGTAGCGCGATAAAAGCCACCACGGTCCGCTGCACGATGTCCTTGAAAAGTCGCGACCACGTTCCAAAGTGGCCGTGGCCATGTACGTACCGCCGGTATCAACACATCGGAATTCACCATAAACCGGCCGGCTTCAGCGAGCTTATTGCGCGCTCCGACCCACGCTTCGGATCGGTTTAAAATTCAGGGAATGACGCAAGCAGAGGAAACGTGGGAGGGCCACCCAGGCGGTCGGCGGTGCGTGTACGCTCGCAAAAGACGGAAGAGTGCTTTATTCCTGACAACCCACACCGGCGGCGACCCGAGCGCCGGCTGCGCCTTGGGCTTTCTTTCGGCCTAATCAACAGCCGTGACCAGAGGCGGCGTTGCTCCGGGCCCCTTATAAATTGCCGCACCGGGATACCGCCGGGCGAAAAGAAAGTACGGGACGGATCTAATTATAAATAAAGACAACAAACCCGTCCGAGGACTCGGCTGCCGCCCACACGACCCGCAGAGAGAGGCGGGCCGACAGTCGAAGAAAGAAAACAACGACCGGGATCATTACACGATTTCTTCACCGGAACCATTAATAGCGAAAAATATTTCGCCGTAACGAACCGGTAAATTAAGTTCGGCCCTTATACATATATTGAAGGGGAAAGATAAAATAAGATGATAGGAGAGCGAGGGTTTTTCTCTTAGCTAAAAAGTGGAAAGAGTGCGAGTGGGTGGAGTGACACCGCAAAAAGAACGACATCCGAGAGGTACTTTATTAATCGTATTATATACTTTTACGGTTTCACTATATGAATAACCGAGGAGGACGTTATAAATAATTTTTGCTCGGATAGCAAGTATAGGCTTAACACTAATCGCGTGGGATGAAGATACCACTAAACATACAGGTCTACTTCTAAGCGATGTTACACAGTGAGTGAACAATACGCGCAATACAGGAGGGAGAAGGAGGAATGTCAACGGTGCAAAGAACAAACCGATCGTCTGGCCGGCCGCGTGGGAAAGAATGCGTTTGACCCGAGTCGCAGATGCATAACATAACGGCATAGGTGCAGTTAGTATGCACGTCGCCCCATTCTAAAGACGGTACCGCCGGACCGTTCCTTCACGAATACCCCCGCATCGACGGCTAATGATTTACGAGAGAAGGGCCCCCCTTCTGTTTCTCTCGGCACTTCACGTTTGACTCGGATTTTCAACCGCCGACAGCTCTCGACCTCGTACCAAGAAACGCCATTACAAGCGACACACTTACGCATCTGTTCGCCTATACTTCATTCGACTTGAAAACTTTTCCATTAATCACTGAGTAATTCCACTTCCGAAAGATCGGGTGAAAAATAAAAATTTTAATTCCTTGAATCATTAGACTTACGATCCTTTAATGATGCCCAAAAGGATATCTTAAAAGTTTCATAATTAAGGCTGAGTTCTTTAATAAGTAGAAAACTGAAAAAGGACACTTAAAGTTATATAAATATAAAAACTACAGAACGAAAGTTAATTCAGTTAACAAAAGGAAACGGCTTTCCGCAAGCGGATTATCACATCTACCCAGCTGTTCAGTAACACCCAAGATTTCTTATTCTTTCACGAGATTTTTTTTTCCCTAGACGCAATTCCCTTATCTCCGACATTTGCTAATCTTCTCATATAAGGAAATAAGGATAAACAACATCTGTTTTCATGTATCCTGACATAAAAAATAAGTTCTGGTTCGCTGTGTAGCGAGGCGATTAAATTCGAAACATGTTTAGTAGAATCAAAAATTATCTTTCCTCAGAAGGATTAATAGTAAGCAGCTGCAGATGATAGCGTATCGCCTTCAATGAAATTGGGGAGGTCAATTCAGTCATGTATGCTTCAAATTATTGCCAAGCTCCTTGATAATGTTCTAGAAAGTGGCCTAATGCAAGTTTTCTTATATTCGAAATGCCAAGGAACTCAATCTCTCATACATATATAATGAGACTAAGGAAATAAGCTGACGTGAGTGAGTAAATAGCACTTCCAAGAATATTTAAGGTCAAATCGTTTTTTGTTATTAACGTCATTGTAATACAACTTTAATTAGGTAAAAGGTAAGGTAAAACCCGGGGGCCAATGATCTCATTTCAAGCGTTTTGCTTATTTTATTAGTTGTATGAATTTGCAAGAGTAATCGTGTAAGTCTCCGTTATTTAAAGGTACGTCATCCAAACGAGCAGGAAAGACGAGGCGACGAAGAAATGACTGGCTCCTTCCACAATAGAGCTGCAGCCGGTGCACGACTGCCATAGAAAAAAGGCATTAAACGTCTAATTAGAACCCGACTCTGGAAAAGAACTTTCTAGAGGAATGAAGAGTGAGGAAATAGAAAGGTTGAAACCTGGCCTATCTCTGTTAGAAGCTCTAACCGTGGCCTAATACCCTCTATAACCTCTCCTTTCCATTCTGATAATAAGTGTCAGTAACTTCGCCCCATTTACACACTTTATCAAACAAAAATATATAACCAGAAAAAATAAATATATTTATCTGTTAAATATGATTACCATTTATATGATAACACTATAAAGGCTATTCCCGCGGATTTCACTATAAAGCTAGATTAAAATTAGAACACATTGGTTATAACACATTAAAATTCCAGGGAAATATACACCTAAATATGCCTTTACAACTCTCTGCATACTACTGACGAAGGAGGAAAACCCGACTAGCATGAGGCCTATGAAGCACAGTTTTGTAAACTCGCTGATCTTAAAAAATTTTGATCACATTATTTAATTTTCCAATACCTTTTAAGGTATGTGCAGTTTACACTGCAAATTAATGTTAAATCCAATCGGGAATAATTTTATTGTAGCCAGTCGTTATCAGATTGGTCGTGTCGAGGTCAAGCAGTAGGAGGAAACTCGGGCCCTCTTCAATCGGGGAATAGGACAGGACGCATTTAAGACACGTTTGGAGGCCGGGAGTACTCCTCTCGGCGATTAACAAGTTTCAGCGGGATACGGAGAGCCCTGTTACTCTCTCCGGGAGAGAAAGCCCTTCCTCCTCAAAGGGCCCTTTACAAGCGAGTCGCAGAGTCTCTGCGGTCATTTAGCCCCTAATTGTTGGAAGCCCTTCCACCCGGACGGGGGGCGGGGTGGCCCCAACAACAATTTCACTCCTCCAGACGGCCCAACTCTTCGTTAAATGACCGAGGTCAAAGCCGACGCCCCCTAGACGGGCAGGGTGAACATTATTGTTCTGAAAGAGTGAACAGATAATTTACGCGTCTGGAATTTTTGATTAAATCGATGCTAATCGAACTATTGCCGGATCGATATGGAAACATTACGAAAAACAAATTAGAGTACAAGTCGCCAGTTGTAACAGGGTGTAAATTTCTAATTGTCAATTCGAATAAAAACGGTGGCACATCTAGCCTTATTACATCGCAGTGGATTTTACGCAGCCGACTCTCCAACAGCCAATAAACAATTGCCACGGTGTGAACTCCACGGAAGAGGAAGTTCTCAATGAAGTCTAAATATAACCGCCGGTATATTGAAAGGGCGGGGGACAGAACAAATGTGTAGTTGAAAATCAGCTGACGATTCGCAAAGTAGGGTATCGGTCGCCGACCTATCGCCAAAATAGTACCACACCGGCCCACACAAGCCGCACACGCTATTAAAAAACAGCAACGGCCAATTCTATAACCTCTCATTCCTTTTAAATATTTCAGTTCGGGATTTTTTTTGGAGGAATTATTCTACACTCAATTATTTTTATGTCAAAGATATATTTTCCTTGTTTTCCGGAAATCTCATCTAAATTAAGAAACATTTATTATTAACTGTACGACGTTTCGAACGTCGTAAATCAACCGGTACTTTTCGGAGAGTAATGGTGGGGGCCAGAAGGGAATAGATAAAAATTAAAATGAGGCCGGACAATGGGCCCGAATCGAGAGTACTTAAGAAGCGAGACCTTATCGAAAACCAGTTTATAAGGGCCAATACCAAATCGGGAGTGTCTTACATTTCGTGGGGGACAACCCGACCCGTGAGACAGAATCATGTCTTAGGGTCTCACCCCGCGTTTCGTTCCGTCTTAACGCCTTACTACTTCATCGGGACAAACGTATAATTTCATAAGCCAGACCTGTCGAAATATTTCCATATACGAAAACCGGACTGGCAATATATCGGTAACTTTCCTTTTGATCCCTTCGAGACTATGATTCGTTTGATACAAATAAAACGGTAATATGAATATTCACGAGGGAACATGCTTCGGATCAGATTGGAGGCGCGGGTCAAGGAGTGGAATCAAAATCGGCTGAGAGAAAAAGACAACTGGCCGGGGATAGAACAAAACCCGGATCCGGCGATACATGAGTCGTAAAAACGTGACAACCAGACAATAACGTCTATTTATATGTCGTTAAGGGGGTAGGCAGACTGCAATATCGGCGAAGGGAAGAACGTGATGGGAAGACGAGATACGATTCTCTCTCTCTCTCTCTCTATTGAGAGAGGGAGGGAGGGATAAGGCGGACACAAGAGTAATCGGGCCAATGGATGGTGGCTGGTGCTCCACGCTCAAACCTACATATTTCACACCATAGAGCCTGCAGGTTATCCGATTAAAATCTATACAGTCGATAAGAGCGAGTTAAACGCGCTCTCGAAATTGCCGGGAAGGATCTCATCGCCAATCACCTACTATAAAGCCTATACTCTATAGTTCGTCCGCGAAGTATGTTTTCATTATTTGTACAAATATTTTTAACGGTATTTACTTCACAAATGTACCTTTATTTTCTTTGTGTTACAATACACGTGTACAGCATTTCTTATGCATATCTTATGCCTAAAAGGTTAATAAAAATGAGGACAAGAAGCATAAACAATTAAGAATCCAGCAAGCACGGGGTTCGGAAATTAAATTCAATTTTAGCCTCATATTAGCCCATATTGAGCACTGCCCGGTTACATAATAAGAGCAGACTGGGTTCGTATTAATAAGCGTGGAGACAAAACTGGCGGGGGCGGCAATATCGACCGGGCGGGGGGCCGCCCCGGCGAAGGTCACAAATTGGAGGCGGCGGCGGCGGCGGCGGTGGCCCTGCCCGCAAACGGCGCCCCTACCGCCTACCACCACATCTCCATTCGGTTCCCAGCCCTTGTTTTTTGGGTCACTTGAAAAACAACCCCAAGATTTCGTACCATAAAAATCGTGTAACTCCCAACAGGACACACTACATTTGGCCCACGCCCAATAAACTCGATAGTATGCAGCTCGATTAAAATTATAATAAGCTACAATTGTTAATTACTAAATTACCTGTTTACACGACGTTTAACGAGTTCTACATTCGAATTTGAAGTAAATGTATCTCAATTAAAAAAAATCTTCAACATATTTCCGCGTTTAATATCCTCTCTGTGTAATACGTTAAGTTATAAAACATCATAAAACAGACAGGATTGTACAATATACATTGAATACCTTAAATCAAAATATGCTTACAGAAAACGGGAAATGTCACAGTATAAGAATTATAATGGTGGTATCGCCTATACCGGGTATAAGTTTAGTTGTTCACATACCTATTCATAAAAAATGTATAGGAAGAATTTAAAAATTGTTCTCTATAATAAGTCTATAATTTTCTCAATCGCAAAATCTTTCTCTTAAAAAGAACAAGAAAGAGAAATTGTATAAGGCGAGTGCTAAATGGAAAAACATTTTACGATCCGAGTGTGGACGTAGGCGGGTATGAATGGTGGTGGTAGTGGGGTAGGGGTCGCGTCTCCAGGGCAACCCTCTCAAAGAGAGAGAGAGAAATTGCATGGATGGGGTAGATAGAGAGAAGAGGGGCGAAGGAGGGATGGAGAGCGAGAGAATAAGAGACGGAGTGAAAAAGGGAGAGAAAGGGAGGGACAGATCACCATGGTAACTGCCCAGCCAACCCCCAGCTGTTTTCGCGACTACTTTAATTAAATCCCCGTCCTTAGCGAAAAGAATTCGCCCGACCTTCCAACGGCGGATATTTAGCCAGTTATGATATACACCCCGGCACCGGAACTCGAGCGCCGCCACGTCTCTAAATTACAACCACATTTTTTTGTTATATTTTTAATACAGATAAACCATAAAATACGAAAATATTGTTGGCAAACAAATTAATGTCAAATACAGCTCGAACGTATTCAAAAGACTTTTGAATTTAAAAATGAATATTAATAAATAAATCTACTAGCACAAAATTTCCAATACTGATACTGATATCAGACATCTATCTGAATATCCAAGGTTCGAATCCCAGGTTAACCATCCAAGGGAATCTACTCTGAATCCAGAAAAATTTGAAAACAAAATATAATAAACCATATTCACGCGAAACATTGTTTTGGAGGAGGGCTACTGTCGTCTGTGTGGAGACCGCGTGAGGAACTCCCGGTGAGCGGTTGGCCGGGAGTTGGGGGTGTTCTATAAAAAGAACCGGCCGACCTTGGAGTGAGGACATTTCGCCCGGAGCTGTATTCGCCACGGCCCGGACAGCCCCTCTCATGCATCGCTTGCATTCCCCACAGCCACATCACACCGCCCTCCGCTCACTTACCATTTAACCGAACTAATCACAATGCCGTACAATACGCGACCATTGGGCAACTCCACTGTTCCACATAACAAAATGAGCCCGGATATAGAATAATTTACTTTCGACAGAAATCGATTGTTAATCTTTTGACAGGGCCGGATGGGTTTGTGAACGTGAAACATCGCTACAACAACAAAAAAACGGTATCTATTCTGGTAACGATAAAAACAATCCTTCCTTCGTATATATTTCTGTGTCACTGTTGACTTTCAGCGACTCATAAAATACGTCGCGTTCGCGACCTCTAAACACGGTGTGCATACTCTCAATGTACAAATATTAAATAATGGGCGAAAAAATGCAGGTGCAGAATGATGATGCAAAACGGGTATTGCGGCAGCTTGACACTTCGATACGCTCGGGGATAACCACAATATTCCTAGATAATATGATGACCGTACAACCGGTTGAAATGTCCCGGCCCTTCAATAAAGCACGCGTTTAGGTCAATAATATGTATCAACCTGAATAATATGAATTCGTATCGCCCACGGTATTACCCAAACCTCGTAAACGTCGCCCTACAAATACATCAAGGGCGTGAAAACATGACTATACCTAAGAAATTCGATATTTACAGGCGGATAAATGTTCTTACCATCTCCCCTACTAGTATAATAAAGTTATATTATAATATAATATTGGCCTCTAAATATTCGAATAGTTATGTCAGAAATTGAGCCACCACAGCTTTAATAATACACATGGCTGCGTTAAATAATTATTGCATGTAATATTCGTATATAATATTATTGCATATTTATAGAGTACTGGGTGCTGCACCCTAACGCGCTCTGGCTCTTTAAGGTTCATTGGATACACAACTAAATTTCAAAGAAACAATGCTGACGGGAATTAATAAGTGGTCTGTATAAATTGCGGCATCGTACAGAATAAGGGACGGGTACGTATATTGGCTGCCCACGGTTCGCTAAATAGAGACAATAATACGGGGGGCTCCGGTGGGTTAGGGCCGACGATTTAGGCCCGTTCGCTCCTCTTATAATGTAACCCGGCCCTGGTGGCTTCTCTCCCTACTCCCACTCGCCTTATATTCCTCCCTCCAACCACATGATCGATTCCAACGCCTCCGGATTCGAAGGTTATATAACTTGGTGTTATGACATAACAGCAGTCGTGAACACCGATGGTTGAAAATACATTTTTTTAGTTAGTCAAGTTAGCAGACGGTCTAAGGACAATTGTTTAAGAGTTGCATTATTTTTATAACTCGGTTAAACTCCGTATGTAAATAAAAGAAAGGCGTCATTAGAAATAAATAAATATCTCCCCTTTGGCGATCTGCAGTAGCAATAGCACCGTGAAAACGGGAATTCACAGGCCCAATTGCGTACAATACATTGTGAGCAAATCTAGTCCAGACAGCGATTGCAATAACAAACGAAGTAACATTCTATACAGCCAGTAGCGCGAATACTGCGGTATAAATTCGCGATAACATTATCGAACCCGGGGGCGATAGGTCGGTCGAATGCAGGACCCGTTCAAAAAGAGAAGGGGAGGATAGAGGGAGCGAACGAGAGAGGGAGAGAGCGAGAGGGTAGATAAGAGAGCCCGGTGAAGAGTCTCCTCCCGTCGGTGGCTCACTTGAAAAGGAAAGAGGTCACACACACACACACACACACACACACACACACACACACACACACACACACACACACACGCACACACACGAGCTCTAATGCAAGGAATACGATACACGCCAGCCGCCCTCACAAGAGCCAACGTTAACACCCTTTAACAGGGCCAATAGCCCGAACCCCACTACAAAACTCCCGAATTCCCAAAGAGAAGGTCAATCCTTCAATAAACCCAATACCAATATCCGTAACACTTTCTGCCTTTCAAAATCTATTGCAGAATTCGAATATAGAAAAGTGAAGAAAGTAAATAACACCACCCCATAAGAAGTTCTCAATTAAATAAAAAAAAAATCCCCACTTCATGATGGTAATTAAGTTGAGGGGATTTTTTCCGAGCCGCTTCCTTTTAATATAAATAGGTTGTTGCACCTGACACGCGAGTAGACGGTTAATCCAAGGTCGGTTACGGTGTCTGTTTATGGTCGCTAATTAGCGGTGGATAGGAGGAGGGGCTAGGGAGGGTCCAATTAATTCTTCATAGTGCGGGGTCTCTCGCACCGAGCTCGCATTAACGTCTAATAAGGCCCTATTCTTCTTCGGCCCGCCCCAGCGGTGCCCACACTACGGAACGTGCCCACGCTCCACACTACTAAATTCTTCGCGTCCCCATGCAATTTTAAAACTCCTTCTCGAGGAGTTGCCCCTCGGGTTAATTTGGCGGGATCTAACCCCCTCGCAACCCCGCGCGGGAAAATTATAACCCAGACTTCTCACCGATAGTGGCCTCTGTATTCAGTAATTTTCACTGATTCAGCGCCGTTTATAAACGCTTGAAAACCGCTTGTTACGTCCCCGATAATCCGGCCAGCCCGGATTCCTTCCCCACCGGCGAAGGCCGGCTCAAATCCAGGTGACCCAAATCGGATATACGCACGGCCGTTAGCACCCTCCGCCTCTCCGTATAATTAGAAAGTGCGCCCCTAAGGCGTTTTCAACCCGCAATTATGAATCTATATTTTTCATTCCAAGTGCCGAAATGCGGCGTATACCAAAATTTATTTTCTTTGTTGTCAGCAGGAACATCCAGATAGAAGATCGCCAGGTTTCTCAAGTCTAAGTCTACCTACAAATCTTTCTCTCCAGAATCCGATATTGATGATATTTAATTTAATTTATTTAGTTTATCCTCAAGGTCCCCACACAAGCGGAGATTGATCACATTATAATTTCACAAAACATTTTAAACCCAGAAGAATGATTATTCTAAAAATTATAACGATAGGACAGCTCGTATCAATAATGCACAAGAGAGTATAAAGGCAATGTAAAGGCACAATTAAACATTAATTGAATACTACAAGTGAGAAGGAGACGAGAAGGTTTATCGCCCCCTATCCAAAGTTCATTACAGTTTCGCCACTTACCGATTCAGAACCGACAGAGCATGGACTCCTTTTTTTAACCTTGAAAACTGCCTTTAATTTATGCGCATAATTGATATTAATTATTATTTAACGACACCCGTTACTTTAATTGTGGACGGGGGATTTTAATTGCCTATCTGTTCATGTGTTCTACAGACGGGAACGTCCCACTACTGACTGGGAACAGTTCATGTCAGGTTCTAAACAGAGAATCCTATCGTGAGATATTCAAAATATATCGCTAACCGTATAAGAAAACATTTTACCTGTATGACCGTAGTAAGGAGAAATAATATAAACTAGCGTATTTGCATTTTACTAACGCGGAACTTCCTCACTTTATTAATTATCAATAATGCAACAAGAATACCGTCAAGAAATCCTCATATAAATATTTACTGCATAATAGATTTATTTATGCTGCATTCTCCTATTTCATTAGCCGGCGTCGCCACTTAATTGAAATGGGGGTGGCGTTGCACCATCACAATACATTCTACGGGAGGAGTCAATGACACCTACATAGTTCCCGGTTTATACGCTTCATCCTATCGTGGGAGTACACAATTACGCACTATTCGCCGAATCGGCACTCTTAACGATAAAAAGGAAAAAAATAAAACATTAACCGACGCGCGATGACGTAAAAATAAGTGCCGATTAATTAACACGTTCTAAGCACAAATAACGCTAATATGTGGTGGTGTTTGAACAGACCGCTATGTTCCATACAAACGTCCGTTCAAGGACACTGTTCGCAATTCTTTTAACTAGATAGCTCCGATTATGTAACTAAAATAAAAGGAATATTACAAAATCAAACCAAAGATTAGTTCAATGAAATGTTCCTAGATAAAAAAGGACAATATAAATATAAAATATTGCCACTATTGTAAATAGCGTATGTATGTTACCGCATATTCATTTAATTTTCATTTACGATAAATTAAATAACACAATTCTAACGAGTAACTGGAGGTCATGAGCTGAACTCGTATTGTATTACAACTTTCAATTAAATGATGTGTTTTTGAGCTTGCTTTAAACATTAAATCAATATATATAAACGTCAAATTTCAACATATTCAATACTGAGAAACATCGCCTATTAATGTCAACGTTAAAAACAATTCCCGTCGGTATTTGTGTTTAATTGCAATTGAGTTCAGCTCTTTCGAAAAGCGGAGGTGGGGGGAGGGGTAGAGAAAAGGAGGGTGAGCCGGTGGCCGGCGGACGTCGGGTTTTTTTTCATGGGGTCGACGCGACGTAGTACTCGAGGAGAGCGGCCCACCCTGACGGATCGATCCGGTTGCCATGGGGACAGAGGAGCGGGGTCGTCCCCCCGCCCCCGCCATAGTGACGTAGAGGGGCCCTCCTCTCGTATTGATCCCCAACCAGACTACGCTAAGTATACAACCGCCCCCAGACACTACACCCCAGTCACCCCTACATATTGAATGGCCCGCCGCCCCCGCGCACCGCCGTCCTCCTACCGCGGCGCCCGCTACCCCAACCTAGACCGCTTAAATTAATTATACCCTTACACCTCGCCGAAGTCTCGGTATTCCGGCCCGGCCTTATTTTTACAGAATATTCCATACGAATCACCGATACGAATATCTCGAAAGCACGAACACCGAACAATAAAATGCTTCGTCCTCTTCACTATGATCGGGTTCACTGCGGCAGGTGCAACTGTTTCAGGCACTGCAGCTGCGATTCCGGTTTTAATACCCGGTCACAATATTCTGACACTCCGTACAGGAAGATCAACGTTCAATCAAGATCGACTTCCTTTCTAGGTTATAAGTTGGTTGCACTGGGTCCACAGTCGATTTATTGAGAATTAGGCTCGTGCCTTCCACGAGAAATCTCTGTACTTCTCTTAACCCTTTCGCTACTACGGGTGACTATAGTCACCCGCCAGAAAACGCCGCTTATACACGAACGCCGCATCTCTTACAGAAATGGAGCCAAAAATCAAGGCAGATGCTATCAACTCGATTTTTTCAGTTCGCAAACAATTGCAAGCGCTATTGCAATGTTTATTTCTTTCGACAGTGCTTTGTCATTGGCCTCTGTCACTCGAATGTATAATAATAGTTAGTCGTAATTTGAATGCGTCAGAAGATATTTAATTAAATTTATATAAATATTGTAAATTGTGGTATAATCATTTTAAATTACAAAGCAAAATTATAATGTCACAAAGTCGTTTTTGAGACAAAAGTCTTGGCTCCGAATGTTAAAGACTGTGCGCCCATAATGTTCGCACTTTCGGCACGGTGCTCCGTTCCACGCAAGCCACTCCGCGGCGGGGACCGCCGTAGCGAAAGGGTCGAGGGATAGGTAGATGGCGAGGGGGGTGGTGATAAGAACGCGGAGGAGGAAAGTAGCGGACCGACTATTTTTATTATGCTCCGATCGGTTCCCGATTGAAGCGGGAACCGGGGCGTAGGGGTCCGAGAGCAGTGTCTCGACAGTCGAGACACGTCCCAGGGGCGGCACACCCGGCCCGACCAGTTCCTCTGTTATTTCAGAGAACAGTTAGCCCCGGCTGAAAAGAAGGTCAGATTGTCGCCGGGGGCCTTGATTTGGGAGGGCGACTACGTCACGACGCTTATAGGAGGGCGGCGGTCGTGGGAAACGCGCCTCCTCCCCGCTCCCTCTTACATCATAATCTTATACCGCTCCGGCCAGGAATTTGGTCTTTTCCCGCCATTTTCTCGGACGGAGAAGGAGTACAAACCGGTCTCTTGTCGGTGCCAGGCACAGCTCACACCGTACGAAATACAAAATGTTTTATTACTTATCTTAAAGATAATATCAACTGGACCCCTACTGAAAATAAATTGTTTCCCTCAAACTGTTTAACTCGAAACAATAAACATTAGAAATTATTGACAATTTTTTAATTCTCTCAGTTGATATTTTAAGAAGAACGTGGCCACGACTTGTGGCTTTTAGGCCACAGAAATTTAATTAGGAGACAACAGTCTCCTCCGATTCTATTCGTACATTACCGTTACGAACATAGCGCCCAAAATCATGACGCCGACCTCGCTACATAACTAAAAGATGACGGCGAGGTCTTTTCATTTAATTGAAACGGAGTATATTCCGTAAAAAGAGTATCGATCTGCGTGAACTCAACTCGCGAACTGAAGACGATTTTCGCTTCGACAGTGGTAATATATTATTGCCGGCGCGTTCCCTTCGGATAAGGACGAACCCGGAGTAATCAGCTGGCCGTCGGAGAGTGACGTCAGTAATCACACTGTCGTGTGACGTCACTCCCTCCGACCAATCAACCTCCCCAATCAGCTACACAAATCAGTCACTACTAAATTATCAATTGAGAAACTGCGGGCACGTAATACCCGGTTTTGGGGTACCGATAGATTATAAATTTGTCTCCGTTCTACTATTCCGAAAATGTTTAATAAACCCATAAAATGACGCTATGTAAAAGCGGTATTAGAAAAGAAGGAAAAATCATTCGACGGACATAAACGTGTTTTCTCTACTAACCCAGTTTTAACGTAAAACCTTCCCGATAATCTGTTCACGTCCCGGGCTGAATATTAAAGTGCAAAACGGTGTCGGAACTTGGGTTCGGCCGGTCATTCAGGCCCCCCAGTCAATGACTCCGATTCTACACGTGGGCTGATAAATAATCGAGAATCTTTCCCATTCAGAACAGCGGGCGAATGCGAGTTTCGGCTAAGCAAACAGAAAGAGGGGGACGGGGGGCGTGGAGTCGCCTTGTTGCAACTGAACACACAGTTCCGTCCAAATTATAAGTTCCGCGCTTTTAGCGGTCACTTATTTAAAGAAACTGTGCCTGATTATTCCGCCCAATGCACTTTGACGGAAGGCCGTGTCAACAGACATCAAACCGATTGATAAACTGAGCCGCTCAGATATCATTCATTGCGCTTTCAGTGTATAAATAAATTTCAGTACGGACTTTTTTTTATTATCGTAAACGTAATGCAAAGAACATATATGTGATAATAACGAAATCACAATGCATTGCCAAGGTGCAATTTTAAATGAAGTTGAATTGATAAGCAATTAGGCATTTATCGAAGGAAGTCATTGATTCGTTTTTTAACAAAAATAATTAATCTTTAACGTTTCAAAATAGACCACATTGAAGCTAAAAAAGAAATAGGTATCAAAATTTATGAAAAACGCAATTCCTTTAGTCCTTCAAAGGTGTCAGCGCCAGCCCCCGGTTAGGGTAAATTCGGTGGCACACCTTAATTCAAAGCGACAACTGTGACGAATAGGTGCTGTAGCAGCGGGGGAGAGACGGCGAAGAACGCATCAATGATGCAAGGGGATTGAACCCCAGGTAAGAGCGGTGAGAGGCGGATGTCCCACTTTATGTATTTGAAAGTGTGCTCTACGTCCTCGTACGGCTTATCTTCGCGCCCTATATTTCAGCTTTATACTACACTCACTGCACACACACACACACACACACACACACACACACACACACACACACACACACACACACACACACATATATATATCATCAATATTTCCTTCTGGGGATTATATCGCCATAAAACATACATGTACAAACAACGTAGAATCAGATTCTAAAAAATATACTTTTAGCGCATTTTACTATATTTGCTCGCGAGGTTGAGAATACTTAATTTTGTCTCTACATGCACAACGCTTTCATTTTTGACTTGTTACAAGAATAAATTGAAGATGGTAATAACTCATGAGACGATCATCATTAACCCAGTTCCGGCCCCCTAGACGTGCCCAATTTCGTTAGAGCAAGACTAAAAATAGATCGGGTAATAACGCTTCTATATATAGGCTTCAAACAGACTAGTGTACACAGCTGGTGGATTCCAGATGGGGCGATTGATAAACCAGCTGCGCCCAGTTTCGCTCGGCCATCGTTTATAAAGCGGCGCGAAAAAATCTTATTGTAAACCCTCAGAATGACTGGTATTGTTCACAGTCCAGTGTTTTACCGAATCCTACAATTTTCGCCCAACAAAGTCCAGTTTTGTTATAGAAAGACTAACAAAGCTCTCTATATTATGTAGAGAGCTCGAGTAAAGAGTATTAAAATAATTGATAGGAAGCCTACCTATACTTAGTGTAGTTAGTTTGATTAAGGTTAATCCTACTCAAGAACAAAACGGGGAAAGCCGTTTAACACTTTTAAAGAGCCAGCAACATGCAATTACTGTAATTGTAATAGAGAAATTTATGCATCCTGCAAACGAAGGGAGCAACTGGATTGGCAGGGAGGTATAACGGGGTCGGCGAATCCTTTACCAAATAAGTCCAGATTGTAAATGGAACATGAGGGGGTGGGAGAGGGGATGCTTGAACACACTTGCTCTCAACCTAACCGGATCCTTACACGCTCAAATTCCACAGTCATAAAGAAGCCTTTACGATTCACCAGACACAGGCGCCCATTCACTCCACAAGTAAACACTTGTCGATCGCATCGTCACGCTTCGTGTTGGGAAAAAGATTGACACATGACTAGGGACGACACAATTCCTGTTTTAATGATCTAGCCATCTATACAACAGTACTAGTGTAGTACATGTGTAATAACAATAAATAAATAATGGAATACACAGAAAATTTTAATTAAGAACAATTTAAAATTCAGTCACACACCTTTCAAGAATATATACAAAAACAAAGAAATATGTATTTTCTATGTGTATTCTCAATGAGTACTGACGGGGAGACATGCTACGCAGGTTGTTAGAAATTTGGGCATATTATTCGGGTAATAATCTGTATTCGAATAAACAGGCAGGGCGGTAAGCAGGGAGGAAAATAAGTACGCACCGGAATACTTTGTATATTTGGAGATGATTGTCATCCGATAGTATGAACTGTAAATTATGTCCAGTAAAAACGAGTATTCTAAAACGTCGGCGTCAATTTCTATTCGCAAGACGTTTTGACTGAAGTATTATATTGAACAGAAAATAGAGCTCTTTGTAAAACGGACATAAAACGGGGGACGGCGGTTTCTTTTCAATAGCTGAATAAATAAGGCCTCGCAAGGGGGTTGAAATAAAGGGGTGCTGTTCACTTCTACACGAATTGGAGAGAGAAAGAGATATGCGAGGATGGAGAAAGAAGGGTGCCGTTTCCGGCCGTCAGACTAGCGTCAAGTTGAACGGAGCGATCGTAGCCTCACCCCGCCCCGCCACCGGATGGTAAGAAGGTTAAGAACCGCAGATATCTTTTATCTTAATTTGAATAGATTTTTTTATCCTACGAGGATAGGGAACCCACCGCGGCGTCCTCCTTTCAACAACCGTATAGCGCTGTCAACAAAAAACTTCCCCTGCTAAGGTTAAACAAAGAAAGGCTTTTAATTGAGTTAAGGTTCCGCGTTCAAATAACACGATTGCGATTGCAAAGTTAAACAAGTTGTCGGCGATACAAAAGCTCCGTTATAAATTGAGCGAACATTTCACGAATAATATCGAACCTCTGTCATCTTTGTTCTCTCCCGGCCAATTAGTAACCCACGGAGTTATCCCCGCGCGTTTAGAAAGTCTACTGTGTGCAGACGATATATTCAATTTCAAGGCGATACTAAACACACTCGCACGCGATACCCTACTCATGCAAATAGTAAAGGAATGCGGTCAAGGCATTTGAGATCGTGTTCCCCCCCGATGTAACCTCTTCTTTTTCTTAACCCGACCGCCGACCGGTCAGACTCAAAACAACGCTTCAGCAAGCCGATCGGTGTTTTCCTCTCGAGTGAGTTATGCGTCGCCGTTTTGCGCGCACATTTTTCAATCGGTGGATAAACAGCGGCAGTCCAAGCTCCCGGTAGAGGACAGAGAAGGAGAGGAGACGGGGGTAAGATGGGGGGGGGGCGTTCAACGTGGAACATTCGCCGTGCCGGTATGCGATCGCAGTTGCCATTACTGTTTCTGGCAAGAGGGAATTTTGCCTAGCGGTGCGGGCCGCTACAATGGTTCATTATCCGAAGGCGGGGAGGGGAAAAAAAATTCCTCACCGCCGGATTTCACGGCCCCCAGGAGACCATCTACGAGGAATGCAACGCTGTAATTGATTGCAGGGGAAGCCAGTGCAAAAGAACAATGCGAAGAAGAGAGTGTTAAAATTTAAAATGGTGAAATAAATTAATTTCATAGTTCCGTAACAAAAATTGAGTCTAAATATTCCCTCTCATTTCATTACAACGAATTTTTTAAAAATGCATTCACGCTATTCCTCCTTTCTTTCGCAATTTCTTTAGGAAAGCCTACACTCAACACTGTTTCCAAGACGAAAAACCCGTTTTCACGAAGCAGTAAATTGTTATTGAAAATTGGAGATAAGGATGTATATAGAACTCAATCCATCATTCTAGACTTAATTCAGAGTTCTGAAATTTCAGAGCCGTTTATTCAGGGCGTCCCTGAATTATAAATGTCAAGACTTCGAGTGTGCAACGGAGATTGAAAAACAGACAGAAAGCCTTTTAGAGATTTGCTCGTTTTTGCTTCGTTCTGGAGAACAACGCAAAAAAATTTCCAATAAGAGTAAATGAGTGTACTCCAATACATGGCATATTATTGTGACGAACCCACTTGAAAGCGTCTGACAAATTCATATGACGGGAATGTAAAGATATTTACATACCGGTACTATATAAATGGTATAGGATTATTTTCAGTTTGCAAATGTAAAGGGTTAAAGCAATAGAGGTAGGTCGGTACATTGGAATAGGTCAGGCGCACTATAAAAGGGAAAAAAACCTGAATGCGGTCTTAGGATGCAAACCATCAGTGGGTTCAAGGTACGGGCGGCGCCGCTATAAGAGGCGGGGGGGAGGTATGCAGCGTAAAAACCTAAATTGGTGCGAAGATAACGTACATCCGGGAGGGTGTATTCGTACTGGGAAGAAAATGAAGTTCGCCCCGGGGTCGGACAATGGATGGATGAGACGAATGCAAGTGGCTCTCCCGTCTGAGAAAATGGTGAGGAGGGGGGGCCTAGGTATGTGCGCTGTGAGAAGGCCCCCACTGTGGGAATAGGGAGCAGTGCTATTGTGGCCGGCCCCCTAATAGACCGTGGCTCACACCTACACTTCTCTTTTTATTCTCATCGTTCCCTCCACACTATACACCAGAACATGTACGAAATGACGACCGATTCACATCGGTCAATTCTAGAAACTGTGCGAAATATTTTCCACGGTTGCCTACAGTGGAGACATACAATAATCACCAATTATATACCTATTCAGACACCAATACACACACAAACCTATAAGGGACTAATAACAATCATCTGGCTTATATATTTAAAGTATACGCAGTTTACAAGAAGTAAGTAGTGTAAAGCGTATATAAATATGCTACAATTACTGATGATTAAAATCGCATGCCCACGTGTAGGTACTGATAGAATCAGGGCTGTAACACAATCACTCCGAAACGATCGCCAAAGACTAAAAAAAGGAACCGTCTAATTGCAGTCTCATCGGACGCATTAAGATAGCAAACCGGCGAGAGGAACTGTAAGCTCTCACCGAGGCCCAGACTAAACAACGGTCTTTTCCTTTAAATCGGGAAGATGGACACTCGCTGAAAATAAACAGTGACGGCGGTGGTCCGAACGGGAATGAATTAACCGGAGCGAAAACAACACTCGACGCAGACGGTTCCCACCAGTTTAACGACTGGAATATCGCGTAATGGGAAAAATGGCCGTCCAATAGGTCATGAAATACGAAATGTTCGAGGGATGAGTTCTTGTTTCGTCAGACAACATTTACACGAGCGATGTTAAACCTCGAACGCTAATAAGAAAGAAAACAAGTCAATTCCGGTCCGATGTCTATTTTTAAGTCAATTAAGAAAGGTTCAAATTAAAACGTAGTAGCGGAGCGTGACGGAGAAGGCGAACCAGGGGGTAATGGAACACTTCTGTCGGGTCAACTGTACACACAGTCCGCTTTTAAATTTAGCGTCAGGGAATTAAACCTCCTAATAAACTGCCGATTCAAAAACACAACCACATATATATATATATATATATATATATATATATATATATATATATATATCCTAATTATTTTTAGAATATTGGTTGCACAATTATTTTCCTAAATATAATTCAAGAGAAGAATTCATACTACAGAAAAATGAGAATTAAATAATTAAATATTTTCAGAAACAGTTCCTTATATACCTATCTTACGTTAACCAAAACCGAGTTTTAACTTGTATTATCGTTTTACCTTAATTAATCCTATGATATAAAGCAGACTAACTCAATAAACCTTAAGCCCGTAAATCCACAAGGTTCAAACCATGTCTCCGCAAACGTCTGAACGGTGTAAGTGATTACTGTGTTCGCCCCCATCCAAGGATTCGAAATTCAACAATGACAATCGGAGCCGGTCGTTGTTAACCACTCATCCACATCGACCACCCCCGTGAGAATAGACGCTTGGTTCGGGTCCAACGATTCCCCTCCCCCTCGATTTAATTCCAAATGAATTCCAAGTAAGGCGCGAGGCGGACTTATTTTTCACGGTTTTCAACCTCTCGGAATAGCGAAAACGAGCGGCAATTTCGCGGTACCCGGAGATTTGATGGCGAAGGATCGAATGAGGGGGGTTGGACGGATTGGGGCAGGTGCTGTCCGCGAGGAGTCTGTGTTTAGTCTCCGGCTCAAGTGTGACCGGAGGAGGGGCAGGGGGCAGGGGAACAATCACACGGCCTTTTTCAACCCCCCCCCCTCTCACCTGCCCATCTCGAATCGGGCGGCCCTCGTTTTATTTCAACACGTCCGCGGCCCGAGAGAGAGAGACTCGGAGGAAGAGGGAGGGAGGGAGGATACAGAACATTCGACCGCACAACCCGTCTCTTATAAGGACACGCTCCGACAACAAAGAAAAAGTGCCGGCTTTATAAAAGGCGACCGCCATATTTCACAGTCGCGGCCTGTGAAATGCGATACGGCAGAATACACACCGCAGCGGAGAGACCCCGCCCGACCTGGCCCGGACAATGGCTTTCCCTATAACTAAATTAAATCGTAACAATCTACCTATCCTGCCACCTATGATGGACTAATTAAAATGTTCGCGATTATAGACAAACGTAATTTCTATCGAAATGAACACGAACAGAATTAATTGTGTGGAGAAAGCTCAATTCTGAAAAATACATTATTTATTGACACAAATTAAGGCAGACCTTGAAACGTCAATGAAAGCGTAAATGATGCAATCGAGCTTTTTTCCTGGGCCTGGAAATAGCTGCCATTGTATTTATTCATAGATAAGGTCGTGTTCCGACTTAACGAGCCGCAGCCCTGACCTAATATAAAAGAATAACTGTTGTAACATCGTAAGAACCTATACTCTCCTTAAGGAAAATTTGAACTAACCGGGACTGGAGGTCCGGTAAAATTACAGGAGATGCATAGATTCGAACTTTTGGTAATTAGTCCGGGTTGGAATCAATCGGGAGCGCAGTGTGCACAAGCGGTGTTGTGATGTGGTGAGGGGTTGGGAGTAGCGTGTAGGGAGGAGGCCCCTGGTCCCTCACGCCACCGCATTACCCATTCATGCCACCCGATACATAACCTACATTACGCTGTCAACACTCCCCCTAACACCCTCCCACTTAAATCGACACGCCCGCTCCACCATTTTAACTACAATAGACCTGGGGTGGCCGATAAATTACGGCCGAGATACAGTAGTGAACCGAATATAAAATACTATGCCGCGATTGGGCAGGAAGGCGACCCCTCGCGGTATAAATCACCTTGGGGATTATTCATTTTGGGGGAGGGAAATAACCCTAAATCAACGGGGGTGTCGACGCTTATCAACCTGTTATTGTTTATAGCAACTCCCTAGAAGCGATTAATACATATTTATGCCAATAAAGTCCAAGTTACTCAGCCGAGTATTTTGTAACTTGGACAATAATTTCACGATGCCTTAAAAACTCGGAGCAGTCAATTTCCACTTTGTCCAATTAGCGCAGCTATCCGGAAAAATCATGAGGGGTGAATCTACTCGTTGCGATAATTTAATTTAAAATGAAGATTTCGATAGAAGGAAACTATAAAAACGCAAATTTTTTAAACCTATAAACTACAGTTTAATTACACTACAATGCAATTAAGAACAGCGGAAGTAATTATTTTATAACTTGTAAGCTATTATTAGAACCTGTGTACCCCCCGCGCCATACGGAAAAACCGTACACGCTCGACTGGGCGTCTACATCCGCTGTATTCATTCGGTGTAAATGCACCGACCTTATCCATTCTCCTTCCCGAACACGTCTCGTTTGAATCCGGCCGCGTGATTCATCTTCGAGCACGACGGAGGGCCTCATACGGCCGCGGGCTCATCCCGGTAGTGCGTTTCCGGAAACGGAAAGAAGCGCGTGAGGGAGGAGCGACAGATGGCGAGGTGGAGAGCGACGCTTTATAATTAGTGAGGCGTATTGAATGCGTGTGTACGCATTACGAAAGACTGAAGAGAGCTGGAAGAAGTGTCTAGGAAGTGCTCTAATTCGGCCCATCAAGGTCGACACCGGCCCTCGCGGCCAAAAATGCATTCTGAACACGAACTAACAATATCAGCTTACACACCGGAATGTAAATAACCGGCCGAGTTAAAAGTGCTCCGCCGCATGTCCCTGTCAACGGTCCAAGCGGAGTGGAACAATTAATCCATGCAATCTCACACATTTTGTTAATTATCGGTTGTAAATAATAAAATAATTCATATTCATCGACTGGTTTGATGTTTTACTACATGTATTTACGAGATGAAGAGAGATTCAGCGAAATCCAAATATTCAGTAAATATTTGGAAGTTCTAGCAATATATATTAGTGTCTGCGTCGAGAGACGTTCAACAAAACACTCTGCCCGCACGCTGTCGGTTACACACATGGAAAATACATCCAAAAGAGATGATAGGCCTTTAAAGCCTTAAAAGTATACGTCAGAATCCATCTGGGTTGAAACAAGGCCGCGTCGGGAGCGAGGGTAGTGGGTTGCGCTAGAGGTCGCAGCCACAGTCAATGGGACACAGGACCACGTGGGGAATAGCACGCACGCACACGCACCGACATGCCGACAAAGTGAGTGTCTGTGTGTGCGAGTGGGAGAGAGACGGAGAGAGGGCGAGCGGAGTTGGAGCGAGCGAGAGAGGCAACGAGGTCAGCGGAAACCAGCTCTGCGGGCCCCCCATTCAGTAACACTGGTCTGCCCACTTATCCCGCCGACAGGAGCACAGACACTGACTGGCACACACCACCAGTTGAATCAATCACACTAACTAGCCACTCTTCGCTTCCGCGCTATTATCATCGCTCGACACCACTCCGCCATCAATGGAAACAGTACACATTCCCCCCAGATACATCAACCGGACTCCAGTACAATATATATATATATATATATATATATATATATACATACATACATACATACATACACATACATATATGAATCCAAAGTAAATGATAGATCGACCCTTTAAAAATCATATAAACTATATCTGCTGCAAAGGTCCACTCGATATCAGGATGCAACGTTCAAAGTGGATGCAAAAATGTGGAGATTTTTCAGCATGGACATCCGGTGTCATAAATCTTTTCGTAAACTCAAGACACGTTTTGGGCACGTTTAATTACTGTTCAACTATCAACCGATTTCCTGTTACCAGCCAACTTCAAGTATAATTCACGCTAGTTAGTTGCTTAATAAACATTTCGTTCAGGTTCCGACTCGTTCCCAGAGCCGCTTTTCTATTTCGAACAGGCGTCGCAGCCAATGCGAACAATACACAACGTTCATTCATAACGGAGCCCATTGTTCGTTCGCCTATCTCCGTAATAACATTTTCTTCTGCGCTAGTTTTCTCGAAAACAAACACCGGCGCATGGGAACTCTTTCTCGGGGCACGGCCGAAACGATAACAAGTCGCCCGGATAACATTTTCCGCTACAATCTAGACACGATAGTCCAAACGTCTCGATAAACAATCGAACTTTTCGGATTCGGCGGCATCTACAATAGTTCAAAAATTAATTCGGAGGCCATAATCAGCATTTCGAACTAATGACATCATTCGACCGGATGAGGACATTTATAGGAACGCCTAAACGAAATGGCATTTGGTGGACAAGTAGGCGAGTATAACCTCAGCGGTTGTGGCCTTAAAGCGGCCAATAGTTCGATTCGAAGAAGTCGGGAGTTGGTAACAGAATGTCAAAAGGAGTGTGTGGAGGCAGGTAGAGGAAGTAGGTGAAGGCGTTCGGGGAGAGAGAGAGAGAGAGAGCCCTGACTCGGTTATAAGGCAAGGGAGCAGGTGCCCACCACTCCAACAGGACTTCCACAGCCAATATTATAAACACCGGCCCCGGATGAAAACTAAACATGCCTGTTTAAACTCACCACAACAAATGTTTTCGATTCACCGAGCATATTTCCAAAAATATCAACTTTATTTTTGGCAACATAGAGCCTTTTAAAAACTCCTACATTATCGCTCCTCGCAGCGTGCTGAAGTGGAACGCTGCTAAACCACCGACAGGACAGCACTTAAAATCCAATCCCACGTATATTTCATCATTAAAACTGCATTATAACGGAAATATAATACTGGGATTCACATATTCCTCCATAAACTGTGGTCGAAGTTTTAAGTCCCGAAACATATGAGAAAAAAGTACATCAAGCTTTTTTTATAGAATTACATTATTTTTTGCTAACAGCACTGACAAAATTACGAAGCAATTCATCAAATTTAATAAAAACAATTTAATGAACGGGTTTCGAGGATCGAAAAATAAAATACTACGGTAAATTAAAAAAAATTGTTTACAATGATTAGATAACAATAATAAGATGTGGGATTGATTGAAAAAATACAAGTTGAAAATTTGTTATAAAATTATCCCCAATGACTCATCGGGCTTGAATAGCGCTGTTCCGACAGTTACACAATTCCTACTCTTGAAGTCTACCAAGGAGAATACAAAAAGAAATTCAAGGGCGATGGGTCTGCCAGACAACTGATTAGTTCATCGTACTTATACCCCAAGCGGGCAGTTGTTACCAACTGTCTAAGCGTTTAGTGCTTTAAGAGCAGTTGTTCTTGACCCATTTTAACTCCCTCGGAACCTGAACCCCGAGGCACGCAGACACAAAGAATTACACCTGGCGACCGGCGTACTATTTCAAACACCACTCTGTGATCAAAGTTCTCAATCCGAAGGATGTTTCGCTACTTTGAAATGGCCACGATTTAATAATAAATAGTAAGACTCGAAAATGTCGGTTTTGAGAAGCTGAATCAGAGCCTTGAAATTCTTTAATTCAACCACACAATGAGGTAGGTGTTATGTCGATTTTCAAACAACAATTAATTAAATATTTCCTATCGAACTGAAATAGAATCTTGTTCGGGTTACAAAATGTTGAACTATGCGTGAGGTAATAGTCTTGGTCGTTACGTACGTTTATTAAGTAAAAGAAAAGGACTTTGCATAGATCATAAACAGAAAGCAATTTGAGTACACAATTCGCATACATTGTAAACGATTGCGAACAGTTCTCTGCCAATGGCGGACCAGTCCAATTTATAAGCTGTTTACTGCGATGGAAAACAAGAAAGGGGGTGACGTTTATAACTTTCTCCAGGTAATTGGCTTTCCCCACCTCGGTCCCTCGGCACTTCGTCTCTTTTAAGTCCCGTCGTCGATTTCCGCATCCTGTTCGTACCGCTTTCCACGCCGGCGTTCACTCTCACCGATCGCATGTCGTATGTATCGAATCGGCCGACGCGTTCGCTAACCGGAATATATACGCCATTTGTTGTTTCACGACAATTTTATGGCCAGTGAGTTCAGTTGCACGGTTATGCAACTCCCCCTACCACCAATCTCAAAACTAAGAGAAACTTCACATAAGACTACGCGGGGGAAACGTAGCTCGCCGATTACAAAGAGGAGGAATGGAATATTTATGAAAACAACTCGAAGCGAACGTACGCGGTCACATAAACCGGATGTTATTGATAAGCTCTAGATAACACTGAACCATAATCATTTCAGGACACGAAATAACGGATCGATTCACCTACGCTGTGAATTTATACTTTTACACCGATTTAATAAATATTACAATAAAAGGAAAAGGCTAACAATTACTGCGAGAACCTTATGAAAAATGTTTAATATCATTAATGCGGTTTGATTTCTAGTTTGCACGACGAGTTGAAAACGCACACGGGAATTCTGTTGAGGCGCAAATACCGAAGGTTTATTTAAAGGCCACAGCAAGTAAGTCTTTGGGCCTCCCTTATAAAGGCCAATCAACCTTTTTATGTAATTCCGCCGCATATCCCTCTTCGTCCTTCGTTCAATGCTGTCTGCCATCGAATACCATCCAGCACGCTAATCTGACATTGCCGAGTATTGAAGAATCGAGAAGGGCAATAAAAACAGAAAATGATTTCGTACGAATGGGGCAATAAAAAAGATTATTCCGTTACTGAAAAATCGGACCTTCGCCTATATAACAAACAAGCTCCGGCTTATCAGATGGTACTATCAGGTGGTAGCCCCCGGCTGTGGATAGGGGGAGATTATTTAGAGCGTGACAAAAGTTAACTAATCTCTTGTTTCCTTCCTTTTCCCGCCGCCCAGTATTTTGGACTGCCCGCCAACAAAAGATAGCGTGGCAATGTTTTAAAGCGGTGTTGAAATTCTGTGAATAATCCAGAGCCTGAATGATGGCGCGGCATAGAATAAAATACCCAAACCTCAAACAACACGATTCGAGAATAAATATAATTTAACACGTTAAATGTTAAATAAACATATTAAGCAATTAAGGAACTCCAAACGATCGACAAAAAAATTAAATCCGAGGCTTTTCCTCCTGTCCTTACAACTCACGCTTTTACAATAAAAAAAACAAAATCAGGAAGAAACTACATTCTTTTTTACTTTACCTTGTAGAAGTAAACCTATGTACAGAATACAGCCAACGCCCGGGGCCTTCACCTCAATTTCGAACGAACTAATTACTCAATCGCCCATCTCGTGTGTTCCAATAAGGTATGCAGCCAGTATTACCAGATAATGACATGACTTTCTTGTTTAGGTAACCTCGAATACCTTTTTTAGGTAGCCACGGGATATTTTTGCCAATTCATTGCGTTTACAAGAATGAAAATTATAAATTTAGTTAGCCACGAAAATTGTGGTTCTATAAAATTGTGTGAACGAAATTAAATTGACTGAATGTTAGGCGCCACAGGGAAATATTTTAAATGTTTAGCCTACTTGTAGCGAACACTCGACTTTAATCCGATAATTACTGGACTGAACATCAGTGGACAGGTCGGGGGCGGATTCCTCTGCGGGTCCATAAGAATTAGAACGACGCTAACTGGGACAGCTGTTGGTAGTAAGTAGTAGTAGTAGTACTAGAAGGAGGTACTTGTGAAACCGCCCGAAGCCACCATTGTGAAGGAAGCTCCCTCACTCCCCCGACCGCCATTGAGGGCGGGCCCCACGTCGCCCCTCTTTACAATCCTTTGACTCCGTAATTACGACTACGAGACTTTACCCGGTCTCTCGACAACCCCCCACGGCTATTACAGGCAGCTTTTAATGAACCCCCTAGCCGAGTACTCGCGGCCTCTCCGCATTAAAACAACGGCGGGGGAGGGAGGCCGGGGTGCTCGGAGGCGGTGAAAAGCTCATGACTCAATGGCGTCCCGACGCCCGGAGGGTGGGGGGAGGCACCGCGATTGACGCCTCGGCATTTTTTTTTGCCTCCCTCCGCCGTACTACGGGGCTCCTGTCGGAACCGACCTTACACAATGCTCGTCGGGGAGAACCCCTGCTCGGCCCGCCCGAGTGAACCCCCGCAGGGCCCACTCACCCGGTCGGCTCGATAAGATAGAATGTAAACACCGCCAATTGATAACGATCACTTTTCCGCGTGGTACGAATTAAATATAAAAAACGTGATATCTACGCGTTTTAAATTATAAACTGGGTTACCTAACAGGCCGAGTCCCTAGTCTCGCAGCCCGCATTTAATTACGAGCAAAACATACCGTTCTTCGATAAGAACTCCTAGAGTAACAAATTTTGTATCGACGAACTTATCGTTTAAATGAATACTGCAGCTCATAATTTTAGATATCCGTTTGAGTGCTCGCGAGGCATCTTAGCTCCCTTGAATTAATATTTATATGCGTCACTTCTACGAGAGAAACAAAATGTAAAGTGCCTTACCTTGCTGAGTTTTTCACCCTCGTGATGCGGGAGTAGTGTGCGCAACGACTGGAATCCCGCGTTGATACTCTGCATGCGCCGCCTCTCGTTACTGTTGGCGATCTCCCGCCTAATTCTCTTCTCCTGCTCCATGCCGCCCCCGGTACTGTGGTGGCCTCGACCGCCCCCACTCACCGGCGGGGATTCCGCTCTTTCGCCCCCGAGGCTGCGACAATAGAAAATAGCCAAAAATCAAAAGAAATTTCTATGCAGAATAACAGTAGGTTTTCAAATAGAAAACGAGAATAGATCTATAAAAAAGTTAAAATAAAGCATAAAAATAAAAAAGGCATAAAGTTAAAAAATAATCAAACAAGACAAAAATAAAAGAGAATTGTTTCATTATAGATAGCTTCGAAATGGGCGCATGATTGCAGTGAGAGAGAGTCAGAATTTCATGCAGGATTGAGCGGATGTTGGCAACAAATGTACAGCTGTTATTGGGGTCAAGGTGAGATCTAAATAAATACAATTGTCGTCGGTCGAGATACAGCGGAGATGCCACTAATGGCAATTAAGTTCTCACACATCGTTTCTCGATTATTTATAATTAAAACCCACTCTCCAAGGCTAAATGGCCGATAATTGTACAAATACGGTGCATAAATCACTTTTAAATAGTCTGAGATCATCCCGGCCCGATAGCCGAATGGAGGTCGTCGGTACTAATAGCCGAGACCGCAAATTGAACCGTCATCCGCTACGCCCTATGCAACAATTACATCCAGTTGTGCTTGGCCAACAGTAATTCCTCGATTTCCTTTCCTATACACCGAGAAGGTTCAACTAACTGAAGTTTCACGACGATTAATTTAGGATTATTAATTGTTTAAATGAGCCACGCATGGCGCTGATTAGAGGACACATTTCTATAACGTTTTGCGAGTGGCGGACGCGAATGGAGGTAATAACGAAAACAATATTTCTACAAAGATGAAATGATTACCGCTTTGATAGTTATACTTTTACAAAAACGAGACTTCAAGAGAGGCGATTCATCAATTAAATTTGGCAAATTACACGATGCATACACGAAAATTGACAAAAAAATACAAGAGATTTTCATCCTTAATTTTCAGTTACATGGTTGTCGAATACATTATGTAGTAAAGAAAGTAGTAACCAAATAACTGAATTCCAAAGCAACATGTTCAATTGTTACTATACACAACTACAACATGCCCGTTCCCAAACGGCTATAGCGTATTTTTAGAGCGCGACTCAAAATGTTACGTTTTTAGAACCACCATTTGAAGATGATGTAACTGTCCGCCACATTCGGCAAACGGAAACGGGAAGGCGGGAAGCTGCGGTGGGTGAGGAAAGGCAACAAGTGGAGGCGGGAAGGGAGACGACAGGATGTACGTCGTAAACGGCTGGGGGGAGGACACTCACATTACACAGCTGTTCTCTATCAACCGTTGCCCGGCGCTCGAATTTAAACGGCCTCGGCTTTTAAGGCCGCTCGAGCCGGGGCCCGGCCGATTTCCACGGCCCATTACGGACCTCCAGATCGCTCTCCCTACCAATTCCATAACAACCAAACACAAACAACCAAACCTGTCACCAAACAATCCGGTGACAGGTTCTGGTCATCATACTTTAAACAATGAAATAAAATATACGATTTCGATCACTCCGCTTAGATTAAAACATAAGTATATATAAATAACATAATTGGCGATTAAACCCGGTTTTCCATATGATGTAGCCGCTAAAGAGCTCACGACAATTTGAATACAAATATACGGTAATATAAGACAATATAGAATAACTTTAAATTAAAGTTTCTAATAATTTCATTTCAATGTGAATATAGGTAAACCGAGGGCCGAATCTGTTATTCGAAGCAAGGTGTTATTCGTAGCACATCCCACGAGTTTAATTGGTCTAGACGTGTACACGGTTCCATTGTTAACTTATCTTTTCAGTTCGTCGGGCAAACTGACTTCAATGGCAGATAAACGGCTCAAAGTCTCAAATAATTGAGAAACAAACGTGCCGGTCAAAACTATGCTACCGAAACAAATGCCGGCGTTATTTATTTTCTAGAAAGAATGAAAATTCAGTATGTTAACTGGAAGTTCAGTTCATTGAATTGAATTTAATGAAGGCACTTCAATTTGATGCAAATACAACTACTCCGAAGAATGAAATATTTGTGGTTATCTGGTGTATCAATTAAGAGGAAAGAACAAAGAAGAAAGTCGTGGGTTCAATCACATTATACCAGGAGATAACAGAAGATTCTTATTCTATTTATTTATCCGACCAACCCATTAGAGAGCTGTAATAAGGCATTGACGAGCAGTTACACATGTGGTTATGGATTATTTAAATGATGCCAAGAGTCAACGGGTACCCGATTAGCAAAGGGGCATTAAACAAGATAAGGCTCGGAGGTCATCATACGTTAGGCCGTTCGTAGATAACCCCTCGCAGTCACTCTTAGGACGAGGATAAATTTAAATGCGGGGTCTGTACAGAAGTAGGGGGAAATCTCCGGACGAGTCAAAATATTGGGGGTCAAAAAAAAAAACAACTTTCCGTACAAAAGCTGAGGTTTAGAGGAACAGAGAATTAAGCCCCAGGAAGTAGATAACAAGGGAGCAGTGATTTACCTTCCCCACAAACAATTAGCGAGGTCTAACTCTCAACACCGCCGGCTGGATCAGATGTATTAATTATAGGACAACCTGCAGGGCCGGAACACAAGTGTTAATGAGGGGTCAACACGGAAGGGACTGCCCTGAGAGGTGGGCCGCTGCAAATCAAAACCTTTGGCTTTAGGTAAATTAATACCCGGGAAGGGGGGTGTGAATATATACATCCCTTTCGTCCCTCGGGAGGCGGAAAGTTGGCCCAAGTTCGTCCTCCCGATAAACTCGGGCCTCAGAGACGCCATTACGCCAATTAAGCCCACTTGCGGTCGCAGACTGTATAAACGATCCGGAGAAATTATCGAAAATTTAATTAATTAATCGAAAATAAAACAATATCGGACGGAAAATCTTAAACCATGCGCGCAATATATACTCGTTCGCTAATTACTTCAAAAGCGATGATACTGCTAAAAAGAATAAACAGCGTTTTGAGGCGCAAACAATTAAAATGCTAGAGAATCTAATTAATAAATTATGCATAACAAAATTCTTTGCACAATTAAAATCGGTATCTTTAAGATCGCGATAATTCTCGATTTAATAGAAGTACTGAACATCGGTGAAACGTTCTGAATTTAATTCAGTTTCGGCACAATGTGAAGCGAATTAACCCCAGCAGGATTTAGCACGCAGTGTGGTCTACGCTGTAAGGTAAGTAATCTGACACCGATATCGATATGTAAGCAAAGTACTGCAGGTAAAAAATTGGGCCACGGGGATCACGCAATGTTACTGATGTTATCAGTCGAGCCACTTGGTCCGTGGGAAACTAAAAAGCGTTTATTTCCGTCAGAATACGGAATGTTAGTTGAATCTAATATCGCTGTTCAAAGATATAAATTTCCGACTAGGTTTGTACTATAAAGCAGAGATGAGACATTTATTATTATGCTACGATGAAAAATTATAAAAATAATTTAAAGCCAAAATCCCTTTCAGGACCCGACTCATTAGGACAAAATGAATCCAGTTTCAGATTAAACTTCCGAAAACTAGCGAACCTAAGCTTTAAGATATAATAGTCACTCCCATTATATAAAGCGCCCAAACAATTATAAACACTTGTGCTCTGAAAACAAGTTTCACTTAGGAAAAAGCCCTTTCCTCCAACACTTGACGCTTCCATCAACTCAGCCGGTTCAAAAACAAGCCGGCTGAAAATGAGGGCTTACGAAGGTCGTCAAGTCCTCTGTATCTTACCGAACTTCTGAGAATTCCTCGCATTAATTAATGAATAATGCATAAAGCAGCTCCGAGACTGAAGAAATAATTAGCTTTCTACACGATACACCTCCTCTTATAGACCCCGGTACTTATGGTAACCCCAAAAATTATCATTAAGGTCAATAGGTAGTGTGATTGACAAACTCCTAACCGTTCAATAATATAATCTTTGGCCAGAGTTTACTGCAGAATTGTTAAAAATAAATAACTTACGTCATTATATCAAATAATTATGTTCAAATAATAAAGTAGAAACTGCCTTTTCCTTAGCCTTTAGACATGTGGATTAAGGCATCTCGGATATTTCCTAAGAAATGTTAATGTTTTATTCAGATTTGAAATGGTGCTAGTCTGATCCGTCAGAGGGATTCCAATTCGGATCAGTCAATTAAGGAAAACTACCGAACTGAATTCTAATGAGTGTACAGGAATTAATTAGCGATATTCCACTGACGATGGATTCAAATTTCCAATCGAGTAAAATTTATAACGGTATCTCTTTAACCTATCGCATTCTTCACTTCGTAACCTCGACATCATTTAAAATTATTTTCAACCGCGAACGACCGACATTTTTTATTCAACGATAGCACCCGCAAAATTATTCAGTCGGTTGTATAGAAACGAAACCAAATTTGTAACGGGGAACAATTTAGGGCTGGGGAACGGAACAAAGTGCAAAAAGACGTGGTGAGAGGCGGTGCAGACAGCTAGACTCCAAAACTTGCCGGATCACGCGATCGCAGGGAGGCAAGGCACGCCACAATCCGGGGCCCCCCAAATTACAATATACCACCGACCAACCTGCACCTCAGATACGGCTTTTACATTTGATACGGATAATTGCGGCAGATGCGGCGTTCTACCGGGGGCTGCAGATCAACTCAAAGAGATCATCGGGAATTGTGGCCAATTAGAGTGGACTCACTTCGTAATTAAAAGCTTAAGGAATTGGGAGGGGGAGGAGTAAATAATTGCCGTAGGGATACACTTATTTACTTTAACAATGAGACGAGCCATGGAAGACGGACCGGACGACCTTCCCGAGGAATTAACTGCAATTTTTGGCCGTCCTGAGAGTTCTCGGAGGAGCCTTGACATATCCGAACCGGTAGGACACCATATATCGGGATTCAAGAAGCGAGGATCTGGCTGTACGAATAACTGAACATTCTACATATACACGGCCAACATTAGCCATGACGTATGTGCGGGTGGTATTCTTCGTACGGGTGAAAGCCCTAATTCCGCGAACTGTAGAAAGAGCGGGCAGGTAGCGCGGGGCCGCAGGGCAGGCGAAAGACCAGGTAGTCTATTCCTGGAACACCTTGTTTCGACAAAGGCTTAAAACAGGTTCGGGCTGTTGCATCACTACCTGGAAAGCGGAGGACCCGACTCACCGCCTTAGCAGATCGACATAGTTCATATACGAGCCAGCCAAATATGGGGTCGCTTTTCCATCATCTCACCCAACTAAAGTTATCGCGTATAATTTCACTGCAGAAAGGGAAAACCTCAACAAAGGCCCATTAAATGTCACTGACCTAAATACTATAATAATCGGTTATTTTCCTTCCATTATCGACTCCTGTGTTTAAACAGCTGAAATTACAGTGAAGTCATGAAAGGCAAAACGCAAAGTATAAACAATCGGCAACGTGACTGTTTACGATCATTCTACCAAATCTATCGGTTACTTAATAAATCAGAGATATTCTTGTTTTGCATACAAAACGAAAAGAATTCGATATATATTTTTGATCCTTTACCGGCCTTCTGCGGCGAAAAAGTACACGCGAATGGAAATTTTGAACTAAACCAATCGACCGACAGAAGGCAGTAAATATAATTCAGTGAAAATGTATACAGGTAAGACTGCAATAGCAGTAGGCCTGAGTTGGGGGTGGGTCGAGGCGATGCAAATAGCTCGGGGCTGGCGCCTCGCTGGCTGCAGCGTTTGCGTGCGTTCTCGCCCTCTCAACGCCGTTCTGGCCTCGATACGCCATTATACGGGCGTACAAATTTCGGATAAATCACGGACGTTTTCCACGTTAGACTGACTTAAGAACCGGTTCTAATTTATAACGAGGACATCAGCTTTCGACGATAAATAATAATTTGGGACAGTCAGCTGACCCGAACCTCTTTCTAAACATTTATTTTATGCATGAAAACTCTCGTGAAGGTCGCCCTAAACGAAACCCTAAATTAATTCATGTTCCTGAAATAAATATACTTTCTCATTCGTCGGACAGTTCTGTACCGGTTCGCCCACCTAAGGATTGTTAAAATTTAGACGTGTGGCCAATATTAGAACAAATTAATGTACAATAATATTGAAACAATACATCTAACGTCAGAAATATATAGGTGGTCGTTGTACTCTTGTTACAAGAGGGAAACAGGATCGATGAAGTAAAAGGGGAAGGCAAGCACAAAGAGGGGGGAAAAAAGAAGGAATTAGGCGGAAGAAGTGGAGTGGAGCCCATGCAAAAGCCGCGTAACACGATATTATTTTGCAACTTTACACGTGGCTTAGCGGGCTTCTCTGTCTCCCGACTTCGCCTTTATTATGAACCCCTGATGGGGACGGGGAGGTCGGGGGGGAGGGAGAGAGCAGCCTCACCGGTGACTTTTATATACAGGACAGGGCAAAAACCTGTCCCCGTCCGGGAACCGCATCCGATGCAACGGCGACCGCACACAACGTTCTACGGAACGCCGCACGAAAGGTGCAGGTGCGAGGAAATTTACGAGGGACGAGGGAATATTTATAGGAAAATCGATTGCGACCTAACGGGAAACGAAACTTTTTTTGGGGGGAACGGTACCAGGTGCCGGTAATTCAAAGGACTATTAGCTCGGGGGGTGAGTCACGTCGCGGGCATTACAATAAGTGTAAAGCCTTTCACTTTTTTCTTTTTTTTTAATTTTTACGCTTCGCTGTACCGAACGAAAAAAAAGCACGTGATGGATTGGGTTTACCCTCTCGTGTCTCGGTGCGGTTCATCTAACCACCCGGGCGAAGGGCAAGTTTGCACCACACGCACTCAAAAACCTGCTCTCACCTTTAGGTTGGAAATACTCTGCCTACTGCACCGAGTTGAACACGAAATTCTATGACCATAACAATAGATTTGCTAAAATAAAAAACAAGAATAGGAAATCCACTATTTGGGCTATACCTTGAGGTACCACTGAGGCGTTAGATATTCTGGAACTTATGGTATGTACGTTTATTGTACGTTCGCACAATTTTCCTCTATAATATGGCGGTAGACTATCGCAAAAGCTACAGACCACCTGCCGCGCAACACTCATTTTCCAACGGCCTTTCTCTGAAAAAGAGCCGCCCGAGGAACAATGAAACCATAACACAGACCATAGTGGTTTGACTCGGCCTAGTTACTGCCAAACATAACAACGGAGAAAGGAGGACTCCAAGTGCGATGACCTCGGCCGCTCTCTGCAGCCCGTACACCGGTAAGTCCCAAATAAATTCCTTCGGTAAGGAATTCAACCACAATCCGTTACCATGTTAGAATTAGCACGAATCGAAAAAAAAATATTTACTTACACTCGAAGCAATCAAATTATATCGTGTTTGAATTAATGGGGTTATATCAACTTTATATACAGAAAAAGGTTTAGTAAAGTAGTGTTTGATAAAATGGTTCACGGAACACGAAATTCTGAAGAGTTTAATCCAAAATAGAAAAATCGAAGAAAATTAGGTACACGGTTTAATAATAAAACCAAACAAAATAACTTGTACAACAAGGACTAATATCGTGAAATAACAATCTCCATCTTACCAACAGAAACGAGTTAACCCGAAAAACAAATCGTGACGATATTTCATGCCACACCGAGTTCGCGACGACTATATTTAATCTGAAGTAATTAATTGAGAAAGGCTTTAGGAGAAGCAATCACAATAAAACGGCGCCTTTGGGGACAAGGATAATGACGAAATATGACGCAAACGCTGTCTTTTAATAGCCCCTAATGACACAATATGGTAAATGTTCTTTCTGATTGTTGCCAACGCAGTCGATTAATGCCTACAGAAATGAACGACATCCCATTTTTATAACTGCAATTACTTTTTTCATCCTACAAGACAGAGGTCACCTGAATTTATCGGAGTAGCTCCTATTCAAGCAGTTTAAGCTTCATTACGCGTACCAACTTTAAGTGCAATGCTCTAAATTCATTGCGGATGTTTGTACTGCACGTCAGACATGCAAGTCAGCCATTAAAAATATTATAACGCGATTATATATAAATAGGGATTAATCAAATGGGCGCTTATGGTGGTGTGCACCTAGCGCGCACAATAGGGAATAAAACATTGCTCCAGATATATTCAAGTATAAACTAGTAACTGTAAGTCTTTTTAATATCAGGCTGAAGCAGATATTGCAAGGTTTCTCTCAAAATTTATTCTTTATTAAGTTGTAGCAAGCAATCAGCACTTAATAAGGCAGCAATCAGGTCTAAAAGCGGTGTCCCACCCCAGGGGTAACTAGGCTACCGCCTGTAAATATATCACTGAAAATTTGTTTCAAGTGTTGTAGATAGAGAACTGTAGCTGATGGAAAAGTAACGAACTGTTCGCGAACGTCTTGTTTTCACGTACAACAGAACAGGGGCCCTTATTGACTGAGGAAGACCCCCTGTCAGTCGCTGCCAGCGTAATTTGACAGCGGCTGGCAAATGACATTTTCACACTCAACCACTCACTATTTTTTCTCTATTAATTCTTTCGTTTCTCTCCAGTTTTTACCATTTCGCCCCCCTTTTTTATATACGAATCCCTCCCTCCGTGCGCCTCCCTCGGGAAAGCGCCGGCAAAATTAATTCTCTACTTGTTATCCTTCCAAATTAAATTTGTATCACTCTCCTAAATTTAGAGGTGCGAACGCTTTGTTTCTATCACGCTTTAGGCCTATGTTACCGAGGCCATTAAACTGGTTATAATTACACATATTTGTGTGAGGAAAGGATACATTGAATTTTGGTCTACCTGCTGGCAGACCTAGAGTGGCCTCCATACGAAAGGCAATTAAGACAGGTTTGATCAAGGGAAGGGCTTGTAAATCGGATGCAGGATGCTCATTCAGCCATACAAATTGATCATTAATGCGTCTGTAATACGCACAACACGGAGTATTACTTGCTAACGAAGTAATTACTCCTTCTCGGAACTGCGGCCTTTAAATGCCTCCTCCTCATTGCGCTTTGAACGACCCCCCGGGCCCCCTACAGGCACCTGCCCGCTCAGTGAGATGCAAATATAGAATTTCCGCAGCAGCACTTTGATGGGCAAATTCAATCAAACAACTACACCGTTAAGGCTACACTGTTTAAGAAAATCCCTCCACTGGAATATTAAGTTTCGAACTTTTGGTGCCCAAAAGGTTTAACTCTACGGAGTATCAAGTCCTTTTTTATCAATTAATTGTAATCGGTGATGATATGTAATGGCGATGATGATATATCGAGGAAAATGAAGAGATATTAAGAAATCAAACATCCTGTTCTCTATTAATCTTGGGAAACTACCATACCAGAGCATTGTAGAACTGTTCAAAACTATGAGTGCTTTCGAATAAGTCAAATTTACATAATACATTTATACTTTCTTAGAAGAAAGGCGTGTACCGTCACGTAATGTCATGAGAGTAGAAGGAGGTTTTTGTCAAGTTCAACATTATTCGCAGTCAGTACAAATAGGGTGCGGGGGGGTGGTGGTGTATCGTGAATTATTTTCATTATTAAATATTATAAGATCGGGCTCTTTAAACGGGGATTTATTTACAATAGGTTAATTACTAAAGATTTAATTACTAAATCACTCCGAAACTCCCTAGGAATTTTATAGGGATTAAAAAAAGACCCCAAAAAAAAATTCGGGGGGCCAAAATATGGAACTATGGGTTAATTTATTGCTCGGGACCGACGTTAATGTGCAAGTGGTAAAAGCATTACCGGGACACGGGGCCCTGCCATAAATAAACGTCGGGGCTGCGTTATCTATTCGGTGAGGCATAACTCATTCTAATAAATGTGTGAGCCCCGCAATGCCATTTGTGAAACCGAACGGAATATTCAACGCATTACGAATTAAATCGATCGCTGATCTATAAAAGTATCGACTTAACGTGTTAACGCTCGTTTAGGCTTCTTTGATAAATGATATTCGAAAATGAAACCCTCGCGCTGATATGGTTTTTATGAAAATTGAGTAATTAAACATTACGTATCACCAATGGCATGTTATAATTTCCCATTAAATAATAATTATTTTTGGAGTACTATTGATGTAAATAGGCCTCTATTTTGTTCAATATAGAATAAATTATTTTTATCGAATTTGTAGTTGGCTAATATTGCCACCCATAGTTGGTTATATTCAAATTGAGGAGGCACTTCAACTGTGCCTGCAATAGAGTTCAACTTCGGACATGTACAATAATACCTTCAGTGAACTACGGTAGGCCACGGTTCGGAAATGAACTGACGATTTAGAAATTGTAGTGGCCCGATTAGTCGACATTCTTAGTTTCTCTGAACTGATATTTTTTTTTTACTTTGAGGACATTTAATTTAGCACCTACGACAACGTGAAAACAATCTGCGTGGAAAAAATTGGCCGGAATTCTCGAAATACTGAATAGTCCAGTAATTGGCCGGCACTAATGAACGAAAGGCTCCAATCACAAAAGCGATATTGTCGACTAATTGCCAAGTACTGGTGGTTGGCGTATATTCAAAGAATAATTATTGTTTACAATCCATCGTCCTACGCCTTGTGAGCAAAACAGTCGGTGAATTCGATCTCAAAAATGGGGGAGGGGGGGCGCACAATTTCTTCTTTTAACTTTCGAGCCCTTACATAACTTGTGACCTTAGCTTTGTGACGTGGTCATTAAACAGGCGGAAAACCCGGAGCATAATTTGCAGCGAAACGTGAAAGAGACACGAAAACTTGCGTCTCTGTAATTTAAACCTGTTCTTTAAAAAACAGACCTGAACAATGACAGCGTTCTTAGTAGAAATAAGGCTCCTTGAATTTCAACCTAAGGCTGACCCCCGGAGACCAGGTCTACGCCGATGTCTGCACGTACACATTTTCTATACAGGTTTTTAAAATAAATATATATTTATGAATAGTGTAATGGCATCGTGTTGAACAGAATCGTAATTCTCTCTAAATAAAAACGATATGTACAAACGATAAAATATATGGATGAAAATAAAACTGATTCTTCTGGACCATAAAATAGGCTTAAACAGCTGGATGTGTTTAAGCATATATCTTTTGCTGGAATTATATGTTTACTGTTATTTGTCCATTCGAACAGTCAGGTCATAATAACATCTGTTTTGATTTCTCGGCATAAACATAAACGACACTGTAATAAAATTTGTTAACGCATTACGGCAATAATACAAAATATTTAGACTCGCTCGGTGAAACCGGATAATCTTCAATAAAGACCATTATTATTTAAATTCTTCCGACACCCACAAGGCCGCTGTTCCACTCGAAAACAAACCTGGGGATATTCCGCTTATAGGTCTAGGTGTTCACAGCGATGGGGAGTGTAACAGCTGTTGGGCGGGGGGGGATAACAGCTGTAGTAAAGGGGCAGCTGCCCTTCTTCAATAGTAACATCATCAGCTGTGCCGTGGGGTCACAATTCACCCCTCTGGCGCGACCTCGTCCCCACAAGGCCCCGCCGTATACCCCAATCGCCAGCCAGTTCCCCCCAAAACCGTTCCTACTATGCTACAAGGGACACTTGTACGTTACAGTAATTTATTGAGAATAAAAGTCGGGCGAGAAAATCAGATACAACAGGTAATAAAAAAAGAATACCAGCAATGAAAAATCACATTTTGGAGATCCGAATCCAAATATGGACACTTTCAAACAATTTGAAAAATAAATTATAATTCATTTTTTGTATCCACAATAAAATTGTAACGGGGCAACAAACGAAATTACAAATTACTGTGCACATTAATGAAACCCCACTATCTCCAACACTGACTAAATGCCAGGTTTTAAATTTTACAAAGATTGTTTTTTTTTTAAATGCATTTTTAGCATCTATAGTTGACCATTCCTGTTGTACACTCGAAAACTTTACTGGTCGCGTTTCATAAACCCACCCCCACTTCCATACAGGAAGCAGCTTTCTAGGCCAGACCGAACACATGCTGGGTGTAAGTCAGATATTGGAAAGATTAAATTTTCGATTCCCGAACATCCCGGTCTAATTTTAGACGCTGCTCTGTGGAAAAAAGAATCCCATCACCGAGCTTTGCTCCCCTCTTTCAGACAGGAGTCGGCCGGTTGGCAATTCTTGGCCAATACCGGTTATACCTCTTGCGTCAGTTCCAAATTTGTGCCTTCCCAGACTCCGCGACCTACTAGAGAGAGCCTCCCCTCCCTCCCCACTACCTTTTTTTTATACCCCAATATAAATTCAGAGGCCGGTTATCCCCTCGGGCTGGGTTCTATAATGGCGAAACTTGTACCCGCCCGATAGAAATTGTGTGTAGTGCCCTCGTACCGGGGTCGGGCCTTTCCCCTCGTAATTATACCGAGGGCCCGATTCATCCCCGTACCTACGGCCGGTGCATAACGGGCAGGCGACCCTACGCCTTATATAGTTTTACAATCCTCCCAGTTATATTTTTGATCGTGTACAGCAAGTTTATGCCAATCAATGACTCATTTTTCTAAAACAATAGTCAGCCTTTTTTAAATGAAAATGAACTGTGTTTCACAGCAAGTTATGATTCGTCATTTACTATTTGGCAATGGGAACTGCCGACTTGAAATCTGGAAAGCGTTCGGCAGTTTCAGCCTCGATAATTTTCCACTACGACAGCTTCCCATTACTGCTGGCTAACTTACTACGCCCGGCCGGCAGGCGTCCAACATTATTTCAGAAAATTTAAATCTCAAACACTTAATAATTTGCCTCGTTGACAGAGGAGGCTCGAAATAGAACTTAAATCGCGCAAAGAGGCGTTTAATTTGAGAATAGATTTCTCATTGGTACTTCCTCCACTTTGTAACGTTCGGGCCACATTGTTTTGTAATTTAAAAAGTTTGACAGTGTTTTTCTTTTTGACTTACTATGATCAAAGACCTTTCCCCCGTAAATTCCTCAATAAAATTACGAAAGTGGTAACGAAAAGCAGAAAATTAAACATACGTTAAGACAATTTATGTGGAGAACGTTGTTCGGTTTATGACGATGGTAGCGTAGGAGTGCCATTACAGTACTAACGGAATTCTACTGAACATTGAAAGAGACCATCACTGGACTGGTTTAGAGGCCAATAAAGCGTCACGAGACGCTATTCGTATATTGTCGTTACCTTCGTAGACACTGGAAGTCGATTGCCAAACCCTAAATTTCACCGCATTGCAACTGAGGGATTGGAAATCGAATTTTAGCATTCAACATTGAGTCGGGTCAATGCACCTTTCTTAAGCTTCGGCACCGATCCAACATTTAAGTAATAGTAACACTGATACGTAAAAGTCGTCTTGGGTTTGTTGACTCGTTCGATTCCAAGGATTTCGAACGGACAGAGAGCAACGGCGAGGGGGAACCCAAGTGGCATCATTCCACCTGGTTACGTAACGCGGGGCGGACCTTATGTTGGCCACAACATGACCACCTATAGTGCAGATAAACTCCACCGACCGACCGGCCGGCCGACTTGGGCATGGAGTTTTACCAGTATTCAAAATAAAATTCCCGAGACCATAAAACTAGTCGACCTAGTAAAAGACAGGGAGTCCTTGCAGAGTTCTTTGACACGTCCGAAGGATTTCAAGGCTCTTTCAGGTCGGGAATGAGGTCAATACGTAGTAAAATAATTATTTATGTCGCCAACGAAGCACAATCTATTTCAAACGACAGATTTGAATTATGTTCGCTTATTTTACGGCGTGATTAAAATAAAAATAATTATAATTCTGTGGAAGACATTTAGGTCGACTATTTGCGAATTTGAATTGCACAAAACATCTAGAACTAACGATAGACCGATCTGCAAAACTAAATTTGTTCCTTTGTATTTCATGAAAAAAGAAAGTGAGCAATATTAAAACTATATACATATATATATATATATATATATATATATATATATATATATATATATACACATATACACGTGACCAGTTTCGTACAATACCAAAAGAGAAATACGAAATAAGGTGGGCAGGTAGGAGGGAGCTTTGTTAACACAACTGTCGAGGTTTTGTGTCACACACACACACACACACACACACACACACACACACACACACGGTGGACGCGACCGTTTGCGATGTGCAATAGTGCCGCCACTTTCTACCGCGGCCCCTTTGCCAGCCGACCGACCTGCCGGGGACATTGAACCCGGCATTTGGGTAAAACGCAACCCGTAAAACAACCACCTCAGCACGGAGGATCGAGCGAAACTTGTCCATCTTTCCCCATTTTCCTCATCAGAAGGAGCGAAGTATAAGAGCCCGAAGAAGCCGCTTCGGGGCGTCGCGTTTTCAAGCCGCGGCCGATGACCCGCCCATCTCGGCGTTACTTAACACCTTCGATCTCACAATCCCCAAGTTCCCAAACTCTCTAAGCGTCTACTCGCCCTTACTAACCAATTATCCACAATTAATGGCGCACTTACGCGCCGTAAAATAACAAGGTACACAATCGACGGTTCTATTCATAAATAGAACGGTATATGATGTGCCAGTGACGCGGCGTGGATCATGACCCGCCGTCAGGGCTACGAGCGTTAAAATAAATAAAACATTATTGTAATGTCCATAATAAGCGCAAAGGGAATATTTTTGATGCCCTCTCACTTGTCCAAAGTGTCTCCACCCCTCCAGGGAGCACTAGGTAAATGGGACCGACGGCATAACGCGCCAGCTTAACAACCTTCACCGAATTCGACGGTTAGAAAAAGTCTGGAGCCGTAAGAATCTGGATCGTATTTTCACCACGATCGATCCGAGTACTCGAGCAGAACCTTTTCGCCAACTTTGCTGGAGTGACTGAAAAACCCGTCTGAGGAATCCGTTCTCTCCGCCGACCACTTTTTTAGGCCGCCGGAATACCGTAACGTGCCACAAAACAAATTTGGTTTTGATCTCGTTTAAACGATTCGATTGATCTTTAGGTCAGTCATTTGCCCGGTTCAGGAACATTTGGGTTACACTAAAATAACGGAAATTAAAAACAAAAAATGAACTTTATTAATATCGTTATTTTAGGAATGTTTTTATATTTCAAGGAAGACTGCAGGGAATTTAATTGGGAACTCATATCTAGGACTTAACGATGAGCATCGTACTGCCCCATGTGATTTCACACTTTTCATTTTTGCAATTGAATGATATATGATTTGTATGGGTGCAGACTGTACCTGTTAAATACACTACTACTAAATTTAAAATTCAATTTACGAGCAGGGTGTATCCACCGAATCCAGAGGAATACGGAACAAAAACTTCTATCGACCGAAGAAGAGGAAAAGTAAAATCAAAAACTAAATGCCGACAGGTATTCGGGAATCGTGCGGTGGTCATCTCCATCAGCCGGGTGGGGCCACGCCCCTACGTCAACGCTTAGTCCCCCGCCAGACACGCCTCTCCCCCCACACTGTTTACTGTTTTCTTCCGGTCAACTCACCCCGCACAGGAAGCCGGCCGCCCTTATCTATCGGCAATGATAATTCAATCCTCATTTGCATCGAACGAACCGTCCGATCAATTGTTCGGAGCCCGCATAAAATTCGGGGTTATTTGTTTTCAACATACCCTTTCGTGAAAATTACGCGAAGCGCGCGAACAATTACTAATGCATAAAAAATAATGATAACTGCCGTGTTCGTGTCGAAATACGACGCAATATGGGGATGGAACCGGCCGCTGGACATTTTTAACAGCGACGCTTTTACGTAACTAAAAGCGGAAACTGATATTTTCGTGCAATCTGTAGGTCATCAGCGACGGGACGACCGCTCGGCGTCCTTTTTTTTCAATTAGAGTCCCACCGCGGAATAATTTCAATGTCATAACCTGTTGTAATATCGCCACGAGTTCAGCAATCGGGGGGAAGCGCAAATTGTCAGTTAATTCGACCCGGCATTCGAAATTGAATTCCTACTGACGGGATGTATTTATCGTGAATAGAAACATCCGTGTTATAATTCTTAGGAGGTAGAATAAACTGCCAGGAAATGAATCCGCTAACAATACTGTTTTTAGTAGCATTACGCATGTCGGTTCTTGACGACTGTCAAGACTCCCGGTGACTAGAAGTCAAAACATGAGACAAAACCGGAGGGTGGGGAGAGAAGATGTGAAGACATTCCGAACGGTAGTGGAACCTGAGTGGAGTAGGGGGTCGGGCGATGAATGCGAAATGAGCCGTAACGGGAGGCCAACTGCGCAGTAGATACCGGGGGGGGGCAAAGGAATCTGCGTAGCGTGTCCGCGGCCGAGGCGGTGAGAGGGCGCGCGCCCTCTACTTTCTCCTCGGCGAGTAGACCCGCCTGGAAAGGACTTGCCGAGGCAAAGTGCAGCCGCCGCCCCGGGCTCTACACGTCGCCGCCCGGGGAAAGTGCCGACAATTCAGAACCGAGAAGAAAGGCCGTTAAAGGGGTGAACGATCGGGGACCCAGAATCGTGTTAGAGACAGAGTGATGGAGTGGGGGCAGAGGGAAAGAGAGAGAGAACTTCCCACCCCTTGCTTGTGGAGGTCAAGAGACTCTCGAGAGTTCCTCCTAGCCCCGAGCCTTTCGCTTGCATTATTAAAGAGTCGATTCAATTACGAATATCATAAGCGACTTGTTTTTTCTCCAAAATAAGCTAGAACTGGGTACTTAGTAGCTACATAACAAGTCCGCTTCATAGACATTTACAGTATTTATTTCGTTATAACATCGTACAAATATAAGCCAATATAGCAAGCTATAACGCGGAGGAGCTTTTACTATCTTACAAAAACGCACAGAAACAAAGCAGCCGTTCACAAAAAACTCTAATAGCCGTAAGAATTTGATTTGGCGATGACTAGGCGTCAATGTTCTTTAGGTTTTACGAACTATGGATTTTACACGCCCGAGTCTAGAATAGAATTAAGCCTCTAGCCACGGTGTCCCCTTTATACTAATTGGATTTTCACTGTTCTTTGCGAGTCTCGCAAAGTCCCCGTCTTACTATCCCAAGGACAAACAATTTTCCTACAGAGACTGCCGTTTTAAAAATGATATTCACACGTTGAACCCGCATTTTAAAATTGGTATTCCCTTCGATCCTAAGACGCCTGACAAAGGGGCCTTATCTTATCTGGGAAATTTTTTTTTATCGAAATCCAGGTAGGCAGTGTGTTGGAGCCGGCGCGGCTGCGCCCTCGGCTGAATATGCAGACACCTATCCTGTAAGGAGACTCTCGAGACGCGGGGTGAGGTGAGGAGAACAGCTGCCGGTCAACAGCTGCTTACCTCGTGGGGAGGAAGCCCATATTTCGATGCGGGCCGCGATATTTTCACACTCGGCGGGAAGGGAACGGCCCCGACCTGGTACAACCGTTCACGGTCAATCGTTAGAGCGTGGTGCACCTGAAAACCTATTCACACCACCGGTGACAGGCCATAAATAATGTAAAATGTCCATTTCGGCCGGCGGCACGTGACTCGGCCGTCGTTTATCCCAACGCACGCATTATCCGATCTCCGGATATAACAAATGGATCCGAATAATTTCCACGCCGAAGCCGACGCGTGACAAATTGCACGAAAATAAACGGTTCGAATTTCGGTATAATTTATTGACGAAATTTAAAAACGATAGCGACAATTGCGAGAGGAGTTCAATGTTCAAGGATACAGGCAAAAACGATTACTGGAGGTTTTTTAACAGACGCGGACAAATCGTCTATTATTCTCCGCTCAGTTCGTCCTCAATGCGTTCCGAATAATCTGGGCCATTAAAATTGTCTACTTTCCCTCAATGGGGTACAACCGAAAAGAAAAGACTTTCAATTACATTAGGAGGGCTCCCCAAAGGGCCCCCTCGCCCAAATGAAAGGAGTTGTTTTGTTGGCGGCCGAAAGAAAAAAAAGGAAGAAGGAGAAATGTTTAAAAACGTCTTTTCAACAAGTAGACATTTTCATCTTAAAAACCTGGAGGCCTTTTATACAGTTCGAAACTGCCGAAAATTCGAATGGCGAAGGGGGGCGGCGCGCGCTTGCATAATGGCTGGCCGCCAGAAAATACTGTATTGAACTCGGAGTAGATTATTCTTGTAAATGCTATTTCCTCCAGCGTAATAACAATTATCGGACATTTAATTACACTGTCTTACCTCACTACACATCATTATAACGTAGTAGGATATTTTCATCTGGATAGAGTACCGAATTTTCTTTCCATTCCAAATATGAATTTGTATGTATGTGCGAGTACGTAATATATACGTATATTGAATTTATAGTGTATTGCGAAATTCCCTCAATATTAGTTAGACCGGCAACTAGGGGATTTGTTGTATGGAAAGTTCCGGGTCCAGGAAGGAAGAGCGGGAGGACCGACAGAAGAAGGGAGGCCTCCTCCCCCCAACTGGAGCGGCAGCGGCCAAATTACTCGGCATCGTGAGTAGATTAGAATGCACTGGGGACTAACGGGAATCGGCGGAGAGAGAAAGAGAGAGAGAGAGCGAGCATGCAGCTCTCCCCTTCCCTCGGCCAACAGATCGAATCTAAACGGCCTCCAACAGAGTCCCGGGGAAAACGGGACGCTCCCTCCGGCCGAGAAAGAATTAAACGAGTTTCCAAGACCAATAAATCAGATCTCCTAACATTTGATTTATCTTAAGATAGTTGCAAACGGGTCAGGAACAGTATCGACTCTATGAGTTTCTGACTCCTCTCTATTAGGTTGGTACTGCCAGCTTCACGCCATCGTCAACGATACTCCCCCCTCAGTATTATTGCGAAGTGATAATAACGAATAAGTATTGCAAATTATATTTAATTATTAAATAAGCCCGTGCGGATAAATCGCATATATTATACGCGATTACGAATATACTGGAAAATATATATATTTCCAGTTATAAAAATTATTATCATCAAATTTAAAAGGAGGTTGGATGAATGATTATTTCTAAGAATATCTTCCAAGTATCCACGAGGCAATTACAATCGTAATTATCTTCAAACTTAATACCGTTAAGTGGAAAAAGAGATCATCTCCGGTTGTACCGCAGAGGACGACCCACTTTAAAGCTCGCCTAAATGCAAATCGGAGTAAAGTTCCACTTCTAAGCCAGTATCTGGTACTTAGACTACGGTGCCTAAAGCCGAACTTTTCTCAACTGAACCGTCCGAGGATCTTCCAGAACTGTACTTGGATTTTAGGGAAAAAGACTTCCGCCGATTACGAACAGACTATTAATAATTAAAAAACCAATTTCCGCTCTAACTAGACAACTATCAAGTTCTAATTTATACAGGTTCGCGGGACCTCAAAAAATATAAAAAAAAACAAAAACTAAATGAGTGCATTAGGTACAAGAGGAATGTTTACATAAGCAGATAGCGTTGTTTTTAGTTTTTGAGAGTGCCCATCGCACAGACCGTTATCGTATCAACGTATGACATATTTACAAGTCTAATCTCATTTTCCAAACATATGTTCCCAGTGATCCCGATCAATTTATAATACGGAAGCGGCTGATTAGTAACAACACCCATTCACCTAATACTACACAAGAAATAAATATACATTCGGGGAGTACCCGAAATACACATGTTTCCAGTTTCCAGGTTATTCTTACGAAGGAACCTTAGTCTTCAAGAAAATAGTTGTCGGGCAAATGTAATACGGCAGTGTAAGGTCAGAACTTTGGTACAAGTAAATATCGCATGTACATCGTCATCATGCTGACATCATTTTGTCAACAAATATTCGCCATAAAACTAAACGGAAAGTCGAAACGTGAGTCATTTATTTATATGACAATCAGAACAGCTGTTCAAACCGATAGTTGCGCCAATAACGTGCACAGTTTACAAAAGCAGTTTGGAGAAATTTTCTCCGTTTTACCACTGGCCAAAAACTGAATTATATTGCATATAAAACTCTAAATTTTAAAATTATTATTCCATTACAACGGTGCATAGAGAAATAAAACCCTGCATGCTAGGAATTTGTTTTTCCAGGATAAAAATTGTTGTAAGCACACAAAGTCACAGACCGTACTCTGATAAAATTAAAACTTGAAACAGAACGCTCCGATGCGAATCCATAGTGACAGGATCTTTTTACAATATCGTAGAATTCAAAGCGTTGAAATGTTTTACAATACTCTAAAAGTTTATATCAATTAACATCATGGAAATGTGTTTTCCCCATTCTTATAACCGAAGACCGGTGTACCATCAGCTGAAACATTATAACCATATGTTTCTGCGATATTTTTGGAACACATTCCCCTCTTCCGGGAAGTTTTACTTCACGTATCTTAAAAAAATGTTTACGACATTTTCCAAAGAGCGCCGGTTACCACGATAATATCGTTATTATGATATGCCCTGCGCTGCTTTGGGGTGCAATCTACCCCGAAGATGAAAAATTACAAAATTTGAACTTTGGGCGGATAAACATTGGTATCCAAAACACCGAGAGGGGGACTGATACGTTCCCAAACCCTGCCTTGTGTGCACACACACCGGGGGACAGAAAATTATATCGGTCCATGTCTCCAATCCGGTTTTCTTTTCGGGATGAGATAACGGTACTACGCACACGGGCGGTAGAGGCGGCTCGCTCGCACGGGCCAACTAAAAATAGACGGGTCGATTCCCCAAGTGGGCGACCAGATGGTGCAGTCTGGGACCCCGCCGCTTAGGAATAGTCCAGGTCTATAATTACTCGGGCGGCGGCCACGTCTCACAGAAAAAGAGACCAGCTCGCTCTCTCTCTCTCTGTCTCGCTCTCCTCCTGCCTCCCTCCCACCCATCCGTTCAAGATTAGGAGGCACCGGCCTGTTAAAACACACTCGAGGGCCACCATATGGGACCGGTGACGGGCCTAGCGAAACCCAGTCATTCACAAAACTCCCCGACCCTATTCTTTATACCAAAAGCCACTCCCACCCGAGAGGAGGTCAAAAAATACCTCACAATCTGACCTAAAATGTTACACTCCTTATTCATGAAATTAAACCGCTCCCACTTCGGAAACTATAATCATTTTTAAATTATTGTTATACAATTCAATGGTATAACAAATATCGATAAACTATATATGAGAAAATATATTTTTTTTTCTACTTGAATCTAAAAAGTTATTTCTGGAATTATATCATTCAATTAAGAGAACTAGTTTTACTAGTATTAGTAAAGCTCGGGTGTTTCAATTAGTTCCAATTTTGGAATTTTACCGTATTCCACTTGTAAATGTGGTTCCATTTTTTATCTACGAATTTGCTTTTCAAGCTGTGCCGAAGGCCTTGAAATATGTGGAACGGTGTGGGTCATCGCTAGCCCCAACAACTTTTAACAACGCAAGGAAAAGACGCCACGTGAAGCTGTCGGTTATAAACAGTGTTGCCGGATCGTGTTCCAGGAAATTTCTTTGAGAGAACGGATGCATCGAAACTGGTAAACAAGGGATTAAGGATTTATCCTAATCGCTGTAAAAAAAAAGCATTCTCGTCGACCTAAAATTAAAAATGAAATTACCCCCTATCTTTATTTTAGTCTGCAATAATTCTTTTTCTATCCTTTCCTAAGCTTTTAACATTTCTATACATATACCTAATTAAAAAAAAAATAAGAAGCCCGATAAAAAAGGTTTATAAATCCAACATTACCACTACATCAAAACATAATGTTTACACTCAAACTTGACTTTCCGAAGCGCATTTCACTCGATGACCTTAGAATACAAGTAGAACCGAGTTTATTTTAGTATTTACTATCAGTCAATGGCACTAGACGGCCGACAGACTGTGAGATATGCCGGCGGGTTTTACTCATCCTAAGCTATACTTAGTTTGTACTCTGGATTTTTAAGAGCCTAAGGAGGACTTGGTGGAGCGTGGTCTCGAGCGCCATATGGGAGAGGTGGCGCGTACCGTAGGGTACGGGGATGAGCCCCGGTCAAAAGCACACGCCCATAAATAACCGGTGTGACTCATGTTCTTCGGGGGTACAAGTGACTTAATGGGCCGATTGAAGGGGGGGGGGTCAACGGTTCTGTTTTTCTAGCCGAGTCTATTACAAGCGTACCGTAAATTAAACCCCGACCGCTTAAACAGCTGGAAGTCAAAACTTCGAAACCGTGCGAACACAATGGAAATGATCAATTCACAGAACGGCTACGCGACTATAGTGGGGGTCATTTAAACAGAAATTATAATACAATTCTCGCAATTGGACGAACAAAATAATGAAACGCTACATATGCATAATGTTGCATAAAATTAACACATAACTGTCAGAATAATGCGAGAAGTTAAAAAGAATCCCACTTAGGAAATTTCCAAGAATTAATCGAGGAAGGATATTTATGGGGCAAGTAATTTAGAGTAGGTATATACCATGGAAAAGATTCGTGCAAAAGTGGTATTTATGAAGTACATAAATAAAAAAAACGAGCCTTCGGTATATTAAACTATCTAAGGAGCAACATACAACGTACAATAATATAAAATTTAGAAACGTCGAATTTATTTGTTTTTTCGTTTAAAACATAAGAATTTTAGTGTAAGATAAAAAAAAACCCCGACTGCCGTTAAATCAAAGCGGCAAACCGGAGGGACACCTGGCTCTGACCCGGACAACAATGCCGGTACCGGCCCCATTGTGCCGTCCTTTTAAAATTGGAGCATTCTCAGAACGAAGTTCACAGGGGCTGTGTATCAACGATTTCAAAACTTGGGGCGGAGAAAGACGACAAAGGGGAGAATTTGCTACCTGGACCCTGGCGGTCGCTTACCTGATCCCGGACCCGAAATGCCCCAGTATTTAACAGTATAAATAGTCATCCCAGTTAACTTCTCGGGAATGTAACATTTGTAGCTTTAAACAAAAAAATAACGGCCTATCAGCTGTTACTGATTATCGAATGACCTTGCACTACAAAAGTTATTAGCGAGTTTTTTTTTAGCTTCCAAGAAAAATGCGTAGGCATAAAAAATACCGTATAAAAACTTGGGTTAATATCCGATCCGCGAAATACACTGATGCACGACCGAAATCGGCGACAAATTAAAACGCCGAAAAAAATGAGTCCAATAATATAGAACGAAGCGTATCTACAAGATCCGTTCGAAAAAAACAAAAATGTATCTGTATTTCCGGAAAATTAAATTTCACGGAATAGGTAAGTTGGCTATTCGGAGAAATAGGTCGAAACTATTTGTTAGAATTATAAAATATAAATAATTACGGCGGAATTATTACTAACGTAATATTTTTTGTTGCCGGATTACGTGAGAAAAATGTGTTCAATGGAGACCTGAAATATTTCATTAAGGTAAGGCCATCTAAACCGACGGAGCAATAAAGGAAGAAATTATGTAACTCTTCTCACAGTTCCGAGTCTAACGCATTGCACTATATTCGAATAAGGAAAAGGGCCAGAATGTTATTGATAATAGCTGATAACTATAGCAAATCGCTTAGGTTAAAGCAACATGGTGAACAGCTGACCTACCGGCGGGATATGCCACGTTCGGACAAAACGTCATGTAACGCGAAGACGACACGCGCCTCATTTTCGGCTCCACCTGTGCTGTAAATTTCGTACAAAACTCCATCCATCGCCGATCACATGACACATTGTTTACCGGTCTGGCCGAACAGCCGTTCCTCGCGTGTGACAGAAGAAAATCAAGCTCGTAAACATGGCTGATACAGAGTGAACATATTCTTTACCTGCAATAGCCCCCGATGTCTTCCTCGTAGTGCTGCAAATCCTCCAGGCGTATTTTATCCTCACTCCTACCGAGAGACGACATAATTAGCACAGAACACACAACAATTGTTCAATTGTTCTTCACTAGCATATAAAATAGTACACAAAACACTAAACCCGCAGAGCAGAGCATACGTACAACGCCTCACAGCGTGTTGTTATGTCTCTCATTGGCGGGAAACAGCTGAAGGGAGTTTCACTCCTGTATACCTACGCACCACCCTCTATGACGCATCGCATATATCCCACCAGAAAAGTTATTTTCCTTTATCATTTCAAATAGCTTTAGACTCCCGCAAACTTTCGATAAACAATTTTCTCTAAATATATCGCTTTGTAATGAATTATAATGCTTTCTTTGGAGGGACTACTTTATGCATGCTCACTCTAGCGACGCTACCGCTACGCCCTAATAAATTTGTCTTATTTTACGTATATATAGCACTTAAATTGAGTTCTGATATAAATAGGTGGGCTAAATTCGATATTGAACCATAAAAAAGAGAAATATCTTTCTTAAGTACTTCACAAACTTATTTGACAACACATAGCACCACACCCTCCAAAAGTGGGAGCTCCTGCTATCTGGTGGATTATTTCCGAAACTAACCAGGACTTAAATTAAGATATCAACTTGAGAAAAACTTGAACATTTCGATTATATGTTAGACTCGAAAAAAATTAAAAATAAATTTAATACCCGATTCATGGTATGACAACTGGATGTAAGGTGTAGACAACTAATTCTACTTATGCTCCTATTCCTGTGTTAACAACTTTTATTCTTAAAATGTCATTTATTGCTTATACGCAAGATGAATGTTGTGAATTTTATGATATAGGTACATAAATGAACCTGAGGCCATCAAAAATGAACAGGCACAACTAATAACAGCATTTATGACCTACTTCAGTGGCATAAGATTTAACATGTGGCCAACAATTAATATTATTCTGCAATACTTAATCACTCTCTTCACATTCTGAAATATTACCTAAAATGATGATCTTTATATACAAAAATATAAGTAGCAAATAATTTGCTATTTTGGCAAGGTAATGCAAAATTATTGTGTTCAACAGAAATATAATATGCCAGTGGAAACTATGCAAAGTGCATGTTAAATAACTTTTTTTACAAATATACAGGCTTTGCCAATAAACTTCTGTATTCATGCTTCCGTATATCTATATATAATAACAATGTTCAGGAAGAAATGACAACACTGACAGAGATATAACAATATCTCTGAAGAGAAATATCAACAAAATATTTTTGAATGTACATTGTCTTTTGGCTTACATAAATTATACAAATTTGATTCTATATACATAATTATAAGGCAGCTTATGACAAACAGGCAATAATTTGACTTACATTCAAGTTTTGATAAGAATTGTGATTTAAGTATAGTACAAAATTATATGTTTGTCAGGTACATGGGTAGAATCCAGCATGACTTTATAGCTCCCTCAATTGAAATATTCATTTATAAAGCTGAAAAAGTTTATTTATAGAAAAAAAACCCAGAAATATGATAAAATTTTGACCATTACCCTAGGGCTATAAACCTGAATAATTACTTCTGCCAGCTACATGTAAATTAAAGCAAGAAAATTCACAATCATAAACAATTTCAGCTTTATTGCTGCCACAGAAAGGAATTATTCTATAAAATAAAATTACTCACATAGATGTAATTTTCTGTATAGAAATTAATAATAAAAATTACCATAATCCAGATAATTAGAAATAATATAACAAAACATGAAAAATTATAGAAATAAAACTGTAATAATTCTTACAGTTTTAATTATATAAATTTTTAAATCGTTAACCAATATATATTATGCTTGTAAATTCATACACACGACAATGCACATAGCTTCACAATTTAAAAAAAATAGAACACATTTTTATATTGCTTATTTTCAATGGAGATACTTAAAATAGATTCAATTATTGAGAAATTATGAATTATATTTTATAAAGTAATTACTAAATAATTCAAAAACTGAAAAAAAAATGTTCAGCATTAAATAATTTTTGCATGCACAAGAAAAAATTTATAAATAACATACACAAGTGAACATTTAAAAAAAATGCTAGAATATACAAATTAAAACTACAAACATCTTCCAATTAAAATGCATAATCACGAATAATACCTTGCATAATATACGTTGATATATATCTCCTAGGAGATGTAACTCTTTCATAATTATTTTAATACAAAAATATCAAATTTACCTTAAAAACTATTACTTTCTTTTAAATCAGAATTTATATTTATATATATTTCTAATCATATTTATATATTACATAAACTAAATATGGCATACTTACCAACTATAGCATGACTATCATGCATTAAAAGACTAATGTTTCAATTACCTATGCTTAGGATAATTTACAACAATAATCATGGTTTATTCCATTATTATGGGAATTCCAACAGGTCATAAATTTTAATGAATACATATGTACATTCCTAACAGTGGAGTGTTATTACTATCATAATTGAAATGTATTATGACTTGATTTTTAAGCATATCCTACTTATGTTAAACATTAGTCTACCCACAATGGCTTTCAGAAAACCTAAATGGACAATAATGAAGTGCAAATATGGTGAATAGTAAAAAGGTTCGTTAGGATCCAAATCTGATCTAACTTCTGTATTATTAATTGAATTTGGCATAGTGTAATTTGGAAATTAATCATCTAAAAGAAAAATCAAGATTGAAAAATAAAATCAAGTGATATTACTTCAAGTGATGTACTATTTCATCAGTACACCCAATAATGTTAAAATTGAAAAGATTGGGATCCATTTAAACCTTGCTTCATTTTTTACAAACCCTCCAAAAATTAATTCAAAATAACACAACTGATCAATGTTTTATATTTATAATTAAATGAATTAGATAATGTTGATAAAAAAATTAAATCAAATAATTAAAAGAAAGTAACAAAATTATAGATCACTTATCTAAGAAAATACAAAAACAAAATATTTGCAATGTTCAAAAATTAATATTACAAGCCTCAAATTTCTTCCATTAAATTAATGAAATTAGTTCAGTCTACAATTGGTAAGCCACAAGATTTTCAAATATTTTCTTCAATGAATGTCTCAATGCTCATCAAGTCTCCAAAAATTTCCTAAGGAACTGTACATAAAACACATGACAAATGGTAGAATAGTTCTGATTTTGTATGAAACCATATAAGAATTTGTGATGAATATATTTTCAAAAATGTCATATGTACATGCACACACCAACAATCAAATTGTACTTCAAATATACAAAAAATAATTGTCCTATCTTGTAGCTCGTGATGGTTACAAGAAATAGTACGCAAGTATGACTGAACAATGTTTAAAGTTATTATTACTTAGATATCCTTGAGTTACCATCTGTGACCTATAGAATTAATGTGAAAGATTTTGAACAGCATAATGTTCTGATGTTCAATTTAACAGTGTTCCTGCAGAAGCCAAATCAGTAAGGTTTTATTGTGATGTCAATACATATACTGATGTAGGTGGACATTTGAATGAATTTACAATTTAAAAATATTGCATGACAATATAGGCTAAAAGGAGTAAAACTGTGCAAAAAATTGTTTGGCAGCAATAAGCAATACAGATGCATTTTCTATTATTCATTAGTAATATGTAATGGTCTTAACACCATTCTTAACAATCCTGCTGATAGTTCTTGGCAAGAGAGATTAGGATATTTCTGAGTCTGATACACAATCTGAAACAATATTTCCCAAGGGACCAGTCTACAAGTTTTGGTAATGAAATTGTGATTACCTGGTATATTGAATGGTATATATGCCAATGTAAATTCTTTTTCCTGTAGTTATAATTTGTATTTTAATTGCCTAATACACCAACTAATGCACTTCTTCTCTGAATATAATTATAGATTTATAAGATGTATCATACAGTTTGCACTGCACATCATAGCCCAATAAGAAACCTCAGGTGAACTAAAGTTTTATTTAATATAATAAACTGAAACAGAAACAATGTTATCCACTTGCAAAAGCCTTTCACACAGAAATAAAAACAACCTCTATGGTACTCATATAAAGCAGTAATGTAAATTTGAAAAGTATGCCTGGTGTTAAAAATTATGAGATTTTTTTGATATTACTCCAAGTCAAATCACTTATGAAATTAATTTGCACAATTACTACTTACATATATACATAATTTCCACTGCACATAATATTAAAACAGTTTCTTCAATCCGGCTTTCATTCTCTCTTGAGCTGGATTCACTTTAATCTTCAGTTGCTGTATCAGATCATGGATCTTCACTGAAGGTCCAACTTTCTTTCCAGTTAATTCAATTATATCATCTTTGGCTAGTTCCAATAGAGCTTTTCCATTTATTTTCTTTAAAAACAGTAAGAAAAATTGAATTTAAAAATTGAAGACAATAATGCTTTTCTTAATATCCACAAAAACAAAAGGCTATTTGTTGCTACAACAATGTTTCTACACTGTACAGAAATATATCTTGCATAATCATTAGTACAAGGAAAGCAAAATAAAATTTAAATAAATAGGTGTAAATATATAATACTATGATAAAACAAATGGTAATAAATTAAAACATGACCAGAACAGATATATTTCTTAATGCAGTGCAATTAGAATAAATACTATGATAGGGATGAGTAAAAAATACTTACCCTTCTTGTAAAACTATCACAATAGGCTGCACAGTCATTAACCCTAAGAAATTGAGCTACATCATGTTCATCCCATTCTGCAGGTGCTACTCTTGCAAGCTCAATATGACCAGAAGAATTTACTAACCTGGGTATGACTTTGGCTTCCTGGTTCCTAGTCTGTTAACATATTTAAATTTCAAAATATTAATCATGTACAATTAAACTGAGCTCACTGTTATAGTGATATTTAATCCAGATATGAGCAACACAGTTCCTATGTTTAAAAGACTTATTTAAAACTCTTAGAATTTTATGTAATTGAGTAATTCAGACATTCTTTTAATTATGAGTTAAAAAATTTGTGTCAGAACAAAATATAGTAGACACCACTAGTTAAAAATAATAAATATACAATACTTTGTAATTATTGAAAGAACCAACATTTAATGTTGTAGTAACATTTTCTTCAGGGAGGGCTTCAGGTTCTGGCAGGGACTGATCAGGCCCAGTAGGTTCCTCCCCCATCTCAATACCACAATCCTGATCATTATCAACACTGGCAACCATTTCACCTAAAAATGATAATGGGAACAATATACAAATTATATGATTATTATGCATGTTTTCAACAAGACATTTTTGAAAGTCATTCATATTCATATTTAACACCATACCAATTTAAGGTTTATAATATTACTATTTGGGGTAAGAAATACTATATTATTACTTCTGATTTTCTTTAACAAATTGATCTACTTTCTTTAAACCTACAGAGTGAGAAATTTTAAAAAACCAAACATTATTCATTCGAATAACTGAATAACTGAATTTGAATAAAAACTTTAGAAAGCATAAATAATAAATATAATTCTAACCACTTGGCTTAGTAGGTTGGCTGTTGAGGGAGAGGGTGTTTGTACTAGGTGAAGAAACCTTAGGGCTGCTGGAGGACAAAGAGTCTCGTGAATTTAACACCGGACTTGAACTAGCAGTCCCATTTTCAAAAGATTTATCTGCCACTTGTTTACCTTGAATGTTTTTCACTTTATTTAATGCTCGTCTTCCTTTACGCCTCTTGTGTGGGCGTCCATCAGGCTTCGCTTCTGGAAAGGAAATTGACTTTATATAAGAAAAAATATTAAACTAAATTTAGATATTAAAATGTGGGGAATAACAGATATATGACATACTCTGCTGCGGGCTGGGTCTAACTGCAGCTGCAGCTTGAGGGCCTTCGAGTTTGTGAGAAACCAATTCACACCAACCAACAGGATACATGTCTGGAGACTGGCAATCTAACCATTGGTCATATTCCTCTTCCCAACCATCAAAGTGAACCTGAAATGAACAGTTGTATAATATGACCATCGTTTCCTAAATTATCACTTGTTAAATCAAGTTTAAAGCTGTTGTTTATTAAACTGTCTAATTTTAATAACTTAAATTCAATATCTTAATTTAAATAAATAAAAAAATAACTCTTATAAATGTAACAGACTATAATAAGTGAGGAAAAAACATTTTCTAAAGGTAAAGAATGTATGAATATTTACCTTAATAAGTCTGCCCACTATCTGTGACACAGTGGCAACACAAACAAGTCTTGGATCCATAAGGTCAGCAGCTTCTAATCTTTGTCCAACAATAAAAGTATGCTCTGGTGAATCCTAAAACATTCACCAGTGTCATATTTTATATATTCCTATTTTCATCAATCATATTTAATAAAGATATGTGCATAAATCTTGACATAGAAAGATTAAATTTGAAATTCAAATGAATCTTTGTTTAATAGTTATGTTACAAACTTTCTTTTATTCTCACACACTGGAGACACAAATTCAGAAATAATAGACTTTTTTTAAATTCAAAATAAAATTTGAAAACTAGAAACAAAAAATTAATCAAAACAACAATATCAAATAACGACGTACAATATCAAAAAGGCCAGGAGGTGCAGCAATACTTCCAGTTTCGGCTAGGTAATCAGGCCAATGGAAAGTAGCACTGTCATAACCTTTAGGTGGAGTCAGACGTATACTATGCATATCACAAAAACCAGGAGGCATAATGCATGCTGAGGATGAATGATAGCAAAACCAATCAGACCCAGGTGAGGACAAATCTTCATCATAAGAATCAATTCTGATCATCAGATATCCTTCATTCAAAACCTAACAACAAAAATATATATAATTTTAACCATGAAATTTATAAATGATTAGCAACTTTTTTTAAACATTCATTAATGTACTCACTTCTTACTTGAACCCACATTTTTATTTATTATTATCATCAAATTATAATTAAGATACACAAATTTAAAAAATGATACATTAATTAAATTAACCTTCATGACAGTAGCAACACATATGGATGATAGATTCAATGGATCTACTGCTTCAAGCTTCATTCCACGCTGGAATCCTGTGTGGTATCCCATTGAATTGTGTAGTGGAAACAAATCCTCTGTGGCATCATCTTTGTCCCTGAGTCCTTTGAGACAACGATCAACATAAACTGGTGGAGCTGCCAAAGTTTGACCCACACGTTTTGCCCAACCCACAGGATGTATAAGTGGAGAATCTTCATGTGCCCAAAATCCTGAACAATTAAGTATAAAATAATTTTTTATATCACCTCTCTCTTATTTTGTCTAGAGTTACACCAGTTTTGGCTTTCTGATATCAGAAGCATTGTTTTGTACATGTATACTATTAACATTTCACTGTTAGACCTATTTTGTAGAGCACGTAAATGAATTATTTATTAAAAGTATTATCAAAAATGGTTACTGGTAAAAAAAAACCATTTGGAGATGTAATTTCTAAGCTTCTACTAATCTCATTCTTTATATATTGATAAAATGCAAGCAATGTAAAATTTAAAATGAATAATTTTAAGTCAAAGACTATTACAAGGATTTATGGTAGACTGCTAAATATTTGGTTATTTTTCTTTCATTTTTCTCTTTTCATTACAACACACCATTACCCATTAAAATATCAATATAAAACTAGAATTTAATGATCATAAGGAATGTTATGAAAAATATGAATGCATAATATATTAAATAAATAATAAAATAAAACATTTTACCATTATCATTGGGATCAGCATCATAATATCTTACATGGAGACGTTTTCCAACAATTTTCTTTATTGTAGCCACTTTCACCTGTGATATTCTATTTTTGTCAACAACTTCAAGATTCAAATCACACCTAAACAAAAATCACACCAGTTATCAATTTTCATTGAATTTAGTATATCTAATGTTTATTATATTCCATAAGTTAAGAGTATACCTGAAACGACACTTCAGAGTTTCATGAACTTTACTGTAAAAGTTTGATGGTAGTGTTCTTGCTCCTGTCAACCTTTTCACCAAGAAGTGCTTCCAATCTTTATACTTATCTTCAATTGCTATAAAACAAAACAATTATTAATGACAATAATTGCATTGGTTAAAAATAAAGTAGAATGTAATTTCTAGGCAGAAATATTTATGGAATTAATTTTGTGATTAGGAAAACAACTTACTCTTGGGTGGTATTAAAGGTTTGCCTCTAGTTGCACACCAACCAACGGGATGAACTTTGGATGAACACAAATTTACCCAGAAATCTTTACTTTCATTCTGTCCAAAACCTTCGTATCTCATCAAAGCTTTATAACCTTCAAATTCAATAAATAACATTGTTTTACTTTATTAATTTAATACTTGTTATTACTTATATTGACACAAAAGTCAGTTGTCATGGTACATCTTGGTTTAATTTTTCAGTAGCTAGATATCATTTTGTTGACTCTAGTATTAATGATATGAAATGTTTCTAAATGTTATACATTTAAAGTGTTATAAATTTCCCTGTATGACATGTGTAATATTAAGGATGGACCCAGATGATGGAACCAATAAGAGTTCCAAAATGTTGGAAGTAAACCCGAGAGGGGCCCAGAAGGAAAAGGTAAAAATCCTTCCAGTGGAACCCACTCAGGTCTTTCCAAACACAGGGAAAATCCTGGAATAGCAGGGGGTCAACCCCTCCATATAGTATTCTAATCCTAGCAGAAGTTAGTGAAAAAGAATTAATACGGTTGGCATATATTAATCACTACATTTGATAGTTTCTGATATAGTAGTGTCTGTGTTTGATAGTCACCTGAAATACGCAGCACTGTAGCAACCCAGAAAGAATCTGGTACACCTTCGGAATAATTGTCACAATCTGTATTCTCAACTTCAACCTTCATTCCAACTGTAATATTATCCCAACAATTTGACATTGGAGCCTAAAGACAAGAAAAATAAAAACAATTTATTTTTGTTTTGATTATAAACAAAAATATTAATATGAGATAAATAATGATTAAAATCATTCACCAAAAGTAACATGAATATATTATTTGTTCATTAGGACAGTTTTACTGTCAGAAATTGTACCATAAATGTATTTTCCAATATTCCAAATGATCGTTAATTTGTTTATTTACATGGTTTTATTAAACAAATCTCAAGTTTTGAAAGTGACATTGTCATAATGCTTTAATGAATTTGTATATTCTCATATATATTTTGTGAAATATTAACTAAGGGCATGCGACATTAATTTTAACTAACACATGCATTAACAGTCAAATTATTTTTTATAAACAGTAAACAGAAATGTTCTATGGGCTTTGAAACATGCTAATTCATCACAAATTCAATAAAATATTCAGATAAAAATTAGATGAAAATTCCTCAAAATTAAAGATTGATTAAAGATCATCTTTACAAGGACCATTAAAATGTTTTCAAAAACCTTCACTGTACAACCCTTAAACACTGTCGATAATGATTGTTGTTTATGGTGCACTGCCTTTGTAGCAGGTCTAAAGAGAAGGGGGACACTTTGAATTCCTTTCTCCTCCACAATATAGGTGTACAGCAATTAATGTGACAGGCTGCTAAGGAATTCTAAGAGTCCCCTATCGGTATCATTTCATACCTCAGACATGAGCATGATAAAATATGAAAATCAAACAAGATATCAACTGTTAATTTTTATTGCTTAAGTTTTGGTTAATTTTTTAGACTATATATCAAAGGTCATAAAATATGAGATATACTTTTATCCAAATATATAACTAAAAATATAATTTCATAAATTATACTGATTTTTGATCTTTATTTATTTCTAGATACAGTAAGGAGCAAAATTTAAAAGAAAAAAATATCTAAAGAATTAGCTTACATTAAAGTTGATTTTTTAAAATAAGCTCTTTAAATGAATTCAAATTAATTAATTAATTCTTTCTTATTGAAATGTTTGGAATGCATTTGACTTCATGCAACAAATTAATGACACCAATGGATTATCAATGTTTTCGTTTACATTTTCTCACTAATATTTATTTGAATATGTCAACATAGATAACACAGATTTACAATCATTCCTCTATTATATCAGTCCTAATTTATCGATTTCTTGGTGTACCAAAAGCCTCAACATGGCCTTTAGCCGTGAAACAAAAAATAATATTGTATGTTTATAAAAAACACAGGTTTGTCAACATGCAAAATGGCCTGGATGTTTGAACAGTACAGTGGAAGGATTCAAAGCTATGAAGAAAAAGAAGTCTCTGAATAAAAAAAATATCAAAGCACACTTAGAATTTGCAAAAAAAAAGCAAGTTGAACTTTGGATGACTGGAAATGCATCATTTTTTCAGACGAGACTAAAATAAATAGGATTTCATCTGATGGATGATCATGGACTTGGAAAAATAAAAACGAAAGGCTACAGTATCATCACGTGAAGTTGACTGTCAAACATAGACGTGGTTCTCTCATGGTGTGGAATTGTTTTGCTTACTATGGCCCGGGCAACCTGCACAAAATCAATGTGGCTATTTAGACATTTAAAACAATCATTTAACAGATACGATCGAAAATATACTTATTTCGAGAGAACCAAGTAATCTTTCAACATAATAAAAACCAGAAACACATGGCGTGACAGTGCAAGCATGGTTTCGTTCCCAGAGTTTTCAAGTATTGGAATGGCAAAGTGAACCACATTGACAACCTCCGGACTTACTTAAAGAAGAAAATCGTTTAAGGTTACAACACATTTGTCCCTTCTGTTGATGAACTGTACGCATAAGTTGGGAAAACATGTCTCAATATTACTGGCATCTAAATGAGAGTATGCCAAGGCAAATTGACATGGTACATAAAGCAAAAAGTTTATGCACAAAGTTCTAAAAATTAACTTTTCCTGAGAGGTGCATAAGTGAATTACTATAATTAAAATTTTTAATGGCCATATGGTATTAAAGAACAACAAATGGTTAACACAATTAAACATAAAATGTTAAATATTAAGTAAGTGGTTCATTCTGCAATATAAAATGCCTCTAAATAATTTTGTTTTGTAAAGTTAAATTTTTGGGACAGTGTTCAGTTTTGGTTCATTTTTGCCCCTTACTGTATACTGGTTAGAGGTTTTGATGCCACAGCTAATATAATTTTAATACAATAAGGAGAACTGGTTTTTTAATTAATTTGTTTTGAAAATGAACTCATTATTGGTTCTATCTATAGTGCAGCATCTATAGGCTGCTGTGGCCTGTTAGGTGCTTATTAATCAGTTGGTTAGGGCTAGTGAGCACTACCAGAGAATGCTGTTGTCTAACTCCCTGACTTAAGATAGCTTATGAACTAACATCTAAAACTTTCAAACTGCTAACCCCTGGGCCTCATCAAGACATGTGATATGCACCGAACCATTGAGGCTACCTTTTTTATTTTTTAATGCTTGAATCTTTACTTTTAATTACTCATCTTTTTGGAATCACTGATTTCACACTTCCAAGTATTGAATATATTAAGAAAATAAAGCTGAAATTTACTAACATGCATAAAGGCAGAAACTGGTGCTGCTGAGAATCCTGGTTCTGAAAGCATGTCTGTCCATTCGTAGGTTCCAATTAATTGAGTTTGTGTCTTCTTATCAGGGGGAAACAGTGGTTCATCCTCGGGTAATGGTGGTGGTGGAGGTAATGGTGGTAATGAATGGTGTGCTCTAAATGTCTCTATCTCCATTTCTGATCCAGACTGATGGAAATTTAAAATATTAATTTAACAAGATAATGATGACATATTATAATATACATACCAAACATACTGAATAAATAACTACAAATAAATAAATGATCAATCATATATTTGCAGTATATTTCAATTATAGCTCTTTAAAAATTTCACACAAAGTACCAATGGAAAAATATGGAATAGAAATATGACAAAAGGATTAATATTAAAGATAATATTTGTATTGTTTGTTAGTAACTGCACATTCTGTTATTATGTATAAACAAAAACTATTTTAAATATAGATTAATAAAATTATTAAGGGATATTAATTTTAATAATTACTATAATGAAATGTTAATAAATGGAATATGATAAATCATAAGTATAAGAGTACTCACTCCTTGAGAATTGCTTAATGGATCATTATTATCTTGCGGCGATGAAGGGTTCTGACTATCTGTTGTAGGACATCGAGCACATGCCAGACTGCAGAACCTTCTTTCTCTTGTATAAAATGCATGTTTTACTCCAATAGCTCCACATTTTTCACAAACAGCTGTAAATGGTATAAAATGTATATTAGAACCTCAGAATATTACATATTAAATTAATCTGAATTTCATAAATGCTGTAACTCAAGTTATAATCAAAAGTTCTCCTAAAACAGAAACTACACATCAAGTGAAATATATTACTGTACATATAAGATTTCCATGACATACAGCACTACATCTCAAAACAATTGCAATAGTTAAGCACTAAAGAAAAATAACAGTAAAAAGGCTGATATGCTTCATTATGCAATTTTCTCACTATATAAGCAATTTTCATGTTTCACCAACTTGGCAAATAATTACTTAGTGATCACTAAGAAAAGACAACAAGGAATTACAATAGAATTGATTTTGAAAAATATAAAAAATATATCTCACCCATGCCATCTCGTTGTATAGGAATAACATTAATATCTGTATCACGCTGGTAAGCTATTGGTGTCTGGAGTTTTAATGCTGGATGTTTAATTGGCTTTATTTTCCGAGACGGTGCCACATTTCCAGCTGTCTGTGTAGCAGATGTTGTCATGCTTTTAATATTAGATTCATCTTCTGTTTCCTCGTAATAAGGATCTTCCAATTCATCTATCATCATGAATCCATTCATGTCTTGAACATACTGAAGAAAAAAATCCGGTATATAAATTAAAATGTGATAGTTAATATACTGTTAACAATTTGTGAATTTAAATATTATTTACCACTGGAGTTGCTTGTCGAGCTTCGTCAATAGCTTGTTGAGCTTCACTGAAAAATCCATGCCGGTGTGGATCCAAAGTTGAGTTCAGCATAATACCTCCTGGATCATTGTGAAGAAGCATGTCACCCATCCAGACGAGCCCCAATTCTACAAATATACCATTAGCAATCAAATATAACCCATTTGAAATAAACGTATACAAAATTCACACAAATTAGAAGTCGTGATGAAAACATTTGAACAAAAAAGAATTTCATTTAAACCAACACCATAAATAAATAAAATGTTCCCTCTTCTAGTAAAAAAACTATTACTATGACATAAATAAGTGTGAATTCATGAAATTAATACTGAATACTACAAAGTTTTTAAAAATGATAGAAATAGTTATAAACAAAATGTCAGTATAACTCCAAGAGGTTGACACCTACCGTCAACTACAGTTACATCATTACTCAGACCTGCAATCAAAGAATAGAACTGTAATATGTACTACAACCTAAAATTAATAACACTAAAAATACAAATATATAGCAGGTACATTTCATTATCAAAAATAAATGGAAACAGACTCTAGAGATACAATGATTTTTAAATTATTCTATATACAAGAGAAACTTGGTATTAATAAGGGAATTCTATTGTAAACTCTAACATTTAATTGTTTGTGTTGTAAAGAAAGATTTAAAATAAAAACAAATTTTCAGTACAATATTACATAACTCCATAAAAGTGGAAAATTGGTAAATGGAAAGGTAGCATTTACAAAAGAGTACAAAGTGATAAAAAATAGTTTCAAATTAAGAATTAGCCAAGCTTGATATTTCTTTTAGATTATAATTTCACTTGCTGGCAGGAATTGACCAATATACACTTGAAAGAGGACCCATATTCCGATTAATAATTCTGGTAAGCAAAGCATAAGTAAGAAAACCATTTCTATTAAGACTTTAATGTATCAAATTATACTGATACTTTTTTACATATTCAGCAATAAATTGGCAAAAAGATAATATATAAAACCTAGTCAAGTGAAAATATTTACCTAATTGATTATAATCAAATATGGAGAAATAATATGAAGACCTATTCATTAAAACTTGCCTCTTCATCACATTTCTTAAATAAACAAGAAATAATCATTTTTTCAGTAGCATATACTGTTAATATAAAAGAGGATGCTGCTTTAATAATTAGTTAAAATTCCACAAAAATTAAAATTAATAATTATGAAATTAACTTACATCCTATACTATAATATATAATAGGTTCTAAACAATAAATATTATAAAATAAGGGATCACAACGTTGTTTCATTGAGGCAATGAGGTGAATAAAGATGTTCTCTATGTAAACAATAAAAAGGGAAATATTCAAAATTATACCAATGATCCTGTTTTAAAATACTAAATAACCTTTCCTCTATGTCAAATACAATAATTAAACACGAAAACAAAGCTGTAGTATGTGTGAAAACGTTAGATACATGTAATTAAATCACCAATAAACCCCTGCAGTATCGGTAGTAGGAAACATAAAATTCAATTAAAATATTCGCAAAACTTCTAACCACATTCAAACTACTTAATATGAACTTCGATACATTTGCCTAATTATCGCACACAATTTGAAGTAAACACGCGAATAAAATACATAATTAAAGCCCGCTGCTTACCCTCAGTACTCGCCATATCCATGACAAAGGCTTGATTTCGTACTACTTAATATTGACAATAAAGCCTCCCAGAAGGTTTACGGACCACTAGTTGAAAGCTCAAGAGTCCTGAAACACGTTGCCGTCCAGGGCATAAGCCAAATTTTACATTTACCAGGATTAATTAATATATTCGTCAGGTACAACAGAAAATTTCCACCCGAAACAAGCACTGCTGTGCACAAGTGCTCCCAGTGCATATTACAGTTCATGCCAGGCTGTCCAACACAAGGATATATGCTAATTTTAGAGGCCGTTCTCATATATAAAATGACTTGAATTACAACGTTTTTTTAGAAATGTAGAATAAAAATTACTTTTCAGACTAGAAAAACCTTATTTATGCGCAGAGACTAAAATATTTGAGCTCGTTTAAAATATTTTAACTCGGGTTCTTGTTTGTATTGACTTTAACCTCCTTGAAACTGTTATAGTGTTTATATATAATAGCTGGTAACGCGATACTTTTTAAATTAACCATGGCTGGTATCAACGATGAAAAATTTAAGCAAATGCAAGATGAAATGAGCAGGTAACAAGGAATAAGTCTTTTCGATGTTAAATATTGGAATTCATAATGTGCAGAAGCTTTTAGACATGCTCACATCCAACATTTTTTACTGCCTAATATTTTGCAAAATGCTTGCATATTGTATAAATAATATAATTACTTTATTCCTAGTCTAGTGGCAATTGTTGCATTATTAGAACAAGAAAAATAAATAAATAAATTTGTTATTTAATATTCGCTTTAAGATATGATAGTACTTGCATTAATGAAATGGTTGACTACATCTATAATTTGAGTGCATGTAACCAGAAGAATTTTTTCCTTTTTGAGTGTTTAAATATATATTTCAATTATGTGTAGTTACTTGTAGAATACTTTATAAATACATTAAGATGTTTTATTTATTTGTTTTGTAGTTTACATTTTTTGTAAATTTATAGGTTTGAGGAGGAGATAGGACTTCCTATTCCAGAGCCTGCTCCACCACCTTTGCCAAATATCGATAGGCCTAAAGTCATAGGTGCCAACACTTATAATGAAGTTCAAAAACAATTAGCGGCTGGTATCAGTTCAGATGTTTCCCCTCGTCCTGTTGCTCCACCCCCAATACCAAATGGAGTTGTTCCCTCTGCAGTTCCCCCTCCACCTCCTCCGCCACCTATGTTTGTACCTCATCAGGTTAGAGGAATGCCTACTAGATCCAGTAAGTAATTTCATAAAACATTTATCATTCAATCAAAGTTCAGTATGAGTTGTCACTCATATAATGATATGACATTTCTATTTTTCAACTTTGGACAGCATTAGATGGCACACGGCCCATGGATAATAATATGGGATTTGCAGGCTCATTTCTACATGGGCCTATACCACCACCCCCACCTGGAGCGCCGGGACAAATGTCAGCTTCTATTCCTCAGAATACACCTATGCAAGGCCCGTTACCTGGTTTGTTTTCATAACAAATAATGTCATTAAATTAATTTGTCGTTATATGCTTCTTATTTTACCTTTATCAGCATTAGAAATATTATGGCATAATTTTAATATTTGTTTATAGTGAGCTTTATTTTTAATTTTAGGTATGCCACCAGGGATGGGTTTCGGACCTATGGGTCCTGGGCCGATGGGCCCTGGTCCTATTGGGCCCCCAATGATGCCTCCTTGCCCTATGCCTGCTGGTTTCTCTGGACCACCTGGCTTTCCGCCACAGATGATGCCACCATCGAGGTTTATGACAGCTCTACCTCAGGACACAAATGCGGTATCAGATAAACCTCAACAACCTGCACCAGCAGTTCTTAGGTAATTTGTACTAATTGAATCTATGTAAATTGTGTGAATGTGGGTGTGCACATACATTTTTGATCACTTGAAATGAAAACATTATATAGCTATTGTAAATGATTTTGCATTTTTGCATAATACTAATATTATTAATTTATAGCAAATACTTGATCAAAAATGACCATGAGTTAAATATGATAATTCAACTCACATATTCTGTGATAGATAAACAGTAATATGTGACAACCTTGACTATCGTGATTTTATTAGTATCTACTTGTTTTTGAAGTATTTTTGAAAATTATTATTATAGGGATAACTTTTTTTATAATGCACTTTCTATATTAATTGCTGACTTAATTGTTTCATGTTCCAGTGCAACACCTATGCTTTACGTGGCCAATCCACAGCTCGAGATTGCTGCCCATCAGGCTGAAAATCCTGCCCCTGTCCCTCCAGCCGAAGCACCCCCCGATGATTTGGCTAAAAAACTGAACAAGAAAACCAAGAAAGAAGGAGAGAAACCAACAAATGGTACTTACAGTACAGAACAGACACCTGCTTCTGGTACAAATCCAAAAAAAAAAGATAAAAAGAATAGGAAGCTAGTTCGCACGGCTGGTGGCCAGACGTGGGAAGATTCAACACTGGGAGAATGGGAAGAAGGTGAACATAATTTATAATCTAGAAAAGTAAAGATCAATTTAGATTTAGTAAGAAAAAATAAAATAACATTTAGAAAATATTATTCTAATTTAAATTGTAGGTGAGCTGGACATTAACAATAATTTGCCGTGTAAATTCTCAATAAAATTTCTTGTCAGTGACTGATAATTATGAATTGGTTAATTTCAGATGATTTCCGACTATTTTGTGGTGATCTTGGCAATGATGTAACAGATGAAGTTTTGACAAGAGCATTTTCCAAGTACTCATCATTCATGAAGGCAAAAGTTGTCCGTGACAAGAGAACTAATAAAACTAAGGGCTTTGGGTTTGTCAGTTTTAAGGATCCACAGGACTTCATACGCGCTACTAAGGAAATGAATGGTACTAACTTTTACTTCAATAATATTTCCTAATCCAAATTTCAAAATCACTCAATGACTTTTATAAAATAATTTGAATTTTAGGCAGAATGTATGCCTCTTAGTTAACTGCATTAATCATTTAAAAAAATGTTCAAATTAACTTAATTTTCTGTTTTATTTATTGGAAAGTTTAGGAATTAACAAGACAGCTAATGTATACGTATGTAACTGTGAAAACCAGAATTCAGTGTACAGGGAAACTATGTTCTGATTTCTCATAGTCCGTAAATTAACAATAACTGAAAGTGTTGATAAATCAATATATAGTTTGCTTCGGGGTTTTGTAATATTATTGGAAACATTCTTTTGGTATCATAATTTCTTTATTCACTTGTGTTTTAAATTTTTCATTCCATATGATGTATAAAAGAGTGGTATTACAGAGAATAGCTTGTTAGATATTTCTGTAGATTCCCTTGGATTTTCCAGTTGTGGTTTGATAGAATGTCCTGAGTTCACAATTTCTTGTGTTTTGATATAGTTGTGTAGATCACTCTGTGTGCATCGTGTATTCATTTTCATTATCTTTTTTGGCCTCAAGTATAGAACATTAAATGGCATTCCATCTTTACTCCATTTTACTTCTGTTATTGGTTTCAGATGCTTATATTCTTGGTATGTAACTGAGTCATCCAATACATTGATTTCATGTTCATTTTTTGAATTGAAATTCGGTGACTTATCACTGTATATTGTATAATTATTAACAAGTGCACAGCAGAAATATGAAGTTGTATAAATTATAAGGTGTAGAGTAAAGAGTTCCATTACAAAATATTAAAATTGTCAGATACCTGAAATATAAGGTTAACTTAATTAAATTCTATTATAGACCGTATGGAATAAGAGTATGTTCTCACTGTTATAACTTATAGTATTGATGCATAACATTCACATCACAAAAAATAATGCTTTCTTGTTTTTAGAAAAATTTTCTATGAATAGAGTACTCTAAATATAAAGTGAAATGTCCAATTTATGCTATTATATTGTTTTTGATTTTTGCTTAACTGACAGTGAAGCCTTTTTAGGTTCACTGATTGTTGATTTGTTTTGTATTGTTTGACAACAGAACAAAAACAGTATTATTGCTCACTTCATTATAATTTAACCATCCCTAAATATCCATTGAAAATAGTTATAAAAATTACAGAATCAATTATAAATGTTTTCATTAAAACATTACAGAACCAGGTTTGTGTTTCAATTTTGTTGAGTTCTAGAATTTCAATTACTATCCATCAATGAATAATGTTTTATTGTAAAAGTAATTAACTAAGAAATAATTACCTGAAATATTGATATAATTTAATATGTTATTGCTTCAACCTCTCTATTCACTGTTGCTAAGATTACAAAGAACCGTTCCTTACAAGTTGCCCCCTGTTATCATGATTGGCACACATCTTATCGTACAACATCCATCCAAACCAGACATTAAATTTATAACTATAATATATTTTGAATATTATTGTGAAAATTAACAAATAATAATGTGCAAAAGTATAATGAAAAAAATTGAATTCTTGGTACAATTTTAGAATATTCCTGCAGTTGAATTATAAATAAGTTTATTTATCTGCTTTCAGGAAGGTACGTTGGCAGCAGGCCAATAAAATTGAGGAAAAGCACATGGAAGAACAGAAGTTTGGATGTAGTTAGGAAAAAAGAAAAAGAAAAAATTGCATTGATAAATATGTTCACTGGCCGATGATGTGAAATGGGCATAGTTTTGGAATTTATTTCACTTGAAATTAAACTGCAAAATTGTACTCAGGGTTATCTTAAAATACAAATATTTTTAGCATATATTTTGGCAAGACAGTTCATTCTTTCAGTAGTCCTATTCTGTCATTACTGAAGCAAATCTTTTAAATTATTTGAATTTCTTTACTATGTAACTGAACTTACAAGTAAAAAAAAATAAAAACTGAAATGTTGGATTGCAGTTGCAGATGCATTTGAGCTGAAAAAGTTCTAAAATCATACTTTAATGCTATATTAAATTTGTGATAACCCTTGTATATAAACTTATAAATGGGAGAAACAAGAAAATTGCATTTGTAAATAAAAATTATGTCTCATAGCTTTATGTTGCCAGAAATTATTTTTCTTTTGTTATTTCTATCATACTGTACTGTTCTCATTGGCATAACTATGTAACTAAACATTAATGTAAATATTTTCATAAACACGTTTTACTTTCTTATTTCTGAAATTCCCAATTTTCAAAGCAATCCTTATACAATTGTTTTATTGTATAACTGCTTCACTGGACTTGATCCATTGATTTTATTTTTTATAGGTTGTGAAATGGTGTAAGAACTTAAATTATGCAGGAGTTAGAAATTTAAAATTTATATGAGGTATATTTGTTGTTAAAGTAAATGTGAGTTGTTAAGAAACTTGCTATTTTATTGAGTATTTATATAATGAAGAGGAAAATTGGATTCTCAATTCCTTTCTGAACTTACAGACTTTAATTTTACTACTGTCGATTGAATATGAAAAGTCCTACCTGAAGGCTGCAGGTCAGTGATAAAAAAATACAAAAAAAGTTAATCACAAGTTATTTTGCATACAAAAAATATAAATTGTATAAATATACAAACTGGAATATTTAGGTTTTTCAACCAAATTAAATTCAATTAATTTCATTATCTTCAGTACATTACTACATCAAATTACAATTTATAAACAAAGAAAAAATGCATTACCAATAAGCCTCCTTTTAGGCTTTTTTCCTTTTAGGTACGTGATTTTTTATTTACTTTTATAAAACATTCATCATTGGCTCAGCAGCCATCGGGCTGTCTGAAGGAATGAACACTTTGGGGGGAAATTCCTATATTTTATTATTTATCTTTCTGTATGTTAGATTATATATGACATGCCCCTAAAACCTACCTAGTTGACCTAGTTGATGTACCTGAAGTTTGAGTTCTCTAGCAGTTATGACCGTTAATGGTGAGACACTGGTGAGCAGTAGCCATGCTATAGAAGGTGATTTGTAGTTACTGTTTAAACAAACCTGTATTATTTAATATATTAATTGCATTATCTGCCCAAGTGAATTTTTGTACAGTATTGTAACAATGCCCAATTTCACACGTTTGTCTGGGAGTAAAGGCACTTTTTTGTACCTCATAAAACAGTATTAGTACCTCATAATGAGTATTCGAAATCGGTTACACACGGAAATAGATCCGTTCCCTCTGTGTACTGAGATCATCATTTAGAAAGATGGCGTTACTAATTAAGAAAAAATTTAAATCGCTGGTCTCACTGCCGCATGTAGGAAATTATAATAATTTTTTTGTTCTTCAAAAATTGTACGCATCAGGTTCTGAGCAGGGGCGCATGTCGGTTACTCCTCTGAATGAAACTGGTCCAGATCATTGGGAATACTCAGATAGTACGCATCCCCCACTCGGTGCCGGCATCAACAGGTAAGTCGTCCGTCATCTTTTTAAAGAACGACATTTTTTTTGTCTTTGAAAGTAGAACTTTATCTACTGACACTTTCGCTAAAGAATTTTACGAAGTGACATCGGTGATTCATTTCATCTTCATTTATTACCATACTATTATTATTTACTTTTCTGTACATTATATCACGTCGGTTGTCTCGGTAAAATAGCAATCTCATATTGCAGAGCCCAAGAATGAAAACCAAAAAATACCTTCCGTATCCCGTCTGAGCTCTACTTCTGTGTGCTGTGAATTGGATGCCTAACAATTTAATATCGATGCTAAGCGGTGACTCAGAGAATAAGAAATTAAGAGCGATCTGTTTTAATACACGTTATAATAAAATGTATCCTACATTTTTCTATGCTTACAATACATTATATAATGTCAGGCCGAAGCGCCCGCATTTATTAATTTGATAAAACATTTTCACCGCGTCTAACTCCTGAAGATGGAACAAGCACATGTTCCGAAAGGTCGGATGGGGTCCAGGCCAGGCGGGATTTCTCTTATACCGTGCCATTTATGGTGGAAACCCACCATAAAAATGTACTTTAAAAAGAAAGTACGATAGTTTGTAACGTCCATCTCTGCGATGTGCGATATTGAATGGTGATCGGGATAAATCACCATTATTGGGACAATAAGGATGCTTATAATATTTTTATTGCCACAGGGATTTCATGCTTCATTTATCACATTTAATGCCGGACATCGAAGACGGCAGGCTGTGTCCTTATCTGCTGGTGGAGGTAGGGTCCACTTTAATTAGGTTTATCATCAATCCTGGCACTCCGTCTCCCTGGCATCACTCTGCTAACCTTATGTTGGCCGGTTATTTGCTTTCCGTTAGTAAAACACCGAGTTAATTTCGCGTCTCCACAACGATTCACCATCTAGTCAGTCCTGTCGAAACACTTTTCGAAAGGTTCGTAACCGAGAAGAACCGAGGTTGCAAGAAGCCGGCGAGAAGCCGACACTGTCTGCCATCGGAGGGATAGAAAATAACACAGGTGATTAAATTCTGATGATATTTCTCTGTAGATCCCTATTAATTATTTTAAATTGAATTATTCGTGTTTAAATGTCTGTTGTGTTTATAACAGCCCAAAGTTTTACACTGACTTCTTTTAGTCAACTGGCCAATGAAACGAAATATATATTTCCAGGCAGATGGTGATTTTAAAAAGAGGTTGATTCGAATATTATGAAATTTATAAACTGGTTAACTGAATAGGAGCCAAACGCGCGTGTGAGTTTCAGAACGAGGCTCAGAAGACTAGAGAAGAAAAGAGAACATTAATTTTAACCAATCTAGCGTAAATCCAAATCAGTGAATGGAGGCAAAATATCGCACGAATGACGGCTGTACAAATCATCGCTGACCACCTAACAGATATCACAAATTAACGATCGTGTAACGCACCTAAAGTTCTAAAAACGAGAGCATATTCAGTCTGCTTTCTGTTTTTCGGATCAATTCTCAGATAGGACCATCCCAATGTTATCATTGGAGTAAAGGATAGTAATAATTGAATAACAAAATTATCTTGCAATGAAAATCTTGCAGTGAGTAATGTTGAACTATCATTTTACGTTGAGAATGACAATTAATTAATGAAACCCGCGTTTAATGTACTCAAATTGCAGAAAGGGGATGAGAGTGTTTATAAGAACTGGAGATGAGATAACGTTTCAGGATATATACCGGGCGTCGTCATTCGATATGTATAACTTTGATGGAAGGAAAATGGACCCCTAACAATAAGACAACCGTCACCCTTAGGAAGGGCCCGGAGCTACTGCTAAGTAGTTTCTAAGAGAGATGCGAAACAACTAATTTAATGGATGGTGGGGGGCTTAGCAGCAGATGTAAAGGCCCCTTGAGCTGTTCAAAAGCTGACGCCGAACAGAGACACCGAGCTATTTGATTTGTCCCCCTTTGAAAACACGAGGATTAGTTAGCGTTCGGTATTATCTTTAGTGTTGAAGAACGCGGCGAACGAATAACAGGACGAATAGCAGGATAACATGTCGCTGGATAACATCATGTCATAATATTAGGTTTTCTCATATTAGGTCTGCACGAAACCCTAACTTCAGGTGCGTTATGGGTACGCTCATCTGTCAATGACCTCCGGCATTAAACGCGATTATGGCGGCATCACCGAACTGCTGCAGAGAGTTTGCAACTGCATTCATCCAAGTTTTAACTTTTTAAATTAAAATTGATTGAATGTAGCGATCCTAAAATCTGTATCAGTATGGATTTAAGTTAAGTACTTTAGGGCTAAACCATTTTTAATCCCTCGAACTTTGTTTAAAGTTGTCTAATTTGTAGAATGAGTCAGCCGGCTTATAAACTCAACAAGAGTCAACATAATGTAAATTTAGAAACAAAGGTTGGAAACTAGCTTATAATTGAGTTTGACTTACCCAATTTGCTGCAATTATACTCTGGAGTATTGAGACAATAAAAAAAAGAAATTACAAATGTATCATTCATTTATATTGTATTATAAGGCCATTTCTAAAAATGTATTGTAATATCCGTTTGTGTTGGTTCCTCGCTACTAAGGCGAGCGTACCCATTTAAAGTCCCATAAGTCGCGTCCCATTTAAAAACAGCGTCCATTCGTGCGAAACAAATATCTCGACAGAGCCTCAAATAAAAGCAACGAGGACTTGGCAGTTATCATTTTTAATAAAATATAATTGTATTATTGTATTGGGGGGGGGGGGGTCTTTCTGAGCCTTGTCAGGCAATATCATGCCTTCTCTTATCTTACGAGCTCTACGAAAATTTCATTAGTCTCGAATTAATCGGAATGACAGAACTGCGAACAAAAACGGGCAAAGAAAGATCGAGTTAATTTTAGACATTTTCAGCCGACTTAACTTTTCTTAATTAATTTTTTATTTTAGACGCAACAAAAGTTCACCTCATAATCTTTCCAATTATCGAGGCAATTAGAGATTTTCAACTAGACATCTTTATTTAAATTAACGTTAAGGATTGTCTAAAAGTAGTGCAATATCGGTTTAGATAACGGTGAAATTAGAACGCGTTGGGCCGTTTAGGTTCGCGCATGTTATTTAATGTTGAACTTTGTTTCGCTTTAGAGAATTTTTATCATCCGTACCAACGCTAATGTCGAAAAAAATGTGACAATATTTTAATTCTGGTTTGCAAAGTAACGAGTCGTTTTGAGCGCTGAGCAGAACGCCGAGTGTAGGCGTCAGGTATTTATTCCTTGTTATCAGCAGGTTGTTAGGGCGTATTTTCGCCAATAGACGACATGCGGGGCACGCTTAAGTAACGTCCACATTTTCTACCTATAATAAGTAACTTCAAACATTCAACTTACTGACGCATTTCTACGACATGTGTTCTTTTTTCCAAAATATTGATCTAGAATTTCGCTGATATTTGAAGAGAGGCATTGAAAACGGAGGCCTACTTGTAGAAAAAAATGCTAGCTCTTACTTTACATCCGCGTTGATTTTGAATCACGTTTCCCTAATTAGTTATTAATTGCTGCTAATTCGCGATTTGCACTGCAAAGAAGGTAGTGGCCCCGAAACGGTATTCTCCCGCTCTGTATTTAAAAATGAAATATATAATAACAACAGGAATTTGTCTACTATTATTCTTCGGCTAATAACTTTTATTTAAGAGGATATAACAAAAATCTAGTTTCCTCTGCGGATTTAGCGCTAATAATTTTTTTATTTAAAAAATTACTGTATATTTAATTACGGTGATGAAGATAAATCTTCTTAATTCGGGCCGCGGCTTTCATAGCGAACCGGATTAAGCCCCGCTAAATGTTTTCATTAAAACGGGAGGAATATCCCCTGCATTTTATACTGGAACGATTTCAGTTAACCTGGCTTTGGCCGCGTAGGGCAGAAATTAGGTCGGCCAAAAAAAATAAAACCGCCGAGCAGAATGAACAGCACATAACTTGGAAGAGTCTATTGAGTAAAATAATTCGATTATATTGTTTATATATATATATATATATATATATATATATATATATATATATATATATATATCGCTGAAAGCAATAAATATTTTGGAAATAATTCGAAGTTACGCGGTTGATTCTTTCAATTTCAAATTGTGTAGAATTTGAAATTCAAATAGTGCCAAAGTTTTTTTGTTAAATTATGAGATTATTTATAGCTGTTTACATCAACATTACAAAGCAATTGCTGCTCTAAGTGTCGACAAAGGCCAAAGTCATCTGCTTCCATTTTATTACAAGTGAAGCCGTTAGTAATCGCTTCTAAAGGTTGATTAAAACCTATAAGTAACTTATAAGTATAATTCGGTGGAAATGAAAGGACTCTATGAATAAACTCGAACTATGTATGAGATCCGATTAGGCATCCCCTTGGAGGAGTGCTTTCACTTGAAAGAGAAATATGTCCTCGGTGTACACAATTTAGGTGGTAACGGAGTGCTGGAGGTGACATTAAAGAAATCACAGAAGAGTTCATGGAAGTAAATATTATCGATTGAGTTATCGTAATCCGATTAAAACTTTCAAGAGATCCCTCTTCCAATATTAAATAGACGTTGAACGTATTCCCCTGCAAGATTGGTCAGGTTAGAACTTCGATGTCCGTTATATTTAAAAGTCAAATTAAAGTTCTTCTCACGAAACTTTAATTAAGTTCGAGTTATGAGGAAACTGAAAAACTCCAGTAGCATGAAAAGTCCAGTATTGTTTTAACGCATTTTTATTTACAAAAGGAATAAAATTCGGTCAGTCAAAATATTCGTAAAAATGAACTAAAACTTATTGAAAAAGTTTTAATTTTATTTACATACTTAATTTCATATATCCCATTGCTTTCAACGGTTTCAAAAAATCAAAGGAATTTCGAACAATGAATTGTTGATTAATGGAGCTACAAAAAATAACGTTGTAAACTACATATTTATATTTCCTATCCTTCTGGAAATCTGGCGATTAGGCCTAGCGTAGAAAACCCTCTTTTAGAATTAAATTTTTAAAACGAAATAAAGTATTCGTTTCGTGCGATTAAATAATATGATCCGGCTCGGTGCCGACTGCTAAATGAGGGAGGGGTCGCTGATTTAATTTTTAACTAAATGGCTGTTGGGCTGCTACCAGATATCTTGGTTACGAATAAGCCTGACCATTATAACCATGTTATATACACACAGCTAGTGCGAGTTGTTGAAGAAATTAAAAATCGATTTTTTTTTAATAATCAATAATATATACATACTGTGAAGTTAATACCCTCGCTTGTATTTTCCATCATACAGCCGTATTTTCGCGATATACCTTGTGAAGCAATATTTTGCTGCTCTTCTGATCTATGCGGAGCTGCAACTGAAGCTAACATTTTCTCCGTATATGCAGTGGGTAGACGGTTGGCTGGGTTCGGTAAATGGGGCGGCTCTAAGCTGTATCGCGCTACAGCCGGCTGGGTACAGTCCCAGTCCAACAACCATCACCATTGTTGTGAGAACATTTCAATGTTGTAGTATCGAGGTTTGACAAATGAGCACCAATAGAGTTCGAGTGACAAGTGTACGCTACAACTACAGCACTATAATACAGTGACGTTGCTTTCAGTAACTGAAAAACATATATCTTTCGGCGTATATGAGTTACTACCTCGCAAATTGTAAACTACAACTACATCCCGTCCAGTAGGCCCTAATGGGGTTGATTTCATATGTTTTTTTCGGTTTATTCTGTCCTCTTCGTTGCCCACTACCATGCTTATCGCCCAATATATCAACAGTCCCGCGTAATGTGTATATTTCATAGCATATATTTAACCGGTCAACAAAATTATGAAATACCGTAGATCTCGTGTGTTTCTGTCTCCTCTCGCTGGTTTGTTCTTTTGCTAGACCGGTTTCGGCTGCTCACCATCTTCATCAGTAGCGGTGTTAGTCACTTTTGGCACTTTGGATGTTTCTCGGGTATCCTCACTGCACTGTCACTCTCACTTGTACTGTGGTGGTTGTCTGTTACGTGTGTATATACGTGTGTCGTTATTGTGTTTTACACACGACAAACAGACAACCACCACAGTACAAGTGACAGGGACAGTGCAGTGAGGATGCCCGCAGACCACAAAACAGGTATGTTAAAAATGATGAAAATTGAGACCCGCCCCGGTTTCTTTAAAAGCAAGTTATTATTGCTTGGGACGGAATATTATAGACTCTTTCCTACTATCGGGAAATGGCGAACAATATCCTTAGTTGGCGCCCAAGCGAGCAATTCCTCTTTGTCTTTTTTTATAAATTCGAGGATGAAACAAACTGGATGTCGACTCTTCGGAGATTACTTATCATCAAGAGCGCCCCGGGCCAGAAATTGAAACTGAGCCTCTGTGATTGTTCTTTTAAAAATATTTTTTTTCTCCCGAACTATGGTGGATAAAACGGGTACGGTGCTCGCAATATCATATTGAAATGATAGACTTTCCTTAATTTTTTTTTATTCGTTATTTAATCTGTACCGATTGCCAAATTGAAAAAAAATACGGTAAAAAAAGAAGTGAAATCCTAACTTTAATTTGGCACCATGCAAGCTTTCACTTATCTCAGCGCATGTAAGCATGGATTCCCCTGCATAATCATTTTTGTCAATATTTAAAGTCATGAACAACTTCTGACCAGATTTTCAGATTCAAGGCGTTTCTTAATATGCTTAGGGATGTTACGAGTACCGAGATGATAGCTATAATGTGGAATTTCGATTAATATTAAATTATGCCAAAGGGCAAAAGTCGGATTTAATTTCTCGACAGAATTCAATGACGACCACACTTCATTTCACAGGACACAAACAAATCCAGTCTAATGAGCCGGATTTCAGATGAAATAACAAAATAAAATTGCCTTTGAAAAAGGGTTGAAAAGACGCCTTTATACCTAAAGACCTTTATTTCAATAATATTAATAATAATCGGAGTATCCAAACGCTGTTGAAATGTCCTAGTTTGACGCAGAATGTGAAATTATCCATTTCGCCATTCACGTTAATTGGCATTTTATAATCAATAATTATATAAAAACGTCTCGACATTATTTCGACGAAAATAATACTTGTATTAAACCCACTTGAAGCATCAATAAGTTATGATGACAACTGATTCTCCCGTTATATCAACAAAAGAACCAAAACACCTTTTTATACAAATCGGCTTTCCAGTAATGGCCTTTTTCTTTAACACATTCTGTACTGTTTTGTTTTTAAGTTTATCAATTTGTCTATATAAAAAGTGATTGCCCAACAGACAGCTATTACTCAAATCTGCCTGAAATTAACATAAATGGCACACGCGGTCCAAGAAATTATCAGTCTTCAATAGCCTAATTATACTAATACCGCTAATGTTACAATATTAAGGGATAGTGTTACACTATTAGCCTTAAGGAGACGCATGACACGTGGCCAAAGTATTCGATTCCCAGTAACCGTTTACCACCTTAGGTTGGGAAAGACCGAATGAGGTTTAAGCCAAGAACGAGGTACGACAGGAATTTTCGGGGACTTGGAGAAATATTTATTTTCCAAGAAAGTTAGCTTCACTATCGCTCGTACTTATATTCATGAGTACAAGTTCAAGAGAAAACCTTGTAAGGCGAGAAGCGTTTAAGGTGGAAAACATTATTAAATTAAGTTTTAACCTCATAACATCGAGCTGTATAAGAGAAGGGGTAATGAATTTTTAAGGAATTTAATTTAACGCTCACTGGTCCAGGGCACAGAATAAAAATATGTTTGAGGTAGTTAGTTAATTTTTATCGTTAACAGAAGTATAATAGAAATTAAGTTTTTTTACCCGCGTATAGCAGCATCAAGCACATTTGCGCGGTAAACAAATACGGATTAAAACCTTTTTTACAACTCACTCTGGAAGCTTTATCAGTTATTAATCAGTCTGCATCCTGTTTGCATTGAAATATTGCCTGTTTAAATGTAGTGCGGGAATCATTCCTGTCACATTTCTGGTTTCTTCATCGAATAGCCGCCGACTGTGAGCCCGTAAATTTGGCCGAGTTAAAAATATTGGGCGTTCCACGTATCGAAAAAAGTTATCATTTGGCAACCCGCCCAGGCTGGGCTTCGACAGGAGCCGAAGCGGGTGGCGGGGGGGGGGATACGCCTCCTGGAAGTAGTTTAAACGTCCTCCTTTGTCGCAACCTCGGTGTGCACGACAAAAGAAAAGGATTTTATCGACCGAACTGAATTTTCATTGAAGATCAGCGCGATGGCCACTTTCCGAGGGGAATTTTCAGTGAAGCGACGCCGGCAAAATGCGGCCGGACAATGAGGTTCTTCTTTATTCTCGATAAGAAGTAATTACAAGAACAAAAGATCTAATTGTCCCCAGGGCTCTGACGAAATTCCAGTTGTGCGCTCTACAGGCTTTAATTATTATCTTAATTTTTAATATAATCATGAACAGATATTTTAGTTGAAATATGAGCACCGTCCCATGTACTTCATACAACATACTTTACTTGCATAATTTTATCTTGAAATTTAATATAGTGCGTTGAATACAGTACATTGAATTACTCTACTTTGAAACGTCGAAATTCTAGTGGAAAATGTAATTCACTGCAATACTTTATGAACTACACCAAAATATTATTTTTACGTAAATTAGCGTTTGTGCTTATGTACGTGTATGCGGTAAAAATATTTTGTTGTCAGAGAAATACACCTCAGGAATAAATAAATCTCAGTCTGACATTTCATTTTATATAACGGCAGGATTTCAGACCCATCAGTTTATAACATGTCGATGAACTCGACGCGTCTCCATTTCACCAGTGGTAGCAGGCAATAAAGGTTGAGGATGATATAACGAGCAGTTCTGGTACCTTCACTCTCACCTCGAGGGTATGTCTTCAATATTTTGAACACTTGGTTACCTGAGATATTTATTATACGGTAATTCTGTCATTTTTAATTACCGTGTAGTTACCTTAAATTAATTCAGGAAAATCCTTTATTTTGTCATTTGTATTTTTTGCCCGACCTTGTAATCATGAATAGGGCGCCGTCAAATTTAATCATACCTATGTTATTAATTTTTCATTACTCCTCTGATACTCCGTCTTATCCAGCGTGCCGATATTCCAAACCTTCGCCTACCAGCACAGGGTATACTTTAAATTAATTGCTTTTTATTTTGTGGAATTTTATTTGTTATCTGTAAGCTGTAGTTCGCGGAAGGGCAACGTAAAATGAGAACTGTAGCGGTGTACATTTATACACGAACTTAATTGGAAAAACTACGCTGGGTTTCGAGCGATATTTAGGTGAGTGTGATTACCTCGGTCTGTTTCCCCGGGCTAGGATCTGCACGCCTTTTTAGAGCTCCGCCACGTGCGCCAATATCAGCCGCCGGCGCCCCTATGTCAGATACTTATCTCTGTGACAAAACGGACCCGGAATTCAAATTGAATTCCAGGTCCCGATGAATATTCAAACGACACGCTTTTTGTTTCCGGATGTTCCGGAAGGATCGGCTGGACATAGCCTCTCTGGACACCTCTCGATCCACCGACAAATACCACACCGGGCATATAACTGTTCTAGACATAAGTCCGATGAAAATTATTTAAGGAATTTTTTCTTTATATATATATTATGAGCAAATTTTTAAGAATGAATCTATAAATACGCTTCCATATTTCAGGGTTTACTTATACTGGAAGTGATGGCCACCATTCCTCTGTTGGTGGCGTATCAAATGGCGATGTGCATGTCGGCGGGTTTGTGCAGCGGGCTGTGGCTGGAGCCCGACAGGGGGGACCTGCTGGTCACGCCCAGCCCACCAATCGAACCCGATACCGTCAACAGCATGCCTCTGAAGAGGGACGTCTTCATGTCCAGGGGGTGGGGAGCCGGCGGCATGCCCTTCAGCATACTCTACATGCACCCGAAAGGAGCCAGAACAACGCAGCCCGCCGAGGAGACTCCCCAAGTCCAGGCAATTATCCGTGATTTCTTTAAACCAATAAATTATTAACTGTATATAAACCTCACCGACTTTACCATCTCCCGTCCACTCCAGGAGAAATCGGGATTAGTGAGACAGGCGCGTGAGTAGGCACCGCTCTCCCCTTAGTGGTGTAAGCGATGATATTCACAACATAATGTATAAAATTTATCGTCGCTCGGTTTGTTGTAGCAGGGTGAGGCGAGGGCCAGCAAGAGTGTTGTTCTGCAGAAGACAGGCGGGGAGGAGTTCGGGGAGCGTGTGGCGCCGAGGGCGGCCGCCCAGGTGCAGGTGCGGGTCCAGGGCACCTCCTACCTGCCCAACCAGAGGGCCTCACCGCCCCCGCAGAGTACCACACTGCCGAGGGCGCCACACCACACCGCCACCCGCAGGCAATACCTCATCATACCTCAACTGTTCGTCTCCTACGGATGGGGGCCCCTCGGCAAGTGAGACCGTGAAATTAAACTAAAAACTGAAAGCTTCTAATTTCATTTCAATATTTTATTCCAGTATACGACCTATTCAGATTAAATTGTAATTATCTATGTATTAAATATGTACTTCTTATAAATGGTTGTCTATGAAAGAAAGTTGTTCTTGTAACGTTCCTTGATATACACGACGTTAGTTGTGAACTATCGATATTTAAATAAATAATTACCTTCGCTTACATCCATTTGGCATTTATTGATGTATAAATAAATATACCATAGCGGTAAAATATACTGCCTGTGTAATTACTACCTGCCAACTTGTTTGTTGATACTAACTGTACTTAGTGTTTAGATTTATTTATTAATGTAAAATGAATAACGGATTTATTTATTTGATTACATAATAAAAGCGTGTTAAATATATTTTCCCGAACTTTCACCCCAATTTTCGTCGTAATTTAGTTTCGAAAATGAATTATTAAGTGTACAGCCGATATCGCCGTTGTTTCGCCAATTGACCGAAAACGGAAATCTTCCAGTCCACTATCACCTGATTTTTATCTCGGGTTAAACTTGGAACAAACAGGGGACAATCGGAATGAAACTGAGAAGAATATAAATCTCGCTTCTTTTAAATATCTACTGTTGAGGCGATTCTCTATTTGAAATGGCCGCTACAGAAGATGAAGTAGAAGGAGAGGGCGAGCAGGGCGAGGAAGAGGAAGACAACACAGTCGGGGTAACGATTTACAAATAAATAATTCTGCGCGTTATCGAATGGGGCGATATTTGACCAAAGGATTTTCTAGGAATATTCAGGTGGGAGGAATTCGAAGAACGAGCGCCACGGGAAGGGTTGCGCCCTCTACCCCAACGGGGATTACTACGAAGGCGAGTTTAAAAGGGGCCTCAGGAACGGTATGGGTATTTACGTGTTCAAAAACGGAGCGAGGTACAACGGCCACTATCACAAGGGACAGAAACAGGGTATCGGATGTTTCATTTATCCGGACGGAACTATATACGAAGGTGGGTCAACAGGTCCCTCAGAACGGATTCCGGTCGATTGGGCCACCCGAAATCTTTCTTCCAATTTTTACGCGACATTATTAGCGATTAAAATCATTTAGCCCTCTTTGTCCTTTTTTCTGTCATGTTTTTCGAGGATTCACGAGGACGAGGACTTTTCATTACAAAATATGCGGTTAAATTTGTCATCGTAAACAATAAAACTTTATCGCCCGAATGAAGTATCAACCTTTCCTTTTAAAGGCCAATGGAAAGCAGATTTAAAACATGGTTATGGAACGTATTTTTACGGAAACGATGACGTCTATGAAGGACAGTGGCGCAACGGGTCTCAAGAAGGTCTGGGGTGTTACTCTTGCAAAGAACCGCCCATCAAATTTATGGGAACTTGGGTTAAAGGCAAAATGAACGGGCCCGGGCAGTTGATAACTCACTGCTTCAGGTTCCACGGGATTTGGAAAGATGGTATGGTAAGTTTGCTACTCAATTAAATATGTAAAGGGAAGGAAGGAAGATCAGTAATTTTGGGGTAATGTTTCATCTGGTTCAACCATTGTTTTTTCGTTTAATAAATAAATATATTCACTCAAATTTAACTGAACATTAGTTTGTTATATATTATGAACAATATATAATCCTTTTTTAATTGTAAAGCCCGCAAATTCTAGTATTACAGATGTTAAACACTTTTCTAGCCAGTAGGCACTGGTTGCTTTACATTTAAGTCTGACTGTATGCAACATGGCTATTATGTATTACTGAAGGATCCTCAATTTGATGAATTAAATATAGGAGAGTCACAGCCAGAAGGAGAAGGGGTAGAAAAGGATCCAAACAAAGGACTTGTCCCAGTGTGGCATCCAAGGGAGGTAGGGCTAGAATTTGTATTTTCACTGGTATTTAAATAAATTGTTCGACAAAAAACTAGAAATAAATCTTCCTATACTCCTATGGTTGGGAATAATTACATCATTAATATAATTACTAAAATATAACCACCAATAATATATCATTTATCTCTTTCATTTGTAGGTTACCCGTTACATAGTAAAGAGGCTACCACCAGCACCAAAACAATTTGAATATCCATCATCTGAGGTGTCTTTAACTCCACCAAGTGAACCAAGTGAAGAGATTCCACCTTACAAATATGACTTCTTTAAAGACATAGCCCAATATGACCAGTTCTACTTAAATGAAAAAGTATTAATGCAATATGACTCTTGGGATATGGAAGTATTCCAAGCTATGTCAAAATTAAAATTACAAGAAGAAAAGGGTGAAGGGGAAGATGGAGAGGGAAATTTCAAACCACCTGAAGGTTATTGGAAAATTTAATCTATAAATATTTATAAGACTAATTATTACTGCACTAGCAATATCATAGAGGTAACCTTATTCTTAAAACTTAATGGACCCAAAAGAGATATAATTAGTAAAGGTGAAATTTAATATAGCAAATATTTATTGAAATGAAAGATATAGATTATTACTAATATTATATTCTTTTTTTTCAGAAGAGGAATTAAAAGGAACTGATATTGATACAAAAACATAAGTTTAATTGGAAATTCACAATAAGTTTGCAAATATATGTTGTTTTATTCATCAATGCACCAATCATTAGCTGTAGGAAAATTACTTTCTGATACTACACAGGGAAAAGTTTGTGGCAACCAAAGAAATACTCCTAGTTGTTAGAATTCGAATGATTTACAGAATCATATACAAAATAAACATAATGTGTTTGTTAAGGGATTTATAGTCTCTTGCAATTTTTTGCCTCCACTACTTGGTCTTAGCCTCAAGATCAGTTTCAGGTTGTCATCACCTTTAGTAACATTATGTCAGTAATAGAATAAGATTTACCTCACAACTGCACCTATTCAGTGCTGTCAAGATGCTTCATCAACAGCCAACAAATATAATTACTTGGTGGCAGAATAGGTGAATAGGGAGGCAGAAAAATGCATGAAAAATGTTATAACAAATAAAGGAATACACTGATGATAAAAGTAAATTATTCTTTTATTTTCTTTGAGTAAGAAATATTAAATTACTTTCTCATACTCTAATAGTTCTGTCAATTGTTAGACATTAAAACAATAAATACAATCAAATTAAATGACTTTTTAACTGTAGAAAACAGCTGCAATATTCAACAAAATAAATATTATACTTTCACAATTCAGTGTTGTACATCATAAAACAATGATGCGAGCGGATACCGTATTATAAAAGCAATCCCTGAGCACAGTATCTGCAAAAAAAGTTTATTTTGTATATAGAAGTGAACTAAATAATACTTTGTGAATTATTGTATGAACTATAATTGTTATATATATATATATATATATATATATATATATATATATATATACATCATCTCACCTGAATAAATAAAAGTATTGTTGTTAGGTGGGCCTCGTGGACTGGCCCAAATTTTATAAGAACAAAATTAATCAATGTAAGGTTGTTCATTTCAATTAATTTACCATCTTTTTTAATGTGTGCTAAACTAAATGTGGAACAAATTGTTATTATTAAAGAACCAATGAATCCAATTTCTTCTGTTTTGAAGTTTACCATACTTGCCTCCAGTTTGCCATTTTTGTTTAACCTTTAAAAACATAAACAATATTAATTACAGTTAATTTCACAGTTTTACAATATATACTTACATAGTAAACAATAACAAAATTAGATAAATAAAAAATACTATTCATTATAAATATTATATTGGAGTAGTATATTATTATTTTACAATCCTTAATTGTTTGTCGGTGATCTATGTATAATAGTTTCCTTTAAAAATCCTGATTTGGAATGCTCAGAACAGGAAGGATGGATACTTTTGGATATCATAATTAATTCATCCTGGTTTATTTAATTTGATAATATGGGTCTTCTCTGCTAAGTATTTCTCTAGCTTCAATTTCAATATATATAGAGAAAAAAGGGAAATAATAAGATCAAAAAATTCCTGACATCCCAAATGTTCCTTACAGACGCCTGAAGAGGAAATGGTTTCTCCTCCATTGTTGCCCACTGTAGTTAGTGCTTGTATCAATGTTGCTTATTGAATTTTTTACAGTTGCAACAATAAAAGAGAGAAAAAAAGAAAAGATCAAAAAATGAATCAGTAACTATATACTCACCTAGGCATTCGGTGCCTTGGACAAGGTATAAGATGAAATAGCTGGGGTATAGAATACAAAAAATTGATGACCTGAGGAATAAAAAAAAGGAGCATTGTTTTACTAAAGTGTCCCAATATCCCAACAACTGCAAATGTCATGCCTGCAAAATAGCAGAATGTATCTCCAACAAACACTCTCGATGGGTACCTGAAATGATATTTTTAAAATAAGTCAACTTATTATGGAAAAGAATGCAATTCTTTTCAGGTACAGTAAGTATGGTATTCATCTGTAAATTGATGACTCAGTGCTAAAAGGGGTCATCTATGTTGAAAATTATGTTTTACTTTCTATTTGAAAATAATGTATTAGCACAGTACTGATATAATTTTATATTCAATGAAATAAAAATGAATTCAAATAATAATTATTGGAAATAACTTGAATGGACACTGGTCTAAAAAAATTAAGCTCATACCAATTGTATTTCAACAATGCCAATGTTGTAGCAATGAATGGCATCATAAAATATAGAGAGAACTGATGTGCATGCCACAAATCTCCCGAAAGTTCGAACAAATTGAATAACAATATTGATCCAGAAATGACTGCTGATTGGCCAGCTTCTAGTCCATTGACACCAGCCAAAATATTGATGGCATTAGTGCAGAAAACAGCCAACATTCCCATGTACACATAATACAGTATACCTTCAACAGAAATAAAAATTTTAAATGAAAAAAGTATTGAACACTAAATTACTTATTACTAAGTAACCAATATTAGGAAATATTAGAGAATCATCTATTCATTAATAATAATGAATTTCTGGAATGATTAAAAAAAAGAGTGAAGATATGTTAGTGAAAATAATCCAATTAAACTTGAAATAAATAAAACTCAAAGTTCAACGTATGAAATTATACAGGCTTATATAGATGGTACAGTTATATATAACACAATACTAAAAAATCATTAGTGAATTGCATAATATAAAAATTGCAAAGTAAAATAAAATAATTATATTAAACCCTTGTGATAACCTTAACTTAGGTCATTTAAATACCAGAATTTTTTTACTTCTAAATGTAAAAAACATTAATAGAATATTACTATATGTTTTTGGACAAGTGTAAACTCTAAATTATGAAAATAATTCTGTAAATAATGTTAGGCTCCAATATTATTACTCCAATGTTATTTACTCCATGATACTGGATATTTTTTCTACACTCACTTATGAACTAGAATCATATTTCAGCCAGAATCATTTAGCTTACTAGAATCATATTTCTGAACTCTGGCCCCAACCATAAAAAGAAAGATGATAAAAATAAATGTTTAACATAATATCTATATATAAATCAGAACTACCTAAATTCACAGAATAACCAAACCAATATCTGAATGGTTTCGGGATAATTATTGTTGTAGCATTGAATGTAACAAAGTAAACCATAAGGAGAGGCAATGAAGCTATAGTTGGTAACAGTAGTTTATGTCTCCATCTTAAGTCTAATACATCATCAGCGAACCCCAGCAGGAGCATACAGCAGATTGACAGTAGAGCTGCAACCAACTTGACTAACTGAAACAATGTGCAAGTTAAGAATAAAACTCTCAATAACTAAGAGTACAGGAAATATAAATGACAATTATTCAAATTTACTTCATGGTGTGGAAAATCGGAGTTGAAGAAAGCATGTCCAAAAGGTACTGGGATAAAAATAAATAATGCTATGAGGAACATACATCCTGCAACCACTCCAAAAGCTTCAGGCCTGAAAATAAAATGATTATGATTAAATGCTTACGTTAACGGGCTATGTAACCTTATGAAAACATAACCTCTGCCAACAACATCCTCAAGTTAACAACTTACACTTTTTCTTGTTTCTCCTTATTCAGATCGATTCCAAATAATCTGGCCTGAACAAACATTTGTCTCAGTTTCGGTATTAGTCTGACAGTGGAGAAGTAAAACAAAACAGAAAACACAAAATTCACACTTAATGGGAACCATGTTTCCCAAGAATAAATGGAGTGTCCCATGGTTGAATTTACTTATAATTTTATCGATAGATATCAAAGTATCGCGAACAAACAAATTCTACCCCACATACCGACACTGGATTCCGATAATAGACACATCATACACGTATCAAAAGCACCGGCAGTTGATAACTGATAAGGGGAAGGTTCTTGCTGATGAATACAAATATATATTGAATCTTTTACAACCTATCAACAAATAGGGAAACCAAAAAAATATTACAAAATCATTTTAAACGGGTAAAAGAAATTTATACAATTCAAAATAAACAAAAATGAATATACTACAACGGACAATACCACTCTGCCATCATAATAGGTAATTGCTTTGTTCATCCTCGGCAGCCATTGTTAGATATATTTAGCGGCAAAGTTCAAGTTGGAATAAAATGTCGGACGAATACATGCTCTGTAACTTCAAAAATTGCAACGCAACCTTAACTAAAACTGCTTGGATAACGAGATGTTCTCACGTTTTCTGTGATCATCATGGCATAAAGTATTTTGTGAACAACTTATCCAGAGTTAAGTGTCCTGCCTGCTGCGAAATGAGAATCAGGGAAACGGACATTTTTAAAACTGATCTGAACCCTACAGACGTATGTCTATCAAAAAGTATTTGTAGCTCTACTTCACAATAATACTACTTGATAAGTAATAAAGCAGTAGATATATTCATGATAACATTTACATTTTTTTATACAGATGCTCATTGCCTGTGTTAGACCAGATAAAGCTCTTGAATTTGCTTCAAGATCTTGTAAACTATGGACATACCAAATGCAAATCAAAAGGAAATTACATATGGGAAATATAACTACAACTTATGAAAAGATGACGTCTGAAGCAGTTACAAAATTTCAAATGGAAAATATCGGTAGGAATATTAGGAACACCATTGTGAACCTAATATTTCATATTATTATATTTAATTTTACATAATCAATTTTCAAAACATTAAAGTTTAATAAGGTACAGAATAATTGAATCATAAATAATGAATTTATTATTATAATTATTATAAATACTTAATTCATTTATTATATTATAATACTTTACATGAACTTTAAATATTAAATTATTATTAATGATAAAGAAATTCATATAAGGATTAAGACATGAACTCAAAATATAATGTGATACATTTTTCCTGTGTACATCCAGAATTTTTAAAAATCTAATAATAATTCATGGCCTATTTTATTTATTGTTAATTATATATATTCCAATTAATTACACTTGTAATTTAAATTATATTTGTAAATTTAATACATGAATATTCAATTAGTGTTTATTTTGAAATTGATGTTCATGTACACATTTATAAAAATGTAGTATTAGTTTTAATAAGTGATTGCAATGGATTTTTCAGAATTAAAATCTCTTTTGAAAAATCTTGAAGACACCTTAAAACTTGTCAATGATGAACTTAATTCTACAAAACTAAGGCTTAAAAAATATAAGGTATTGAGTTATAGTTCTATTATGAAATATATAGTATCTTGCTAACAGTTTTTGAATTTGTCTGTATTATTAAAATATATTACAGAATTCATATACTGTCTTATCATGTTTATTTATAAATTTATAATAATAATTTAGCTAAGTTTCTCAATAATTATAATTTATTAATAACAATAATTCATTACATAATTTATGCCTCACAGTTTACAAAAATAAAATTCATTTTTTTGTTCAACAGATCGCTTATGATTCACTTTTGGCTTCAAAATCACGTCCTGATTTAAAGCAGAAATCAGTTTTTCCAAGTCATGAAGAATTTTTGACACAGAATCACACTTCTAATAATATGTTAGTAGATATTTAAAATAAATTTTAATTAAACATATTTTGGTTATGCTGTTTCATTGAATGATTTATATTCAACAATACTACATATTTACATGCAACTGATTTGTATTCTTTTTTTAATTGTCTCTGCTTACCATTTATTCTTCACTCTAGATTTCAGTTTCCTGGCTGGCAGTAACATGCAAATGAAGAACATTTCTATTGGGTACAATTCTAACAAAGAATACAAAGTTAAATGGCAAGTACTGAGGTAATAAATGAAAAACTATAAACTAAAGTTATTAACTCTAGTTTTGTTTAATAGATTTAGAGATAACTTTATAACTTGTTTTTCTGTTTTATTCTTTAGTAAATATTATATAGTTTAAGGTAAAATTATATTGTCAAAGAATAAAAATATTAATTTAGTTTCATAATCTGTGAAAGTTAGTTTCTTGATAGTTGAGGTACTAGTGATTTTATTTATGTTGCAGATAAGTATTAATATGGGATAAAACTTTGAAAAAATATAATCATGTTTGAAATAAAGACATTTATAATTAGAAGAAATTAAATGTAAATAAATTGTTCAGAAGTCAGTATATATAATTGGTGGTTTAGTGTCTGTGGAACATCCTGTTTATTCTCTCCCGAGATAAATTTTCCAAGATATTGAATAATAGCTGCATGTACCCAGTAATGATAGAAACAATGGTCTTAGTAACTAAAATGTACAATTATTGACCATGAATATTTACAATAATAAAACTACAACATAATGGTAACACTTCATAAGAGTGGCTGCAATACCAGGTGATGCCAAACTGATGAGTGGTACCTGATTTTGCACTCTACCTTCAGCAAGTAGTACGTTTATCAGAAATGTTTTGACCGTTCTTCCCTTAGAATAAGCAAGAATAGAGCATCCTTAGAATAAGCTACATCTTAGTTTATTTGAATGAATTTTTTTTTACTGTAAAATATAAAATCCTGTTTTGAATTGTAAACGTCATTGATTTATTAATAATTTTTAATTGTATTGCACTTGGCATCAAACCTGGAAACTAAAAGAATTCTAAAAATATATATATCTGGTTTAATCGTTTTGGAATTACCAAAAATAAGTCCTTTTCAGAAGCTGAAATATTTTGTAATAAATTTTGCAATCCTGGAACTACTTATTATTTATTTAATTAATTAATTTTGTTTTCTTCTATTCATTAATTTCTTTAAACTTGTAATATGTAAAAACCTTAAAAGATCCATGAATCTGATGCAATCGTTATAGTTTGTATTGGATATTGGTTAGTTGGTATTGAAAATGCGAATGTTTGGTGGGGAGGGGATGATGTAATATGGCGGAGTGGTGACGTCACGCTACGACGCCCAAAAAAGTAGTTTCACATTTAATATATTTAATATTTGGTATAAACATCTTTATAGTGATATAAATGTTTGAAAATTGTTCATTAATGGGACGTAAGAAATTAACAAAAAATAAGTACAATTTAGTTGATATATATTTGTAGATATTAATACATGACCGCAGAACGAAAACAATCCGCGTTAGTTTCAATTGACCGTTCGGTAAATCCAAATTGGATCGTTGCGTTATTTTCAAAATTTAAGTGTACAAGTTCGAGTTCTGGCGTTAAAAAGTTTAAAACGTGAAGAAATGTTCTTCCGGATACTTATGGTAATAACAATTTATGTTGTTGGATAGTTGACGGTAAAATTATAGAGGGTAGAGATATGAGAAAATGGCACAGTAATTAACTACATTATTTCCTCAATGTACTAAGTTTCCTCTTTGTCAGTAATTAGATTTTACTTTATAATTCATGATGCCTGAGCACTATAACTAGCAATAATGTTTCATAAGTGGATTAATGCCATTTTATGCAACTTGAGGAATGACCTTGTACTTAGTTGAAATCACAGGAGGAATTAAAAACAAATCAGTATCATTTTTCAATACAATTTTTGCACATGTTATAATGCAATGAGATATTAAACTAATCATTTCAAATATTTTGTTGCAGGTGGCACAGTTTCGTGTGTTAGGTGTTAAACCGCGAAGAAACATGGTTCTTCACTGTGGACCAGTGCAAGATCAAGGTATGGAGTTTTTGATGTTATAAATATTGGACTTGGTGGTGACCAAATTCAAGGAGACTTTGTAATAACAATAATTATATACATTCTTCTTGCCTGAAACATTATTTCACTGCAACACATTATGAATATGCGTATCATATGCCTTAGATTAAATGATTTCGATTGCACTGCTTCAAAGTTACAAATAATGTAACATATGTAATAATACATAATCATACATATGTAATTACATGCATATATATATATATATATATATATATATATATATATATATATATATCGTGCAATTGGGAGGAGATGTCCATACGTGTATGTAGGTTAAATAATAAATACAAAAATATAACATGTCATAACATTAAATTATGAATATGAAAGTTAGTTTGTTGTTCATTTTTAAAGTAATAATTTATTAAATTAGGACCATTATTTCTATAAATGCTTAACAAAAATATCCTAGCTGATGTGATATATTTCCCTTTATATATTTTAACAACACGGCCTACATTACTTACTAAATATTAAACTTTAGAATCCAAATTATTTTTTTCATATAAGAAATACACCTCTGTTTTTATACCTTATTTATTTACACTATTTATGTACGTATCATGCTACTGTTGGGTTATAATAAATAAGCTTCAATGTAAATTATATTAGACTCCTACCATTTTAATATCTAAGGCTGGTTTTTGAATTATCTAAAATAAGTATTGTGCACTAGTAATAAGTAGTACTTTTGTTCAAATTTTTGGTTCTGATATTTGGTTTTTGGTTTGATGCTTCAGTAGTGTTATTCTTTGGGTTATTGTGGATTGTCAAATAGGTCTCTTGATGTTTAAATGGAGTGTTAAATTTCCCCTACTAGTGGGCTATCAAGAAAGATTTACTCCAAGATTGGAATAAACGTTGTTCAAGGGGGAATAAAATTACAATTCAAGAATTCTATTCTTTGTTGTAAAATTTACAATAAAATATTAACTTAACTAATATAAATATCAGTTTAGATTGATGGAAAAGAACTTAGAGTCATTTGGAATGGGAATAATCAGATTTTGATGTTTATACAATCTTGTTTTTTGAGGGGCCTTAAACTCACAAAGACTTCAGTGTTAGACTTCAGTATTTTTTATTTGTAATGCTCTATATACATGCAGAAAATAAACTAATTTACATGCTGAAGAAACATATTAATTATATTTGATATAAATAAAATAATAGTAGAAAGATGAAATTGATTGGAATATACTCATTCTAATACAATTCATTTATTATTATTACACAATTTTGTACAGGTTTCTATCAATGAAAGTTACACTATTATTTTCATTCATAATTATTAGCCTAAATATCCTGATTTATTATAACAACAGTTATAGAGTATCAATAATTATAATTAGGATAGTAAAATATTCAAAACTTGGTGACAAACATTTATTTCAAGTTCATTTACATTTAACATTAACAGTTAGTTACAATTTATTTTCTTGAAGTTAATTTATGATAAAACAATTTAATATGGAAACCTAGCAATTTAGAGGCATTATTTCCATTTGCAATAACACATCATTTCTCTTTGGATTCCTTCAGAAATCTTCCCATCATGGAGTTGTAGGAAAACTAATGTTTAGTTGTTGACTGTATAAGTGTTTATTGTTGAATCTTTATTTTTACCAGCCAAGGTAAACAAAATGTTCTGAAGAGGACTATTTAAAATGAAATCTGGAACTTAATTGGATAAAGGAAAATTAAATCTAACACTTGAAATATACAGGTTAAAACCTTGTACAGCTATTGCAGTAGTTTTTTTGTGCTTTTAAATGCAACTTGCTTCTTTCATCCTTAGAATAACCAAGATCTTAGTTTGTTATTTCAATTGATAATTCTTTGTAATGTAAAGTATAAAATTATCTTTTGAATTGTAAGTGGTTGATTGATTTATTAATATTTTTAATTGTATTGCACTTGGCATCAAACCTGGAAACTGAAAGAATTCTAAAAATATATATCTGGTTTAATCCTTTTAGAATGACAAAAATATGTCCTTTTCAGAAGCTGAAATATTTTGTGATAAATTTTGCAGTCCTGGAACTATTTATTATTTATTTAATTTTATTTTCTTCTATTCATTCATTTCTTTAGACTTGTAATGGTTAATGGTATGAGTGCGATTTGATGCTGCAGTAGTGTTATTCTTTGGGTTATTGTGGATTGTCAAATAGGTCCCTGATGTTTAAATAGACTGTTAAATTTACCCTACTAGTGGGCTATCAATCTGGCATTGTATTAATTTCTTCATGCTCTGCATTATTTTTAATAGGCAAGCTAAACAAAATTCTCTGAAGAGGACTGTTCAAATGAAATCTGGAACTTAATTGCTTTCCGGTTATATTAAGTTAAGCGAATTAAAATTCGCAGCAGTACAACATCTGTAGCTATCTCGAATTAGTGCATTTAAAATAAGTAAAGACTTATTTATCTTTAAACACGTCCTGAGTTTTTTCTATATTCAAATATCTCTTTGGGCCGTTTGTTTGAGTCTCCCAAGATGGTGCTGGCTGCAGGCTTCCCTGTACAATTTGAAAATCACATAATTTGTTAGAAAATGTTCATATTCTTAAGTATAATCTGTGTTAACGTTTGTGAAGATGAAACAACCGAGCGCTTAATCTGATGTGGAAACATTTCCGACAACATCTATTCGTGGTATGCTTTAAGTTAAAAGTTAAATATAATCTTAATTCGGAAGTACCAGTTTTTTGACTATTGAAATTACGACTATTGAAATCTGCAAGTGAAATTTATGAACAAATTAGAATCCTTTTCTATAAATATATAATATTTATATATTCTATAACTCAAGTCGGAAGGGCCAAAAGACTAAATTAAACAAAAATTATGGCCGGTGATATATGTCATAATTTCTTGAAGACTGTATCATTTGCACACTATTGGTAGGTCAATAACTATTCAGATCTTTGTTTTGACAATAAAGTACCGGGTTAAATTTCTGCTTTAATTAGGTCAGAGCCCGTTACCATTTTTTCAAATTCCCGTAGCACCCCATTGAGAGCCTCAGTGTCATCTCAATATGAAATCAGCCCGAGACTCCTCAGTATTATTTTAATCATAATAAATGTTTCAATAAGTTTTTAATAAATTTATCATGTGATACATACAAACAATATTGGCATTGGTAACAGTGCAGTCGCTAAAGAACCGTGAGTGGCGTAATTTCGTGCTATCCCGAGAAGCCTATTTCAACCCAAAAAAATCACCAAATTCAAGGTAGAAAAATTCAGTTTAAAGTAATGTTTAAACGTTCTAAACCGAGTTTACATTCGGACGAAACAATTTTGTTGGTCCTCCGGCTAGTTTAACGCATTTTACATTTTCGTTGGTGTAACTCATATATATATATATATATATATATATATATATATATATATATATATATATTTATTTATACATACAGATAGATAGATATATAGGTCTTTAGTTTCATGTTTATTACCGTAAACCTGGATCAAATTGAAATACATTTTCTTCTGGGGTCACTTTCAAGGTTACAACAAGAACTTGTTGCTCAGTGCAAATTATACCACTATTACTCAATATTTTAAAACTTCATTACTTCTTCTTTAAAAGCATAGTTTCTATTATTTATTACACGCACTATTAATATTTTAATCGTAATTGACAAAACATTTTTATTTAGCAGTGTCTGCGTCCGCTATCCGGGACGCCACCTATGTAAAGTATTGACCTCCTTCGGGTTTATTTCTTGTGTCCGACCAGACAGGCATTGTTCCCTCCCGTAAGCCACCCCTGACGATGCCAAAGTTTCTTTTCTGTTTTTGGAAACGCGCCAACACTTTAACAATGGCAATCAGTGTTAAATAACTCTTTTAATGGGCAGTGCATTAATGAGCCTCCTCGGCGCGAACAAAGGGGCTAACGAGCGGGGGAAATCTGGCTGTTATTTACCGAGACAACCCCATTATCAAACCCGAGTCTGATATCACAGCCGGAAGATGGAGACGCATATACGTACGTACTAGCGGAGTATCATGTACGGTTTAATAATTTGTTGTTGCTAATTATTGTGTCAGGAACTTGCCTTGCATATCTTGTTACCAAGTTAGTGCAAGTTATATATTATAGATATTAAATTTACTAACATATTCTAATACAACAGAATAATAATAAAATCATACGCTTTGTTGTTATCTTATACATAATTTTATTTACACAAGAAATGTAAAATACTCTGCTCCATTAGTTGATTAGTTCTTTCCAAGCATCCGCATTTTACATCTTAATTTGAAATAATCAAAAGTAGGGATTTGATTAACATTTCTCGTTCCAGTGACCAGATGCAAATCAGTTCGTGTTTATTCCAAGCAGTTTCCCGCTTCCGTTACATATGTAAAAGTGCAGGGTTGTAGGTAATTGCATAAATGTTTCAGTGGCTTATTAACATATTTAACTGCGGAGAAGTGGAAATTCTCTTAAGTAGGGTACTTAAGAAACCTTATATACTTTAATTTTATTCATCCGGAGTCCCCGCTAACTCAGGGATAACTGAGGACGCCTTCCGCACTTTTGTCATTGGCCTTAGTGTGTTTCAAATTGCGGGATGAATTGAAAATTGTTTTAATTAAATTTCGACTAAAATAAAACGTTAAAGCGAAAAATCTTTACAATGAGCGATTATCTCATAAATCGATTGATACTTCAATGAAAATTTCTTGCTACCTTTTAGGTATGGAATGTAAATGCAGTACAAGGTAGTAGATATTCTCATATTTTAATTGCAAAACGTTTTATAAAAATAACATTTCTTTCATCTCTGAAGTTGGTTGGTAGCTTTTGTACTGGTTCCTTAGCCTGCGTCTCCATGTAAAAATCTTTGATTTTTGCTAAAAGATCAGTGTATACTCTTTGAATGCTCATTTGCGACATTTATAGGTGTAATTTACGCGTTTATTTCCATATTTGCTGGATATATAACTCAGTAGAACATTTCTTTATGCCACATTGTTCTTTTCATGCATCCTTTTATATTGCTTGAAAGAAAAAGGGAACAAGGAATCTGAAAATATAATATTCCAATGCCGTCTGCGTTCTGTGCCTGACCAACCTGCTGACTGAAAAGTACCAAAGGTGGCGAACAGCCGAAACCAATCCAGCGAGAAGCTTAAGACCTACGTATAGTGTGCTTTAGGTTCCAAAAGAAATATATCTTTCCAAATTGTATTGAACGGTTGATTCACCTCTGTCTGCTGGGACCCGGTGACAGTAAACGTCTAAAATTAGACAATCGCGCCATCGATAAAACAAACTTTTATTTCCGAACTGAGGAGCTATCGGCCCGAGACTCGGTAACATAAATCTTTATAGTCCCCGTATCATTTCCAGAGCTCCGTATCCGCGTTTGGCAATATTTTACATGATAGGGGCCCCTCTATCTGGACGGGGGGCCGGAACTCGAGCCAGGTAGTCTCATATCCGGAACCAGGTGGTGTGTTGACATTCCACTCTTCCCCGGTTGAGGATTTAAGTGTTTACTCGGTTGAACTAAGGGCCTATTATGCACTCGATACACTGCAGAGCCGCCACCGTCGGTAAAATGTGTGAAGTGCTTGCCCAAAGTAAACTAATAATTCTCTTTCCTATTGTCCGCCCGTCGGAATTGCCGCAATCTCTTGTGTCAACAGAACGACTCCCCGCGGTTGGGTTTTATTTTAGCCCTATAGATGAGTACGCCCAAAGTAAAAATATGGGAATCTAGTGAGTCTGAATAATGTTGCTAGTAGAATTAGATTATCTCCTACTTTATATCTTCCCGAAGCAAAGCATGAAAGTCCATTAATAAATTGGTATTTTGGTAAGCTCTCGATATACACAGTTTGAGGAATATTTTTCGGTAGGAAAAATGTGAAGTGGACTTCCATAATTCTGAATGGGTTTAGTATGGACAATATTGGCTCTCCTAACTTTAGAGGCTGTTTTAATGTCTTGACATTTTTATTTCAACTAGCTTTTATAATCAAGCCTCAATAAACAGTTTGAAGATAGACGGCCCAGAGATATTACCTTGAAAATTGCGGGTCCCATGAATGATTCATAACTAGAATAATTATATAATGGTACTGTCCTTATGGACATTAGATGACAATATTATTAAGCTTTTGCTGATAATTTTATATTTAAATTCTCACGATTCAATCAAATAATATCCGAACACTACTACAATACTGCAGTATTCATTACCCTCGTAACAACCATGCAAACCTCGTGCAGACTAGTACGCTGATAAATTTGTTGGACAATACATTGGATAGCCTATTTATAAATCGACCATCCAAACATTTTACATTTACAAATTTTGAGTATTATCTCGCGACCATAAAATTGATAAGAGTCCATTAACACTTCTTGGGTGAGATCATTTTTAAAAATTGAACAGCATCATTCGACCAATATAAACGCAAATGTCTTAGATCTTGCTACGTAATCACTACATAAAATAGTAGTCTTGTCCATTTGATTCCTCGCAATTAACAATTCAGATTTAGATTGTTTAATGCGTATAAGTTTTTATTTAATTTCAAATAACAACTTGCTTAGAGCAATGAAGCGAATTCTTCATACTTCCTAGGTGAATTGTCATATGTATTTAATGTAAAATTTCGGGATGATAAAAATAAGACTCGAATGTTTTACTATATTAACGACGATAAAGATATTTAAAAACGTATGCATCTCTTTGACAAGATGATTTCCTGGAAAACATTCCCCAATATCGCCGCCAATATAAGATTTCGAGAATCGAATATGCCAACAGCGCAGCAGGATGGGTCTGAATATTTAAGTCCGTAACTTTTCGTAGGCCGAACAGCATAACGTGAGAAAACAAGCAATCTGATCTCCCGCTGCGCCTTGTTCCTGGTGGGGCGCGATTATTGATATTGCAACACTGCCGCTTCTGACGGTGATGGGGAGGGAAACAATGAGCCTTGGAGCGCGTGGGCGCGCTTTGTTTTAGCGGTGTAGGCGGTAGGCCGGCTCCCTTTCATGTGTGTTTACGATTACGGCGGGCATTACCCGATGCCGAGATGATTGGTGCCCGAGATAACTCCGTGGGCCCTGTCGGAGCCCGGCCGCGGTCTGTAGACCCTTAACAGATTGAAACCTGTTACTCTTGTAATGATATTACAAAACGATTCCTTAGAAAAAGTGGGAAGTAAATTATAGGAAGCAGAAGCCTGTACATTGATTGGCCGGGATTTGGACAATGTCCAATACTATGGAATTTTGTCTATAAAAAGGAATTTGACCTGTACTTAAGGATGGAAAGGGCGTTGTGTTTGTTTAGTTTTAAAATAATGGGCGCTCGCTCGGAATCCCTCGGTTCAGCTTCGGAGACACGTTCAGCACGTGATATTCGAAACTACTTGGCGTAGTATAACTAGTTGGACCGGGGCTACGTGTAACAATATGACCGGAGCATGAATAATAAACATGCTGGTTAGGTGCCATGACCGGTCCCTTAGGGTTGGATTGGCTAGCCTTAAAAGTCTAGACTCTTGCAATAATTATATGTTGAAACATTAGTCGATTTGTTAATTCGAATATTGTTTATCGGAATGTACTCACAGACAGTCTTCAGTTTATTAAATTAACTTTTCTCAATTTATCTTCTACTGTAAAATCTGAAGTTATAAATAATTCGTTATCTCTTTTTACATATGACGATAATCACCTCCTTACATAAGTCTAATGTATGGTGACGGTAAAACCGTAATATGCGTGTTCGCCCTTTTTGTGAATTCATAAAAGTGTAATATGAAAAAAACACTGCGGAGTAATCTCGATTTGAGAGCAGTACAGTGTGACTTTAGATTCAACCTGAAGAAATAAACAGTGGGAAAAAATGAAAACCAATAACGCTTACGATATAATTAAAAGTTATCAAACCGACCAAAGGACACCGATGAATGGAGGCAGTAGAGAATAAAGGCGAGTGGAAACAATAGCGGGATCTTCATTCGGGGATAGAAATCCAAATGAGTCCAGAGCCCGTCCCGAATCTATCATCCTGAATCCCATTCAATGAACCGTGGAAAACTACTGAAGATTAGAGTTGCCGCGGGAGCAAAAAACGGGATTAGGCGCAATTCGATGATTCTCTCGGCCCCTCACAGATCATTTAACACTCGAAGCGGCGTTTTGTACTTACACGTTCATTTTGAGATGTGCTCACACAACACGGCATTCAAGAGGATGCAAGTTCCCATGACTCGGTAATTACCCTCATTTCTATTTACTTTTTACCATTGTGGAAAAACTGTTTCTTTTCACGAAACTAGTCGGCAATCGACCGCAGGCGTCAAGCTCCATTGCAACTTCGTGGTTATTCCAGTTATTCGCGTGGTTAACGCCCGACCAAAATGGGACATTTCTTTTCACGTAATTTTAAAATACTCTTGAAATAAATTGTAAAACATAAAGACTAAGGTTAGAATTTCTTATTTTCAATTCCACTTCATCGTTTCAATGTGCCTCGTGTAGTGATGAGAAAAAACTTTACCTTCACTTTTACATATTTCGCGTAGGACGGTAGGAGATTTTTATTAAGTAACCTATTTAGATGGACTATTTTCATATTGACTTACTTAGCATTTGAAAAATATTACCTCGGAACTCATCTTGGTAAAAGCGTGTTCACTTCAGGAATTGTTCTTCCAGTTTCCATCTCGACAGAAACAAGCAAAAATTCATTTTACTTTCCTATAATCTGACAGTTGAAGAAAATATGAAGCGAATATACGCTCCAAGTCGTTCCTATTATTTCGTTATCATTAATAACGAATTTGTTCAGTGGTTCTAGGTGGCGTAGAATGTTGTATATATACGTGAGGCGTACGAAACATATTATTAAAAATAAAAGAATAATGATTAATATTAACAATTGTAATAACACTTAAATTAATTTTAATAGTTTATGCATTGGAGACGAATAGATTATAACCCACAGAGTTATTTAACACTAAAAAATTATAGAATACATATGCTATGAATTTCGGTTCTGGATATTTGTTATTTCATAGCCTTTAAGTTATAGTCTTATTCAATATTCCCTTTCCCACAGTTTAATTCTTAATTCTTTTCCAATATTTTGTTTTTTTCTTTCCTGTTTTTTTTTATTTACGATATATGTCTTAGTGAATTTTGTAATATAATATTATTGCCTTATCTCCTGGGACTAAGAGGAAACGATATGGGAGGATGTAGAGAATTGACTTGGAGAGACGGTCGGACTTGAGTTGGGCAAGTCATCTATGAATAAGTCAGCAAGCCATTGAATGGTCAAACCATTGGCGCCGACCTCTGTTGGATTCAACAGGGCCGGAGGCTCAAATAGAATTCCCAAACTGCTAGCCGGCAACGATCATTTTTATCGAGGGAAACCCATCAATGTTTAATGAGGGAGATGGTTTTACGGAATTATTCTATTATCGTTCTTTGCCGCTTACGATCGGGGCATAAAACAGATATGGAGTATTAAGCATAAAGAAATGTAATCCGAAATATACTTCGTAAGTGATTCCAAAAGACTTCGGGGGACGTTTGATATATTCACCATTTATCAAAGAATAATAAAGCGGCATCTACTAACGCACAGGGTATGGAGAACCAGTATTACTGCGGCCGCACCGGGTATTCTTTCGCTCATAAATGATGCATCTTCGACGTAGGGTATTGAATCGGGCTGGGTTCGTCCGTGAGAATCTTTATTGTTGAAACGATAGAAGGCCGTCATCATTGTGTTCACTTGACCACGAGTCGGGAGCTATGAGAAGGGACTTTTACCGTTGAATCGGTCATAAACCAGAGTAGCGTTCTGAATATAAAATAAGCCGTCTTCTCCACCTCATTAAAACCTATTGAAAACGGTAAACATCTTTTAGACGTCTTGATTCAATCAAGTTGATTATCAACTATTGATCGTTCAATTTGTCTATGCTATATTCAGTATCCTTATTTTATAAATGAGTTGTAGATGATCAACGATCACGTTGAAAGGGACCTACTTAAGAAAGGTCAATATTTATTTATAACCCGTATTCCAATATATCAGTACTGACTACTATTATAGTACTGACTATAATTTTGAACTAATCGGGGGATGAGAACACTGACTGAAACATGAGACGGTCGTAATTTTATTCAACCTGTCTGTCTGCCATACTGATGAAAGTCATCCATAATGTCTACTTCTGGAAACAAATATATAAATGTGGCTACAAATTAGGATAAATTAAGAGCATACATTAAAACGCACTTGGAAATTTGGGAATGGGGGAAGAAGGAAATGTGATTAATTTATATTTCAAGTTACATTTAGCCCGGGAACGTTGCATTAAATACACCCGTAGTGAGTACTCTGAGTTCACGTTTAAAAAAAGAAGTATATTCGAGGAACCATTTCATCGTGTTAAATCCCTCCAGGTTCCGCAATATACACCTTGTAATTATCTTTTCTTGTCAGATTAACATATCCGTTCCAGTCGTTAAGCCTATAGTTCCGCGAGGCAATGGTGCCAATCGATCTCTTTCATGTGGTGCCTTGAAAGTCGAGACAAATTTCTGGAAACGGGAGCATGGTAATTGGTAACGACAGACTGTGGAATCGAGAATTTTCCAATTTCATCTCGTGTCCGATGGACAAGACCGTGAAGAACACGGCTCGAAAAACATTTTCAGGATATAAACTTAGAATCGGAGTTTGTATAAGCCAGTTTGAAGAAGGTAAATATAGCATGATTGGGCGAGAACACCTTATTAGTTCATGCGTATATTGCATTTTTATAACCATTGTTGACGGTGTGTTTCCAGGATAATAATGATAACATTTCAATATGTTAAATTATTTTGGTGTAAATGTATGGAAAGTATTTCATTACATTCGCGATTTCCTTCGTTACTAAATTAGTGTAGTGTGGCATTTACGCATGTCTGTTTGCAGTGCCCTCAGTAACTGTGAAGACAGGACATTTCAAATATATAATACCTATAAATAATGTCCGAAAATACGATCAATGCCGGTTGGAAATAATAATTGCCGCTTATGAAGAAACGGACCCGGTTACGTCTTCGTGCGACCGTGTCACGCACTTTTCGATAATGCTCGCGTGTGAAAATATAGAAAATTTGTGGGTAATTTTTTCCAAGCCCGATCTCGGAGCGGAGGTCAAAAACTAGTCCGTGATAATAGGGAGGTGCGTGCGTGTTCGGAGTGGGGGAAGCCGGGGGAGGGAGCGGCCCAGAGACGGAGGGGCGAGCGAAGGCGGTTCAGTCAGCGACAGTACGCCCACCAGATAGGTGAGACGGGCCGAGCGCGAGCACAGAGGGCAGACGCGACACACAAGTGATAGTAGTCACCGTGACCGAGCGACGATTGTTGTGAAGGTTGAGGGCGGGAAAAGTCGAGCCGGGAGTTAGAATGAAGTGCGGGTGGGCGGTGAGGACACTGGTGGCGGTGGCGGTGGTCGGGGCCTGGCGGCTAGCGAGGAGCGGGAGGGGGGCGCCGGCAGGTTCGCCAAGCTGGACAGGCTGTTGAGCCGGCTGGGGGGCGGCGACGGGGCCACCACCACCGAGCAGCCCCCCGAGGCGGCACCCCTCGAGGCCACCACCGCCCCCGGCCCACTGGCCCCGAATTCGGGCCACCCCCAGTCCCAACACCACAGGCGCCACTGGGCCTCTTGGCTCAGGAAGAACAATAAACACCGAGACGAGGACGTGGACCAAGACGACGACGACGACGACGAGGACTACGAAGACAACGAAGAGAACGAGGAGGACCTCCAGCAGGCGGACACCGCCCCCAGGAAACCCTATTCTACTTCGGTAAGTCTCCGGCCCCCCATCTTGAACACGACACTAATTCATACGACGTTACACCTATAAGAGAAAAATTGCGTATGAATCCATCACTGTACGTGATGCTATCAGGCGACATAAAGGCCTTTGTCCCCTCTCTTTTCGCTGGTGGATACTGAAGTGAACCGAGTATAATAGAGTGACCTGCACAAATTGGAGTTATCTGATGTACCTCCGACAGGATTTTAAAGTTGAATTTTTTATTTATAATATTGCATTTTCTTTTAGGAAACTAATGTGCAAAAATACTTGCAGATATTAACCGAAAGGGAAAATATGTCCTGTGTTTTTTTATACTACTCCACCGTAATATATTCCAGTTATTTGATTACGTAAATATTTGTGAGATTGTCCTCAAAAGTGAAGACTTCATGTTGACAGAATAAAAATTATTAATAGAGGGAGGATTGAAAATGATAATGATCGTTTAGAACATTTTTTCACTATATAAATGTTTTAATTTCAATATATATTTAGTCAGTTTTAATAACGTTGATTTTAATAATGTTCTTGTTACCTGTAGTCTGTCCATCATTTACCTATTATGGTAATGCCGTAGTTTGTTTTGAATGCATTTTTCGAGCACCTGAATAATTCGTAGTAGATATGTTTCTACTTCGAAGGAACTAAACCTGTATTCTCATACAAGTTCGGTGTTTTATTTTTCATGCAATACGCACCATTACGTAAGGCAATGAAGTATTTCAAAATGCTGGGATATTAGAAATTTCTTATTTATCCACTCTCTTATTCTGTACAAGGGGTTCTCTGGCCTGGATGCTTCCTAATTCGTTGATGAACGGCAGAAACAAAGACTAGGAAGGGGAGCGATGGAGGTCAGGAGGGCAGTGGTTGTTTAGGGGGAGGGCGACGTTGGATCGGAATAGACGCGAGACGTTATTAATGGGCCGAGCGATCCGGCGCCGCCACGAATATCGCGACTTAATTAATAACACGAGCGGCAACTTTTCCCGAAGCCCGAGGTCATTGTCATGTAAGCGGACTGTTTTATTTGTAGCTTTCAATCCGGTTTCGCAACTTAACCGGGATAAAGCGCCTATTATTTTTGTCCGGTTTGTCCGATCGTCTGGCAACTCCATGTTCTAAATCAAATTTGATCTGACGACCGGCATTTTCGGTCTACTGGGTGATGTTTAAGTTATGGATAGTCAAGAAGCATTGTTAAAAATATAACATTTTGCGGTCCCACGAGGGTTTGCAATATCATCACCCTCTCATGACGGTCCCTATGCATAATACTGTCTGCACTGTGAGGTCTACTGACGATGATGGAAAGTAAAAAGCAGATCGTAAAAGTGATGATAACATCACGTAGCTTCAATTTTTTAATGTATTCCTGTTCATTTTATTTAATGCATTATATCCAACAAATAATTCACTGTCTAACTTGCGATGTTCTTTCTGCAACTAAGTTTCGATTAGGGCGTGTTAAAAGGGGGTAACGGTTATTTTTGGTTTACCGGTATAAGTTTTAAGAAATGGGGTCGGTGAGCAATAAAGATCGCTCTTACCGATATGTCGCGACCACGTATGGTAATACGAAGCCGGTAGGCTTCTTTTTTACCGCAACCACTGGCGGAAAGCTGAGATCGGAGGTTGTTCGTCGCCCGATAATCGCTGTCTGAATGAACGACGGTAGCGAAGATGGTTTCAAAAAATTCGGTCCAGGCCCCATTGGCTGGTCAAATATTGACTGTGGCCCAGTCTTGTATTGGCGGGTGAGTTAGCACCCTCTTATTAAAAAGCCGGTACGCTTTCGCTTTCATTCATGAACTCTCCTCTACGCTAGGGGCCATGTCCGGTTTATTTCTAACGATGCGGTACTAAATTGTCATAGGCCTTTAGGAATGCCCCAATTTCAAAAGTTGGTCAACTGTTTCATATAATGAGAAGAGATTAAAGTAAATTTAAAGCGTTTTAAACGATGCGAATTCGTTTATTGGAAGATTTTATGTCCTAACAGCGTCAATATTGTAAAGTGGGAATTGGAAACTTTGAATGATTCGTTATATATTATACGCATTCCTCAGTTGTATAAGTAAAATCAAAAGGATTGTGTAGTTTGGGTAGTGTCGAAATATTTACACTGATATACTCGCCACAATCGGTTGATTCTGCACCACTCGTTAAGCTATACCAGCGATGTAATTATTAAGAATGATAACTTGGAAGATTCCAGCCAGGGTTTTTTGTCGATTCTCAAACGAGATCGAAATCGCTGTATCCCTAACTTAAGTGGCAATTGGGTCTTGATTCAAAACCGGCCACCTAAGGTGTACTGCGTACAGAGGCATTTTGAGCTACTCAAATATTGTTGAGTTTAGCGTGCTTTGCCCTTGGATACCAGTTTTTCTTCTACCGTTTTGGCGCAGTGTAAATCGTCCGGCGGGAGTTCATAATGCAATTACGGAAGGGGTGGCTTGTTTCTGTCTCCCTCCCCGCTCCGAAAACCCCACTTTGTTTCGAACTTTCGCTAATGACGAACATTAAAATACAAATTATTATTATTGTTCAGTCGGCGCTAAGCGTGCGAGCGCAATTTTCGGTTGGTTATTCGGAGCGAGCAATTAAACCCCCAGACGAAGTAATATTCATTTAGGAGAATAGGCCGTAATGGGGTTGCTGAAGAATGTAATTGTCTTCCGTCTTTATTCATTGCCGAAAAACACTTCTTGCACGCAGTCTTAGCAATTTAAATCTTGAAGAAAATACTCCGTGACATTTGAAAAGAACAAAAGAAAATTTATTCCCCCCCCGCCATTTTCATTTTTCATGCGTGCAAAAATTACAGATAAAAGGAATAATTATTGAAAATGTCATATTAAACTCTGTAACTTCAACATTCACGCATTCATTTCAATACCTTTCCCTTGAAACTAGTCAGAAGGGCGATATTAGCAGTGTGGGGAAGATGAGTCAATTAAAAAGGGAGTCAGAGAGTAGGATACATTAATTTCTCCGGCAAAATGTATGTTTAAATCGCTTTTCCTTTTCGGCCAGAATTATTAATCAGGCGCATTCAATCTTTATCGGTAGGTCGAGTTAACTAGTTAGTGCATATGGCATTCGGACTGCAATCTTCAGTCGTTTGTCAACACTATCACCGTTATCTTTGACACTTTTCCGTAGTTGAGATACTCGCTGGTCTACAAGAGACGTGTTTGGATTTAATTAGCCCGTTTTATTTATTTCCCCGGCGTCCTGAACGTTGAGGGCCCTGCGCAGGATTTTATCCCAGTGCGATTCAGTTGAAATCCATTTACAAAACAAACACAGGTGGCTCCTTTAACGTTTCCACGACCCGATGTGCAGAGAGAAAAGGTTCGTTGAACCTTTATTTCATAACATATCAGAAGATTTAGACGACTGATTAATCTTCCGAAGGTCAAAATCAGTTTGAGTTTCATTAAAGGATCTTTTATTAATGCTATCAGTTCTTGCTAATTTGACTAAATCTGTGCCGTTTGTTTTTTTAAGGCAGAAATGTCGCCCGTTCCTTAAATGTAAGAAGCTAAATATATTTTCTTTAATTTTAAATTATTTTTTGTTCGGGGAAAACAGTTGTTTCCGTTCAATATTTTTGTGTTAATATTTATTTCAGTGTGTTTATATCTGAACCAGTTCTCTAAATTATTTCAATGTAAGCAGCTCCTGTTTATGACCTACTATTAATTATATTAATTATAATAATTGGATACGGGTAACATTTTCCTGCATCATTAATTTGAATAAGAGGATGAATCACGGATGTATTATTGGTGAAAAAAATTTACCAATCGTAATAATTAATATTCATCCGGGGCGCTTGTTCCTAACGATATTTGTCCAGATGTTATCAGGCGAAAGACCGCGGGGAAAGCGATGCTAGTCTCGTAACATGATGAATTAACCTCAGTGGGGCCAGAATGCCAGGGCGAAGAGGCGTTTGAAAACCAGAGAGTCCAGAATTGTAGTTCTCGTCAGAAAGGAAAGGAGAAGCGATTAGAAAGTTATTTAATTTTCTAACGGGCCTCAGCGTGCGATAAACAATGAAGCCTGTTTCGCAAGTCTGTGTGACCCCCAGGGTTTCGGACCCGATGGACGTTTTAAACTTACAGTCCGTGAATAGAAACATTCGATTTCCCAGAAGTTGATTAATAGTCGGCCTGCCGTTGGCAGATGCCGCCCAAATGACCCGTGTGCCGCTTCCACAGTTAACAATCAGACGGCCGATACAGCCGCCAAAACAGATAATAACCCCCTCGCCCCACCATCTCGCCCACGAGCATTTAAAGTTTCTTTTTTATTCTTACGTCATTATAGACAGATTAAATATCTTTCGGATCATTTAAATCTACCCTGAAAAATGTGAAAATTATCTTTGGCCTTCATACGACTAAAACAGAAATCATGTGTCAATTCTTGGGGAAATAAAATAACTACGAGTATACTAATTTTTTGCTAAAATATACACCCCCCCTTTCGATTGATTGTGAATAGTATGGCAATAGAGCCTTGAAATAATTCGGGGTTCTGACGTAATTAACAAGACAAGATAAACCTATTACATTCATGCTAGATATGTGGGGCTACAGGAGGGTTTTTAACGCTCGGAAAGACAAGAAATCAAAAGTGTAATCTAAATATCTTGTATAATTATTGTTTTTATTTATATAAATATTTTGATAATATTTTGGAAACAGTTACTACCACATATTCTTGAAATGCTATAGCAATTTGTAATTTAAGGAAAATTTGGTTCTTTTTCGCGGAACCTAATCTCAGGCGCGACGTAAATGACCTGGGTGCGAATGGTTGATTAAACGTAAACTCCAGGATACGCATTAGAATTAATTGATACGTACAATAATGATAAATCGAGGTTGAATTAGTGGTCGAATGCCGAGGGATGAAAGGGTTTTTATGAATGGAAGGTCGCGTCCTTCGGAGACGGGGACCGCGTACCGGTCGGCCGCCCTCCTCCTCGTTTTTCTAGCCGGGCTCGGCTTCGGATTTAAATTCCCTTCCTCGAGAAGATTTAACCGACGTCTTCTATCGGTCTCGGTCACAGATTAATGGGTCCTTGTAAACCGATATACAGGGGAGGGACAGGGGCTTTTCTTTTCGGCCGTGGCTTTTAATCGGGGCCAGGCATCTGCAGCCGGCCCTGAACTCGGCCCCATCGACAGTTCGCCTTCGGTTCACCGTCTATCCCCGCTTAGAAAGGAGGAAACGGATGTTGTATCGCTAATAGAGGGCTGTACATATATAGATATGCAACATGTGCGGCATACATTCCTTTAGAACCATATCATGATTATTAGACGAAATATAATTCATTGTTTATATTTTGTATTATGTTGGTATTCACCAATGCTGGGGCTAGAACGAACATTTTGGCACAATTTGTGCCTATTTTCGGGAAATTCGCCTTATTTGTTTTTATTAAATGTTTTTTGTTTCGTATGAATTTTATATGTTGATTAATTAGGGATTTATAAATGTCGTATATTCATTTTTGCCAATAAACTAAAAAGTGATAAAAATAGTCGAATTTATTCGAATTGCAGGGGAAATTAATCTTGAAATTGGGAAGGGAAAGGTCTATGCCTGTATTTATATCTATTTAAGTGTAGCGTGTATTCGAGTATTGTGTTCTTTAAAAAAGTGAACATGTACACATGTGAATATGTGTGAATAATTCTAAAAACTCATATATATTTGATAAAAGTGCCAATATTGGCAGAAATAAGTCGGTTTTTCAGTCTATCGTTATCCGAATCGGTATCGGGAGGTGAGGCAGAAGACGGAATCGGTTTAGCGGTCCTCCAATTAGCAGGATGCTCTACCTCGCCACACTCCGACTGGTCCAGTATTTCAACTTATTGACAATACTCTGTGAAATATAATTGTGTGGGCAGGTTGTGGTAGGGGCAACCCCCTACCGCTCTTAGTTAACCCACATTATACCGAATCCTCCCGTCCCCACTGAATTTCTGGTCTTACTTTCTTTTTCATGTGCCTGTGAATTAGTGAAAAGTCTTAATTGGTGTAAAATGCTCGAATTATATAGGTATGTAAATGAAATAAATACAGACCGTGAAATAAATAAATAGCAACTGACGTCCTTTCTAATTATTTTTGGATTAACGATGCCGTTATAAACTGACCAACAATTCGGCTATTTCTTTATAGATATATTTCGATTGTTACCGTCATTTTGTAAGTGTATTGTCATTTTTCCACTTTTATAACTCGAAAAATAATAGCCAAATGATGATAGTCATTTGACTAACTTGAGCAACATGAGCTACTAGTTGAAATGTACTTAATTTCCTTGTATACTATTTGTCTTAATGTTCTTAAGACATATAAGTTATAACTGGCATTGTGATAAGTTAGTAGAAAGAAAAGTATTAGCATACTTCATTATCATTAACACATACTTCATGTCCCAACTTGTTTAATCCGGCATATTAGTAAATGTCGGGTGCCCAGCCCTGTATTGTTTTCAGTTTGAAGTTAAATGCCCACGTAAATTACGCATTGTTGTTGTTTCGTATCTAATTTTTAAAAAAATATTCTAATATGTTTGACATAAAAGCAATTTATAAAACCTTGCATAATGGTATCCAATTGTTCATCAACGCCCATGAACCTTGAAGGAGTGCTAATTCTCAGTTATAATTCATATTCTCTCAGTTTTTTTAATTTGCTGCTCTACACATGTTAACTAATTTTAATTAGGCAGCGTTTTGTGATCCTTATGATTTCGTAAAACAAAAGTACTTGAGGTACACTCGGAATCGATACGGAATATTGACTGCCGTTGTATTCCATAGGAATCATTCAGGTAAACTATCATTAATTCCTAGAATAACTTTCGCGCCCCGTAATTTAGCCGAAAATTGTGTTGGTAACTGTTTCCATACCCCGAAACTGCCTCACATAGATCGCGGTTTCGCTGCAGTACGGTTCTGTACCGTTAAAACTAACGAACTCCGAAGTCATTTTGATCGCGCCGGCTGTTATGCCTCCCCGGAGGAGATGACTACCAATTTTCGTGGATGTCGCGCAAATTGTTTTTTATACCCCGTCGTCAGTCGGCGGGCTGTCGGTTTAATTGACGACAGGTCGTAAACCGAAGAGGGCGGACGGCTCCAACAGATCTGGTGGGCGGCTTAGCGTCAAATAAAGTCGCCATCAATAGTGAAGTTTTGACGTCCAATTCGAAAATTTAAGCGTCGCCGGCAAATGTATCCGCTTTTATTTGTCCATCCTATACAATTTGTTGGGTGAAAAACAAGATTTCATATTTGAAATCTGCGGGCGGATGATAAAATGGATTAAATTACTTTTGCTGAAGACGAATCCACACCATTAGTAAAACCCATTACCTCAAAAGGCGTGGAACGTACTAGTATTTATGACACATGCTGTTATTAAGATTTTTCCATTCTTATACTTTTGAAGATTTGCTACAACGTATACGGCAAACATTTCGCCTTACCTTAAACACGATACAGTGATAAAATATGCAATTACGTAAACAAAACTATAAAATATTGTCATTCTGTTAGTTGATTCATCTTCAAGTACATTATTCTATCTTGTTCTAATCGCATTATCATATCAACCCAGCGTTTCGCAGGGATTTCCGCTATAATATTTCGTCTATCACACTTTTCTATGGTTTATATTATCATTAGTCTGATTTAGCTCGCGCGGATGTATACATCCGAATAGTTATTGTTCCAATGATCTGGCAGTGGACATTGTGGAGGATGTCGATCAAGATGCATAAAAATTCTGCCAGTGTAAGACTGTCGTCTGGGAGGTGCCTGAGAGCAATAAATAATATTATGTCGATTTAAATTACCCTCATAAACTTTTACGACTGTCCTACTGCCATTCGAAAACTGTTATCTCCCTCTGTTTTTTTATTGGCTCCTCGTCCTACAGGCAAATAACACCTGTAGAGTCGATTTTTTCTTTTGTTACGACTTTGTTTTATAGCCGTTATAATTATTCGGGGGGTCACTTTGGATTCGTCTCCCGTTTCCCGCCGTGATGGATCGGATATAAATATTTCCTGTCGGTCCTCCCTTTCTTGGCGCGACTCCAGGCTGGATCCGCGGCTGAATTCTTCCTTTGGGCGACAAGTTGCTTTCAGAAAAAAAGGGAACAGAAAATACTCGGCAGCCAGTTGTTAGAAATATAACATGGGTTTGATCGACAAGGCTGATTATCATGCTATGAGTACTCATGTTGTATATATGCTAATATTTATGTCTAAAATATCAATCTTATAATATAAATCCAATATAAATCTTACAGCTATCATAATGAAATCATATAGGCGCATGGATGAATTAGAGACGGATGTGGTTTGAAAAGGAGAAAAATTAATACGCGTTTTTAAAAGTGGCAACGGGAAGAAAACGAATACGTGTCAACGGTTAGGTATGTTGTTGGGGCACCAAATATCGCGTCGGTTTCTTCGTTATTGTTTCGGTCTATCAGATTTTAAAACTGAAAAGGATCAATTACCGGCGCGTTGACAGCATAATCGTTTCACAATGGCGCCGTATGAAAACCGACAAATGTCCTGTCGCATCAGACAATGGCGATTGTGACTAACGAATTTGTATAATTAGAGGTCCTTTTCTCGGAGTCAGAGGTGTTGTGACACCGTTCGGCATTAAAAGTTCCGTCCGATACCGCGTGTTTCACCACGGGACCAACATCAATTTCACGCGGTGTTTAAATATTTGTTTATTAGGGATAGCCTGACGCTTATTTTGAAAATCGTTCAGTCGCTGTTTAATAGCTCATTACTGTCCTTATAGAGCTTTCCCCGATTATGTTTCATCCAGAGGCATTTAACTATCGATGCCGGTATTAAGGTTTCCTCTACAAATGTACGGTTGGCGTTTGTGGTATTTGCTTAGTTTGGAACAGAGAATCGCCCGTCGGACCACTTCCTAGCGGTTTTCCCCAATTGGGAAGGGCTACCGTTGTTTGATGTAAGCGTCTCAATTCAATTAACGTAGCGGCGTACAATGTACCCGGCAGGAGTCTGAATGCTGGGTGGCTTATGGTGGGGGGGGGAATGATTCGAGCGTCCCGACGCTTAGCTGGCGGGTCAAACGGCAGCCGCTTTCGGAGTTTGCGTCCCGCCGCAGACTCTATACGGCTTTAACGGGCTGACCACAAATGGCCGGGCCTTATTAGAATCCGGCATTCTTCTGGCCGTCTCCCACTTACCGCTTTAATGGAAAATGTCGAATTTGCATATCATATTAGTGCACGTGGACGGGTTTTAGTTTTAGAATAAAATTTATGAGTGTTTTATTTTTATTTTCCTCCTTATACCCTAAAGCGAATGGGAGCATATAATTAATGGCCATCTCCGCCTGCTCTGGATAATATTTAGTGTGACTTCCATATCAGTAAAAAATGCCGTTCCACGAACCCTATTGATTTTCGAATCATTCTACCCATTCTGCCTATGCGGGTATGAGCCAATTACATAATTTGTCGCGAAACCGGTTTTTACTTCTAAACTTCAGTAGTCTTCCGTTAGTGTTACGGGGAAATCATATTTACATGTAGTAGCGGTGTACGAATACTTTGAATGAAGTGTGATCACTGGAATAAATATCAAAAACGATTGGGAGCAGTCGACACTTGTTCATAATAATGCAAACATTATTTGGCGGCCATGATCGGAAATCTATCTATTCTTTACTCCATTTTAGTAGCATTACTCATCATACTGTCTACAGTGTTATGTGGTCTAATTGGCTGCTGTGGATGTACGGTTGCTGCATCTGGGGAAGTACCTCCAGTCATCTGTATGACGCCCAAGTTAAAAGCGGGCAATGACTAGCGCTAGACTGCGTCGGACCGGCTCAGGGCCCATTCCGAGACCGATAAGGTTTACATTGCTCAAACAGACATTCTTGTTGACACTAGATTAAGCGAGCGACTGAGGGAATAAGTGGAGACCGGGAATCTCTGAGGGCCCGAGTGGTGCGCTCGGGCTCCTGAATTACCTTCCGGTTCCTTTCCTCCGTCCTCGCCCGGACCATTCCCATGTAAATCGGCCCCGGATCACGTCCAGAACAATGTGGGTTAACGGCGCCCCATTCAGATTTTACAGCGAGAACGTTTTTATTTTGATATGCCCGTGGGTTATGACCTGTTGTTTCACTACGCGAGTCGCCTCTGCATTCCACAATTGAATTTCCCTTGATTTTACTTGCGGAACAGAATAAAACGGAAACATTATTGACTAGATTGTTTTAAGAACGATTAACAAATTTTATTTCAGTCATTCTGATGAGTCAAAATTGTGAAATAATAATTCTAACGTACTAACTATGTGTCCACCTATAGAAAGCAGAGTAATTTTTTGTTTATGTACACAGGTTACATTCGATACTAAATAAGAGTAAATAAATTCACTCGAGTAAAAAGGTAGAACCTTGCCTACACGTTTCAACTGTCACGACTATGACTGATTTAAGGGCGCATTTTATGGGGCGTAAAATCGTTTCCTGGCCCATCAGGACTCGGTTAGATTCCTGTTGCCATTCACGGCATGGATATTCATCCGGATGTAAAATCTCCGTTTCTTGTGTTCGTGATTTCTTGACCGCATCGAGCCGAATGTTTGCGGGATCGGCCGGGCTCCGATTATTTTTTTCGGGTTCTAACGCGCTTTCACATCGCGACCCATTGAACGCCCACGTGCCACTGTTTGAACTGGGCCACTGTAAAAAGGTTTGTCGAGCCTATTGTTAGAATGATATGTATCTTCTTTTGAACTTTTGAATTTATTTATAAAATATTAATGAAGATAATATACATTACTATGACCTTAACCGACCAACGTTTAATCATCTCTATAATGGGATATTTCCATCATTTTCCTCCAGTGGTAAATGACTTTTGTTCTGTGGCTTTACACTATTGTCAATAAACAGTTGAAATACTATATTATTATTGCCTTATTAGGATTTTTGAGGGCTGGAATGTCTACAGTGGATCAATTCTGGTTCTGGAATTCAATCAAAAAATAGGTTTGCATATTTAAATAATGATCTGTTCTTAAGAAGCGAATGCATCGTTGACTCGCTGAATGTATTAGACAAAATACTGCTTACTTCGAGTTGGATCGCTTTTATTTATATTTCGCACGTTCTTTTTTTTGAAATTAATTACTTTCATTTTTATCACCGAGTATTCAAGGTTGAATGTGTCATTATAATAGAGAGGCTGAAAAAAAGTTAGTGTGAGACATTTCTATGGTCTGGTTCGTAAGACATATTACAGGATTAATTTTGGCTGACCGCCACCGTCAATGCATTTTTCCGTTACTGGCATATTAGCTTGGAGCTCGTCCAGTGCACATTATTCATTTGAAATTACGGCCGAATTCCGAGTAATTCGGTGGCGCTATATTTTGATATTTTATTAACTGAAGACTCTTGTTTCTTTCAAATGACACCTGAGAATTTTTAGTTATTATTTATAATCTGTAAATATAGTGTAGCCAATCTACAGGTTAACTAAAGGGCTACTGAATCAGATATGTAGATCTTCAAGGGCAACGATAAAGTGCATTATTGGTCATCATTTTCTGCATGATATTGAAGTATATGGAATAATTTCATTAACTATATATTCCTTCAATTAATAAAAATTAGTATATATTAATAGATATTTCATACGTTCTTTACAGATTTTTTAAATATTGATTGCAACGAAAAGGCCAAACCGAGATCAATAAACCCCACTTATTCTTGATACCATGACACAAGAGTGACCACAACTGTGAAACAGTTTATTAGCCTTACTAATTGTCCTATTTAGTTAACCTATCCTGCATATGATAGGCCCATAATCCTAAAATAGCCCCAAAAGAGTAAGTACACACGCTTTACTACGCTCTGCCAAGCGTGTTGTGACTGGGAGGAGGCGATAAGCGGATCGAGGGGCGTAGCTCAGCAACTTAAAAAAAATCTCGGAAAAAACCCTAGACCAGTGCTACTATCAGTCCAGCTTGTATCCTCGTACATTTTAGACGATTACTGACGTTTATGAATAGATAGGCACAGTTTTTTTGTGATTGTGCACAACTATGTAGACCGTAATTGTAATTCACGACATGGAAACTGTTCAGAGAGTTTTGAGCTACCAAATTACAATCCTCCTATTCAAATTGTTTATTTTGATTGACGCGGAGTGAGTATTGACTGTTGAGACGTGCCTATCATTTTGCCAAAGCCGGCAATTTTCAAAGTATATGTTCTGTCCGACTCCACAACGAAAATATTGCATCAAGACTACCTGTGAGAAGCACCGACATTCCATCCGACATTCAATCAATACCAGTTCGTTAGTTGGCCGGTTTAAATTGTCAAACGAGTGAGAAATCTCGACGCGAGGTTTCCAACGGTACCGTACAAGGGGGTCAATTCTCTGACTATCTTAATACGCCTGTAAATCTTCCATCGGCTAATTACCTCCTTTCTGTAGGGCCGACACAGGGAGGAGACGGAAAATAAAACAAGCGCACCGGACATTCGGGTATCAATAGGGACGGGTCGTTAAGGATACTACTTGTGGATGTAGTTGTTTACGAAACCGCCTCCCGGCCCTCCCGGTTCTGACCCTATCAATCAAACCGGACGAGGGATTCAATTACTCCGAGTGAATTATAAATGTGGTTCAGATAGGGTTATCTCGGGGTATTCATTAGACACTTATCGGTTCCTCTGCTAGAGCGAAATCCCGCTTCGGAATGTGTAGACACGTTTTATTACAACCCTTAGACAATTTAGTCATTAAGATAAAACTGATGTATGACGGAGTAGAAGATAGCTGGTAAATGTTAATGGTCTTTAGGGGAAAAAATTAATGAGTGTTACAGAGAAGCAGTACCGCTTCATCCGATAAATTAAGCGAGATCGGTTTTAGGTTTTCACCACCGCGTGTAGTGTCTGTTGTCCCTATATATCGATAATGTTTTTTTTTCGAAGTATTATTCTTTTAACCAGAAAGCTGGGTGCATAATTCCAGTTGATCCCATGATGTATTTTAATAACAAACTGGGGTATGCCAGTAGTTATTTGAACAGTTGCGCAAAACATTATTTGCGTATACACGCTGGGCACCTCAATATTTCAGAGATTATGTTTAATATTCTTCGTAAAAAAAAATTTTAATTTCCTGGAACTTTAATTTAGGGCCCCGGTGCTTGCCCAGTAATGCGATGACCAGGCGAGAAACCCGCGCTTATTGTTGTGCCCCCGCGGAAAGCCTCCGCGGAGCCTGAAATTTCGTATATCCGCGCATTCTGTAAAAAGCCTGATGGCTTTTTTAATTTTTTTCATTCGTGTTTTTTGTCCGTCACTGCCTCCCTCGGCGCCGCCCCGGGCCCGACCTCGCCTCAGAATACCTTCATGAATTCCCCGACAAATACCTGCTTTATTATTTCCAGTAGACGGACATTTCTGGACGAAAAACCACTCGGAATACTTATACTAGCATTAAACTGAATTTAAGACTTTAAGCCTACTTGATTTAAAACACTGTAGTTCGTAAAATAATTTAGTGGGAATATTGTTTTCACTTAAAATAACAGGAAGAATTTAACAGAAGAGAAAGTGGTTTTCACGTTACAATCAATAAGTCTTTAATCCTATTCATCTTCACTTCAAAAGTTTTTGTTTTTAAAACACCGTTGAAATGTTTAACTAAATAATAGAAATAATTGCTGTCTCCGAATTGAACCGTCGTTTTGCTTTAATCGACTGAATAAACCTCATTCTACGCCTCTGTTCCCAGTCGTTAGTTGCCTTGTTTAGCATTTGCACACAATGCATTATTTAAGCTTAATAGGCAAACTGAGAAAGACGCTTATGAGATATTAATGCGCACTTGACATTCACCTTCGCCTCCTACCTATATTATCATTTCAGCTTGAACCTGGTTATTGAATTAATATTTTCAAGTGATTAGTGCGCCTTATTTAAGTGATAAATAAAGTATAAAATTCATGCAAATTGTGTATTCAATACATTCACTATATAGAACATACACGATTATCAATTATATTGTACATTTTTATTGTACAATATAATATCAACAATATTGTATATTTTTAATTATTCCATTCGACTCAGCAGTCTTAAAGTGAGTTTGAGAATAAACCATAACTAAACACCATTCAGACAGGAAATGTTAACATCGTTAAGTGCATTCTGTTGTTTTGGAATGGAACTGGTCTTAGGGCAGAACTATTTATTATTAGTTAAACTAGTGCATATTTGTTTAAGGACATATACATTTGAAAATAATAAAAGCTGGGTATCCACAGTGATATCGCAGATTAAGGCGAAAGATAAACTTTTGAATTAGACTATGTTATTTTTATTGTAGTAATGCTCGCAAGTTACTTCTTAGGGTATGTATAATTCACGATTCAAAGTCAGCCTTATCGTGCTTTATGTCTGATTCGCCTTCCAATACAAGGGCATTGTTGTGTCTGGCGAATAGCCTAACCTGTGCGCCGTTCCAGTTTAGTCAGCGTGTGCACTCTTAAAACGCGGTTTAGCGGACACCAACAGAGGCGTTGTAACGATGGAAATGAATGGGTTTCATCCCGCACTTTGTCAACGTACTTAGTATTCAGGTGGTTGTATCGGGACTTTATACGCATTCCAGTTCCATGGGTCCGCGGCTTCCTAAACATCTCCTCTGATGTTTTGGAAATTCATTCACTGGACGGCCGGCCAATCATTCAGAGCCGGCATCGAAATGTGACTCATTAGCCCAACGGCCCTCTTCCAGTATGCTGCGGGCGTACTGTCGTGCCACGTTTATTCTCCTTAACTGTTTTCTCCACTAAATTCTAGTATGGTAGCAAGAATTCGAAAGCGGGCTCAGGTTTAGATGGATTGTCGTCATCGTTACAAAGATGTTAGGAAAACGAGAAATCATGATCTAAGAGGGTCCCCCCAGTCTTATTATTGACACCGAATTTAGACATGTAAAATCCTGAGACTAATAATTGCAACTTCTGGGGATTAAGTAAAAGCTTCTTTCAGCCAACTAATAACTTTATAAAAAGAAAGAATACTATATTAACGTTGTTATAATTTCTTAATTATGACATTAAACTGGGCTTTAAAAAAATGTACAGAACGAATAGTACAAATATATTCAGAAATATAATTCGGATTCGGTAGATATAACTGAAAGTAATAGTAAACGATACTCCCAGGCATTCAGATTTTAATGAATTTTTAACTCCTTACATTTTAACTGTCCCATCTGGCTCTTTCAGTTGAGAGAAGATAAGCAATTTTAACTTTTTTTCTTTGGAGTAAAATTTTCGGTAAAGGGGGGGGGCACTAAAGTAGTGATTAAACAATATTCTAATCTGGTGCATCAAGGTTTCAGATATTGAGGGAGGTTTTTAAAAGGAAAAAGCCGTCGAAAACAAGCAATCTGTCGATTAATAGTTGTGCGCCGGGGGAAGAAGACACCTGGTGGGAAGTTTGACCTATGAACTTTTGGGTTAAGTCTCAGCCTCGGATGGAATTATTCGCCACTTGACTCCGTTTTCTGCTTTTTTGCCTCCTTTATTTATAGGCCCCATCCCTGCTTTTTTAAAGTCTTTTTTTCCATTTGCCTCCGAGAGTTTAATGGGATTTGGCATTCCAGGAAAATTGAGGTAGAGTTCTTCCAAAACGATCAGGTCACAGAACTACTTTTTGAAAGTATAGAAATACGTAATTACTTCCGTGGGTAATTACTCTGTATTACTACCTATGAAACTTACTAAAGTTTGTGTCGGATGCTTAAATTCTTCTCAGAAAGATGTCCCAAATACATAAATATAGTAGTACTTCCATTAATGGATTTAATATAACACGTTAGTCACGGCCTGACCAATAGAGCAACAGTATTGATTACCGTTTTTTCTAGTTTATTTTGCTAAAAAAAGACAGTCGGTGTTTTATAAATGCAGATAAGAAAAAATTGGTTTTTCAATTTCTACGCTGTTGTACACTCATTTGACACACCAAAACTATCTTTTAATTTAGTATCACGACATTACGATAATTTATTGAATACGGGTTTATATATAATATACTAATTTAGTTCAACCTAATTAAGTCTAAAAACGTATTAGAACCGATTCGTACACTGTGGAGCAGTATTTCCTGTCAAGTGAAATTAACCACTAATTCGATTTCCCATGATAATTTCTCGTACTGGAGCTGACCTACATGTCCGGCATTTATCATTTTGGAGATATTAAACCCCGTTTTCCGTATTTGCTTCTGTAAACAGGTTTTCGAAATCCCAGATTTCTGATTTGTGAATTGAGGTCACGATTAGTGCTAAAATAATTACGAATAATTAGTTTTTTGTTTCTATCTCATCGATCGGAGCCCTCCTTTGACCTTAATCCCATAATCGACTCTTATCATTGAAAGCGTCCATTTTACTCTTCACAATGTGAACTGTTAACGTTGCCAATGATCTGAATCCGCTTTAAATTCACGGATTGAAACATTTTGTAGATATCCTGCAGTCGCCATGTTTACACAGTTTTCTAGCTCTTAAAGGATGTTTCCTATTTTAGAATGTGAATAGTATAATGGCATAAAATAATGATAAATCTTTTACATGTATGTTATTTGTAAATAATAATGTAGATTAACGGATTCTACACTATATGGACATGCAGAATTTATACAAGAATATTCTCCTATATATCTCTATTATTAATTTTATATTGTTTTGATTTGGAACCGTAATTCATTTTTAATTCATAATGAGGAGAGTATTGATGTTTAAGGGATACTAGAAGACTAAACCAGTTAGGGGTGGGAGGCGTAGGTTCGTGTTCGGAATGTATAAGTGTACATTTTTATTTAAAATGGTAATCTTTTATATGCCTGATGAGGAGGTGGTTTGTTTTGTTAGGAAAGATCGTCGACCCAAAACCGATCGGAGCGACGTTTCTATCTGCGTAAGCGCGTTATCTGGCTTGCGGCGATAATTTGGGGGTGGGGGTGAGGTTATCACTAAAAGGAAATGTTTCACGAAAGGACGTTCGAACCGGCCCCCAGTATGAGTTTGACGGCCGCCATACACCGTAGACCCGCATTCACATTGAAATTACGAAATTTCCTTATCTTCATATAAACATTGCAGAATTTCCGTTTAATTTATAGTTTTCAAATCATGACCTAGTAATTAATTCCAACTAATTCAATTAAATTATAATTCAGAACCTACATCCTACGCAATTTGAATTTCGACATGAATACTGGGACATTTCGACTAGCCTTATAATACTGCTCATCGGCACTAATTTCAGTATGGAAATACTGGCTTGTATATAAATGTCCCACGAGGGTACATCGAATGTCATACCTATAGCGCAGGATACAATCGACAAATTGGAGTATAGGTCCATAACTCCACCCACTAATCGCGCAGACGTTCCTGGGGGATTCCTCGTCTCTCACATATTATTATTATTATTCAACGTATATATGTCTGACCACATTTCAGCACGAACGAGGGGTATCAAATTATACTACCTTCATCAGACTACGAAATTGTTTCATGGACATCGAAAATCGTCATTTAGGCATATAATCGAAAAAACTTAATATTGCATTCCAATCGTCCAGATGCTTTCAAGGGAAACGATAGGGGAACGAAACTAAGTTTATTTGGAAAGAAAGAATAAAGAGTCATCATGAAGAGTTCAGAAAGAGAAATAAGATGGGCGATGGAACTCGGTTGGGGTCCCGAAGAAGTCAGTCGGAATACACAGCCGCTAATTGGCAGGCTAAAGATTCCTCAAGTCCAATATACTTCGCGAGAGTTTACAAACACCGGCTGTTTACAGAACTGTTATCGTGCCCGCACTACTTTGCGTGTGTCCTTTTTGACGAAAAGCAGCAAATATACACATTAAACAACTACCAAATTTCACAGAGCAAACGCTTCCGCATCGCCCTCGACAAACTATCTCCAGGCTCTAAAACGAAGAGTGTACTCCGCAAGTCTGCGCAACAATGTTAATATTATGAAAATTCTGTACTAGTGTGTTTGTTCTAGACTAAAAATCAGGGCAGATCTTGGTTAAAATTAAAGTCAGGGCATATGCGTTGTAACTAGTTACTTAACAGTTTTATCTTTAACCTCATTCTTCTGAACGATGCTTTTATAAGGCATTCATTCTTTAAACGACCTAGAATAACATTTTCTTATTTTTTATCAGCGAGATGGTATCTTCATGACAACTATAAAGAGAGAGTGGCATTGGGTAACTCGATAGGCATATATTACGGAATATTATTGGAATTTACCATACTGCGATAATGGAATAGGTTAAAACATAAAACTGTAAGGTCTTTATGTACAGACATATAATGCGTAAGAAGCTATTATCACTGGTTTCTATTATTTTAGAAGAAATTGTTTATTCCCTTTTTTGTTATAATTTTTCATTATTTTGGTTATACTTTGTACCAATCGTTAATTTACGATACGTGCTTCATAAATTATATAAATAATTAAACTTTGTGGGATATAAATGACATTGTTATCAGAATTGGGGACACTACAGTCAGGTTTAAACGCTAAACCTTATAGTTAGCATTTGAGTCATCCCTATTCTTGTTATCGATCTCAATTATGGTCAATGAAATTTTCATTTGACTCTTGTTTTCTGTCTGTGATCCTTCGCGACGTCTTAAATAATAACTCGGGAACAGTCTTTGAAGGCCGCGTGTGTGCAGAAAGATGTTATCTCATGAAGCAGTGTCAACTGTCCGGCGTAACAAACCGGACTGTAAATAATGAGCGGCTCTCTCTCTCTCAACATTTGATGCTAATTATCCAGGAATTGTTCGTAAATCAAATGACGGATCGGAGCCAATTATTCGAGACGGTATCATCTCGAGCCTCGCTTGGCTGGAACTGATATGGGAAGGGGTGCGTTGCGGTATTAACTTGGAATTCTCATTTAGGAATTTGTTATAAATAGATTACAAAAATTGATAAGAATATTTCTTAACCCTAGATAGGATGCAATAAGTTATTAAACGGGAATTAAAACGTAAAAATGCTAAGTTTTTTCTGAGCAGTATTAAGTATTTAATCTGACTACGTAGTTTGTAAGGACGAATAATGAGAAAATTACTAGATGAAGAAGATATGGGAAGAGCTGGGGTAAATAATTGGATTAAGTCTAATGACAAATGTCTTCATTCGGTATGAATTGATGCCTCTGCCTTGGAAGCGGCTCTAGCCTTTTGTGCAGCCTTATTTGAAAACAGTGTTTTTCCTCTTTTTTTCATTGACGATTAGTCGGCCTCTTTATATTGCACAATCGGAAATTTTCCGATGTATTTTGTCCCCGCGTTGTTTACTCGTTTAGATAACTTTTGTCTCAGGCAAGAGAATCAGGAAAGACGGCGCAATTAATATTTATTTCTTATTTACGTTCGACCCTGAATACGTATGGTCCGTCCGAATATATTATTGTGGAGAAATTCGGCTACATTTTATACACTCCTGAAAAATATGCAGGGTTTGCAGACTTGGAAAAATTGATATCCCCAACAGGGAAAGCAATAATGGAAATAAATTCAGGATATTTTTCCTTTTACAAAGTTTCATATCTGTTTTCTAAACGAGGGGAATAAGAATTTGCAGTCTAATGGGAGGGAATTTATCCTAAAGAGAGATTGCTATCGCGATGATGCATTTCGCCTTAGAACTCGCCAATTAAACTTATTCAGAACTTGTTTTCGAGCGCTTTCAATTGCCCGTAACATTTTTCACTATTCAAAGAAGTTAGAGTCTCGATTAAATCACGGAATAATAAGTTTTTATAATTCACTCGTTTCATAGCAGGATAAGCTGCGTCTAACGGAGAACGTTCGGGGAGAAAATTTAACTTCTCAATGTGATTGGAACGTTATCTATCTGTAGACGAATGACTCTTAATAGCTATAGGCGGCCCGAATAGCTGGTTCCACACTTCATAGAGGACGGATATATAAAAACGGGTTAGTTAAAGAAATACAATATTGCCGATGAGTTATACTGGTTTCGATAATTAGAAAATGGCCTTACACAATCGTACTCAACTGGGTGAAAGCGTTAATGCATCTTAGGTCCCGTTAGGGACTTGGGTGAGTCGGTAAAAAAAATACATTTGCATTTTCCTACCGTGGGCCTCGTTAGATTCCGACTTTCTAGGCCGTTCGAAAAGTCCGTAGCGCGCGCCCACATGAAGTCGTAAATTAGGGAACCCTCGCGTAATGGACCAAGACTTGAGTTATTACACCCGGCGTACATTTCCCCGTTCGAAACGCGAACCTACGTATTAATTTCGGGTCTACGGTTTCTCAGCCACGAGTATGATATTATAGTGGTATAACGTGATTCTGTGTACGGGTTCCGAGGTTTTATTGGTGACTAGTAATCCGTCTGTTGCGGCCAAACGGAGTTCTGACACACTTTCCTGCGTTCGGCCTCTACTGATCTATAGACCACAGATAATTTTAGTGAGAATTGAGATTTTTTTAAATACAGAGGAATATCGTCTTAAGGATCCTATAGAAAAGGTTTTCCTAAAAGTGACTGACCAGCCTGGTATGTGGATTAAATAATAATAATAATGCTAAAAAGAATAAAGGTACGCGGATGGCATGACAAGGACCTTTTGCACCAGGGCCATAGATAACATTCCGTCCCCAATGTGTTCGGGGTTATCGGTGACGAAAGGTCCGACCGTGACCCACCACACGATTTGTCGCAACCGGAGAGCAACCAGATCCTTCCTCGCTTGTCGGTCCCACTGGCTTCTTTATCATGAGACATTGTACAGCAGGAATACATAGCCAGTCGTGAACAGCAGTTCCATGAGGATTCGTTGCAGTTCAGGAACTTCCACAGTGAAAGTTCTGACTTTATTTATTCTAAACTGAGGTCCATTCAGGGACAATTCGGGATAAGAATATGTTATGGACAGAAAAAGTGCCACTCCGTTCCTGATATTATCACTCCGATGTTCTTCATAAATATACATTATTTACTCCCATGGTATGTTTTCTCACTTCATTTGATTCATCAGACTAAAGAAGGTTGGAATTTTATGGACAAGGACAGTTATGTTGTGAAAGGTACATCTTGATTTCTCCAGTTTTCGTCCACTAATATCATTTTAATATAAGTGCAGCCAATTTCTCATACAATGAACCATATACACTTCAAAAAAATAATCATTTCACAAAAAATATTTAATAATTATTTTGGTTTCATCACTTCGTTCATTGAAATATAAAAATCTACTTGTCATAGTCGCAATACAATTTGTGTACTTGATTTTGGCTAATGTAGGCGCGTTTCAGATGTCGGAGGGGGCTCATTTTTTAAAAATAATTTCAAATGAAAAACCTTCGGGCACTGTGAACCGCGTGCGAGACATCTTGAATAATGAAACGGCACTTCAAAGGCAATTTCCGGTCGAAAAATCCCGCTACAAAATATCGCCGTCCTTTTCGAAAGTACGAGCGCCTCGTGTGATGCTATGCCTTTCCGAGCTGTACACCGTGACTAATGTGTACATTGTTCTGCACTGTCCTTTTGATTTTTCGGAAACAACGATGAGTTGTCGAAACGCTGAATAGGGACAGGAATGAAAAGCTGGAAATATTCCCGATTGAAAATTTAGGCCCCATCGTGGAAAGTATTTGAATTTTTATTTAGGTGAAGTGGTAACGATTTCAGGAATAACTCAGAATGTGATCAGATGACTGATATTGTGGAAGAGGGCAATATGTATTTCTAATAGATATTATAAAAAAATAAATATTATTCACATTAATAACGGAAGTATTTCCTTTAGCTGCTATGAAATTGGACGTTGAGGGTCTGTAAGATATTTCATTTTCCAGAATGTATGGGTCTATAACTCAAACGCATCAATCACACAATTTTTTCAAATATGAATGACGCATTACAATGTAAATTGCAATATTTTCCGGAAATATATAACGTGGTATATAGTAATAAGATGTAGCCAAAAACCAAAACGTTGGAAATACTGTATAGTGTGCTGCCTGGAACTCCCTTAGTGGGTCGTAAATAAAAAATAAAAGGGTAGGCGCAAGTACACTTTTCTGTCTCCGGAGAGAAGCACAATGAAAATGTATGGTTACCTGCGACCACTAATTTACGTCTCAATTATTGTAACATGAAACGTAATCGCTGGGCCTCATAGTCGCTTTTAGATTTTGTAGTTGTAGACAAATTTGTAGAACCATTGGTCTATTAGCCAAGGGGTAATGCCATAAATATTTAAAAGTGTTGGTCAGAACCAACAATAGAACTATGGGGTGTTAAACTCTAAGTTATTTATCCTTCCCCCGAAGGAAGAAGCTTCTCATCGATCGTTTGATCAGATGCACTTAATCTTTTTAAGTAGGGAGAATTGGACTTAAGTGAAACGGAAAGCCGAGCGTTGCGGTTGAACTGTCTTGCCGAGAGTCCTTGAACCTGGGTGCTCCGGGAGAAGCCTCACTGGAATGTTAAACCGGACGGAGGCGACACTCGAATTGCGGCGTCTCCGGTTCCCCAGCGTTCGCGTTTTGGCCAAACCCATTGGTCGTCCGGTAGGTCATCGGTCATCGGCCCTCTCTCCCATTTCCTTCCTTATTAGGTCTGTGCTCGCCTACTGCGCCAACGCTTCAGTATAACTGTTCCGACACTGCAAGGTGTATCCTCTTTTTCGTCGCTCGATTTCGTCGAATGTTTCTAAATGCAGCCGGGTTATTAAAGATAATCTGTCTACAGTAATAGAATCTATCTTCCGCCCTATATATTTGTGTTTCCTTGTTCTTGAGTTTTACGTTTCAAACGCAACACGTATTATGCGCACGAGGTATTGACTGGTTCCAGCCGAGTTTATGACGCGGGGTTTCTTTGTAGCCTAAACGAATATTGAAAATCCATTCAGTTAAATATGACGGGTACCGAAATGGTTACGTTTATCATCTCATAATATTTATATACTCACCCGAATAATTATTTTAAAATATATCCCTTTTAATGGGACGAGAATAATAACAACCGGTAATCAATTTTGTTGTGGGTACCGGAGGCCAATAACGGACTGTAGGGGATTGTCAAATAAAACAGGAAATTGTTAAAATCGTACGGGGCAGGAAAAGCGGTCGCAGCCGCAGGCACACACAAATATCAATTTAGGAGTCGGCCAATACACGAGTCCCATTATAAATCAATCAGCACTTCCTGTGTAATATGTAAATGCGAAACTCATTACGCATACTCTCATATAACCTCCTTTTGTCTCATCAGTTTCATAAATATGTTAATCGTATAATTTCATAATAAGTTTAAAAAGTAAAGAACAACGAAAGTATTATATTTTTTTACATTAGGGTAATATGGGAGCACCGAAGAACGTATTTATGCTTTTTATGACTATGACGTAGCTATTCTGTACATTTCATTGTTCATTCGTCCGTACATTAACGATGCATCGGACCTGACTTTCTGTCCTGATTTGATGAACAGAAAAACAAACTGTTGACGGAATACTTTAGAAATAGAAAAATTAGTGTCCGAGGAGCGGACCGCCCGCCTCTCGGCTTACATCGCGGCCTTTTCCACCGCAAGGGTCAGTGTTATCTCCACTGTCATTCGATATCTACACCGCATATGCATTGGATTGTGCAAAACAAAAAGTGCACCGAGCGTGGCTTTATTTCGTACGTGTATCAAGAGATGCTGTTCAAAAACACCGTCAACAATTGTGTGCCATTCATTAGTGTCGCCAATAATTTAAATCATTCACGCAAATTAATTCATATATTTGGACATATAAGTCGTTATTGTAATAGGCACACTGAAGATATACATGATTATAACTAGTGTCTAGACAATTTTACAGTTGAAAATGTTGTCTACTTGTACGTGAATAAATATAATCAGGAAGATGAAATTTCTTAAATTAATATTATGGAATGCATGGGAAAAGGGGGGGGACATAAGTTCTCTTTAAATATCGAGGCCGTTCAAGTCTTGGAAGTGGTGGGAAAGAAGGCGCAAAAAATTCTTGACCCGTACCGCTCGAAAAACACGACCAAATGTCCAGGGCCAGAGTAATACGTTTGGCTCCTTTTTTCCCATTCGGCTCACCTCGCGGTAATTCATTTTATGGTTTAAATACAATTTCCTAAGATATATGAGTGCGCAAAAATGTTAGCTCGGCGGTCCGCCGGTGTTCAATTACGCGGGGCCGAGTTCTTCATGAATATTAATGTCCGCGAATCTCTCTTCGGTGCCCAGTCTGAACTTTTCGATTGTCCCAGCCCTCTGCTATAGTCGCCGAGATAAAAACATGACTTGAATTTCTCGGAATAGTTCTCCAACATTTTAGTTTATAATATAAACGTTTTTATATAGATTATAATAATTATATTTTGTCCTAGTATTTCGAAGGCACAAAATACATCTAATTTTATTTTGTTTTTTATACGACACGGGTGACAGAAAATAATGTGTCTGATGATATTGTTATATCTAATTTGATTGAGACTGGATTGTCTTGATTACTCCACATTATAAACCATGGCTAGTTTCCTCATAAACTAAACAACATTTATAATCTAGAGAAGTGCTAAAAAATATAACAGGGGTGCAATGATTCGCTCTGATTTACTTTATAATATGCGGGATTTTTCGGCCATTATTGTCGTATTAACTGAGTCGCATATTTGAGCCGCATTCTGTCGATGATTATCGGAATATCCAGCCATTAAATTCAAGTACGTAATTCAGCACTTACTATCGCTGTAGCACCTTAATGCTAAAAAAGACGTATATGGCAAAGGTTCATTGAAATCGAATACACTATCTTCCACGTATAGACACTCTTGCCATCTGCGCTACACTGCACATATGGTCGGTACTCAATTGGTAATAGCATGCACGAAGAAAGTTGTCGATTCGATCACTGCATCAATGTGGTGTGCAGTGTTTACACATGACTTCGGGCGAAGAATAAGTTAAAATTATGTTGTATATTACACTTAATTTTTAAATTAAGGTTACTTTTGAGGTTTGAACATCAGATACAATGCCATCATCCTAATTTAGTGAAGAACTTCCCAACAATGATTAAAGATTATACACAGGAAATAATTCGGTTGAACATTTTTAAATTGTTAAAGTCGGAGTCGGTAGATTTTTGAACGAATTCACAGCCCTGATGTTTCCCCCAAGAATACTGGTTATTATCCCCCAGATTCGTCAGTCCATTGATCCGGGAAATAATAAATCCTGTGCCAAATGGCACAGAACCCGTTGCCCGCACCCGGCTTACTGTCCCAGATATTGGACTGGTCCCTCCTTAATTTGTAAACTCAATACCCGCAATGGTCGGCCTCTCGGACAATGGATTCCCCTCGCTTTGCACGCGGCTGAGTCACTTGAGCAGGAGGCGGCGTTCACCATTGTCGCCCCGGACCAATCGGCAAACTCCGCTAATCGATATCTCCGCAGCGTTTGATTTGGATCCGGATAATAATCCCTTGTTCCGAACAGATGGGGTATGGCGGCCGTGGTCTTCTAACTAAATAATTAACCCTAATAATGTTATATAAATTGAACGGATTTATGTGTCTGTTATTACAAGTACAATTTACAATATACAATCAAAGACTGAATTCAATGTTGTCAACAGATCTTTGGAACTATATTGGATACACGATTGTGTGAAACGGATTTCGGTGATTTTCCTATGATTTTCATTTCAGTGTTCATTCATGAACACTCAATATGGATCATCGACATGCAATGTTTGTCGCATTATTTACACTTATAACTCACTTCATTGGCATTGAATTGAATTAAAAATTAACGGTGGGATTAGACGTGGGTGTGATCGAGCGCACGGAAATGTATCCCGTAAATTGAATACATTTTATCGAGAGCGGCACACGTTAAAAATTCTGATTTTATTTCTATCTCTAGAAACGAGGTTTTGTAGTTGTCCCGAATACCCGTGCCTAAATTTCCAATTTAATCGTCGAATCGACAAGTACGGCGACGCGTTATCAAACCGGAAAAGATACTCCACTATATTTTCTATTTTACGGTCGCGTATTAGCCGTGAAAGGGGGAAAACGATAAAACCCAGGAATGGGGCTAATTTGTTTCTTAACAAATGCCTGCCAGAACTTTTAGGCGACCGGTTTGTATAGTCGATTTCATTACTGGCGAAATATAGGTTACTGTGATTATTTTAACAATAAATAACCGTATATTTTCGTCTATTGGCTAACATTTATAAGAATCTCTCGCAAATGCTGGCCGGAATGGAGAATCAAAAATAAAAATAACATTTATAAGAGGATTAGCTTATAGATTATGTAAGCCTTCATGAATATATATAAAGATGCTTATAATTGCAAGAAAAATATTTCTCGTTACCATTAGGTTCTGTGTAAATGTTCTTCATGAAAAATATCTTTGACCAATTATATTTATATTTTTTAAAGTTGATTCTGTATCGGCCACATGCTTGGTGTTCCTCTGAATTCTAGAATGGTGGCCCGGTGTATCTTTTCGCTGATTTTTTTGCCCTTTTTTTGTGGGCCGATTGGAATTTCAAAGAAGAATGCAGCTTCCGGGCCAGCAGAAAAATTCCTCGTTTGAAAAAGGAGGAACAAAGAAATATCGTTTCGCTCTCCTATTGTTGGCCCGGTGCAGGTTTGTGGGGGTCAAACGTTTGGCAAAATGGGCCCGTACAAAAACTCGAATAGCTTCTTCTCTCTGAAAGCGCGACCCTCCGTTTTGAGAAGGGCGGTGGGCTGTACCCTACGTGAAACCGGAAAACGATTGTTAGTACTCCTGGGTCATTAAACATGTCCCGATAAATTCAGACAGTAAAGCGGCACGCTTTACCAAATGTTACGGAATAAACGAATAAGTGCCATAATTTATACTGGCCTAGTTATTATCTGCAGATTAGGCCTAAATGTATATTGAGGTAACGTATTTTTGGCTTTACAGAGTGATTCTATTCCTATTGGCCCATGTTTATCTTGATATTTTTCTCAGTTCTGTGTATTTTTACAATGTTATTTAGCAAAACTTGTTATTAAGAATATTTTTGAACAAAGATATAATGAAACATGTAAAAATCATAGGCAAAAACACCATCTGGCGATAATACTCCTACTCTGCAAGAAGGAAATACCTTTGCTTAGAGAATTATAATTTGCATTTTTCTTATTTGGTCGAGCGTCTCATTTTCTCTCCAATATTCGCCTAAAATATTTTTATCGATAAAAATCTCCGCCGTCCCGTAAGGACCGAGACTTATCACAAAATATTAACTACTAATAGCTTCTCCCAAACACCATTGAGATTTTTATTTTGAATATTGGAGTTATTGAGAAACATTCTGAGCCAGGATAGAAAAAAATGTGTGCCTTGTTAGGAGATTCCGATTATCCTTCGCTGAGATAGAGATCAAGCGGAGAATGCAGCGCTTCATATGAAGAGGGAAGCGTTAAGGGTCAAATAATCTGACTTTTGAAGATTCCGGCGCCGATACTTTCCGTACTTTGTCTGGCAATTAAAGACGCATTATTAAGATAACTTTAGTTTTTAATGTCAATGTTATTATTTTAGGTTTGATGCGGTATGATAAAAAAATTCCTCTTCAAATAAAAAAATGGAATATTTACGCAGTATTGCACTATGCGGACAACACGAAAAGATCGTTTTAATATGTGACAGTAAACATTTTTCAAAATGGTAATTCCAATCATCTAAAATTATTATGTAACTATGGATTCTTCTTACCAGCAATATCGAGTTGAGGGCAGATTTCTTTCGTAGATAGGCAGTCTATGCGTCGTCACGATCTCCAGTACTAAGTATTAAGTGCATTGAAAAATAATGTTTTATTTTAATTTAAGCTCTATGCCATTTAAAAGTATGCCACTACCGGTACAGAGTTCGGAATTTATTTCATCGTTATATATGAATAAAAAAGAGGAAATGAAAGAAATAAACGGTGGGATTTCGATTCATCTCGGACGTCGGAATTGAAATCAAACAGATAAAATTCCCCCGTAGAAACTTCGGAGCGTGGAAGGAGAAAAAGAAACATAAAAATAACGGGCACTTTATTAGGGCGGGCCGAATCGAGGCGGAGAAGACCGGGACGAAGAAGAGAACCGGTAGAAGAGGGGTAAAAAAAGGAGGGTAAAAGGGGTCCTAAGAGGAAGATAAAGGAGACGAATCTTCGCGGCCTTGAATTATTCATAAAGGGGCGGGGGAACAATAATTGGCGGTCTCCCAGTCCGCCGCCAAATAATTAGGTTTCCATAATACTCCGGACTGGCGAACCCAGTCTTCGACTCCCGAGACCAAAATTAAATTTATTATCTTCGGTTTTTAACGGAGCCGGTCTACCCCCGTGAGATTTTTCACAGAGCACGAATAAGTTTAATAATATTACGGCCCTGGAAGGTTGAATTCATGAAAGGCAGGGATGTGGTTTATAATTACATAACAACAATTTTTAAAATTATTTTATATGCTATTCGACAAATGCATTATATACATCATATTTTCTTATATATATATATTTACTTTGAGAAAAAAAGGTGCCACCAAAAATGGCGTTGCTCCAATTGTACCGTTTTTGTTTTTCTTTATTTATTCCTCCTTGATATCATTGTTTACATTTATTTTTTGTTTATCTGGAAACAAATGATGGTTAGGAAATTTGTGGGAAATTTTTCTTGAAATAATTTTGTGAATTTCAACAGACCAACATTCCATACGTTGAATTATTTTCATGTCCTCGGAATCTTATTTATTAACATAAAATAATACAGTCTTCAGAAGGGAGAAAAATGTACTGTTTAAACATAGAAAAGGCTCTAGGGAACAGAAATTAATAAACAAATTTTTTATTATAGTAATGTTTAAAATATTAAACACATGATGGGCCCATAATGCTTTTTGAATATGCCCACGAGAGGGGCGGAAACTTTAGACTAGGCAGACAACACGTCTACAAACATCTGGGACGTTATCTCCACGGGTTCTTATCTTCATTCCAGTCATAGAGGAGCTAACATTTCCCCGAATTACAGCTTCTGGCTGTAGACCTGTCTAGTTTTAGTTCTCATTATCCCTGCACTATATAGAATCTTTGCCTATCCTCCCGGTATATGTCAAACTCCCATTAAATTCTCTTTCATCAAGGTATTCCCGGAATATTCTCTTTCATTTAACCTCCATTTTAGTACCTAACCTTACTGAACACCGTATGCAATTCAGATTTATGTTGCAAACTCTCACATGCAATTTTTTAGCTCGACTCAAGCTCTCTCAATCAAGAAAAATTGTTCTTAACATTATTCTTTTTTTTCTTAACTTGGCCTTTTTTTTGTTTTAGGTAAGTTCGTGCCTGTTACGTTTCATGGACGTGGGGTTTCAAGAGGTTAGTAATGAACCTTTTTTCTGATTATTTGACCTTAAAAGGAATGTGACTCAATAACTTGGTACATGTGATCATCTCACTACTGCCTGACGCCATATACTTGAAAATCCTCTCGGAAATTCTCTGAACTGTTTCATTTCAGAAATTTAAATGAATTACACGATTACACGATACACGATTGCATGTTAAAAATACTAGTAAAAATGATAACAAGGATGTTGAGCATGAAAGTTCTAACATTTCAATACTGTTTATTTATAACAGACCGTCGCATTCCATGAAGGACTGATTGGAAATTAAGGGCAAAGGATCTAGAAAGGATTATTGTTCAGGAAATGTCTTGTCGGAATTTGCATACGCGCTGTACGCTACGCCGGTCGAAAGTCAAAAGACTTCGTGATCCCCGGACTTAAGATTTTTTCCGCATACTTCTCCGATTGTAGTGTAAGGACATGGGAGTCACGGAATAACTGAGAGCGGAGTACAGAAGACAAACAAATCTGCATATGCACCTAATTAAGACGAGGCTTTTGCGGCATTGTGCTGCTGACAGTAGTTTCCAATAAGGCGGCATTCGTGGTTGTGGAGGGATTTATGTGTACCGCGAACGAGTCGAGCGTTTTCTACCTTTTTCTCCGACACGATAATACCTGGGTTCCTTCGATTCGTTTTCTTTAATGTGCCGCTAAGTCTTGGCGAACGCATACATGTTGAAAATGTATATATATATATATATATATATATATATATATATACATAAAACCAGAGTACGAGGAAGTAATATTCTAATTACTTAAAATGATGTGTCTATCGAAATAGTTCATCTAGCATTTTATAAATGGTTATATTTAATTAATTTCAGGATTTGCTATTATACCTTGGCAATTCCTGCATTCAATTAATTATTATTGAGGTGAAACTATCGCTTTTTCATTGTAAAATGTATACCTGACAAATAATTACGTTGTTTAAGATGGCGTGAGCGTAAATTCAAATTTGTTTGCGTTTCTTAATGTTTCCAACTCCATATTATTGATCGCATAATGTTTGATGTTGTGTTCTATACATAGAGTTTCACACCAAGCCATATATCTTTTCTTAACGAACATCTGGTCATGTTTTACACGGTTTTACGGTGTTCACTGGCGTTGTACAATGGGTCATTGGAAACTTGCCACAAAATATTGCAGTTCTATCTAATTCTTAGATCAGTTTTATGTTATGAGCCTGGATATCCCTTCCCGACATAAGAGCCGTAGTAGTGAGGGTTTAAAAATATTAATTGGTCAGAAAAATATTTGGCGCTATTCAAAGTCAGTTGTTTTGCAAAGATATCCGTTAATTAAGCGACTGGTCACGATTAGCTATCTGTGCGCCCAGCTATGGGGGTCGTTGGGGTTATCTCTCCAACATATGTACGCTATTTATAACGCAGTGTAACTTTATGCTATCCAGCAGTGAATCACATTGGGATTAATAACGGTTGTGCCGCTTAAGCATTAAATCACTCACGGTCATTGTTGGAGTAAATTCAGGCTTTGATAACACAATCTGACTACTGCGCGTTCGGCCGTATTAATCGTATTCAGCCTGTTCAGAGACTGAGCGGGATACATACTAATAGATAGCCCTCTCTGTCTGGGGAGAGCGCACATCAAAAGCTGGTATAATCCGAGCAGAGGGGTTAGAAGTAGATAGAATAGAACCTGTGCTGGCTTTACAGACAATTAAATAACAAAATCATACACGAGGTAGAAATTCACAATTCAATATTCAACCTACCCCTACTTGCGCACCTGACAAATGGAAACACGATAACGCTTTTCTTTATTTTTAATGCTTTTAATTGTAAATCTTCTAAAACTTCGTGAAAGGTAACCTGGATGTCATGAAAAAAAACTTTTGGGTTCGTCAATCTAACATTTAAATTACAGTAACAGTACAGTATAATATGAAACAATATGTCATACCTATAGCGTTTAATGTTTATCGTTACTAAAAACTATCCATGTAACAATGTACATATGTGTGTTTGCTTTGAATAGTGTGCGTTTGAGAGAGCCCACATTTATTTTTTACTTAAAGGGGACGTTCCCTGTATAAATTAAGAGGAACATTGCCTTACTACATTTGATTGTCCCAGAACCCACTGTTTCATAACACGAGACTTCTTGGGTATCAGTTTTCCAACGTCGAAAGTTAAGAAATTATTTCCCGGAGTTTGTATCATAACTTGCGGTGCCCAAAAAAAATGCATACATTTACATTTATATTCGGTGCCGGCATAAACATGGACCGCATGTATGCTGCGTCTAGGGGCGATAGCTGGAGCGCTGAATATGGCGTAGGAACTATCCGAAAATTCGAAAACGGGAACATTCATCATCGGACGGGGCCGGCCGGAATTATTCACGCGAGTCGACCGTGCGGGATTTAAATGCAAATGGCGAGTTTACCCTTTCAATTTGCTCAAAGTTAAAGCACAAGAGTTGGCCTTGGAATATTCATTGTTTTAATTAAACAACCGGCCGTTTAATTATGAAAATTCCGGCTCGGCTCTTCGGTTATAGTTTTTTCTCTATATTTTCGCGTATAAGCCGCCTAACCGCCGCCTTAATGGTACGTGACTTGAAATTCAATTGTATTTAATTCGCCATACGTAAAAGAACTGCGTGGAACGGGATTTGCCTGTGCTAGAATTCTTTCCTTATTTTGTCCCAGTTCATTGCCATTCTACCGATTGCACAACCTGTAGCTCCCTGTAGTCCTTTCTATATTTACTGTTATTTTGAACAATAATATCAGATAGGTAAAGTTCCATGTGTAATAACCATCTCTTAGAGCGAGGTAACACCCTCACTAAGTTAACACTAAACATTGCCATTTCAAGATATCACAGTGGTCTATGGTGATTTGTTTTGACAATATATTGATTGTGCCGTATGATTTGAACTTAATTTGAATACAAATTCAGGATTTTATGAAATCTTGTTAACATTACCTCGGTAAATTAGTTAGGCATCGATGGACTATCGTAGAATTTGTCTATTAGTTGAAGCATATATTCGATATAAATCTCTTGTAGCCCGCAGCTTGTGCTGTTTCCATTTCAGTCATTTATACGTTCCACAGTCGGTGGGAATGGGATATTCTTGAAAGTGACAGGAGGGCAGGCTCGGCGCAGAAGAGTGAAGTCGACATGAGAGCTTTTAGACTCAATCAACGTCACACGCGATACTTATTATAATGCCGAAAAAGCAGTGCTATTAAACATTCAGGAAGGATTTATTTATAGTTAGAGCACGGATTCCGCGCGTTCGTGGAAGGGAAAATAAACTGAAGCGGACTATGAGTCTATCAACAAAACATAAATTGAACAAACTGAGTAGTAAATGGACCAACCCTATACCTATATAAATTAAAGAATTTTAATTGAACGGATACATGAGATGCAAGCTATACATTTCAAAAGTTTGTCCCATTAAGGAACACAAATGTATAAATTTTCGTTTATCATTATACTACTTTAAAATCACTGTTCAAACTCAATGCGAAGCTTTATAATTACTTAAGTATACTCGTTAAAATTTTGGTTTAAAAAAATTATCAATATTTATATTTTAAAACTATCCGGTCAAATAAATTGTATAAATTAGGGGAAATAAAATTAACTACAATCTTGTGTAGTAGTACCAACCAGTGTGAATTTAATTATGAGGCATATAAGGTGGTACACGTACCTAGGAGGAATGCAGCGATGGGTAGCCCGCGTGATTTGATCTACTGCAATAAGGGAGGACGAGGGTCATCTCAAAGCGTCCTATATGGGCTTAGGAATGCCGCGCATCCACAAAGCCCCGTTTCCATCCCATGAAACCTGGCCGATCCGCATCGCTGCTAGCGGTTAACAAGTTGAATGACACCCGAGCGGAGAATATATATTAAATTAGAAGAGATAAGGGTCCGACAGTTGGCTTATCTCGGTCGCGTTTCACCTCCGAATGAGTTTCCGCGCTCCCGATATTACTCACTCTTATTGCCCCCCTCGATCTTACCGACTGAGCCGGCTCGGTCCTATCTCCTAATTGTGAACTTTTATTGCCAATAAAAGCCCAACTCTCGTTATTAAAAAGGGCCCCTTTCTTCGCTTTTCCGTCCGAATAAATCACAGGAAACCGCGTATCTCATAATCTCGAAAAAGTGTAGAATTCGGCCCTCAGACTTGTTACTTTTGAGTTCTGAATCTCAAGAGATCGTGACATTTCAACTTAATATGGTTCAAACATATAGCTCAATGTTTTTACTTTGTAGTACTATAATCGTACAGCAAATGATACCGTCTGCCTCGTGCTCACATTTCTGTGTTTTAAATTACGACTGTTTTCAAGTTTTGCGATTTTACAAATGTTACTTTTACGACTGTCAGATCAATAAGCCCCATAACTCATTACTCATTTCTCTACGTTCTTAAAATATTGGGTTCAAAATATTTGTTCGACGAATTCTAATTCCTATACTTAACGAACATTCATGAATTTATTTCATCTCTAGTCTTCTTCTGAACTTATTTTCTTTCTTTTAATTACATTAAAAATTTCAAAACGTGGTGAATTTTATTACATATGACACAGGTGCCCCGAATGCCACAATCGAAGTCTAGTTGAGCCCGGAATACCCTTCCCTCCTGTGTCTCGACTATCCGAACGGAATGTCAAGTTGCGTAAGGTTACACGGATTTCAAAACAACCGGCTTTGCCAGTTTTAAACGCGTAAATCCTCGCCGGACAAGTGTCGCCGACGCTCTTTACTGCCGACGTCGGATGTAAATAAAAGTACGATTGATATCTTCGATCAGTTTCTCGAATGACAGGTTTTAACTTATATAAGATACAGCGGTGACTTGCGCCGCTTGTGTTACGAACTTGTGAAGTACAAAATAAATATTGAACGCTTAAATATAAGAGTTTTATTTCTTACCAGGGACATTAGCTTGTCTGTCTGCATATTACTTACTGTCCTTGTTTTTGCTAGAGTAAGGCATTCTTGGAATACATACTGTATCCCATTGAAGTTCAAATTAATTGCAGCAGCGTGGCATAATTCTTTCCCGCGTAATATCTGCATTACGGTCTTGCCACTGACTAGCAATACATTTTAAGTTAGATCCGTATCGCGTAGAGTTTGAGCACCTAAACAAAACCCTAAGGGAATCCGCGTTCCTTCCCCCAATTTGCTATTTTTTTTATACACTTTTTTCGTTATTCTACAGAGCGACGCCGTAAATTCTCAGTTAAGAGTCCGGGGATGAAATTCATTCCGAAAGTGTCATCGTTAAGTTAAATAATGCGGCAATTAATGTTGGGACTCCGGTGGATCCTTTTTACGTTTTTTTGTCCCGCCCGCTCCTGAGGGACTTTATTATTCCGACGGCCTACGTCCTAGTAAATATTCGCGGGGCGGTCGTGAAAAGCCGAGCTAAACGCTCGGTTTTCGGCTCTCGGATGCCGAATGTAAATGAACAATAAAGAATGGAGATTGGAGCGCCGCCCGAATGGTAAGAGCGACGGTTCGACCGAAATGTTAATTCCGCGGGACCGAATTAGAAGGAGGACAGGCCCTTCTCCGTACGCCATTGTCTTGCCCGCCTTTCCAGATGTCACGGCTTCCGCCTAGATGTTCATGGGTTCTAAATAGTAACGCGGATCCACCAAACGCACGGCTGAATGGCATGTGTCACACTGACAAATCCCCCCACGTGATTATGTACTTCAATGCTCTTGACTCTGACCTTATTGGATTCTGTGTTAATTGTAATAAACAAACATTCAGTTCTCCACGAAAGGATGTGGATTGATTGAGGATTTACACTTGACATTTTGTTGTCCTTGTCTTCGAATGGCCTAGGATTCTTTTTGTCTTAACCCTTTCACTCTTATTCCGTTTATGACACCTATGTAGGACAGCTTTTCCAATATGCAACAGATGTCTGTAACACTTTAATGCCTCAGTTCTAAAGACAACCATTCAGTGTTGGTTTCAAGCATTTGGTTATAATTAATGTATTTATGATTCTGTAATTAGAATTTATCTTAACTTGAAATATTAATAAAACAACGAGAAAAACCTGTATTTTATCATGTTTCAAATATAACTAAACACATATTAGCGTTTCAGATTGTAAATAGTTAATATTTAATATGTTTTAAAATAATTTAATTATTATCACTTGATCGGTACTATGCCAGAACATTTTCATGTACTTAGGTGTAGGCTAATATTAAAAATTAACAAGTGTTAATATTGGATTATTTTTTGTATTGTATATTTGGTGGTATTGACATTTACATATTTGGTCCCATTGTTGCCTCGCAAATTTATTTCCAAAACGTGTTCAGGCGCTTCCGTTAAGTTACAAGCGCGCAAAACCGTGGGTTCTGGAGTTCTCCGAATTTCGATCGCATGAATAAATAAGCGATAAATAAGGATTACCCGTTCCGGGTCATTCATTCCCGAGCAACAGGGTCTGGAATTCGGAACGGATAGGTTTTTCAGACCGGCTCCGGTGAAATGACTTACGCGCGAATACAGGGCAAAGCCCTTTCACATGGGACTGGGCACATAGCGCATCTGGGTGGCGAGTTACCTACCTGCATGCCTATTTCCATTGTGACTCCCGATACCTTAAAGTACGCTTCTCCCGGGCCGCATCCTTTAACTAAGTCAGTTACCTTATCCGTCTAATCCAGCGCAAAAATGCCCCGGCACGATACACCCTGGCAACCGGTAATATAGGCCAGAGTATCACCTGTTTATGAATATGAATTCACGGACATAAGGACATGTATATATTCGCTATGCATAAACTAAAAATTATACATCATAATTAATAAATTCACATTCGTAATATTTTAAGTACTCACTCTAAAAGTGTACGGCTTGAAATTCATTGAACTCGAAACTTTTAACGAGTTTACTAATAAACTGTTAATAAGAGTTCATTATTATCGAATTTGGTTACGAATCCTTACCAAATTTCAGACAAGTGGCGTCCCATCCAGACGAGGGAGACATGCTCTGGACTCATTTGTCAGATCCGCCTTCTGTTATTGGGTCGGCGCGCATTGTCATGCCAGGGCCAAGCCTGACCGGGGCCGTATCCTTCATAACGCTAAGGATCTGTAACGACGTACCATTGTATCGGTGACCAGTATCTCTTTTGCGGTCGACAAATATAAGGCCGTCTTGAGACCTCCGGATTCGTTACAATGGCGCATAAACCCACGTTTGAGTTAAGAGCCAACGATTTAGCGAACAATAAACGGCGTCCTGTACACCCATGACTGCGCCAGCCGTCGTTACTACAGAAAATATGACGACCGTTTTCAATAATTTGTCTGTAAACACTCCTTATCGGCCGCGAATTCTGTTTTGAGGTCTCACTGAAAGAATTTACTGCTGATATGACTTTTTTCAGCTGTCTCTTTCTTGCGTATCTGGTTTCAATGGAAAACCAAAATATAATTAAAAATTATTCGTTGCGTGTCATTGAAAAGATAACCTCTCTTGATTATTTTCGATATTTTTATAATTCAATTAGACCATGAAATTACTACAGCGAATTCTAATATAAACCTTGAACGGGAATTCATCTAGTATTCTTGTTATAATTAAAATACTATAATTAAAACACTCTATATTGTTAAATATTTAATCTAATGAAAATTCTTATCACTCTGCACTACCCTGTAACTAACCATAACTGTGTTACATTTTCAACCTCTTCTTTCATATATTATAGTTGAAGTAACAAACGCGAAGAAAATTTTTCATAAAATGGTTGGAAGCCTTTGGAATACCCTCGGAAGCAAACCTTCGCTATCAGTCTGTTCTCATATTACATTGTGTGATGGAGGAATTGGTCGGCTGGAGCGAGCCAGCGTTGAAAGGATTCAGCGGTCTGCCGTTCGCTGGAGTTGCGTGACCCTTAATCCGCGCCTTGTCAAAATCTCCTTTTCGGATCTCTGATACGAAAAACGGCCGCGAAGAAGGAAGTCGGACCTTCGTTATAACGTTCAACACGCCTTGAAAATTCTGTCGGCCGTTTGTTAACTGCAGAGTGGAACGCTACAGAATGAAACGTTTTCGTTTCCCAGTGCAAAGTATGCAATTAAGCGTGACATTCGTCGTTTTTTTTTGTAAGGTGGACGCATGAAAACTTTCAGTATCGAACACAAATTCGATGAAAATCCCGCAGGAAATAGTAAATAAACGATAATTTGATTCATAGCTAGTGTAAAGTTTATTCAGTATATACAAAATGGTTAGGATGTAGGGAGCACTCTTTGGGGCTAGTAAATTAAAGTCTGAGTCAGATTCCATAGACATAGGACCGAAAATGTTTGGATTAGGAGTCCAAATAAAAAAATATCGTATGGCGATCAAAATGTTTCAGAATGTATTATTGAAAAAATGAGTTGACGAGAAAAAATGTATTTAATTTTCTATAAGACCCCAACTTTAATTTCTCCATACTGGTGTACCCAATATACACAATACTAGATATGTAAAGCATTGATGTACATGAATTATTCATTTTTCTAAAATTGACTAGACGACATTGGTTTAATGGTGAAATTTAAGATTTTATTAAAACACATAATATATTCCTATCGAAAGCGATATCCTGGACATGTAAATGCTACTTAATTATACTGTATCTGGCGATGGATCAGGGTACATGTTAAACATTGTCGTCCGAAGATATTGTTGCATAATCAATTAACCATAGGACAGATTTATGTCCCGAGTCCTATCTATAGATTGCTAATCATCGGGAAGGCGGACGGAATTAGAAAACGAGAGACAATTCGGCCAGCCGGTCATAAATAATTCATGCGCTCTTGAACCTCCTTCCCCCCTCCTTATCCCAGGATATGAAATCATCCAACTCGGAATTTCACGCGGAAGTTGTTGAATTAAACAAAAGCCCTGGGCGAATTTCAAGGGCCAATTGAAAGATGGTCCGCGGGTCCGTCTCCGTACTTTCTCCAGGGCCGGTTGGCGGGTCGACTTTTCACTGGTCACATAAGAAACCGGAATTGTTTATTAGAATTTTATCGGGCTGTTATTGTCTCATGTTCAAACCCGAATCAAGGTTTTTGTGCCAGATAAAAAAGTTAATCATTTGATTCATGCATAATACACATATTCCGTGAACTTACAGCGTCAAGTGTTTCACGCCACTTGGCCACGTGGCATACTGTAAGCACTAAGTGTCGTTGTCTTTATCCATCGCTTCAGATCGTAGAGGACACCAGGGTGTCCTGGTGTGTGGGGGTACTCACATTAACAACTTACCTACGTACATAATAATTATAAAGTACTAAACATTAAACATTAAAATAGCACTAAACATTACCCTCACAAGGACTATTACGTTAACAGTAATGTAGGATTTTAAATAAATAAATTAAAAAAAGCTATTTTACCATATACTATGATTAGTTGACTGTAAGTTTGATACACTTTTGTTTTTGTTGAGACTTGTGGAGGTATTGAAGTGAACTTCCTATTCTCCTTCCTGGGGCCCAGGTGTTCGGTTATTTGAATTCGAATTCGGTTCAGAAAGATGTCTGCGCCGTCGAACTGGACTCCTGAGTGCAGTTTAAGGGTCCCCTGTTGGTGGCACCTAATTGTTTTCCACTCGGTATTCCAGTTGGCCTCCTATCGGCCTTTTTATTGCCCAATTTTGGACCGGTAGAATTTCCGCTCGTGCTTCAGCGGAACAGTCCTTTAAGGAAAATGGGGCCATTTATTTTGAAATAAAGTTATTTTTCAAACGTATCTAAGGTATTTATTAATTAATGACGACTTCTATTAACGACGACTCCTTACTTAAATTCAGTTAAAACAAAATCATCGCTGTTCAAATCCGATTTCGGCTTGGCGCAACTATGGCATTCGATTTGGCCTTGAACGAATCCTGAAGGTGGCGGCTCCGCAAAAAACAGGATCTCTTTCCTTCTCATCCCCCTGTCGATTTTTTCTTTATTTTTTCTCATTGGATTCGATACATTCATACTTTTTATTTATAAGCCCAACCTATAATCCAATTATATATATATATATATATATATATATATATATATATATATATATATATATATGAAATATAATCTCATTTTTAATCTGGGCAATTCTGTTTCTTAAAGGAATATTAATGTAACCCCCTGTCTAGGAAAATTATAACAATATAGTTATAAAGCTTGGAAAGTGTAAAATTCGTTAAATTTACTTTACCACATAATGGGGTATTTTAGTGAGCATTAGTGAATTTCTAGTTTTTGTATTTCAAATATTACTTAATACGAAAACGGATGTTTGGATGTATAATAGTCCTATGAGCAAAAATTTAAACTAACAACATATATTAATAAAGCTCCGGTAGATATTCAGTAAATTATTCTGATACCACAACAATATACTATGGTCTCTCGATTATTTTCACCGATATAATTTACTGATGTTGAATAATGATCCGATCGCAAACTCATTAGACTATCCGTTTGAACTTAATATTACAGCTTATTATTTTGCAACTCGAAAATTACATTTCTAAATTTAACGATTCCGTTATTTATTACAGCCGTTTATAAACACGAAAAGCCCCTACCTTCTGATCAACTCAAGTCGGCTGGTAAATATATTCGTACCCTGTAAATAGAATTTATGTTAAATCTCTTCTAAAAATATTTTTTTTTAAATCTAAACCTACATCATCCTTTTTAATAGTTTAAAGAGGTTTGACAGTTTATTTAATAAATTCAGATTTATTTAAATATTGGAGAATGCCGTTAGAAATTGTTGATGTATGATCGCGCAGCCATTTTATATTTTAGATGCTCTGGAAATGGTATGGAATTGGTCATGAAGGAGGTCTTTTATACGATATCCAGAGATGAACATCACAGAGCAGGGTTAATGGTACTTTTAAATTTCAGTTAATAATTTATTCAACGAAAAGGTTTTTATCTTTGGCGAAACGCCCATTAGGAAGGACCGCTGGAATGGTTGGCGTAGGGCTGTCCCGAATTCAAGCGGCTCATCCTTTTTTCCCCCCGACGAGATAAGAAAAAATAGTTTCGCGTTTCGACAATATTTGTCAGCACAAAGTGCAATGAACCCTTCGTCTACTCCTCGCGTCGGCTCACAATGACTCCCACGTACCCTTCGCCATGACTCCCGAACTTGAATCCCTAATATTATTATCAGTAGTCAGTTCAAGTTAATTTCGTGTTTCTAAACTGTGTTTGGCAGACACAGAGAGGTAGGCGTACTTATTCAGACTACAAGGATGGTAATGAACTTCCGTCTGACTCTGGTTAATTTTCTCGGAACTTTCCTAATCTGTCATGTAATAGCGTAACAAATTAAAACAATCGTGAGGTCATACTTCCCGAGAATATAGTAGTCACCGTGTTACTAAATGGTGGGCAGTTTTACAATTATTACAATGATTATTGCATTTATTTGATAATATTATATTATAATATATTTATTGAAGTGTAGGTACTTTATTTTTGGTCCAGTCGGCTCCCTCGATAATTATGGGGAAGTAGTGAATGCTCAGGCCACAAGATAATTGGAGGTTCGTCGAACGTCTATAATCAATATGTGTGACCCCTATCACAATAGAGGAAGTAATAAGGGCCGTCGGTCCACGTGGATGTTCCCGGGTGCTGGCCCCACGACGAGTTTGACAGCGCGTCTCTTCGGCCGGGGAAAATTGATTACCATTCCGTTTTCGATATAATTGATAGACGCGATTCCAAAACCGTTAACACGCCATTATCCCAAGACTCCTATCATTTATATTCCGGGAGACAAACGGAACATTCTCTAGCCAGTCGAGAAAATGGCACAGTCCGGGTCAAACGGCTGAAATACGCCTGGAAAATTTCCATTTTGACCGAATCGGTCTCTCTACATCTGATTTTTGTGCCCGCTAATGGTTTTAACGGCTATTTGAAGGTGGGCGGACATCAGCTAAAGGACAAATTGAAACGCCGTCATCTCGTATGAATTTTTCATGAGACTATTTATGAGTGATGAATTCGCCATGTCTCCGTACGCGACCGAATTGTCGGCTTTTTATGAAAGGGAAATTCCATCTTGACAAGAGTTTAAAATTCCCGAGTAAAGAATGATCGAATACTAATTTTACAGGAGTAAGAACATAGTAAATTCAAAATTATAGGATGAGTTATCGATGTGAATATAATAATAACCGACTACGTTTATCTAAATTTAAATTATTTCAACTTCATTATCTTTATAAATTAAGGCTTAGGCGGCTGCATTAGTTTTTCGTGTTATCTGGGATATTTGAGCTTTGTAAATTTTGTAAAACTAAGCGGCATCTGCCCGTTGTTGTTATACCTTAACGCTGAGCTCACGATGACAGTATCTTTCGAAAATCGATAGCAACGCGATCGATCATTCGATCTAAACATCCGATCATCCAAGTTTATAGGACGGAGCCAGACCCGTGTCCGGTGAATGCCCAACGAGGTGACTTCCGCCCGATGAATTTCCAATGAGCAGCGTGGAATTGTCAATGATTTTGTCGCGGTCCTATGAGATTTCGCACTGCTATGCGTGCCTGCGTGCCGTGAATTTGTACCGGCCCCAATTTGCATTGAATCCATTGTCTGGTGAGACCAGTTCCATGAATGAACGGGAGCAGGTGATGTCAAGGTATTATATTTGTGAAAGTGATTTATGTCGCCTTTTGTTTTGAATTTGTCGTCTGGAATACCAAACATTATCATCCGGGCGCTCATTTCCCTCTTGGATTACGTTAATCTTTTCGCAAGAAACTATTTCCTGCCAAAAATCTTGCTTTTGCAATTTTAACCTATAAATAATTGGTTTTGGTGCATTGAAAAAATACATCCTAAACCCGTATCGGGTTGCGAAAATAAGGACCATATTTTCCAAATCCAAAATACTAAAGGATTGAGTCTTATATACAACGCTAATGGATAATGCAAAATTACCATTGTTATTAATAATTTATACTTTGTTATTATCTATAGGATTAAATATAAAAAGTACACAGATTATAACAAAATATAAGGGAATAACTCAGGTTCAGGTTCAATCAACTTTCACTTGTAACAGGAGCTTACATTACTGTTGCAGTTCGCAATCTATTGCGAAAAAGCTCCTATTAATTTTGTCCAGTTAGTTCTTGTACGTGTAACGGTGTTGCATTTGATATAATAAATAACCTAACTGGCCCGCGTGTTTTTTTGTTTTCATTTCATTAAATTTCTGTATACGCATTGTGTTGGAGCTCGATAGTCTTAGAACTTCTTTCTGCAGCCTTGCTTGTTTTTAAAACCGGGAACATGTGTCCGTAGAAAAACTGTGTACAAAAAACGAAATATACGAGACGCATATGTATATGTAACAGTCTTATTATTAGAATGTGGTTAGTATTCTCGTGTCCAAAAGAATGTACCTGGATGAGGAACACTGGTCCGGATAACCCCTCCTCAATTCCACGGTTGTCTCTGGAAATCCGGAGAGACTGCTTTTCGGGTGGGCCTTAAAGTCCAGCGAAACCTGAGTCTAATGACATAGAATCGATTCACTCTAATCCCGTTAAATATTTCGCTACTCCGTTTCAAACCAATTCAGACTTTAACCGCTCCCGCTCGGAGCCGAACCGAGCAGCGACCTGTTCGGTAATCGACCGGATCGGGCCAGTTTAGCGCTCCCGGACCGGTTAGGATTAACAAATCGTTTTGTTCGGACCTTTTATTTTTTTCTGTTTAAAACCGTCTCGAAGGATTTGTGTCCACAACTTTTCAGGTAAGTTTGCAACGGATGCGGTTGCGTAAGAACCGTCAGTTACCGCTACGTCCGTTCGGTCTTCCCGCTTGATCCTTCTTCTTCGTCTCTTATAAATTTCATTCTGCTTCAAGGCACCGTGGTCTCAGGTGACTCCAGGGTCTCGTCTTTGTTATTGCAGGTCCTGCTTACCCTATTACATCTCTGAGTACTATTGGGTCTCGTTGATTACGTCTCTGTGGTTACCTCAGGACTGCCTGTATTAATTAAATGTGAGTGTCTGTTGTAATAATAACAATTGAACTGGCATTTCTGTATTAATCGAAATTAGTTGCAAATTAAAATGTGCAAATAGATTAACCTATAACTTCGTAAACTTGAATCTTAAAGAACATATACGTGGTGTTTTTTATAGCTGCAATAACAAGTAAGATATCAGACCAGTCTGTTAGTGAAACGTTGCCGAATATTCGCGGTGATACTTCATCAAAACTGATAAATATTTCGTCGACGAGAAGTCCTCGGGTCGGTATCTTTATTGCCCGTTGTGAACAGATGGGGACTGGGGAACCATTTATACCGGTGCGTGGACCGTATTTATTAGGTTTACCCGATATGGAGTAAATCACAGGACCTGGGTACATTAGTGGGGTGGCCGCCTTCTTTGAGCACGCTCGAGATATAAGAGCCCGTTGACTGCTCCTCCGGTCTCGGTGTTGCTCAACCTCATGGACTAAATATCTTTAATCGAAAAACTTCCTTATAAGATGCATTTTTCAGCCGCGAACCGACCCAATTATCTAAACTCAGCCCTTATTGGGAATTAAAAAATGTTATCTGTATAATTGCACGAAACGCAAAAAAGTCCCCCGAGAAATAGGTTTGGGTCAAGAAGAAAAAGGAATCTTTTCGTACGAGTTCCGAAAATAGAATATTTTTTAATATTTTTATTCTTGATGATGGAATGATTAAGCATTAAGAAGATCATGACATCTGATTACAATAATTGCGACATCAGAGGCGCCGGCATTAATAGGGATAACCATTAATCTTAGGCTGTAATGATGCGGGAATGCATTAAATTACAATTAGTGCGAAGGCATAGTATAACAAGTCAACTGGTGGGTCGCCTGTTTATCTCTTAACTGGCTTAAACGCTTTTCATAAATATGTAAATTATTAAATATTTTCATGGAGCTCGTTGGATTGGTAGTGAGTTCTATTTATAGAAGGAATAATGCATTCTATGACTTTGCCCGTTCAACCGACTTGGACTATTGTTCTAAGACTACTGTAGAAAATACAGTATCTTTTCATCATATCTTTAGTTCATTCTCTCTGGTCCTTGTCCCTCTGCACCGCTTTGATCGAGTCTCTCCAACTCTCATCCCATATCCTCTTGAGGTCATCTCCTGTCCTCTTATAATGTTCCGCGATCAAGATCTGAGGAGGTCTACTCTGGCGGTTGGGCCTATTCGGCATAGTTAGTGCTAAAAATTGTTATGGTGTACTAATACTTGATCTCCTGACTGGATCCTCTGGATCAAAAACTAAAGTGAAACACTTGGATAACCATAACAGATATATTTATTGTCACTTTTTGATCTCTGTGTTGTTAATGTAATATACATCGTATGTTATGTAATATACTCGTATGGTACTTCTGTTTTTATATTGTATCATGTAAATGATGAATCTCCTTGGCGTAACATTGTCACTCTACTTTTTTCTAAATGCCGAAACGGGCTCTGTATTTATGTAAACTGGAACGCTTAATTGCAGATTCCTATTAATGATATTAAAATTCTAGACACTGATCGATCTAAAAACCCCCTACCAGCAATAATTGTTTCCGTTCCGAATTGAATCCGACTTGCCTGGCGGCTTTTGAACGGCGACGCCCTATCGGACCTGCTTTTTCTCTAAGGGACATTGGACCGGCCTTATTCAAGATAGAAATCTTTCCGGGACATCCTAAATTTGTATGCGGCCCGAAGAAGTTTAATTAACGTCGGCCTACAGATCCAGTCCAAACGATTTCGATCAAAAATAGCCGAATTTCGGAATATCAGATCAATTTCCCCTACGAGAATGGCCGTTCAGACTTCGGTTCTACGAATAGAAATCTATTATTGTATATTTTCTATTGTTGTCTTATTTATCATTCGACGACCTTGCCGAGTCCGATCTTGATCTGGAAACCTTCCAGAAATTACCACGTGGTGTTGACTGGAACGTGAAGAGCTAAGATAACGAGGTTTGAAGAATCCTAATAATACAGGTGTTTGTTTCACTTGTATTGCATTCAACAATTTCGTCTTCTAAAATACCATACGGTCACACATAATAAGGAAAACAGGGACCATTTATTTGAGGTTGCAATCTGAGAAACGTTTTCAGATATCACTCTAAACATTGTATTTGGGATACGTAGTAAAACAATCCTGTATACATAGTATTAATTATCAATATGATATATTAGTCTTTGGAATAATGATACAACACATATAGGTTTTGTGCATTATTATGGCGAATATCAACAGAAATATTCACCCATTTTAAACATAATTTATTCAGGTTAAGTACACGATTACTTATGCTGTTAAACATGTAGTTCGAGCACATATTAATTTCAATATCCATTAGAAGGGCGACCATTTTCATTGCGGTACCAATATAAGAGATGCTATTATAATCTAGAATTAGTTAGCATCAACATACGATTATTTGTATATTACTTGTTTAAATGGAGACGTATACTAGACGTGAAAAACTCGGCCCGTGGTCTCTTCAGATTAATGCTTTCGATGAACCCTCCGCAGTGGTTCTAATGAACCCGCCGGTGAACATGAGCCGTGTTAATTGGTTATCGTCACGCCAGGAGCCGTAGTGATGAGCTTTAGCGGCGAGAAGAAGTTATCACGACCGAGATGATTTCGCGCTCAATTAAAGTTGCCAGACGTGTAAAAATTGTTTCAGCTCGAATAAATTGGCAAACAAGAAAATATAAGTCATTCGAGTAGAAAGTCCGGAACCGAAGAAAATTTAAATTTTTAAACAAATAGGGTACTTAGGGATTTTAGAAGCCTTTTGAATTATAAAATTGGGGCGTTGTTAATACCATAGTTTTTGTGAGTGGTGCGGTTTCGTGTTATACTTTGGTGTGTAATTATTCTGTATAATCAGGAAATACTTTGATTGTGTTACATTTACAGTTTACAAATATCTCCCTTTCAATACGAAGTATTTCGTGAGATACTTATTTTTATTTATTTCATTTGGTAGTTTAAAAAAGCCTGCCTAGATCGAACACTCGTGTAAATTCTGTCTAAGTAGTAAATGTGTTCATGAAGTGTGCCACAAACTGGAATTAGCTCGGGAGGTCCTTGAAAGATAAACGCTTTAGCTGGCTTGCATTATGGATGTAACCGGCTGTACGAGTGCAATTGTATACCCGGCTAAATGGCAGGGTCGGCCCGCGAAGTCCGAGTCATTAGCGGCCAAGATACCTGTAATGGCAGTGGCCGGGGGGCGGCTACCGTGGCGGCGGATCCTCCTTCACTCAGGGCTCCCATTAGGCGTCGCACCGACCGCCCACCCTTTCGGCTCGCACGCACACGCGCCCGCACAGAAAAAAAATGTTATTACCCCGAGAATCGTCCTCCGCCAAAGAGACCCGGGTCAAGTTTATTTATTGGAACCGCTATCTGTTCCATTAGTCTCGCGGTGGCCAGTCACGACCCAGTCCGCGTATACCGCCCCACTATAGGACTTCATAAATAAAAGGATAACCCCTTGTTGAAACTACTCGGAGGGGCGAGTCCGAGACCTCCATAAGATCCCCCCCCCGCGCGCCACTCCGTATTAATGGGCCCGAGCAACAATATTTTTCTTGGGGGCCGCGGCGTGTTTTGAGGACCCGGTTCTCGACAAATATTTAACGCTTTCTATATCGCTCGGATGCGAACGCACGAACCAGTTCTTGTAGAAACACGGTAGGCACTTGGCATTCCATTCGCTATTCACGGTGTTCACACGATTAACGAGAACTTCTATTCCCTACTGTGGTGATACGTATATAGTTATATGAGTTCTGATAGGACTATTATCAAATAGGAATATAAACAAACTGAAAATCAAGACTAAATTAGATATAAAATTTAATCACCCATGCCAGTCAATTTGTGCACAAGACCATTGTATACAATACAATGAAGCATTATATCGGTAGCACAGTCTTTATAGAATGGAAAACTAACCTATCCGAATCATCTGATCAGCTGAGTTATATGCATTCTTCAGCAGGTTATTAATTTTGTTGCAGTAATATATTCTCAGTGTAACGATTCCTACCATGCCCGAATCCGGGACTAGGCCGGCCAACGATTGTAGCGGGTGCCCTATCGGATCCCCCCTAGGCTCACACAACTGGGTTAAAATATATTACAGTTGCGGTTGATTAACGCCATTATCGTTTGTGATTTACTGTCCGGGGCGGCCCCAATAAATACTGTCCGGGGGCCCATCTCGTCCAATTAGCCCTCGCTATTCTGTCCTCTCCAGACCCCCTTCCCTCCTTATCCTCCTCCACCATTCCTAATTCCGGCAATTGTCACATCTGTCAAATCGTCCATGTAGACAATACTCGGGCGGCAAATGCCGCACTTTCATTCGCTATTCCGAGTCATTTAATATAGTCTCACTTTCGTCTGAAGTGAATATTCCACTGAGAGCTCGTTTTTTTCAGGATTTGCGAGTGGAATTTATTATACGTATTTATTCGATGGTCAGGGTATGGACCTAGGGGAATTTCAGTTCATCAAGTAAGACAATGCCATAACATCATTTGTGATTTTTTTCCTAGAGGTTCTAACGCGGATTGGTTACTTTCTTTTCAATTTTAGTTCAACGATTCCTTGTTCCGCCACCAAGTACGTCTCCAGATAGCAAACTTATTGACGGAGTTGTCCTTGCCCCTGTTGTAATCCTAAGTCACTCAGCTTGTGGGCTTATGCGGTTCTGAAACCCGTTTTATTCATTTGATTCGTATTGTTTAAAACCATTAATGCAGATGGACGGTCTAAAACTATAAATGACCGTATTGACGAATTTGCGTCATGCGCCAGTTTAGTTTACTGAAATCGGCAAAGAATACATTAAGTAGTTGTATAAATAAGAGAGAAATAAAAACATCATAACTTATATTTTATTCTGCGTAGTGACTCTTTAGATTACATATGAAATTAGTGCTTTGGTCCTATTCAGAATGATTATTATTCATTGAAGAGAATTTGATATTTCATTAATTACCATGTTACAGGTTATAGTGTAGGATATATACAAGCAACCATATAATGGTATCGTAGCAATAGGGTTGCGTTCTCTCTGTATATTCTTAATGCCCCTATCTACTTGGAGTAAATCAAATTAAATGTTTGGCTTAGAGCAAAATTGGTGTAATATAGAAAGTACGTAACTGAGTGAACTCTAGTCCAGATTTAGTTAATCCGATTAACTGAGCTATTCTCTCTCGCCTGCGGCTTTCATAAAGTCATTAAATTGGGAGGGGGAGTGGGGATCCGATTGCTCCAATCCGGTCCCAAATTACAGTCTCCCTGGCGATCTGTCTGGCGACTGGCTTTGAACCCCCACTGGTCACCATCAGCCGTCATCCCCTAGCTTTGGGCCTTCCTCTAATCTTGTCACGCTGGTTATTTGGTACGAGGGGTCACCCTTGCTAAAAGCGGGACGCCATTACGGAGAATGCCTTTGGCATTGGCCAAAAGTTAAGGTTACGAAAGTGGTTTACGTCTGTACATATATTCTTATTGAAACTTCTATTTCTGGCCAACCACTATTATCCCTATTACGTTTGATGATTTAATTTATTCGTAAAGAAATAATTACTTTATGATTCCTGTATACAATATTATCTAGAGTGACATGATTTGGGTTGAATAATCTGTTGTTTACCTAAAAATTTGTCACAACAGAGAGGAAAGCAACCGCTAGGATAATGTGTGGTCCATATTTCATTCGATATTTTAAGGAGCTACAAAAAAATGTGGGCCCCATTATATAGGTGACGATGGGACAGCGGATATCCGAGAACTGAATCAATCGAGTGGAAGGGTACTAATTTCATAAAGGGAGCCGAGGGGAATGCATGTTCGTGTTTCCAGACTGCAAAGGAATTTGGACGTTGGAAGCGGCTTCTTTTTAATGGCTAAGTTTAAAACGTCGAATGTCGATTTTATTTGGCCTTAATTAGACCATCTGGGCTTCCTCCGGGGGACTATTATAATGAACGTATCGAATGCCGTAATTTGGAACTCTTCGGGTTAATAGTTTCGTCTCGGAGCCCACCAACATTATAAGCCACGATAAGGCGGAGGCTCAAACCTCTTGAGGGAAGAATCGCACCGGTCTGTGTAAGATCTGTCTTACACCAAGGCCGTCCGCTTTTCTGCGTAAACGCTCCTGCAAAAAGAAACACGATCGCTTTAAAAACAATAGAAAAGCAAAAGGAAATTCCCGATTCGCGCCCGAAACAAATTATACAACCAAATATTTTATTTACGGCGAACCATTAATAAATGCCCCGCTTCGGGCCGTTTAATATGTTTAAAAGGATAATTTTGAAATTGATTTTCATAACGTATTCGGTTCGCCCGAGTGGTGGAATGGGCAAAATAAGATTAAGCAACTCTTATGATTTAGTAATAATAAGAATTATGACTGTCCAAAACAGGTGCTTAATTTTAACTACTTGATAATGTTATTCGAGCCATAAGCTATTCCACTTTCTAATTGTGTTGTGATTATGGTCTAGCCGATCTCTCATAACTTGGAACGAATTGTCTTTAATTTTTTTGTTTCCTGTTGAAAATTAGTGGAATTTTGAGCAATCAACTTATATGTTAGATGTATACTTTCACTATAAAGGAAGGAAAAGTTTTATATACTGATATACTTATATATATATATATATATATATATATATATATATATATATATATTTATACTAATTTGGCTAATAATGTTTATTCTAACCGTCTATATTTTTAAAAATGAAGAACCACAAGGGAAAATATAAATGAAGTAACCTATTGAATAATTTCTTATTGATTTACTGGTTGTAGGTAAGCACAAATTTTCCAGTCAATTAGTATGAGTTATAGCTGCTAGCGCTCTTTGCATATTGTATAATCTCTAGCTGTAGCATACTTCGCAAAAAATTATGTAATTTTTCTAATAAATTTAGTGGCCCAAAATAAATCTTAAGTCCCTCAAAAAAAAGCCTATGGAATTTAATTTATTATTTGCCATTTGTGCTTTAATAGTTGTTTTTGTATGAGGATAGCGCTACTAATGGGCAACAAACATGAGGGAACGTACGACAGGTACAATACGTTCGTCACACGATACTCAGCAGTCGTGTTCTGTTCGCACGGGATTTATTTAACATCAATTTTCTGATAATATATATTTTCTACGTGTCCTCAAAATCACCGTAAGGCCAAGGCGAAGTTTCGTCGTCATATTATACATGTTTTTATGAAATGGCTCACTCGGGGCGAACCTAAGCGTTCCTGCCTTGAACATTTTTCGGGTACCGTTAGGCGTATTCGTTTTTTCTTACTGGGCTCTTCAAATTTATAAATTTCGTCAAGAGTGGGGGGAGGGGGGGGGGTAAAATCGTTACGAAACCGTCTGGTCGCCTTGATCGGGTCGATTAAGTCCAAACAGGCGTTCCGGACTTTCCGGCATAACCGGCGCTGACTCATCGACGGACTCAGACGGGGCGGCATTCTTGAACACCAGAGAAGCGTTAGTCACTTGGAAGAATATAAGTAGTAGCACGGCTTAGTTTTTGAACCTGTCAATGTTGTGTTCGATTTTTATTACTCGCATGAAGGTTCCCCCAACAATGTTCTAATTCTAATTTTATAAGATATACCTTCCAAATATAACCCTTTCAATACTCAAGGTTAGAGGCTCCGATTAGATTGAAACGTACATCAATAGTTATGCCACTGTAATAAGGAATTAATTATCGTAATGTTGTTCTGGCGTTTTCATTATCGTGAATGCCATCTCACGAAGAAGCGGATTCGTACTTCTGTAAGACTAGAACCTTTTCTATGAATTTTACAACTCCCATGTACATCGGTGCTTGGTGTTCGTATGTGAAAATATAATGCCAGAAGTTATGCCACATTTCAGCCATGATAGAATTCATGTTTCACGATTGACTGTGTTGGGTGTTGACAATGCAAATACAATTTTGAAAAATACAACGGAGCGTTTCGTCTAATTTCCTTATCGTTGGAGTTTGTTCAGGCCAATTTCTACCCCAGTAACGGTTGTCATTTTCACGTAGGTTCGGTTCGGTCCCTGCGTTTCTCGATTGTCAAGTTTTATCCCCCAATAATAGACACGACACTGGAAATGACAGGCAAAGAACGAACCGTTTAGGATTAAACCAAACATAGAAATCTGGACTCCCCAAACAGACCTTTCCAAGTGAGAGCAAACAGCACTGAACCGCTTACTAGATGGACGTACAATAATAACTCTCCGCAATCCCTCGAATGCCGTGCCTGCAGTATTATACAAACACTGGTACAGTTATTCACAATGGAATTAACAATTAAAATGGAATATGCCGGACCTGGGGAAATTCCAGACTTCAAACTTTTCACTCCAACTCCCTAGAAGATATTATCGAAAAACCAGTTTTGAAGAGGACACGACATTTATAAGATTGTTTGCAGTACTACGGGAGCCTTAGTGCTGTGATCGGGTTAAAACAATTAATAGATTATTGTTGGTAAAATCAAAAATTCACGAAGGAACAGTTGAAAACATATAGCGTTAAGGATGCGCATTATGTTCATATATGGCAGAACCTTTTAGATTTCATACCGAACAGTAAAAGACAAAATGCAATTAAAGGAATTCCTAATTCCCTGTCGGTAAACCAACTTCAGATTCTAAAGTCCGGCTGGTCCAAAAAATATTCTACTGAACGTTAGAAAAGGGTCGTTTTATCGAGATCGCGATAAGAGAATACCAAATTCCTCCGGCCGGTAAATCGCCACTGAACTTCTCTCGGGTTCAGGGGCAGGCCGAACCGAGCTTGGTGTGGCTTTTTAAATTTTCAGCCTTTTTGCTGGGCCGCCTCCAAGGCCGGGGGGCCCGTTTACCCGGTAATGGAAGCCCCTCCCCTCTTAACCTTAATTAAGCCAGCCTTATTCGCGCCGCGCTAAGCCTTGGGACTTACCAATTGGAGCGTTTTTACCCCACCTCCCCCCGAGCTCGTTTCATTCACCGTCCCATAATACGCTCCCTCCCTATCTGCATACTAACATTCACTGGCATACACATCTCTTGTGTTTTTCGTACTTTTCGACCACTCGGAGAGCCGCATGTAATCCCTTATCGTATGAAGCATGGAAAGCCATATGTTCGTGTGTTTGTATGTGAAAGCGTTATAACCGCCTGTTCCTTAATTCTGTACAAATTACGTTCCGATGTACGTATCATCTGTAAATACACCATAAAGATATTCGTGTGTTTTTCTTTTAACAAGGTTTATTTTCAAGTTTTCTTAATCTATAGAATATACTTACTACGTTATGCTGCTTCTCAATAGCTTTATATATACAACTCACAACAATTCAACTATGTGTGTGTAGCTATATACGCAGGAAGAATTAGACGAGAAATAATTACTCACATTTTTTTACCGATCTACAGCATGGTAGTAGAGTTCTTGTTCTGATCTACAGTATAGTATCTATAGTAGCGATGGAACTCAGAGGTGCTGAATTCCATTAGTTCCATTCACCGGGCTCGACTCCATTTTACATTATTAAATAAGCTCGAGAGGTTTACGGACTAATTCTGGCTCTGAGGTCCAAAATAGAAAATAGTGGCCGTAAAACCTGTAAATTACCGGCAGAATGGCGAATTCAGGAGGTAGTCCCCGGTCGGCCCTATTACTTCGGCCCCAACCTCTTCTTCTTAAATGATTCACAAACATTTTTGTAAGTCGGAGCGAGGCCCAGTCACATATACACAACTCGCGGTTTTCCCTCCGCTCGGGAAAATTCAGAGCATTGAGCCTATGAATTATTCCTGAAGCCGAACTTGGGTTGGACATGTGCGCGATTTTGCTACTGCTTCCCGACTCCGTTTTGAAGAAACATGGAAAGAATAAGAAAACCGGGTTTACTTCGGCGAATTGGTCTGATCCTATGGGTTAGGTTTACCTGACGTCCGGCTCTGTCGAAACAATATTTATTCTTAAATTATTTATTTCTAATGAACGAAGTATTGTTCAAAAATGTCGGTAGCATGTGAACTGGGCCGCTATTGTATTTTTAACAAAAATTAAAATAATATTACGTCACTTATTTTCTTAACATGCTGTAATTAAAAATAATATTTAGAGAAATATTACTTCTTCAACAGAGTGCAACAGGGCTTCGTGTTATACAATGTTTTTTCTATAACCCGGGCATCGGGTCGACGATTTATTAACAGGGGATTCTGTTGGCGACCGCTTTGACCAGCCGTCTCCATAAATCAGTTTGCCGGGTGCGATTACAAGCCTTGCTGTTGTGGTGTGGAGAACGGCCGATGTTCGCTTATCGTCGATCGGGTTGAAGGCTGGTGGAGAGGGAGGGGATGGGGCTGTATTTGTCGCGAATAATAGAGGGTGGCGTTGGGACTGTGTTATGGCGGGGCTGAGCGGACTATGGTGTTTATGCCCAATTAGCGCGGTACGGATTTCGACCGATTGAATTGAAACTGAGGTTTGTGCCGGCTCCCACAATCTCGATCCCCGGGGGCCCTTTCCAGGCTTCCTCTCTTCGGCTGCCGCTCGAAATTCAGAAACTCGCCGTCATTCCGCCCAATTTTCAGTTTGTACTCCACAATGAACTTTTTCTGTGACCCCAGAATACAACTTTTTCACTTTCGCTCATTAATGGAGTACGCCACTATTTCTGTTTTAGAACAGAAATACAGTTCTGTATTAGAACATCAATAAGCCTAAGGACTATTGTTGTATTGATGGGAGCCCGCTGAAGCTGACGGCACTTTATAAAAAAAAAGAATATAACGGTGTAGAAGAATTTATTTCGAACAATATTCAAAATACAAAAGAGAAAAATTAGAAAGGGTCGACAGTTTTTAAAAGTTAGAAAAAGTTAAACTTTTATGCTGTTTAGCAAAGTCCATTTCTAAAAAGCGCGCATATGAGCGAATTGAGAATTATGCCGGTAGCTACAGGCAACGGACGTTCTGGTGCTTAACTACGCTTAATGGTGAAAGACGGGGCGCCGGTGCGTAAAAACACTTACAATGGGCTGACATTTACTTGAGTTAAGGGCTGAGCAACCTTTGGCGCCTCCCTTTGTTAAATGCCGCTCTAATCTCCGGTCGTACAGCCTCTAACGAGTCCGGCACATCTCAAATGTTCTTACAGATTAGAGAACTCCCCCATTTGGTTTGTAACGCGGACTGAATCCACTATTTATACACCTGACAATACTCCTTTCATTGAGGAAAATCGTGCTTCTCCCTTTATCTGAGCATTTAAAACGAGCACAGAATAGTATTTTTAGGACGCCTCCTCGTTATTGTGTATACGCTTCTTGTTTCTGGTTTATGTAGCCTCGGTTTATTTTCAGACATTTGATCTTTTAGAATTGTAAAATTAAATTCGACATCGTGAGCTCTGTGTGAGTGACAACGAGTGGCCAAACCTGTTTGAGCCCGATTGGCCAACGCATTATAAATATATTTCACGAAAACGAACTTTTACTTCATGTTTTATCCTGGATTTTGAGAGAAAGTCAGCCCCGCTCGGTTTTTCTTATGGTTTAATTAACTTCGAAAGGTTGTCGATGGCAGTTAGACCCCATACCAATTAAGATATACATTTATTTCTGAATGGTTAAAGCCAGTTTGATTTATTTAACCGACCTAATTGTATTCAGCTTTTCCTTGCAACACGATATTAGAACTGCGCATCTACAGCAGATGTGTTTATCCATTATGTAACGAGAAAGTACGTCATTTCGGGTACAACGCATGTTATTTATTTTAAACTCTTAATCTAATCGTATTCATATTTAGCCGGTTTGTGTACATTGTTAAAATTCAGACAACCGCTAAAAAACACAGCCAGAATTAAAATTTACGCATTTCCTAATAATTTTATGGAAACATAAGGTTTTAATGGAGATATAAAGTGGTTGCCCCCGAAAGATGTAGAATGATATTTAATGAGAGTTAGAGCAGTGCTCAGAGTCTGACCCTAGTTTGAACCAATTACAAATTTAAATGCACTCCTTTTTTTTCTCAAGTTGCATAGAGCACAGAATCCGCCGGGAATCATAAATTCGTGTTACCGTATCATTCGAGTCCAGACACGTAAAAATAAGGTGAAAGTGATCAGTTCTCGAATTGTATAATAATCTATAATATATTATGCTATTATAAAAAGTGAATGGAGCGCAGTAGGGGAGTATACGTTGGTGGTCCACCCGAATTACTGGGCGCATTGTTGTACCGGTTCTGTTCGTGATTGGACCATGCATAATGACATGAACAGGGCAACGGAAACGCCGGCCGCTTGCCCACAGCCCTCCCCTTTAATAAATTAGCCCTATCCGGGGCGTTAAATTTGTGAACTGCCCGGAGCCAACGGCGAAGTCAAATCTGAAAACGAGACCGGCACACACGGCCGGAGAACTTGCCAATAGATCTGGGTAATTAAGCCTCTCCGCCGGTTATTGAGCCTGTCCCAGTTCATTAAATTCACCCCGCTGTACAATGGAAATTTCGTTCCGGTCGACTTAATCTCTAATTAAACACACGTTAAAGAACGCACTAAAAACACTTGTGTACGTGTTAAAGAGATAGAACTTAAACGGTGGTCCCCGCGGGTGTGTACTCAAGTGCCAAGGCCTGTTAAGGTCGCTCTCTACCGTCAACAGTGTAGTCTATTGTATAACCGTATTTGGGTGGAAGGTGACTGTACAGAAACGTGTGCGGCCAAAGGGTTACAACTACCGGTTGTAATATCGATCGTCCATCGACTATAGCTGATCCACTTTATAGCCCCCTTCCCGTTCGCTGTGCAGAAGTCATAGTTGGTTTAAAAAATATTCGATTTGGTAATATTAAGACTGCTATAGAGGAGTTATTTAACTTGGTATTCTTAGCGAATCAGACTTGAATCCGGCTTAATATTGGACTGGGGCCGAGCGGCGGGCGAAACGATTAGGCTAGACACGCAAAATTTTGAAGAACCGAGCCGCCTCTGTCAGGGTACCTCGCTACGCTCCAGCTGTTTGTCAGAACGGTTTATTAGTTTCCAGAAGCGCGCTAATTTAAACGGCCGCCGCCGTTCTAGACGAGGATTGCGTCGGAATCTACTTATAGTGGACGAAGGGGTTTAACCGGGATTTCTAAATATAACGAGCGGTACACCTCGCGAATGTCGATTTGATGGCTCATCTCTTACCTGTTTTTCCAGGCATTTCGCAGTAAATATTGTAGGACATTTTTTAAATACTCTTTCATTTACGTTCTAAACAGAGTATTTAGTACTATGAAAATAATCAATATTCTTATAACTTGTTTTTTTTCAATGGAACTACAAATTCTTTTATGTACAGAGAAATAGTGTACTATATTCTGAAGTTAATAAATGGCCTAGTTAAAAACAATTTTACAGCAGTTTTCAGTTATAAATTTTTAAAATATTACCCTCCTTTAATAAAAAAATGTAACTTAAATTTGCACCTATTGTCTGAGGAATACTCGAATATGCTGAGCATTGGTCTAAACCTCGTGAAGTAGGTTTTGAATATATTAATTAATTCTGGACAAAGATCGACAGAAAACGTTTCACTCAACGATTGTTGTGTATTTTACGGTATTGGACGCGAAACCATAACGCGGCAATAAGCATAATAATCGCGGCGTCTAGGCGGGAGGGCGTAAAGTTGGGAACTCGGGCAGGCAAAGGGAGGAGGAGGAGACGTCGGCCCAACTGATATGCCCCAACAATGGGGGGGTCGCCGGGCTCCATTGTCGGACCTCCTCGGCGTCAATATCCACCCGACTGACATTTCATTGTCCATTGTAACATTACCATTCCCGAACGCGTTCCCTTTACGGGTGTAACTTAAAGAGAACCGGGCAGCGATGTGGCCTCGCTCTGGAACATTTCTGGCGTAAATTGTTTAAACCGTTCACCGACCAACATCTGAGAATAAATATGGAGTGTTGATCTACAAAGGTACTAAACAGGCCTTTATACTCGAGTCCTGAACACTGTTATCGGTCTGATCCCATTACACAATCACTATCGTAAGTTGGATCATAGTTAATGTTTCTTTTAGTTTAATTTTTTTCGAATAGCAGCGTACTAGTCTATATATGGAACAGGAAAAACAAGGTATAATTTCACGCTGGTACACTTAAAACGCTATCGCTGGGAATATTTATAACTTTAGTTGCGAAGATATTTTTCAAAAGCGATGGCGTATTGCGGACCGGTGTCGTCGACAGTATAATTTATTCGTCCGACGGGGAAACGGAAAAGTGTGACCGGACCACTTGGCACCTGGCTGAGTCCGCTCCCGATAATTGCCCGATAACACCTCCTTTCTCCGCGTAAAATGAACAGTTTTTTACGCCTAAAAAAGGAAAGGCCCTCCGATGTATCCGAGGTATCCGAAGTCCTCGGTGCCCTCCTCGCGTTTACGCCACCGTAAACTCTCATTTGGCCGCGTTTCCGATCGATATTCCTGAATTCCTTCCCCGTTTGGCTTTACTTCGGTGTCCGGTCGCGGGGAATTTTTTACCGCAAGTTTTCTCGCAATTTATGACACCCTCTTCGCCCACCTGACAGCGCGTATCGCCGGGAAAATAAGACGGGAAGTGTCCACTTTTTGCTTCGTTGAGTTTATTATCTTGTGACAGCCTCTTAATGTATATTTTGACCGAATAAACGTGGCTCCAAGCGTATTCCTGTTTTTCCTAAATAGGCAACATATATTATCTTTGAGGTCATTGAATTCTGCATCGTTCGATTTCCCACGAGGAAATTTAATGATTTTCCCTTTTAAATGAATTCCGCTGCTAAACCCTGCGGACGCAATAATAATTTGTGCCGGTTCATGCAGTGCGATAATAATAGAAAACCTAATGGAAAGTGAAGTTGAATCGAGTTAGTGAATAGCGTTAATTGAGCCAAGTCGGAACGCCGATGGGTGTATTGTAGTTGATTTACCTTCCCGGTGCAGAGGTCAAATTCTCGATTCATATTGTAATTGGGCCGTGCTATAAATTTGGGATGTGTCACGTTACGCTCCGTAGGGCGAGGCGTTCTTGAGAAGATGATTTACGCTGATGGTCCGATCGAGATAGCGATTAAGTCCAACCGAACAATTGTCATGGACAATTTTTACGGTCGAGGTGATTGTCCTCTGACAATGTATGACATATATTTGTTAAATTATATGATTGGTTATTGCAGATAGGAGAATATTTCGATATAAGATTAAATAATGAAATTTGTTTCAAGTTGGTTGAACAATTTTTACAATTTCTTAAAAATTAAATAACAAAATTAGAAACTTAGTAAGATATACAAAGTTAAAGATTTAGTCATATACTTGCACATATCTGTTTTGTGGTCGAAATATTAATGAACTAATATTTTATAATAAATTATATGGCCCGATCTTAATATTGTAGGTTGTATTCTGTTTATTTTAGTTGACATTATGTCTACTTAGGATGTTGTTCATTAAAATATGACACCGAATTCTGATGTGTACTGTTCACACGTGTCTGTCCGGCTGACAATAGAATAGCGGCAGCTGTATAGGAACGATTATAAAGAATGAAACGGGAGGGCGAAACAAACGGAAGGGGCAACAAACTCATCGAAACCGGGAGCCTTCACGCGTTCTCAACTTATGCACAGTTTTATTCTTTCCCAACGTGCCGCTGCTCACTAATACTTAATTAAAACTTTGGATCGGTCCGACCATATACAAGTGACTCCCCATTGGAGATGAGCCCCGGGATACGTGACAGAATTCTCCGGATCGTATATTTCATTCGCTGGTAAAGCTCAAGTTTGCATTTGAAGCACGGGATTATATTTTATACATACTTGAGAAATGAGTAGTTCGTTAACCTCTTCCGGTTTTTTTGTTGAATCAAAACTTTTGTTTTAGTTCCAGTCCAATATTTTTTCCAACTTTTGCATTATGCTTAATTAATAATTCAGGAATAAGATTTAATCAATTAATACTTAACTTGAAAATTATATAGATGCATAAATAAAAAATTATGAAAACTTTCCTTGAATTCCTAGATTATACTTATAATTTATTATTAAGACAGCGTTCTTAAAGACCAGGTACCATAAGCCGACTCCTCTTTCTTTCCCTACCCTTTCCGAATCCTACGAGCCTAATATCTCTTTTTATCCAATCTTCCATTATAAATTTCGTTGTGAAAGCGTAACCGATGGACCGGGGTCCTTCGGAGTAAAAAAGGTAAGGAGTGACACCGGGGGCGGCGGTCAGATGTAGACGTTAACGCGGGACCTAATAGACCGCTTACACTATAATTAGGAGCGTCCGGGCGTGCTAGATTTCATTCCCTGAGACCTACGTCTACGCTCTTTTATTTTCGATACGATCACAGTAGATTTTGTTAATTATCCACACATGTACTAAGACCTGCTGCTTGGCCTAACTGTCTATTGTTCTAGTCTAAACTAGTCAGAATCAGAATGCCTGAAGCTATTCTATCAATTATATCTATAGATCTATCCCACTTTTATTTTCAAAGGCGAGAGTTATGTTCGCCGGTGTTGAACGTTTTTTGACCCCGTCTTGGCAGGTACTACGAATTTCCTTATTGCGGCCCCTCACTTCTAGGAATTTCCAATGCTGTCTTACACTCATCCAACAAGACTCGATCAGGCATACATTTTTTATATAATAAAAATGTTTATCTCCTGTCATGTACTTCCGTTTTTTAAGTTGCAAATTTAATCGTTAAATGTTTATTCTCATTGGCGTACATCCTCTGGGTTTTTAAAAACTGGGGAAATTCCATTTCAGAAGGGCGGGTCAACGGCCCATCGGTAATGATAGGTTCCTGGTCCTCACTTTTTAAGTAGGATTCAAATATTCCCATTTATTTTGCTAGACGTGCCGCTGAACCGTGCTGTGGTATGTAGGAAACAATTTAGGCGTAGAAAGAGCTAATAATATTGTAATCACTTGCTGTAGGTTCGTGATGTTTCTGTCTCCTCTCGCTGGTTTGGTCTTTTGCTAGACCGGTTTCGGCTGCTTGTTTTATTTCCACTGAGAATATTCTAATATGTTACCTCGTGCAGTATCCCTTCGGCTTTGTGAAAGTGTTCGGGGAAAAAATCCTTGAGAGCTTAGATATCCGTTAGCCAATTCAGAGAGAAACGGAACGGACGAGGCTTCCCAACTAGGCGGTAGCCCACCGGAAGCCCGCTCGACCAAACATCCCACCGGGACCTCAGACAGAATTCAATGGAGACAAGTACTCACGTTCGACGGAGATCACGACGCTTGGATCGCACGAATAAAAATGAGGATGACGCTATCCCGGCTTTCCAGTATTCTCCGTTTGACCGCTCGAATGGGGAAGGTCAGTTTGCATAAACGGCCAAAATGAGCTCAATAATTTTCATTAATAGTCGGTAAGGTGGAGTGGGCTTCTAAATTTTCGGTTCTTCAAGGGTCATGCGAATTGAAACCTCCTTGACATTTATATAGATTTCTTTTCCTGTTTGAGTTTGAACCCCCCTCTCTAAACATCGCTCAGTCACGCGATCATCTACGTTAATTTGTATACTTTTATACCTATCTCTAATAAATACACATAGTTAAAACTGCAAAATTTTGTTATATAATATCTTTAACGAGAATGGCACTAATTTTGGAGCGCCCTCCGAACAGCTTGTTGAACATTAGAAAGTATAAGGGATGGTGGGCTGGCAACGTTTAAAACTCCATGATTGATGGGCCTAGGGAGAGAGAGAGGTGGGAGGCCAGTTTGTCACCTGGGGGAAGGTGGACATCCGGCCGGGGCTTTTGTCGCTGATCGCCCCTCATTGTCCCCCATTGAATGATGGTGCTCCCGTGAACGAGGTCGATTTCAAAAGGGTTCCCATCAATGAACGATTGACTGATGACGATTCGATTGAGTACCCTGTCCCTGTTAACACTCGGGCGGCCGGCTCGCTGGGTCAACCCGAATTTCGGGCCTCCCCGGCCCATTCTTTACATTAGGGCTGAATGGTCTGGAACGTGACAGTACGGATGCGTGACTCGTTAACCGGAAATACACCATTTAAGAGAGCGTGATACTGCTAGATTTTAATTGCCGTATTTTAAACAAATTTACACAATAAATTTACAATTAAACTGAATCCGGTGGTATGCATTCGTGGATTAAATTATTAAACTTGGAATGTTCATATTCAGCATATTTGAATAAAATTATCCCTGCAGGAATGCGATACGTTTCAATTGGCTGAAGAATGAGTAGCTAAAATTAAACATAATGTGATCCGTTCACTTCTATTTATACAGTTAAAATTCGATAAACTCTATTAACGGTAAAACTTGAAATCCAGTGGGAGGAATGTTTCATAAATTATATGTTACGCGAAGATAACTATTCATAGGACGGTAGAATTAAATTAGGGCTTGGTGGGAGATCCAAGGCGAGCGAAGAAAATTCCAGTGCCGATGCGCTTCCCCGGTCGTGATGTTTACAGCCACATGTATTTTCCTGATTAACTGCCCGCAGTAAACGTCCGTTACTGTTACCGGGCCACGACGGGGGCCGTGTTTACCGTTGTAAACAGTTCTATATACCGATAGGAACATTATGATCATCCTGCTTACGGTGATCCTTCCGTTTTAGGGAAGCTGAAGCGCACCCATTCAATTCATCCTGCATTGAAGGTACGTAAATATTTCAAGTGAAACTAGTTATTCGCCTTGAGATACCTGCGTTTGATGTTTTATATTCTAACCGGAGTTTGATGTACTTCACTCGTAATCAGCTCAAGTTTCAATTGAACGAAACCGTAGTTTTGAACATTGCACCTACTATATACCTGAAGCAGCTAAATCTTTCTGGAAGCATTTTGTACAAAAGTACTTCATAATGAAAATTTATCATTTTTTGAACAATCCGTACGATCAAATATTTAACTCCAACAAATGTTGAACGGTTTGAACTTTATTTTGAGAAAGAAAGCTCCCTTAATGTCTAATGTATTCCTTTAATGTTTGTCCGAACGAGAGACATTTTTAAGCCAGGGTGGTCCTGTCGGGAAAATTCCTGGTTTCTGTTTAATTTATTCAACGGTCAAGTGAAACACGACAAAGTACTTCCAATAAATAGGCCCTTACAACACCGTGACAAAACAATATACCGAATTGTTTAGACTAGGATTTGTGTGTCATGACTCGCGTCCGGAGGGACAATGACGTAAATAACAGTTAGAACCCTGATCGGTCGGGTTCTACTGACTTTGGTTTTCGGCTAGGCGCGCGCACGCACATACCCGCCGAGGAAGGCCCCGTGTTTAATATGCCGGGTCCATATCGGACACCCGTGTTATTCCTCTTCCACGCGTCCCTCTCCAGAATACCGACCGTTTACGATCCTCACCACCAACGCTGCTACCCTCGGGAAACCTATGAGGACTTCCTAATGGGAAAGGCGTCTGCAAAATTGGAAACTCGTCACGCCTTACGATATAGCCATCCAATGTTTAAAATGACCTGGGTGGAAAGTTCTTATTCGATTATAATAAACCAGGAGTGAACTTATCGAAACTTGTGAAACGAGTGAACTTATAAGAAAAAAATATTTACCACAAGTCTTGCGCTAGTTGAGAGGTAATTCAGTATATTCGGAAAATAACTGTCCGTAATAATGCTGGTCCACACATCCACCATCCGCATTTTAATCAACAATTTTCGAATATTTCCTCTGAGAAAAAAGTTAGGCTGCAGGTCCTAATTTCGCGTTTCGTGGAACGCGTGTGTAATGACACAGCCTATAATTTATATACGGCGTTTTAAACAGATGAGAATCCCAATTTCCCCGCCGGGTCGTCATCATATTTCAAAATAGGCACTCCTGGACCCGGGGTGTAGGCGTCCTCTCATAACTTAATGGCTCTATTAGGGGGTAAGCGTTACGAGCTTACAGATACCAGGCGGGGATTGGCCCGGCCCACTCTATAACGAGACGAGTCCGAAAGAAACATTTTACGAACCCCCAGCGAATTGCCCTTCAATTTTGGAAGGGTGTGGTCCCATAATGACTGACACGTGCCTATGTGCAGTTTCGGAGTATTTATCGACCAAACTGTTTGAACGGGTTAGTTCGGGCCAAATATTTGAATCATAAATTATCGATTTAATTATTATTGATTTATTTAGTCGATCTTTTGATAGTTGTAGTATTGGTTTTTCCGCCACAGTCTTAATTTCACAATTGTGTTTGCAGTGAACATCAATACGTTCTTCATGTGCGTGCATTCGGTGAAAGCTGACAAATTGTGTCTAGATCTTCTAATTTTATTGTGGACGAATGTTTATGTCAGATCACATAATCTGGGCTGTTGAAATGTGTATCTAATAATGTAATTAGGTAGATGTTCGACGATTGTAGGACATTCTTTTTCTAAGTTCTGACTGTGTGACTCTGGACTACCCGCCAGTAGAAGGAGTAACTCATTACCGGTGGGGCGACCATAGCGCGACACCCGGCCGGATTATGTAAGGCCCGGCCGTGAGTTAAGTTAAACTGGTACTTAAGCACTCGTGGCTGTTGACCTGACACTCGGGTTAACAACTCGGCGAGAAGCGGGGGTGGTACATTGACCTCGCCCAACTGATACAGGGAAGACCCCCCTTCGGCTGCACCTTGTTCTTATATAACCAGACCCAATACTCAGATCATCGTCCGCTCAACCTACCAATTGTAGAACGATATACGGCAGATAAGTTAGGTGAAATATTATAGGGAATTAGATGATTCTCTTCCAGGTATTCCAACAGACTGGTCCAACACGAAGAGCTCAATAGAATTGGGCGTCCATTTTTTTAGCCATATTTTTAACATCGGATGTAGCATTTAATATACAGAAATTTGAGAACTGAAAATTCCGACCCACTCTGTGGTATCTCTAATTACAGTACCCGCTCTTCGGCGTGGGTTCCATTTATCTACCCCATTCATCTTAGTCCTCCCGAATGTTAAATTGCGCCGCGTCGACTTCACGACACGAGAACTCTCGTTTTAAGTGTACCCTAGCCGATTAAGAACGGCGCACAGGACAAGACGCAACTATTAACTCAATTTTCTGTATGTTTTTTCCCCCACCGGTAGAATGTATATATTCAGGTGTGAAATTAGACCGATGAGACTCGCTTATTCTACTGTCCGATACCCCTGTGTTTAAAAGGCCCCGTTCGACTGTTGGCCGGGACCGAGTCGGTTTAAATTAGAGGACGATGGGTGCGACTAAGGGCTGGTAATTATATAAGAGGAAGCGCGGGCAGAAATAATTGCCGAGGGCCGGCTATTTATAAGTGGGGGGCGTCACGAATTATACGGAGACTAATCCTGGGGAAGGTCCTGCCTTATTAGGCTATATGTGTTTTCACTTAACTAGAGACCGATGCACTAGCTACTGAATGTTTATTAGGCCCCGTCGGCCGGGACCGTTACGGGACACCTCCGGCCTCTCTAATTACGGCCTGTGGTCTTCTGCTTTCCGTTCGGCAGAAATCTCGCCTCGACTTATAGCTGTTCTCTTGCCACATTTTGACTCGAATTATCAAACTGTGTGATAATGACTATCGAATGTCTTTGCGACAAGGGTGTTCTTTTAGTAACACCCTCTTGCGATATCGGACAATCTTATATTCCAGAACCTAGTGGCCGAATTTCAGTTCGGCTCGTTAATTTTTTAGTATATCGTATAGGTATTATTTTTCCCGGATTTCAATCTATAACACCGCGAGTGATGTAACTTGAGTAGAAACAAGGATTAATACACTTTTTTTATTCTGATTTAGCCAGAATTTATGTTGAGCCACATTTGATCCAGATGTTCAGTTCTTTGCGGATTTTATGGCCGAACTGTCCTCGGCAGAATAATATTTTGAGTTCCGTTTTCATTTTAATATTTCACCATTCGGATAGCGCAATAAATCACGAGGCCTTACCCACCGGCAATTTTCTATACTCCCGTGGGGCATTATACTGTCGTGGACGGATTGATGTGTGGGCGGGTGTCGTTTCTGCGTCGGTCCAAACGAAACGCTGGGACCGCCTTCATTTCAATTGAATCCGTAACGCCACGTGGGACCCAGAATATCAGATGAGGCAGTTACTTATTGCGGGTCGTCCACACCTACCGGGAGATAATAATCTATAAGGGACTGTCCTCCCGCGCCCCTTTGTTTTTATTGCTCCCCAAAGCGTATATATGCACCGGCCGGGGACCGCGCATTTAACTTTCAAACGAGCCTGCTTCCCTCGCAGTCTCCCCTGGGTTACCTAAAAGCGGTCGCGCTGAGACAACTCGAGGGAAAATCGAACCGTCCATTGAATGAAAGTACCTTATGATCTGTTGGGAAGCGATCATCTGGTTGAACCGTGATTCTACTTCTTTTTGCTGCAAGATTTCGGTAGACATTACTGGCCAGTTAGTATCCATTTGAAATCTAGGTTATTTTTAGTGTAATTTCTCTAATTTAACGCATTACTTTCATTTATTTTATATTAAGGTACGACTCTTATTGTCCATAATTGTGTAAAAGTGTAGAAACGTTATTATGTTAGGGATAAGAATGTTTAAAGTATTGTTGAATGCATACTATTGTATTTATTGTATATAGAACTGTACTATTTTAATATATATTATTGAAGGAAATTTTCATTCCTTTCTAATTCAATTACTACCAGTTAATTGCACTGATTGTTTTGCATGAATATAATATTTCAGTAGTGAATAAAATAGAACACCCACTGACTAATTTTTACACATGACACTGACACGTTTTACCTAATCTATGAAATAAATTATTTTTGGGTATTTCTATAACAATGCAATGCCATTTAGTAAGAAAGGGGATTTCAAAATGTTGCGTATAAAAGAAGTGGTCGGTATTTATTTAATTGATAGTGCCTAGAGATAGTGGAAGAAGAGAGAGTTTTAACCCTTACTGAGTCAACAATTAAGATTTTCACTTTAAGCAAATTGAAAGTAATTTTTGGAAATGAGTAGTTTAAAATAAATTAGGAACAACTCGAGACTGGTAGCCTTGGACACTCTCTGGGATATCTGAGTTTTCTTCCCTAATCACTTTTATCCGATTCAACATCTGTGCTAGACCCGTCAGGACTTTAATTGTGCAGCTAGTAATACATATTCATAATGCTAGCTAAATTCTGAAAAGGTGTTTAAAAGTTTAGGCCCAATCAATTATTAATCTGTTACCCGTCCTAAATTCCAGAATTGATAGGCTCCCTTGAACGTGCCGACAGTGGCTCGCTACCAATTAGATCAATTAGACAGATTTCCTTTCATTCCTAAGTAACTATTAATTTTTAATGATTCTACGACGCTACGAGTTCTCATAGTTAGATTGACGGACTCAAATCGGGTATTCTGGATTCTGCGCGTTTTACTCCTTTTCATTACATATTTTAATACCCCAGATATTTTGTTAGATATAGTTATTTTATGATATATTAGAGAACAATAGAAAGCATAAGAGAATATGCAATACGGCAGGCATATTTTTCTCAGTCCTTATTTAGCATAACTTGCGGGATATGTACTTTTCTAAATATTCCCAATTCTCCGATATTTAATTATATCCAATTGCGTAACTTTCTTTTTAATTTTATAATATTTTACTGGTGAAAGTTTTATAGGTGAATCACGGGCGTCGACTCATTTTCTTAATCGACGAATTGTCCCTCGAGCCGGTCATCCAACTTCGGCCTCAAAGATAGTTCTAATTACCCGGATAGTTGAGTCTTAATTTAGAGAAGTGCCCACTTTTAGAAGAGACCCCGATATTAGTTGTTAATCTGGACACGAGTTTTCTTTCGGTTTTAATCACGGTCTCAGTGTACGCGGTCTACCTTTCGGTAATGACTTCTTATGAACGGGTTGTACGGGGAATCATTTTATTAGTTATTATTATCGTTTTTCCTTTTGGTTATCTAATGAGAAGTAGTAGAATTAATTTTTTTTGTAAGATTACTTTTAGAAAGTACCCTTCTGACCTGGAATCAAGTAGAAGCCCAAAACATTGTGAAAACATACTAAGCCGTGTAAAATACAGCATATTTGCGTTACGCAGGTTTAAAATATTGTTATTACCTGACTACTATTATAACCTCTAACCAAATCAAAGAGCGGAAAATCACTAGAAGAAGAATTATTTGCTTGAAATCCCGTCCTCGGTATTTGTGATATTAAAACAAGTAGTTAAAAATCCTCCACATTTTGATCCTTTTATTATTGTTAATTGTGTTGCATATAAAATGAACTATCTAATAAATAAATATGTGTTCCTTATAAATGTTCTACATCTCAATTTTCTCACCGTTGTACTGTCGTGTTTGGAACGCGTGGGGCGTGTCGTGCGAGTCGGCTTCAATAATCGCAATGATTTGGCCCGGACTGGGCGCCACATTAGCATCAAATTATAGCGCACTATTCCCTTTTTCAAACACCGCTAATCGCGGACACAACCGGCCGGACGACATAATGAACGTTCGGACACTTCCTGACACCAGGGAAATTCGAAAGAACGAGGGATTTTTTTTCTCGACTTTCTTTAAAAGCCTCAAAATTTATTTAAATTGGGCTGGCTATTTCCTCGCCAGATTTGGGCGTATCCTTAGCCGGTCCACCGCGTGAAGGCCGTTTTGTACTTGTTAAAAACTAGGACTACTAGTTTTAAATTTGAATAGTGTGTTAGCTAAGTTTTTGTAGTACGAACAACCCTAATGTGGTCTTTATGGTGGATACAAGTTAAAAATACGGTAATGAAATCCCATTTATGGTCTTGAAATATAATATCGATTCTATATGTTTGAATAGATTCAGTTCCAGTGGAATGAACCTGAAAACAGTAGAACCTGAAAGGAGACGAGTAGAATATGAAACCTAGATGTGAATATAAGTACTAACCAAGTATCAAATTGTGAACATTGTGAACGTTAATATGTCGATGGCGAAACACAGCATTGGTACGTACGAATTTCCGAACGTATCTTGCAATTTTTATGGCATCTCGGTTAATCGCTGTCGGAGATCCTCGGAGGTCGGGTTTATTAGCGTCCCGCCACCGTTTGGATACGTACCAGATCAGATAGCGGACACTTGGGATATATATTTTCTTTAATTATACACGTTTCTCGTCCATGTAATAATTTTTCTGCCACAGTGCTTTACGCTCAAACCTGTTATATAGTTAGATGGAGAAACTCTGACGAAAAAAACTGCGGCTCGTAAGGGAGTCCTTTTAACGATGATTAACTGCCCCGTTTTACATTTACATCGCGAAAAAAATACAATTCGCCTCTTTTGATACGCCGCGGCAGGAAAAAAAAGATCCAATTACGGTAGCTCTGGATTTTACACTGTGAAATGTGTATTAATGAACACTACCCGTCACAATTCTTCTTTAGGGCATAATTTAAAGGCGCGGCCCTGTGATCCAATAAATTTCTCTCTCTTCTTCAACTGGAACACATTGTAAGTCGGTTTTTACTTCATAATTAGAATTAGACAATGATTTGTGGTACAGAGATTAGGATCTGTGCCAACGGCGGTCATATCAGTGTACGAAATTTGTTGGCCCGCGTTGTTCTTCGGTTGTAATAGACTTATTATTTTCATAAAGAATAATGTCCCTCAATGTCTTCCAAGCTTCTGTTCATGATATTAAAAAGAATAATGTACATAATATAAGTTATATCTCATCTCATTTATCAAATAACCCGTTATATTTATCATTGTAATTTGTAATAAATAATAATAATAATGGAATATTGCTTATCATTCCTGTGCAGCAGGTCAATATTTTACATACTATCTGAGTATAATAAAGCTACTGTTTATTCAGTTGAAATTCGTAATTGAGGAAATTTCAGTTCACCACCAGAGAATACAGCTTCCAGGTCGCATCATTAAAATCTACGGTTGATGACTTTTAGATTTCCCTTCAATTACTCAGCAGCCGTAACATACTTTCATTAGGTATCTCGCCACTAGTGTTGAGGTCAGCTGCTTCCAAGCTATGAATTTAAAGAATTTGGTTTCTTGTTACATAGTAATTAATAAATTAGGTATACTATTTGTAATTAGGTTAACAGTAATTTTCAGATCGTTGTCGGAACAAACCCCTTTTTCCTTGATCTTGTGGATTATTACGGGTCGCATTAAAGGGATGATGATTAAACCCCCTCACCAAACTTTACACAAGAACAAGAGCATTTTATTACGCTTATCACTGGGAATAAATAAAAACAGGTATTATACTTCTCTGACCTGTTGGCTCCGGGGCTGTTATATTCTCTTTATTATCGCTTGAATCAATAATAAATACTTTATACCCTTCCTCAAGCGTTCATGATATCAAGGCCCGAAATAATCCCGCCGACGGACAGTATCAGAGAGTTTGTGTGTGAGTTGTGTGCGGGGGTGAAGATGGTAGATTATCAAGGAAGGATTTATGGTCAAGATTATCTTACCCGAGAAATCCGTCTACCCTAGTCTTCGGGGGCGGCGAACGGGTCTGGAGAAGATTATGTAGGGTCCTTAATCGGGCCCGGCCGGGGTATTTCTTGTCCTGCATTTTATAGGATTTCACACGACATGAACTGAAACACTTTGCTTCAATCAATGATTCTCGGTACTTCTTTATTCAATACCGACGTGGGGAATTTCTCTGATTGATGTACAGTATCAAACGTCCTCCTTTAATAGACGGCCCGTTATAGCAAATAAGTTTCATTGCTTAAAAAAAAGAGAGCAAATTAAAAAAACGACATCTCGCCTAATAAAAGTATGTTGGGTTATAATTTCTCGCGCGAACGCCCATTTATTTTCCCGTTTCAGCTGAAGCGAGTTTCCGAAGAAGGTTACTTTCTCCTTTTGGGCGAGCGACTGTTTCATGTAGACCGCTCCTTTTTTCCTCCATTTTTTCCCAGTAGCCGTCCGCCCCCGGATCTCGAATGCGCTCTCCAGTGCTATCGATTTACACATTTAAATTAAATCGCTCCAGGTTCTAATTTGTTATTGAAGCTATAAATTCAAATTCTAACTGTCCAGAAGTATCTGTGGTACCACATTTTCTAGACTAATTAAAAGGAACTTTTAAAATCAGTGAGGATTAAAATTCCGGTTAGGACGCTATTATTAGGCTTATATAAATTTTTCCGTGAACACAGAAATAAGGGACAAACCAATTTGCTTTTATTGTGGAGTAGACTTATTTACATAAGATATACATAAGAAATTAAACATTCTTTGTATTTAACTTAATTTATTTTATGATTTTAGTTGTTGTGGAGGGACTAGTGATATTTTCTGATTAATCAGCCTGCAACAGAGATAGGGGTTAGGGGAGTCAGCGGAAAGTGTGATGATCAGTTATTTCGATTTTCTATATAAAGACATTGTTTTATAAACATTCTCCTTTTCTTAACCCCAAACCGACAAAAGCACAAGCTTTGAAGGAGGTTATTTTGTCTTATTAATATTAATTTATTTAAATACTGTTATGAGATTACAAAACAAAGCAGGACAAACACCGGCGTTTCGAAGTTCAACTTGAGAGGGACTCACAAACTGTCAGCGTCCAGTTAGAGTAGTTGATAATTAACAAAGTTGTCTTCGAGAGGATTGTTATGGGCGGGTATGGGAGGTGGGGGATGAAGCTTGTCCCATTTGTTGTTGAACAACGGGCTGTGGCCGTTGTTTCTGACCGCGCGCCGGCAATATTTTATCGGACGGTGACAAACGCGTCCTGGGAAATTTTGCGTTGTTCGGACGGTGAAAATTAGCGTGCCAACTGTGGGGGGGGGGTCGGTTTTATGCCCCCGAGATAACCTAACTAAACTCTGGGGAAAACAGATGCCGAACTAGGCTTCGGTGTCGGTATTGAACCGTTCACCGGTAGGTATAACTACAGAAATATAACTACTCCTGTTTTTAGGGAAGGTGACCTGAGCTGACGGTTGACAAAACACGAAATCTGTATTTTAAATTGTAAAAAAAAATCAGGGGAATTGGAAGTAAATTTATCGCTTACCTTTCCTGCGCAATATCGGAAACGACTAAATAAAATAAGTTGTCAATTTATCTAAATGAAATGATGTTTTATTGTAACCATTAACAATTTCATTAAGTGCTCTTTATATCTTTATCTTTGATTGTTTCTGACGAAAACCGGGAGAATAAGGTAGGAGCCTAAGAGCAAATATTAACCGTGCCAAAAAAACAATACTTTCGAAACTTTCTAGCACACCACAAGTGTAATTATGACCCTTCCAGATTTCTTCATTTGACTCGATGAGGCCTCCCGATATGTCGGATTATTACTGCTGTGGGCCAATTTGTGTATTAATTCAACTGACACTAATGTAACTCGATAGCTGATATCCATTTGGACCATCCAGACATGGTCATCAAAATTATGGTATACCTATTATGTTACCAATTAATTGCTAATAGAAAGGAAATTGTCACTGAATCAGCGATATTGGGATAAAGTTTCAAAAACATCACATTGTTTACAAGTTTGGAGATAACCGAAAGTTGTCAGGAAGTCGCAGTGGATAGACTTTGGTTTTAAAGACGGATTATGATTAATAAATCGATTCACTGAAATAATCCGGATCTGTCGCTCGTCATCTCGACTCAGTCCTGCGCTCTCGTTCCCGAAGGATTAAAGCGATTCGAATCGCATTACTGCGAGATTATGCTCAGTTTACCGATTCGTCGGTATAACGGGACCGGACAGAAATAGATTGACCGCTAATAACCGGCAATTATCGGGAGGGCCGATGTCAGAGTGGGTGAGTCTGTGGGGCCCGGGCGGCCACTACACACGGCGGCCGGCCGGACTCCTGGGCGTGCCCCCGAATATTTTCACTAGGAAATGGAGCACTTCCTCTTCCACGAGAATAATTGACTTGATCGCCGCTAATGCCCAATAAATTTGAATGCCGGCGGTGAACTACGGCTTATTAAATAACCGGCGGGCCGGAAGGGCGTGGTGATTAGCGTTTAATGAAGATTGTTCCGTTCGGGCCATTGTCTTCGTCGACCGGGAACACACGATTGGCCTGCATAAATGGATTCTTCCCTATTGGAGTTATTCCCGAATTGAATTTTGGACGCATTCGCGCAGCGTTTGGGCTAGGTATTCAAAAGTCTAACTAGATATCGATATTCTAATTAAAATAAAACCGAGTCTGTCTGCTGACATTATATCATTGTTACTCCTTAATAACTTCAGTTATGATTTAGGTACCTTGCTGACGGAGGAGACTCATGAATAATCAGGATGATAAAGACTAACAAAGTCCCGTTTGGTGGACTAAATAAACGTGTGTAAATTACCTCATTAAAAATTTCGCTTCTCCCAGGCCCAAATCCGTCGTCAATCCGCTGTCAGGTTTCGGAAAGTGTCCCGCAACTCGTGGGGGGGGTGCGACTTAATAGAAACCCGACTTTGAAATAATCCCTCGGGATCCGGCCAGGATTGGGCTTCGGCTCGCGTGTGGTCCCAGTTCTTAATGAGGAACAACTTGCGAGCGGCGCCTATCATTTGTGGGGCGGGGGGTAGGGACGGGGCGCCTAATATCAGGGTTAATGCCGGGAGTTCGGGACCGCTACAATTACCGCCCAGTCCGACTCCGAATATACACGAACTCACCCTGTTGATTACGGTACACGTACTGACCCTCTCAAACGCATGAACCGTCCGAAGCGATGCGAGGCCGTATAGATTTACCATAATGTGTTTTATAAATTGACGATCCAACCGAGAGACGAAAGATCGTATCAGGTCCATGTCTGTCTTCAGTATTTTGTGACCATTCAGTTTCTTATAGATTTAATATTTGTCTAATTGTAATTTGTAACTAAATTTCAGAGGAATAACAGAGATTACGACATGAATATACCCGCGTTCTATATTCTAATACCAAGTTCTATTTTGTGTCATAAACTAGAGTTATATTCAGGTGTCTGTACATATGACGAATTAATGTTAGGTCGGAGTCATTTTTAATTATCCCTGACTACATTATTATAGAATATGGTCTTACAGTGTAGTAGAAATAATATTATTGTATATAGACTTGCTATAAGATTATATTAGAAAAAGATGAATCCTTACTGTGTTGTCCAAAAATACAATAGATCACAAATATCAGGAAGTAATAATAAATGAATTGAGCTTAGGCCTATTAAGACTTTTACTGGCTAAAAAATGGTTGAAGAGGGGCTAGGATATAAATATTAAACGATAGTCGTAGAAATATGTCACTTCAGAGAGCCGCGTATTCGTGTTTCCCATAGGGAATCATCCTTGCCCGGCGACCGCGTCTAGTTTTAAATTCATGGAGTGCTCGGACCGTAAAATTAAACGCGTTATTCGGTTCCATTATAATCGGACAGTCCGGCCTTCCTTCATACAAATATTACCAGTCGATGGGCTGTATTTTTTCGGCTTACCAAAGGTCATCATCCCCCTCTCGTATCCATTGTGGGTGAGAAAGAGGCAGAGGAGGGATAGTCCGGATAGCGGAACCCATCAAGGGTGTAATTTGTTTGGGTTCCACCGGGGGCCACTTCCATTCATACATCCACAATACATCCTTGTCTTTCACAGCGGTCATTACTCGTTTCATCGTTTCTGTACCCCTTATCGCTTTGCTCCATCTTGATTGCTCTTCGATGTGTTGATTACAAACGGACGTATACACGGTTGGCTCTTGAACCCGAACCTTTTAATATTGATGAAAGCAAAGAAATACAACATTTTGTTAATTTTGTCTCCACACAATAATGTACTAATGTTCTAATTTTGTTCAGTACTTTTAATGATATTTTTAACTAAACAGATTAGTGCACTAAGAATTGTTACTACAATCAAACGTAATATTTTTTACCCAAAGGTACAGTAAGTTAAGGTACAAGTAATAATTTCACGATAATAGCCCCTTTATTATATTTTCGATAGCATTATTAGATTTAATTATTACTGTTAGTGAAGTAAATTATAAAAATGAGTTAATTATTGGCGAAATATTTATGTAGGGAATCAGTTATTATATTATTTATTATAAATATGAGCTTTGTTTTATCTGCTTCAATCTGGACGTCTGGGAAGTTGTTTAAATTAAACAGGGACTTAGACAGCGGGCTTAACCTTGGTTCGGGGTGGCGGGTCGTCCTTTACCTGTGAGGGGGGGAAGAGGGGGCCATAGGCTTCAGCAAGACAGGTAGCTCAAGAAGCAATTATATGAGCCAACTCCAAGAAGGGGGGGAATTGGCGTCCGTCATCTAAATAGAGTTGTAAATCAAACCGGATTTATCCTCCCCCTAAGACTCCTTCTGCCTGAGGATTACTTCATTCCGAGTTTCTTGCCTGCTATTCTAAAGACTCAAATTTGCATAATACGGTTAACAGCAAAGCGTTTGTAACATGAAGGTAAACGCGCTCAGGACTATTAATTGTCGAGTTCGAAATCGCTGGTTTATATTCAAATCCTGGGCGACGTTAATTGAATTTTGACGAAAAATATTACTTTATGAATCATCAAACCGAGGTTACAAAAACTTGTTTTTATACTGGCATTATCGTGGGACATGGTCCAGTACCATTACTGTAATTTAACAAAACATCTTCTTAGGTTTCGTCTTGTTCCTTAATACGTTTTTAGTGGAATTCCACCGCAGGAAATTTGTCAAGTGCACCTTTCTTATAAGTACTTATAATTTGTAACTTCTGAAAAATTTTTATTAAGAGAATGGCAGCCCCAAGGACAGGCTCTAAGGTACTCAGGCTCTAGGTGCAATTTAGTGGATTAACAAAGTTCCAGGATTAAATCTGAAAATTATTCCGAAATCGGGCGAGCCGCCCTGGGGGCCGTAAAACTAGATGACTCTTGTCATCTAGTTCCTCCGTTAACTGTATAGCTAAACTTCGGCTACTGGCAAGGGCTTAGCCGCCCTGTAGTTACTGAATGCCATACAAGGCTATCAAATGCATATCTTTACAATTAATGCATTAGGGTTTTCCTTGCTCGAGGAATTTTGAAGGTTTCATATTATTAATACAACTAACAACTTCAAGTAGTTAAGGTTGAAAATGCCAAAATTTACCCATAAATTTATATTTTCTCTATTTATTAATCTAATAGGGTGAGAGTGATTAGACAGACCATGGCGATTTTATGAAAAATATACTGATTGCAGTGTAAAACGTGTAATTTTCTGTTTGGCTCGGCGTTACAGCATTAAAACACTGTAAAGGACCCCTTATACATTTTTTATCGGCGCATAATTGGGCTTGAAATTAGCCCGGGGACTTGCGCCATGGTTCATGAGAGCAATTAGTACTTTTCGAATTGGGGACTCGCGTTTCGTTGTTGGTGGTAGTGGAGGGAGGGGGGATTGGTGGCGTTATTAGGGATGACCCTCTGTCCCTCCTCCCTCTTAAATACTATTGATGAGCGCGGGCCCCCTCACTCACTGGCTCGAGCTTGAAAATTGGTCATAACTAATTTACGATTGTTTACAGTGGGCTAATTACTGGGGATAGCTGACCGGCTGCCACGATGCTCTCATCAGAGCTAAATGAGCCCTATATTAATATCCCCCGACCCAAATGTCATTAAAAAGTCAACCGTCTCCCTTAAACCCTGTTTGCCGAATCTACAGTTTGGAGAACAAATTATATACAATACAAATGTTTACACAGCCCCCCTTCCATATATATGTATGGTTAACATTTGCAATTGAATCAATTTCGGTCCACCACCAGGATACTAACTCGCAACAGCGTGTATAGGCCACTCAGCTTTAGACAATAAGCAGAGCTTGTAAATAGAAAAAACAATTTCGTTGAAATATTGTAGTCACAATATACAAATTGGGTTAATATATGTACACCAGGAAAAACGGATAGAATTGGTTTAATAATTATTTTTAAGTAATATTGGGTATCGAATATATTTATCTCTTTGACGTTTTATAAATTGATCGCGATGTCTTGTATAGAAAGTCGATTATGTCGAGTTAGAATTCGAGACCCCGTGGAATCCAATTCAGGCTGACAGCGAACCTCTAGGTGAATAAATTACTATTTCGTTAATCGAGTTTAGCAACTTGATACTCTTAAATGCCCATTATTTAGTGCGTGCCTTAGCATAAAGGGGTTTTAATGAACCTGGCAATTAGCCGGGAGGTGAGGCCGGCATCGTTCAACAGGGTTAACGCACCTGTCTTTGCGCCCCGTTTAACTAGACCGTTTAACGTGTCCATTCCTCGTATAAATGGCCGTACGATTATTCGCATTATTTGTAACAACAAATAAAAGACCGGCCCTAAGATACAGACCCCGATAGCGGGCGGAGGCAACCTACATTCCACCGATATTATGTTAATAACGAATTTAAATTCATGAAAACCAAGACGTTGGATTCGACTGTTTCATATCTCTGTTTCCATAACAAATATACATATATTATACGAACGATTTATCAACCCCGTGACCTACATAGCTCGCATTGCTCTATCAAATTTCAGATTGTAATTTATATCAAAATTGAACAGATCACTGCCCATTTTAGAGTGATAATGTTTTTTTTTCATGGGATTCATAAGTTTACGCTTGATTAAACAATTCGAAAGGGAATTTTCATAAAATTCATAATCAATCATACTTGTGCTTTGTTCACTTTTTTCATAAATTTTATGGACAAAAAAAAGGCAACAATTCTAATTCTAATTTTCTTACCATGAACTGACGATTTCACTGACCTGTTGGTTGATTGCCTGTGTATTCGCCTATTTTATTCAACTTTTGATAATTTCATAAAACCTGTTCAGAGACATATTTAAGGTTCCGTGTCGCACTACTGAGAAATTGTCAAGTTCGATCAGGTATTTCGCAGTTATAGAAACCTAAATTGTGTGTTGTCCAAGGCCTGGGGTTCGTGATCGGAATAGCGGGTGAGGTGACGATTCCTCGCGTATACGTCCAGGAATGTACACAATAAAGAAATACCTGGAAAGGTTTCAAGCTGTCTGGCGAAGGTGGATGTATATTACAATCCCCGTTCCGTCGTTACAAGATCTTGCCCTTCAACTGTACATAATGTTATATCTACGATGTCTCTCCAAACGGGTCTTAAAAAGTAATCTGAATTTATCTAATAAATTGAGACCCTTTTTGTTGGCTAAGGCACTTAATATCAAATGTCTTTGTTATGACGTTACTTCTATTAAATTAAAACTGCAGCTGTTATTTTTATTGCACTATTCGATGTCGAATTTTATAGCCAGTTAAAACTCAGCATTTAATTAAGAATTAAAAAGTTTAACTACTAAAAAGTTTAAGCTAAAAAGTTTATTCCTTAAAATTTCAAGATACTTATTATTATCATTAGTATTATTTTTAATTAAATTGCTTCTAGTATTCGTTTTCTTGTACAGCAATATTGTACACCTAATATGTAACATGTGGTCTCGTCTTCTAATATTATCAATTACATCACTTGTCATTCGACTGTTCAATGGAGAATTAAAAGCGGTTGAAATTTACATTGAAATTACATTAAATTGAAAAGTCAGAGGTGAGATGTTTTCTGTGAACGTGTCAAATAAATCGGTGTTAGTGTTCCTGGAAATCGACTCAAATGTCGGGCGACGCCTCTTCGTTGAGCTGATAAGCCCGAACACGACAGATCACTTAAACCAGAAGCATCCCCTCTCCGCTTCAGATCCGACGCCATTACCTTAATGTAATTTAAGAATAAAATAAAACAACGATTCAGAGTCTCGAATCCGGACCTTAAGGCCGGTCTGTTTTGATGTGTGTTGTGTAATTGAACCGATTTCCGGTTCCGGCGGTGTCAGATCTGTCCCGTTTGGTTGATCACGGTTTTCGGACTTTCGAAGGCGTTCTGTTGGCGCGTGGGTCGACGCCGGACCGCGTCCGAGATTAGGCGTTAGAAATCTCCGTTAGAAAAAACACTGGGCGTGTTTTAACCTATTAATCTAAACCCACTACTTATCGTTGTGTGCGCCTCCGTTAAACTCACGACGCATCCAGTGATGGACCTTTAACTGTTGCCTTCACGGCCGCTTTCAAACTTCAAAGAATGCATACTCCAGATGCTTTTATATATTTTATATATTGTCTTCTTTGTGATGCAGAGATGTCTTGATATCAACAGTCGAACAAGTTTTCGTCTCCTCTTCCTTAATCTTTGGCCTTTTGCCAGACCGATTTGGCCTTCCGATCCATTATCTGTAGCTGTAGCGTTCCGTTAGAACAGTGTATGACAGTGCTGACATTATATTCTACATCGAAACTGCGTTAATAATGTGTATACTTACTTATTATTAACGTAAATCATTCCCAATTAAAATATCCAGTTATACTTTGCTAAAAAATGCTGTCTAAATGTAAACGTGGTTTTCACTTAAAAAAAAAATGGTGAAAAATGCTTTTATTTATATAAATTCGGGTCATGAATACTACTTTCAAATTAGTTGAATTTTATATATTCCTTATGAACGTGAGTCGTATCCGTGAAGCCACAGGGCATTAAATGAATACTAATGCAGTAAAATATTTGTTCTGACTATTAGTCAAATTAAACATTCCTTGCACCAACTCTTGTCATTGCCGATTCGCCATACTCCTTAATAGAATAATTAATTGCGCCTCGATTGTAATCTATGTAAATTTAATTCTTTCGAGTCTCAGGCCAGTAGTTGGTTTAATGAAAGGGTAAACTTCGGTTGTGTTGTAGCGCAGAGTTGTCACGCGTTACGGAGATAAGGCGGAATAATTGCGGCTCTCAAAATTAAAGTCCGCCGTTAATATCCGCCTATTAAATGCAAATCTGATAATCCGAAATCTCCCACGCGTTATATCTCGCAACTGTCCAGAAAAAATGAACTAGTCTTCAACTTCTATGATTTTAATGTGAGTTCTCTTCTCAACGGGGACTAATTTATGCCTATTTCTCTAACTATTTGTCAAATATAAATAATTTGACAACAATATTTGAGCAACAGATTCAATTATATAGTAAAATGAGTAAAGGTATCTACGAAATGCTTGCCAGCCTAGAATTTTAAGGTCTATTTAAATATTCTTTAAAGTTGTTTCTTAATTCTGATTTTCAATTTATTACTAAGCATTTTCCAAAGTGTAATGTTTATATCTAACTGATTTTCCCTCGTCCAGATTGAGACGTACCTGATCCTCTGAGAAGAGCTCAGGTTTCTACAGTTTATATACCTCGTTAGGGAACCGGTCACACAAAATTCCTAACAGCTTACACGCACACTAAATTTTAAAATCAGTTTCGAAGTTGTCGCTTTGGCAAACTGTAACTCGGTCCACTAAAACTCATTAATTGAATACCGTATTTACGAGCGTCCAGAGTTTGTCGCCTCTCAATTTTATACTTCTATTATCTCTCTGGGCGCGGCGAGGATTGTAAATTTCCGGCTCTCCAATTTGCCCGGGGAAAGCGGCACGGGAATTTATTGAGTCATCCCATCTTTTAGCGCCAGTTTGTATACGGAACCTGTTTAATTATCGCGTTGCCGCCGCCGAGAAATCCGATCATTCGACGGCGAATATTTTTTCCGATCCGCCGGAAGAAATGCAAGCGGGATGAAAGGGGGCCGCTTTTCTTTTTTATTTTGTTCCCCTTAAAGCGGTTTAATTTTTAATAGCCTTCCGTTAATGATCCGCTTCTCAATTACAAGCCTCCATAAATTCGTGCGGTCTCGTGTTCGGTGGTTGTAGCTCGGCCTAATGACGGGCCGGGCCGGCCGTTCTACCCCGGCCTTGGCTACCGACCAAAACGCGGCCACGTTTACGACCCCGCTCCACTCACCGGCCGGAATCCTTCGATATCGGTTTATTGAATTGAAGAAGTATACAACCCGAGAATTTCCGATAGCTGCATTATGTATGCCTGTCGTTACTGGCACCTTTCGTGGCAATATTCTAGAAAAATATGCTGAAAACGCATCTATACCCCGTTGCAAAAATAGGTATTAAACTATCATCTAGGTTTATGGTAAAAATGAATGGGTATGAACTGACCAGGATACGTATATTGTTTCGAGTTTGGACCTGAAATTTCCATAAAGATAAATAATGAAGTAATACATTTTTAGTTTTCTCCTTTCCCACCTGAAGACTTAAATTGTGGTGAGTAATTTTCCTTTATACCCTTAGTTTAGGGATCCGGAAACAATACTTTCAAATAAAAGTTGCTTGTGGATTTAAGTCGTCACACAAACAATGCTGGGATAAATTGATTTATCCAATATACGAGTTCATTAATTATGCAGGTTAGTTAACCTATCGTATTTGTTTTAGAGCCGATACTACCTATTTCTTGTCTGATTGTACTGATTATACTTTATACATTTTTTCATTAGTAAAATACTCAACACGATTTGCAATTCAAAGCAGAATATTTCGCACGCATGGATAAATATCCGTATTTGCAACCATTATTGGAAATATTGAACACAAAAATTGTCATCTGCATCGGTCAATAACTGTAGTTTTAACCCACCTTCACTCACACGAGAATTTTAAACTAGCTAAATTCACCCCGGGCAATGTATCGCACATAATATTATATGCGGCCTGTGAAGGAATTATTCATGCATCCCGGTCCGCCCGGATAATCTGCATTGCAAAACGGGCACGAGGTATTTCTCCGGTTTTTGCATTGCCAGCGAATACTGTCTGTCTGACCATTTGAAAATTGTCCGAAGCTCGTGAGTCACTTATTTTTTGTCAATATAGCACAATTGTACGATCTGCGTTTCTTGGATTAATTTATGACGCGCTATCGTATAGGAGTACATTAAAAGCGATCTAGCAGGCTATCAATTTTAACCTATCTTTGCCTAAATACTGCGAATAAATGTCATCAACAGCGAGAATTAAACCAAAGCCTATCGGCCTGATAAGGTCTCATGTATTTATCTCTATAAAGTATGTAGCTGTTTCATTATGTTTATTTCCAATAATCTGTCATATTAGATTATGTTTTTAATATATTTTTTATTTGTTTCAGGTAAGTGAAGTTCCTCGTTACAAGTATCTTACGTAAGTTACAAAATCCCTTTTCACTTTTCTATTCATCGAACTTGATTTTCTTGTTATTAACTTTATTAATTTGATCGAGATTAAGACAGCATAAAAATAAAATAACTGATTAGTGAATTTGGTAACTGGGGTACATAAATATGGTAATTTACGTCATCATTCATAAATTCATAAAATGTGGAAGATTTATGTCCGCAGGGAGGTAACACTTAATATAACATAACACAGCTATAATATTAACTGTCAGTTAAGAAACTCACCCTGAAAAAAATAATTTTTTTTTATATAAAATGATAAATTTTGTTATTTAAAAATGTCACTTTTTGTATACCATATGGATATTGTGGTCCATTTATACCGTATGGAAACAGTTGTAATTTTTATCTGGTGTTATAACTAAAAATTAGTTAGATGGGCTGTATGTAAAATTTAGTAATCAATTAAAAACGGGCCATAATTTTATTAACAGAGCATGAAAACACACTCAAGAGCCGGTGGGTCTTAGGTCTTTTTTCTGGCAGGGTCGTTTTCAATTAGTGGAGCCAAGAATGCTTTGGGCCACGTTGAGTAATGAGGGTGGAAATAATTCATAAACCAATACACCGACCTAATGGAGAATAATCGGGAGGGTCAGCGCAAAGACCTGGCCCTGTAGTCATCCTCAGGTAGTCTTACCCTGGTCTCTTCTCACATTTGGGATTACGGATTTTCGAAGGAGTAGGTAATATTGTACTTGCTAAGCTTTATACTTTGACTGCATTTAGGAGCCCTTAACATATTCTGCTCACGCATGTAGACGACTTTTGGACACATCTCCTGCGACCCCGTTACGCGTAAATCGTTAAAAATGTTCATCGTTGAAGTGTTTATACGCTGCACACACTATATTATCCAGAGGAACCTAAAAGAAAAACAAGTATAAGTTACTTGTATTATCCAACTTTGATGAGCGTTTCTGAGCTCAGACCCAACTCATTCATTCTTTACAGCTTGTTATTCAAATTTCAACTTACAATGAGGGGCTGCTAAAATTTTTTTTTTTTTACGCGCCTGGTTTCAGACTTAACCAGCACGACTGGTTTACTCTTTAAAAGTTGAAAACTTTGCCTCATGAAACAGGCAAGGGATTGAATCAGATTCATATTTTGTGCTTCTCGCTTCACCTTTTGGTTTAATTTTATACTGCTCTCGATCTTCCGCCTTCATTTCAACCAATTGCTATTTTTTAATATTTCCTCCATTCGGGACAATATTAAATTAAAGTATCAATTTTCACGTTATGTCAACCAACGAGATTCTTGGTTTAAAACGATTTTTAATTTATCCTCACACCTGTTCCTTTTTATTAAAATTATTATTTTTTCCTATTTATTATCACGTAAATTAAAATGAACTATTATTTCGCATCTATTTTTAAACGAATTTCAATATGAATAACTCCCAGACAATGATATGTATTGAACGTAGTACATTAATCTGTTACATTAAGTACTTAATGTTAGCAGATATGTTACAGATTGTACTTTATAGCTTGAATACCTACTTGTGATGTGTATTCTTGTTTCCCTGTGACGTGCCCAAAAAGTTCCGTAGTTCGTGGATGAATTATACAAAGGCAATCAGGCCTTGCATTAGTCATTAATAATATAATCCTCTTGACTTTGAGTGGTTTCCTGAATTCCAGGATAAGGAAGCCTGTATTTTAAAGGTGAGATTCGTCACGCAGAGAGCCCAGATTCGTCATCAGCCAAGTTTCTCTTATTTCGCTTTTCCGAACTTCACCTCGGGGTTTTGGGGGCGGGTCAGATCATAAGGCTGGACTGTATGCACACTGGGGTTTGACCCCGGGCCGAGTTACACCCCATTTATAAATTGAACTCCAATATCAATTACGAGAATCCCAGACGTACGGGTATTATTCATTCCTTCGGGGTTCTAATACTGGGTTAATGTAAACATGCATACTGATGTATCTACGTCCGTGTAGTTCTATCAGGAAAATTGAAGCATAACCTAGGTTGCCTCAAGCCTGTATCATTTTGAAGCCACTCTATTAGAGTATTATTTTTGTATGATAATAAACGTTAATGTAAATTTTGAACATTTACATTCACACGACTGTAATAAAAGTTTATGACTCCAAACGTTACTGCTGACCCAACAATTACGCTATACGTATCTCGTTTCTCCCTAAAAGAAAATAATTCGAACTTGCATCTAATGTTGCATGTATCCCAACCTAAACCATAAACTTATTTTTATTTTACATTACTTTAAAAAGTTTTGCCCCCCACATTAGTATTATCAGGTACACTGAAGTGAAGTTGTCGGAGCCCATCCATCAACGGGCGTCAGTGAAGAAAGTTTAAACAACCTTCAGTTTATAGCATCGACCGCGCGAAACGTTCTAAGTTGGAAAATTTCAGACGCAGGGGGAATAAAATGTTGTAAAAATAGAAGAAAGCTCCCGCCCCTAAAGCCGACGGCTCTGTGTGCCCGGGGATCAGCGCGGGGTACGTGGGGCGTAACGCGAGAACGGGACTAGCGAAATCCGCATTTGATGGTTTTCGGGTACCCGTCCGGGGTAATGCGGGCCTCCGTTCTCCGTTCGGATAACAAACGCGGTGCCGGGCACGGGCCCGAATCGAGGTCTGATAGGTGGAATTCTCCGTATCCGCATTTTATATCCCGCGGGCTCCCATCCATTTTATCGCCCTGTTTTCAATGGTTTGGGATCGGTTGTTCGGAACCAAAGAGAGAGAGAGTTAGCAGCGGTGGATTCATGCCTCAGTAGCTGATTCGCCAGCGGTCCTCGCCAGATTCTGCTCACTGAACCCGACAGCCGTCGGTATCGCTGATTTACCGGGCACTGATCTTGTATTTTGTACGACGTGCGAAACCCACAAATGGTTACATCCAAATGATGATAATAGCCTCGCGGGCGTATAACATGACCTATGTAGTGCAAAAAAATCTAGTGTGAAAATAAAGCTTTTATTACAGACGTGGCCGTAAATAATATATGATTTAATCTTCTTGCTTTTTATTAAGACTGAATTATATTACAGAGTGGCATTGTGTTGGAATCCAAATAGTTAATTTGATTCTTGCGTCCCAATGATTGCGAGTTAATCAACTGAAACCAATAATGAACGTCGAATAAGGCGCTGAACACTCAAAACAGGTTTGTGCACGTACAGCTGGCAATGTTGGGGGTTCCGCAAAAAGTTTATCTCACCGATAGATTGAATTTAAGCGATATGAAATGTAGTCGTGAAGCCCCCGCGGCCAGATCAGATTCAAGTAGCCTTAGTGACGAGTGCGGATTTGTATTCTTAGATTGCAACGGCTGGAGCGACGCGAAATAATTCCGCGGCCCCGATGTCGTCACAGTGACCGAACCGCTGAAGGGTTTCATTAAAACATTAACGATTGGACCGCAAACTAAAAAAGGGGACCGTTGTCCAGAACAACCAGTGAAATTAAAGGCTCGCCGATTGAAATTGCCGCCGTTTTTATCATTTCGAATATTTATCCCAAGGGCAGACGGTTCCGATTGTGAGTCCGGGCGAACGGTAATTTGTAATGCGCACTAGCCTACTATTTATTTAATAGCCGGGGGAATCGATGTAGTGTAATTTTCACAAAAAAAAACCTCACCCGAAAAACAGAGATGATGTCACTACATGGTCCGCTTCGTTATAAGGTATCATTAAAATGCAAGACCGCGGAATTAACATTTTCGACAGTTTAACTCGGCAACGACATATGATCATGCAACTTGTTTGGCTGTCGAGAGAAGTCCCTATATCATCAGACACATTTGAGGGGTAAGTCTTCCAGCCTCGTAAATGCTTCGTGAAGTTAGGTGTTAAAATGCTTCGAATGACTGGTATGAGGGAGGTTAATTACTCCGCCGCTTTCAAAGTGGCTTAAAATGCCGGGTAATTAAAGCAGACGCATAGGAAAAGACGTATATAGGTGCAGACTCGCGTTATGTTGCGAATCAACAGTATTACGGGTCAAGAATTCCAAGGCCGAGACGTGTATAAGGCGAAATTATCATTCCGCCAACTGGAAATTTCTATTTTGTAATTATAATTAATATTACTATTATTATAAAATACCTAAGATTATTTACGTCTCTGGGGTGTAACCTTAGGAACTTCGGTCGGCGCCAGAGAACGCGTTATATTTCACTTCAAGTTGGCGTAATTTAAAAGGGCCCAACTACTAAAAGGTTGTCATACGTCGTGATGAAATACAAACCCACATAAAAATAAGGTCTGTTAAATATAAAAAAAGAGCGTTCCCTTTGGCCTGTTGAATAGGGCTCAGACGGCCGGACATAAATTTCCCGCCTAATGGAAGGCGGGCCTCCTCCCACAATAATTTACGTTCAAGTGTGCGGCCACTTTGTTACCGAACGGGTTACCGAATTTGTTACCGCGCGTAAGTGACTACCGGCCTTTCTTTTTTTTCTCTCTTCCGCCCCGCCGCCTCGCATTTTTAAGAGGGGACTCTTACTCCCCCTAATTTATACCTGACGAGGTTTCAGTTACGTCAATAAAACTAGACAAATAGGTCGTGTCCCACACGTGGTACATTATTGCCTGTATAAACAGAGTCCGCTTGTTCTTTTTATTTTCAAGTACTTATGTTGGCTTACGAAAACGACGAACTGAAGCATTAAGTAAAATGTGTTCGTCGGGTTCGCGAACACAAAAAAATAGTTCGTCAGGAATTTGTTCGCGTCTGTGGGAAAAATGTTTCGAGGAACTCCAGCCGACATGCTGGTTTTTTTTCACGGCATATATTTTATAAGACGCGACAATATAGGCAGGTCGGTATGATGAGCTGTGTGGATTGTCAAGGGCAGTATCCACTCACATATTTCGTTCGACCTTCTTCTCAAGTCCCACAACTAAATAACGGGTTGGAAGAACATTTATGGAAGTGGTTGCGAGTATTATTAGCAAATGAGTGACATAATGTCTCCCTTTCTTGTTCAGATTTGAACTTCATTTTTCGAGGTTTCGCCTGCTTCAGAATTGGTCAAACAACGTTCGTGAATTTGACGTTTCTGTTCTTGTTGCATGGGATATATTTGCTTTTTAACAAAATAAGGTGTGACGTCTAACATATTGGAGAATACAGGTCACCCAGATTTGTTCTATCCCAAATTATTCTCTAATACGTTTCGGCTATAATTACGTCTTGTCGGACTTACCATGTGTACGTTTTCATTAGTTCCATTAGTTACTTTATATGGAATATAATTTGAAATAATACATCTCTTTTTTATTAGACAAGCAGAAAAATAAATTCAGCCATAGAAGTCTTAGCGAGGCCTTACGCAGCGCTATATTCATCCATTCTTAATGCATCTTCGAGGCTTCTTTTATCTCTTCCTTTGTTTTTGTGACTCCGTCAAAGAATCGCTTATTTATTTATTTTCTTTCGCTTTTTCTCTCTTGTATCATATGACCAGTTTCGAATCTTGGGAGGGCGGATTTCTGATTTTCCTCGGCCCTTTTGTGGAACACATTCGCCATTGTGGCATTCTCTTTCCGAAGGTCTTTCGGTCCCTTTCTTCGGGATTTTATCTTTGCGGGGTCTTCTTTTTTCATGAGTTTCTTTCAATTCGGTGCTTTTATTGATCAAATCCACAGCCGACGAGCCTCTCCAGACCTTTTGCCGATAATCTCGTTTCTCCAGTGCGGTCCTTGTAACTAAATCCGAAATCTGGTCGTAATAGTCAAAATAATTTCGCTGAATGAAACGTTTCTGAAAATGCTGTAGACCTTAGAAATGACGCTCAAAAGAAGGGAGATAATATTTTATAAGTGCGAAATCGTAGGAATCCAGGGGGAATCGCTAAACACCCCGCTACAAAATAGTTCAAAAATTTGTTAGGATTATTAATATTAAATGAAATATTATTCTCTTCATTTTTTGTGTAAGTTTTGATATATTATCAATATTGATGTTACAACATGATATTCACCTCAGTTTGGACCTTCTGATTAAATTGTTGAGCTCAATTTGTTCAAGCTGATTTCAGAAAATATGACTCGAATTATTACCTCGAATCCGGATTGTTATCGAACGAGATTAAAACACTGAACCGACGCTTTTCGATATTTACATTGGCGGGATTACGTTTGTCGTGTGGGCGAGATAAAATATCTCGGGGGCCGGTGAAAGCGATACCTACGTACTGTATTATCTGTTGTACATTTGATCCGTTTGTTTCTTCCGAACAAATTGATTTTGCCGACCAAACTACGATTGGTATGGCGATATAACATTGGATTATTGTCGGGGCGTGGGTGCGGTTCGGCTCGCGCACTGTAAATCAATCCCTTTCGAAAAACCTGGAGACTCGTGGTAGGGCGAGCTAAATTCCGTTTGACGGCGAAGTAATTACATTTTATTGGGGTGTAAATCAAAGGATTGCGGATTGCTTGAAGGGCTTCTTATTGTAGAAATAAGATTAGACCTTGTTGCAATATTATAATCTTGATGTAATATACGATTTATTATGTTTCGATAATTTCAGAGAAAAGCATAAAAAAAATTCTGAGATCATATAATGAAGCTTTAATAACTCTCATTTCATATGAGAGGCATATACATGGCATTGGGATGTTAACGATTTTAATGATATATAATTTTGTGGACCAAAAATACTGTTCTAATGTTTGATGTTCAACATACACCATATGCAATAATCATATTATCGCTACTCTTTTTGTAGATTCGTTTGTATATTATTATAGATTATATATACGAAATTCTAAAGTGTCCCTCCTAGAGACCATTTTCAAATCATCCAATAATAGTCCTCTTTATCTTGAGTAATATTTTTATTTGTGGTTGCTTAGAATTTAAGGAGGTCATGAGGATATTATCTGTTAAGCTCGTGAGTGTGGATATGGTGTTTACCTACGGGATTAGGACCTCGTATCAGATTAGAGTGGAATTTTTGGGGGAATTTATATTTGGAATTTTTTAGATCTCTAATGTAGAATATTCCTGTCTAGAGTTATTAGATTTTTGGGGTACTAAATTAAGTATTGAATCATTTGAACAAATAATAATTATATTTTGAATATGGTAAAGATAGCTAGACCATTACTAGGTCACACACTAGGTGAATTTTCATTACTTAGGAAATCACGCATTTAAACCACATAGATAGGCTATTTTAAAAATATCCTCGTCCGTCCAATGCAACACGGACCGCCCTTACAGTTTCAACTGGAGTTCATTTCCAACTCAAATAACAGGTTTAAACAAACATTAAGAGCCTAGGTCGGAGAAGAAAATGGAAAGGCAATTTCAAATTCCAGGGGCTTTCCCTGGGCTTAGAGTCAATTCGTTCGAGGGCTTTACTTTTATACGACTCTCCGCTTCCCACCGAAAGGACAATCGGACTAATGGCGAACCCTACTCCTGTTTGGATTGGCCCTTGTGGAAATGTCGTTTCTATTAGTTGCGCGTTTTTATATAAATTAACTAAACATTTATCGTTTTAGTTTTATAATTTTAGTTCAAACCGAAAAGTCATAATCTTGGGAAAAAACTGATAATCTGCAAGCATTTCTTGTTTATTGAATTAAAACCATTTGTGGGTTTAGAGTTGATTAGGGTGCAGACAGAGTTATTACAATCAAATTGAATATAATGAAATATAATTAGGATTTTGAGGTAATTCTTTAATTTTAGTAAAGACTTGAATCGTAATCCTGTTATGATGCCCACTTTAGTCACTTGGTGTAAGGACTAAAGTGAAGTGCCAAAGACACAACTGGGAGCCTCTTGTAACATGAAAATATAGGTGTAAATGTCTGCCGGGCGGACGTCTGTTCCCTCGAGCCTAGTAAGAACAAATATATATATATATATATATATATATATATATATATATATATATATATACACCCTTAATTAAACGCATCCCCTCATAACCGTAAATAACAGAAGTAATAAAGCCCAAGGATTAACACTCAAATTGGATTTATGCTAATGGACAATATCTCGAGGTCATAAACGAAATGCCCAAGAGTTGAATGATTCGAAAAACACAGATTTTTAAAAACTAATATAAACTGTTTTGAGGGGATTTAAGTATCTTATTATTATTTTTTTTAATGTAAAAATAATCTAAAAATATAAATTATTATATGTGTGTTATCATAACATAACTAGTTTGAAATAATTGTATCCGATATTTTAATAGTTATACCTTTACTTCCGTGGACGTAATATTTGGGCTTTGTGCGGTCTTATATTAATCTATAATATTATTGTTGTACTTCGATGACCTTTGTCATTTCTGTCTTCACACGCTGATTCGGTCCATCAGTGTAGTTACATTGCTGACCCGAGCGACAACTGATATGCGTGGGTGCCTCACTTAGTTACAGGGCGCATTGAAAATGACGATTGCAATAAGCAGGAACCGATAGGTGCAGACACTAAGTCAGCCAGTAGAAACAGATTAATGTTATGAAACGAATTTACGGCAAATCTTCAGTGATATCGTCATTAGATTGCGGACAATGTTAAAACGCCCTTTTCCTCCTTGACACGGTGATAAGTTAAGGGTCTTTCCACAGTAAATGGATATTTCACGCAAGGGCTATAAATTATATTGGGCTGTCGTTTGGGCTAGACACAGTCTAGCCGGGGGCCATATCTTCATTGTTAAGGGCTAGAATAGATAAAGAATCTCCAGAGGGCTGTTTATAACGCGGATGGCTAATTTACGGGCAGTAAGATAGGTCGTTATGGCTCTTCCAAGTGATAGTGATGTTCAAAAAACAAAGTAAACAATATTAAAATGATGGAAACTCTTCTTTTTCATTCTGAAAAAGAAAAGTAGTGGAGTGATCTGTTGCGTGAATTTTAGCGTTTTGTCACCTACTCCAGTAAACCTCTGGAACCATCTCTCGAACGACTCATTATATATATATATATATATATATATATATATATATATATATATATATATAAACCTTTATTCTATATATACCGTATATACAGGTTTTAGTGAAGTACCGCTCAGTGTTGGGTTCTCTGGTCAGCGTTAAGCCGCTTAACCATTGACCTGTTTGAAGCAGTAGTTTTTATTTATCAGAGCCCCTGGAGCAATTAAATGGGGGAAACCGGTGGTCCTTTAAGGGCCTAGATATTCGAAGTTAACAGGACCTTTGGTCCAAATATTCCGAAAATGGAACAGAAGAAAGAGGAATTAATTTATTCTATTCTTCTCATGCCGGTGACGGCGAAAATGACCAAATAAATAAATAAGACAATACTTTATTCTGATTACTGTACCGAATTAAAAATAAAATTTACAAACCAAATCTCCTAGGAATAGATTGGATTATGTACAAATAGATAATCATATCATTCGGTCGTAAATTTGTATACTTTACTCTCATTTTTACGTTTCGCCCGTTTCGAAAGTTCGTTATCTCCGAGACGCTTTTCATTTTATTTTTCCCGAGTAGGCGAGTCAATGGTTTTCAATTTGTATTCAGTCCTCAAATGGAACCGTTCTCCGCTGTGGCCAATTAAGCGTGAGAGATAACCCCCTTTATTCCCCAACGGCGGGCGCATTTGACGTCCTAGAGTCCCATTCTTCGTGGCGTGACCGATTTCCCTCGGTTTTCCGACGTGGGTGTCTAAAAATTCGTTCCCTTCAACGGCCGGGACCACCGGCCGAGAGTGGCTCGCCATTTTTTTACGGGTCAAATGGACCGGGTCGGCAATGGATCCCGTCAGCAATACGAAACCTGAAACCCGTTTTTTTATACGAGCTCTGCTAGTGATTCCAGACATCTTGGACATGATCTTTATTGAACGCGGTCGTTGTTTTAAAATCAAGATATAAATCGGAAGTCCGTCTCCGGTTCCACCGCCACGCTTATTGGTCTCATGCTACACCGGTTTCGGCTCCTCATTGCAGTGTTACCTTAGTAGTATGTGTATTCATCAGATAACTGTTACTCGATCAGATAATATATTACTTTACAATACAAGGGAATGATCGATCACAGGCTTATTTCGTAATTTTTAACCTGACACGAGTGTTGTGATTCAACGAATTGCATTTATACAAAGCACTATTTATATGGTCTAATGGATTCAAACATTGGTTACAGAAAGGTTTCAGATGTTAAAAAAATTATACGTAAGGAAAATGAATAAAGCTCTCTTACGAATAATGTCTCCAAAATTACCTTCCACACTGATCTCAAAATCCCGTTCGTCCGTGACCTCGCCGCCCAAAGACGTAACCGCATTTTTCATGGTCCCAATCCCTCTGTATATACACTCCTCACGCCCAACTTTTCCAACATTATGTGAACATGGTTAAAAAGGGAAATTAACTAGGGGGAGGGGTAAAACAATATATTTTTATTATTATTTTTGGTATTCATCAATGTCATTTACTGTTTATTTATTTTGTCTTTTTAATATGAACGGCAATGTCTGAAAAATTGTTCCTACACTGATTCATCCCCTTCAGACTGATTCACTTTTCCCTGAAAATTTACTTCTTATTATTATTGATATTGTCCATTTCAATTAGTGGTCAGTTTCGCGGCCAATTGGCGAGTCCCCCTAAGAAAGTCCGAGGCTTTTTCTCTTTCACCCAAGTAAGTAACCCAGATTTCGGCCGGGGACCCGCCCCCTAATTTGGTCGGCGGCCAGGAACGTTTTTCGGTTAATGAAGCGTCCAGCCCGCGCCGCCTCACAACAAGGCGCCGCCCCCCAAAAGCCGCCGCAATAAAAACCCGTGACCGCTTCCGAAAATATTCGCTGTAATTTTTTTTCAGAACATTTTTAGTCTCGCGCACCTTTCGAGTTGCAGATTAATGCCCAGGCCGTAGACGTTCAGATCCGTTGTCTACTGTAGGATTCCGCCTTTTCGCTTTTTCAGCTGCGTGTTTTCTATCCCGGTTTTGATCCCTTTCTTGTTCTGCCAAATTCTATTTTAAAAATTAGTACTGCTCCATAAATCACCACAATTCGCTCTAAAATTTTGGTTAAAAATTGTATAACATTTTTTTATTTAATGATAATTCATATTTCTTTCATTTTTAGAATCGAATGCAATGAATCCTGATACACCAACAGGTAAAAATTGGTGTCATCTTAAAACACAGTTGCAAGTATTCAAATAATAAAGAAATAGGTCAATACGTGGAGTTGTTCTGCGAATTCTGTTTAATAAAAATAAACATACATTATAAGTTAAAATCGTCGCTCTTTTGATTTTATCAATGTTGATTAACAGATGTTGGCAATTGTTTCAAACAGGAGCATCAAAAACGAGCTGACAGAATAGCACCCACTAACCCACATACGTAGTATTTACTCAGAGTTAATTTTAGCCATTTAATTTAGGACCAGAGGTTTTATTTTTATTGCATTGAACGTTTCACGAATATTCCGTCCGACGGAACATACAGCCCGGAAGGTTCTTTTTTTCTGCATAAAATGAAACCTCATCTACCACTGTAAATGTGTTATTTTATTTTACGATAATGTGTTAATGGATTCTCCAATCCATTATATAGGATTATCAATTTAGAATTTCAAATAAAGTATAAAATGGAAATTACTATCGCTCGTTTAAAATGTCTGTCTCATCGTACTCAGTCAGTAATAATGGTAGTATTGGTGTAATCTTCATTTGCGTCCAATACGCATAATTAGGACGTCCGTACAATATTAACCTACGTATTAACCAAAACCAAGAAATTGATTCCATCAGCAACATTTGCAGTGTATAATTATTAAAATGTCAAGCAAATATTTAAAATTGAAACCGAGTTTTAATTTCTTGATACGATTCTTTTCAATACTAACATACTTCTAGAGTCCCATTATCCAGCAAGGTTTTCTTAGAAATGGCCATACCTGATTATGAAGGATAATGGAAATTAATCTTCGACATGAACGATATCACAATATTTCTATTCTATCAACAGTTTTCCCCATTTTATCTCTTGAATAATTTATATTCAATAATCATAATATTTTGATTAACATTCCATACATATTTAAGGCCTCTAAAAGTTTTAGGCTAAAAGTTGGACCCAGTATCTGGGCCTAGAGTATAAACCTGCCAACAAACAATGCAGCGTTATATCGTCACAGTCCCTATATTATATATGCTAATCCGGTAGGTAAACTTCGAATTGTTGTCGAAGGTACTTGGCCCGAACGACTTCATTAAAACTCTACCACCCGAACTGGGTTCTCGAACCGCCTCTCGGCAATTAAGTTCGAGTCCCGGGGCGGACGGTCGCCCCCACCGGACGGCCCCCGGCCGTGGGGATATCTGCCAGCCGTAAAGCCCGATTTTATTAGAGGAGAGTCGATAAGGGCGCCATTGCGGGCCGGCGTTAAATTTAGGCCCAGGTAGTTCGGCGGGGGCGGCACTCCTCTTTATAATCCCGCTTTGAGTATTGGTGAAGCCCGACCGCCACCTGATAGCGTTGTTAATATTAAATTTGGGAATTATGCGGACAAAGGGAACTCGGGGAATAGTTACTCTGAATCGGCGCCAACTATCCCTTTGTAGAGACGGGGCGTTATATTTACTCTCGTACTTTCCCCCATTGCAATCGTGCTATATTACCTTTTTAGTAAAAATACAATAAATAAATATTTATAGATTGTATAACATACCATTTTAAATTATTATTCTTATATATCTTTAAGAGCTCATTCCAACATTTCGTGTTCTATAAACATATCTGAAATATTTAAGTTGTATTAGCCTAACCCAATTACAAGAATAGGACGAACAATGTTTGGATATGAACAGAATAACAAACATTACGAAGATATTGTCCGGGTAATCATTCTAAATCAGTAAAGTCTGGAGCCGCTTTGCCCATTCTAAGACCTACAGCATTGTTAATACTGCTGGTAAGGGGACGGGAATCCGGAGCAACTACTCCGGTAACGAGCGAGGCCAACCTTTGAAGTGGGTTACTAGTCGAGTTACTTTAGACACAGTCCAGTCGCGAATTGTTTTTTTTTACCTTAAAGAAATTCCGCGTTTGGATTACCTCCTGACTGGTGTTGAACTCGTATAAAAAGAATTGTTACACTAGGGTATGTTCATGTAACCCGAACAGTTGAGATAGACACCATAATGTATGTGAACTACTGTAAATGTTACCACTTCAAAATTAGTATAGGAAACTGCATCATCAACCGACATAAGTATCCCATTAAAAGTGTCTTATAAAATTGTATTGACGATGGCCAATATGGGTTTGTTTTAAGGGATAACAAGAATATGGAACAACACGCTCAAACCCTAATATTTGTTGTACTTTTAAAAGCAGCGTTAATCCGTAGATAAATAGTGTTGATGCTCCAAACTTCCCCTGTTTAGTTTTTAGAAATAAAGGATATAGTCCTTAAAATTGACTGTGTCGAAGAACCTATTTCAACGCAGTGTGACACCCAGCACGTTGTGTGGGCTCGTGGCAATTTAATTCGACGCTATTATTTTCTCCCGCCCTGAATATTTATGTAAAAATTTCTAGACACTAATTGGCCCATCTTCCTGAACCGATTAACGCGGCATGTTTATTAACAGGATATTTAATATTGCCTAATAGGGAGCCGAGAAAAAATAGATATTTCGAGGAGTGGGCTTTTTACGGGGTCTATAATCTCGTGCGATTCTAATTGCTAGACCCTATTAATTTAGAACTGTGGGGAGGATGGTGGTAGCGAAGTTCGGCCCACAGTTTTCTTTACGAACGATCTTTTGTTTGGCTATAAACTAGAAAAGGAACTGTGACACCGATATCTCTGTTTGTTGGTACATATTCCTTCAAGGCGCTATATATATTACACAACGCATGGAGCCAGTATCGTAAATATTTAAATAATTATATATAAAACACTGGTACGGAGAAAAATAACTATTGTGATATGGATGAAGAATTCGACTAAACAGGATCAGTAAAATATAAAATGGGAAAATATGAAAATGTCAACCTTAAGACTATTATTCTGAGCCCCAGTCATTTCCCAGATAACTGACTTCATATTCTCCGAATAGGTTCATTTTCCGAATCTGTGTGGAAAGAAACAATTCCATCGCCGTTTCTAACTTATTTCAAAACATTTGTTTCACGAATACACCTATCTCCTAGCAGTTTTAAGTAACACTGTAGTATAGAAATGTATTATTCGGTAAAAAGGTTCTCACGTATTAAGATTTCGTGCAAGTCGGTCTGCATTACTTCATTCTGAGGGGCTTTTTCACGAGTACAACTGAAACTTTTTATCAATTTCACGGTTCAACAGTTCTGCTCACGCTTGTCCGTCTATATCCACGACATCCATCCAATTTTCCCTTTCTCTCCGAATGCTGGAGCGTTGTTTGACTTCCGAGGCGGAAAAGTGCATCGCCATTTATCCAATGAAATTGGGGAACGTATAATTAATCCCTAATTATAAGTCTATTCTATTAATAGAAGGCGTTGTTGGTTGAAGTAATGAACTGTGAAGGATTATCTTATAAAAGTCATCTCCACCGGCCATTAGGTACGAAGTCATGATGATTGGGGAAAACATTGCTGGTCTGATTCACAGGAGTGTAAGAGTCATTTAGCAATCAGCAATTATACAGCTTCCATTACGTGACCGAGACGTAATAAACAATAACATAAAGATTCTCATACAAGAATAATTCTTGCATTATATAACAACACTCAGAGAAATAATTTCCCCGATTGGAATAGAGCCAACAGTTAGTTTAGATTTACTTCTAAATGTAGGTTCAACACTAGGAAGCACGAAATAAAACATGTTTTACATTTTTCGTTGACGTAATTAATTGAATTCAACATCTGATTAATGGACTGGTCCTTACCAGAAGATGAGGACATTTTTCGGTAGTAATTTTATTTAGGTAAAACGGTGGGAGCATACAAGATATGTAATTTAATTATGTGGCAATTGCAATTTTATTTTCTCGTTAACAGACAAAAGCATGCAATAACAAGGTTATCTCGATTACAGTACAACAATAACGTATAGTGGTATTTACGCCTCTCTCTCTCTCTCTACCTCGGATGAATGAAAAACTGCCTCACTGACATGACTTGGTATTGTGTTAAAAAAATGATTGTCTCGAACATGCTGCGTTTGGCTTCCAATCATTGCTACCTTTCATTTAAACTGGCTAATGGTTTTACGGTTATTCTGCTGCCTCTGTAGCCGGCCACTGTTTGCACTGTACCAGACATTTTGCATTATCCTTCGATAGCTTAGAAATTAAATTCAAAGCTAACTCCGTAGTAATAATCCTAAACAGGTGAATGAGTAAAATATAATTGTTAATTAATTATCGAAATATTTATACCTTTATTTAAAGCCTTGGCATAGTATAATTTAAAATATTAATAACAATTTATAAATTTAATAACGAAACATGGAAGCACAGGGGACAGGGAAATTTATATTGTCTTCTATCGGTTTTTTATATATATTATATATGTATATATATATATATATATATATATATATATATATATATATTGATGAAACTAAGACTACTAATATGGTTGATGTTTTTCGGTAATAAAATAGTTTTATGAAATTGTATATGTCAATAGAGAAAGTTCTCAATAACGTTATCTACTGCAACCATTTCAATAGTAATTTGCTATAATTTCCCCTTGCATTCTTAATTATAAAACATTTTTGAATGTCATTAATATATTAAACTTGTACCGAGCATTCCGATGCATCCTTGGTCTCTTTCTTTCATATTGTGGTGCTTTCATCATCATGTCTCAGTCGCCCACATTTACCCCCCAAAGGGAAGTAATTTAGTAACTACTCTGCGGTCAATTGTCTTCTTTGTATTATTCCGCCGCGTGATTATCAGTAATCCGTAGGCATACCTCCATTAGGCGTTCGACACCGTTTCCATGCGTATTCATTTACCTCGCTTTAACCTTCCCTAGCATGGTGTTTTATGCCGGTTACTGTGACAATACCGAAACTATGAAGGAGGCGTGGGCATAACGGAATTTAAAAGAAACCCGACCTCTAAATATTCCCTGAGCTTTTATCATTTTTTCCTTACAAGCTCTAAACGCTAACATCCGGCAGAGAATGAATAAATCCCTTCAAAAGTCTCCAGAAGTATAACATCCCCATATTTTCAGGATAATCAAATAATTTTTGCGCATAACGGGGAAATCATAATTGCTACTTATATAAATGTTGATAAAAAGTAATTTTGTCGATCACTAGTGAACTGTTTTTCGAAATTAAGAATTCTTCATACCGAGGGCCGGTATGAAAGGAATTTAACCGTGTCGACACCCGATGTTAGAAAAAAGGAAACTATTTCAGGCCGGTTAAATCCTCCGTTTAATGAGTTCAAAAGGGTCGGTTTGTTTTAATTCGAACTGCCCGGCCGGTATAACGTACCGCTCGGTCAGCCAACATGCTTTTATCCTTTATAAGGAAGGCTGAGCTGGCTTGTAGGCCCAGAAACACGACCGGGGACTGTGACATCACCCGGGACCCGGCGCCGTTTCCAACTGTAAAATCTTGCATCGCTTCGTTATTCGGTGCGAGTTTGTTCGGGGAATTTTTACGAGTTCCGACTCAGCAGGGAGCTCTGGATTTCTCAGCTGTCTGGTATCGCGTTCTAACTGTTCTCGGGCGAACCACCAACCCGCCGACGATATTCCGAACAACATGTTTTTAAATCATTTCAATTGTCGGTCTGTTCTGGCCTGACATTATTTTAAGAATTCTGACATACGTCAGTTTGCCGAACGTCAATCTTATGTTTATCCTAATATTTGTAGTTATCTTGTTTCCCATTTCGCCGATCCCATTACTGGCAGCAAACCGTAGCTTAGTGCGAGTACGTCTAGAAGTTCCTCTTTCTTTCAGAATTACTCGTACTCTTCTCGCATGAAATAACAAAACATTTTGTATAATCCTGCAGAAAGGTTATTCATATTAAAATTCTGTGAGGGAGAAACTGGGGGAATACATATAATACGAAATAGAAATGGCAAATGCTCGGTTTATACTCTTTTCTTTAAGCGTCAACAGTAATAGTGCTAATGGTAGTGGAATTATAATTCTGCATAAGTACTATGTATTTTAACCTCTTTCTAATTTATGGCTTGCGTTAGTTGTATGGTACGCTGAATAAGTATTATGTTTACTGCCAACTTGTGTCAAATTCCCCCTGAGCAAAGCGTATGACAGGAAACAGAAGTCTTACCTGCTTTACCAGCTTTATCTTTTCCTGAACTTCAACTTGAAAGCAGGCACGTATGGTGGTAGTCTCTAGTGCGCATCGTCCTCTTACTCAACGCTCGGTCGGTGAATCGCAAGAAAGTTCCAGAGCTATAAAAAGAAGCTGTCGTCTAAATTGAATGTTTGCCCTTGGCTATATTAATGGTGTGACCGATGCCAAAGCTCGTTGAGTCGGTCATAAGGAAACTCGCTCTTTTGAAAAGAGTTTCAAGTATGAGAGAAGTGCGCGTACCGTAAATCTTTTTTTATCCGGTGTCACATTTATTTAATCGCAAATCGGGAATCTGGTTATCACGGCTGCACACTGCAAAATTTGTCTTAAGCATATTGGCCAATGAAGGAGGTACTCTGTGTGTAACGTGATACACAGTCTCCTAATGTTTGCACTGCTGCATTTGCATGATTTTCTTGATTGGAATTTTACACAGCAGACACTTTTGATTGCATTCCCTCTCACGAGGTACTAAAATAGAACAGCAAATATAAGAATCTAGTACGTGTAAATCATCGTTCTTGCTGTTTGTCGTTATTAGAATGCAAAATGGTCATTAAAAACAAGTGATGTTCGATTATTCGATAATATTATAGGTTGCTCTCGATCATTATAGCGTGGTTTGCTCTCGGTCATTATAGCATGGTTTGCTCTCGATCATGAAGTTTGGAATGGAAATATTCTCATCTTGAGAAACAACCAGCCAAATATTTTGTGAAATATTATTTTAGAATATTTACACGTTATTTACATTTTATGTTCTTATTTTAAAACTGCAAGAAGCTAATGACGTTCTGTTCGTAGTCTGTAGGTATTATAACATGTATCCATCTGGACTTGAGGTCTCTCACAGGTTTATGGCAGGTTAGTGTAGGTTAACTTTGGCTTTCATGAAACTTGTTAACTTTGTCTGAAGTTTTAGCGGAGCCCGTCCAGCGTAGTTGAATGTTCAAACCAGCATTAGGAGTTAGATCTAAGGTTTCACGCTTTCCATGTTAGAGAGATGTTTTGTTAATAATGTATCTGCCATGTATATTTATATTAGAAGTGCACACGCCGTAATAAATTAACAATAACGACTATAATCAGTAAAATAATGAATGAAGGAGATTGAGCTTGATCAAGTTAACAATTTTTCTCAATAACGTTTGGAAAAAAAAATTTTTGGAAGATAGAGTTTGAACCGTTTCGAGTATTTATAGGATTTAGCCCGGCGAACTGGAGAATTATTAGTACGCAATTGAATCAATAAGTCAGGAGGCCGGTACAAATTCGTGCCTTCAAGAAGTGATAAATCTTTCTAGCGCGCTTCCGACTCCCCCATCAATATTCATATGGGAGGGAATTTATCTCCTAATTTATCCATTGCCCGATGAAACAGTCTTCCATATTTATGCTCGCTCCGTTAAATAAAGGGTGCTGTGGGCCCGGGGCTGGGTCCCAATGAATGGGAAATTTCATGGGTACGATGAATATATAATATTTCCGATCCCCTATTTAAATCATTCAGGGCTGATATATTTATTGATTGGCGCGATTCTTCCGTTGAGTTTCGTGACTGTTGGTCATATATCATGTTTCTTTATTTTCAATTATAGAAAGAAATAAACTGCTATATGTTTCCTACACTACCCAACGTAGAGTTCCGAACTTGTACCTTATTCTCCATAGTTCGTGGTATTTTAAGGTGAATTATTAATTAAACTGCCTAACTTAGTGTGCTATTAGCATTAGTGTGTATTTTAGAGGTTGTAAGGATTAAATAACACATCCACAGCCTATATCCAACACTCGCATCTGCAGTACTTCGTTAAAATATGAAATCAATTCTATATAATCCTTTTTTTCAGTATTATGCCATATATTAAAGTTTTTCAAATTTTATAAACAAATAATTAGGTACCCTAAATCTAAATAACGCCGGTATAATTAAGGCCGTAGGGAAAATCGAAAGGATTGGATCTTTTTGAAATGATGTATGAAGTATTTATCCAACTTGTATTCAAACTGCTATTAAGCGACAGTTAGTGTTTAGCCGACAATGAGTCTTTGATTTATTACATTTACCGATATTCTGTAGAATACATTTGAAGCGAGAAATCGTCTAGTGGGGGGAGCTTACGCAAGCGGGCGATGAGCGGGAGAGAGGGCCGGGGCCGCGCGTAACCGAGGTAAAAAACGGCCTGGCATAAGCACCGTAAAAGGGGAGAAACCGGCAAGGGAAACGCGAAGTTTTGCTGTTATAAATTCGTGCGGCCGCCAGTCCCGGTATGTTATCTCCAGAGCTGCTTTCGATCTTCGATAATTCCTCCAGGACCCGGAGCTTTGCAAATATAACTCCTCTTTTTACGCCACACCCCCTGGGTAATGTTTTGCATATATTTATTTCTACCCTAAGCGGATTTAGCCCGGATTTTTTTTTATTTCGGATTAATGTTGAGCTTCAGCTTTTGTGTAAATATTGGGCGCATTTTTTACTTTGAGCGTCATAATTTATATAATTTTTTTCTGGTGTTTTTGCGCATATTTTTAACTATTTATTTCTTTCTTCCGTACCACGGTCACAACTGTACTTTTACCCAAGTATCAGGAAAATACACGGATATATCGGACAGAAAATCATAAACTACTAGGTCAACCATTTCAATAAGATAAAATTTATGTAACATACAACGTTGTGGGTCCGCTACGTATAATCTGTCTACGAGCTAGTACGTTGTTTTCTGTTCTATTGAATCACAACATTACATTTTGTTTAGTATTCAACCTACTGTCGGAGGGAACATGCCCGTCGAACGTTCGCTCCCTCCGAATGTGGACCGAGTGACTACTAAATCTACCCAAAATTCCTTATCCCGCAATTGGTGTTGCTACGGGCGCTTAAAAAAGGGAACCAGTTCCTTCAAGGTGAATGCAATTCAATAACCTTGTCTCGGTCAAGGGAGAAGACGAGTACCCCCCACCGTCGGTGGGTCACACTCTCCCGGCTCTCAGCAGCCTTTAGGGATTCGTGCCCTGAAAAAACCGTTTTTGGCTCTAATCGCTCTGACACGTTTTTTTTCATTGCGTTGTCGGCAGCAGACTCTAACGCGTCTCACCGCAGCCGAATCGTTTCGATTGTTTTCTGGTCTGCCGCCTACTGTTTGCCTGTGGTCAGATATATAGTAGCCGACATAACTCAAGAGATTACGGGTTTGTGAGATATTAACGGCCATTTCAGTCTTTTTATATTTTTTATTTTACTCGACCATTTTCGTCAGTATTTATCTTAGAAATGGTTTTGCGAAGCGTTCTACTGTTCACAGTATTTAAACTCCGAAGTGGAACTTGTTTAAAACCACTTCCCTATCACAGAATCATTACTAATCTAGTTTTTATATATTAAATATGAAAATTTGGTGGAGTGACTGCACTATTGTTAACATGTGGTTGTCAAATCATCACAGTGTGTACCTAGACAGAAAACGTAATAATCTCAAATGAATAAAAAGATATAATTTTTCCAATTTCCGTCGCAGAATGTCGCATTATGTAGCATTCAGTAAATCCTACGGGTGTCTGTTTGTGATATAAGAAAATTAATACTGTTACTATTATTACTATTGGATAGGGTCCTGGATAACCGAACAATTTTTGTAGTTATCTATTTAATTTATTCATTTGTCTCATGATCAGGCAATTTCTGTCTGATTGGGAGTTCCTAAGTCATAAATATATGGAAACAGCAAATTACAATTGTAATTTTGTTCCATACTTCGCAGATATAAATATAAATATTATTAACTGTTATTGTATTGTTGGAAATAAAATACAAAAGGCAATGTGTACTTATCAGACTGATGATAAGTTGTATGCGTGAATGCCGGCCGGATAGAACCGACTACCAGGCCTAATGACACACGGAGCGGGGCCGTAATTTCGACTTCATCACGTGGCCGTCGCACGCCTCGGAGGTGTGAAATCGTGAAGCTCCGGAATCGCCGTTCACTGGGGGTCGGGTCCGTACATGAAAAAAAAATCCCGTCCGTAGGGAGAACAGAGGGGGAACGGGTCTGTGATGAAATATCATCGGACCTCCGCCATAGTATTAGGTGTTCCGACACCTATTAATTAGTCTCAAGGAAAGGAAAAAGAAATTAATGGGTGCCCTCCGCCGTATCCTCGGGTCTCGGCCGGTCGTAGGAACTGTAACAACTATTTGTCATTTGTCGATTGTGGACGATCCCTTTCTGGGAATTAATCGGTCACGTAAACAATTTTCCACGAGATCGTTATCTTTAACCACTGTCGGTCACGTCCGGATCCAGGTGCAGGTATGCTCAGTGGTATATTTGAAGCCCGATTTTCTGTTTGACTTGGTCTATCAACAGTTCATTTTTTTTTTCAAGTCTATTATCGATATCGAAAAATTTTATAACTGAATTTTACCTCGTGATTCAGCAGAAATAAAAGACGAATGTTGAAAATCTATATATTCTTATATTCATTAGAAGGGAGAACAAGAGTAAAGTCATATCTCTATATCTCGTCATCATTATCTAGCCATTTAAGCAACCATCCACCCACCGTCATCCGTTATATTGGTAGGTGCAAGCATTACATTGATAGAAATTTGAAAAACTGGAGAACATAAGTTTAAACTTTTCATTCATTTCAGCGGCCATTTCATCTCAATACGGTACTCATTACATTATGCATACATGAATAATTTCACTGGATATTTACATAACATTGATGTTGATTTTATGGTCAAGTAATATGCAAAGACAGTCCTTTAACCAGGAATAAATCCTGCCAATTAATCGTTTAGAGACTCTAACGATCAATACTGGCGTTTTATATGATAATTAAGTACCATTTACCAGTGTTGTTATCATATTTGTAATGCGCGTGAGTTTTAATTATCTCTCTTGCACGGCCGGCAACGCGTCGATAGGCTGGAAATCGACTGACCTCAAGAAAAAGCCTCAGGCTTGTTTGAGATCTGAGCAATAAAAGTGAACCTTGATTACTACTTCCTTGTTGTGTCAACCGAGATTGAAAACTGAAATTATAATCATTACCGGCCATTCCCTTTTTAAATCGCTCTCTGGTCTGGGTCCTAATTACTTCAAGAGGTAGACACTTGAGACCGGACTACGGGCTCCATGGGTGGGGGAACTCCGATCCTGCAAATAGTTTTAGGCTCATCCGACCGGTATTTCGTATGAGTAGGAAATTCAGAAATATGCTAGTGCTAAATTTACTCCCTGGAATAATGTCTATAATAAAGCAACTGCAGTTAATATAATATAGTTAAAGTTTGCAAATTAGCTGTATAGTTTGAAACGCCTCGTGACTGATTCCCACGACACTACCCGAGTCATGGACTAACATAACTACAATAATTTGCATACGACATAAATCTGACTCTATTTAAGGGCAGGCTTTGAAATTTTACGATGGTTTACCGTTTTCATTAATACTAAACGACCTGGCTGCTTATTACTGTCTTGGATGCGCCACTGGTGTGGCAATAAGGAAGAATATCCTGCAGAAATTACAAGGACGACGTTAGGAATAGTCTGGGGTTTATGGTATATTGGAATTTTCTCCGTAAAACTTCCTAGCTTTAGATGGACGTCCTATAGTATCTATATTGTATGTTCTGTTTTTTGGTTATTGTACAATCAACATTTACATCATGTTTTGTCTCTTACTTCTCCCGATAAAGAGGCCACCCGATGGGGGCACTTGTCCATCTTGTGTGTGTCTGGGCTACAGACCGAGGAGATCTGGGCCAGTGGCATTTAAACCGTCGTGGGGTGAGGGGAAGGATAATGGATGAGGAACAGACGAGAGGGATCCAAGGAGTGAATGAGGATGAATAAAACTTTTGGAACCTAGATTTTATAACTCCATAAATTCTGAGTTTGTTAGCTAGTGTCAATTTTAATGTCCGTTTTAGTAATGGCCTTATTTCAGGTTTAAGTCGATTCTTTTGAGTCGGCTATGAGAATTCCACGTACGTTTATCCCATAGATGAAAAAATGAGACCCACGACGCCGTGGCTGTTTTATACCAAATCCAGCGTTGCTAATAGTCCAAAAGCCGATAAGATCGGACGGGGGGTCCAGTCGGGTTGCACAATGCGTCTGTCCGTCTGTGGGCAAGGGTCGGGTTCAAGGGCAGCGGAGTGATTGGGGCGGTGACATGAAAGCGGGACCAGTGTTTATCTTATTATGTGAGAGCCGGGCTAGGTGAGCCCCCGCACGGCTCTGAATGCGATTCCTTATGCCTCCACGCTTCCTCTTCAATGCGCTTTCCTCTCTGAGGCGATCCACTCGTGACCCGAACAGGAGGTATTGGCCTCCCCCGCTGAAACACACAAGGGAAGGTTCTGTTCCATCTCTAAAAAAGTGCCTAAGATGTTACTTTGTCTCTTATCAAAATATAGCATCACAAATCCAACCTTGTAACATATTTGGAAGAAGGTCGGAGTCATAATGTGCCATCATTAGAATTATATGGCTATCAACATTTTATAGTGTGTCATGTAGAAGAAATAAAAAGGTTCGTAATAATTATTAACCGTCAGAAGTACTGATTCCTTTCCTCCTGACTAATTTTATTCAGCTAATATAATCTGTAATTATGTTTATAATATGTAATTTTAAATTATTTTGAAATGTATGTAATGTACGGTGTCTTACGCTTGTCTCAGTAGATATAGTTTTAATGTACAAGTATGCAATGGTGACCCATGTACCGAGGAGTAAAGCAACTTAGAAGGGAGATATGCTGATTTATCGTACTTACATACACTTATATTGACATTCTTATTCCTTAATACTCTTTCCTAAAAATTCTTAACGTTGAAAACCTTTGAAACAATCGTATACTATAAAAAGAGAGACTGTTTATTGAGCGAAGTAACCGAAAGAAACTTTGTAATTCAATATTCTCTTTAAATTACCTGCGGAATTCGCTAATAAAATTTTTATTTCCATTGTCCTTCCCTGAAGGGGTTTTCAGTAAATGACTACCGAACGGAGAAATAAAAGGAGATTTTTCTTTTGTATAGTAAAATTGGTATTGGCGCTTTTCAACGAGATTGGTCTTGCGGAGGAAATGAAATTAAAGGCCTACGAACATTCTTACTTAATACACACCTTATGTTGTTTATAGTACCAGAAATTTCGTTAACATTTTAAATTTAATTGAGATTCTTATAGAGAAAAGGCGCGGAAGATGCTTCCCATGATTATTGGCTCTTTCGGTATTTTTCGGTATCAACTCGACATTTCACTTATTTTGATTTAATTTAGTAATTCAAATATGTTTATAGTGTAGAGATAAAAAATTAAGACTATATATCAACTCCGAATTGGTTGTTCATACGTTAAATCCTTGATTAAGTTAACGTCGAAAAAGAATGAACTCTGATGGGTGGCTCAAAAACACAAGTGTGGGAGCATCTCAGAGGTGATTTCGCTGGTCCATCATCAAGATCTCTGTTGGCCGCGTAACGGCCGCCCTATTGTGTACTGAAATTGGCAATTGCAAGTGCGAATCTCGCAGTCGCCGTCGGTTCTCATATAGCGGGGCCCGTTCTCCTTTGATACGTTTTTCGAGGTTGCCAATAAAAGAATCTGCGTCCCCTTCTTTCGTGCAGTACCAACGGTGTTATTGTTATGGAGATACGTATTGTTGGAGAAAGGATTGCGACTGGGTACTGAGTACATTTTCTGCAACAGTTTACCGTTCGTACAGAGATACTCATGTACTCATCCTATGAGACGTATAAATTCACGTTTGATTTGAAGATATAGGTTTTCTGATTGGGAATGGATTCCTTTTTAAAGGATTTTTAAAGAGATCAATTTAACTCACCATGTCTCTTCCATGAACTAGAAGCGGAATCAACAAATTACGAAACATTCCACACAGAATATTTAGCTCATATGATGATTTCATATAGAAAGGATTTATATTAATGTTTAAATTTATTTATTTTCCCAATTCGGAGACCGAAAATAGATGCTGCAGTGTCCACAAAATAAAAACGACAACCGGTCGTATTATCCTTTCAGTCAGCGCCCACGCTTATCAAGTCGCCTTCCAGAAAGTTCTGGAGCCCTTCCACTGTCGTCGTTAAGCTAACGAATAACTGTAAATTCCGCATGGAAATTTCAAACTTCCAAAGACTTAAAACTTTTCCTTCGGCGGAGAAACGATAGCAATTGGCCCGGGGGCGGAAGGCTCCGCGCAAAGAAAAATCGGAAATCTGTCTGCCTTGTTATAAGTTGGAGGGAGAGGAGTAATGTCTCCCCGGAACGATTTGCATAATATCCTCTCCGGGGGTCGCGCAATCCAGCACTCGCCGCAGTGGCTGTCGGCTATTAAACGGATATTATTCCATTTCAAAATCCTCTACGCACTAAATACAATTCCACGAAAGACTATAAGCAGTTAATGAGGATTACACAATGAAAATGTACCGCTAGTTTAAACTAGAGGACCCGAGTTCGTGCAATATGGTCATTACAAGGCCACCGAAAGTTTGAGAAAGTAATAAACAGGCAGTTATTAATCGCGGATGAATATAGCCCTGAGCCGTAGTCGAGTTGGTTTTAAAGATAAATACATTAACGACGCCTGTAATTTTATATGTAGAACGTTCGGTTACACGTACTGCAAAGTTTCTTTTTCATTTTAAAAATTAATTTGTTTTACAAAAAAGACTTCATACCGAACCTGAGCGCGTAGGCTTCGTTAAAATTGGTTACGCAAGGATTAATGACGGTGAACGGCAATTATCGTTGCTCCAATGTACGTGTCTTTCGCGTTTCTTTGATCGAACACCTGAAATTGACCTGATGATGTTCGACGCCAAGTATAGACCGGCTCAACAAATCTGCCAGCTATTTTCGAGCACTCCGCCGAGAGTCGTGTAACGTATTATTTTGAAATCTCCATATTCATCGGGCTAATTGATATGGTAATAAGCCGGCCTGTGGAATGAGTCACAATTGGCGGCAATTAGGCTCGGTAAACGGCCAATTCAATATTTCACTTTCGTTCTACCTACGGACCCGATTTTTTTTGCGCCCATAAAGACCCGCCGGCTGTTTACGGTCCGAAACTGTAATCTATCAATGTTTTTCGATTTCTAATTCGGGCCACATTCCTATTTATAACCTATAGTGCAATCGTCCACAGTCTCAAATTGAAGCTGTTATTAGAATACTCATGTCTCCAACTGAAAACATAATATTGAATATTAGTTGCGCTAGATTAGTTCTTTCCTAGATTTCGATGTCTTTTCCCTGCTTGGCATTTGTTTAATTAGATTTAAAATGGGGGTCTGTATTTGGTCCTTATCATTTGAACAATTGAGGCTGATTGAGGTTACAGAAATGTAACAGATCTTTAAGGTACTAATTATCTCGATTCTATTCTACTGGTAAGTGAAACGATTGGAATGTTGCTAACAGTTGGCTACCATATGGACAATAAATGACCGAATAACTGCCTTCCCCGAGCACCCAGTTGCTCTTTTCGCCCCTCTTTGGTTCGCCAAATGTTTATTTATAACCGGGAGAATTAAAAAGTCCGGTCCGACTGGTTTCCCAGTTTCATTATGAATGCCGGCCCGGATAATACGCCTCTGGGCCTGGGAGTCAAAAACAAGACAATTAACGTCTTGCCCTTGCGCTTTTAATAATCTAAAACGATAGTCGGACCGCGGAATAAGTCGATTATTAAGCTTTGGGTCAGAAAAAAATCTTAAGGATTAATAAAAAGTAAAATAAAAGTTCAGAGATGAGCCGGCGGTTAAATGTAGAGTTCAATGCGTACGCTATATGGAACATGCCTGAATATATCGTCCCCTCGCTAGACCTAGACCTGAAATACTTTTTTCTGGCATGCATTCCTTTATTCTAATTTTTTCAGCCTTTTTCTATTTTAAAATCCTGCATTGATATGCGTTAATATCTGATGTATTTTAAAGTGACCTCACTGTTTTTTCTAGAAATATTCAATAATGGGAAATTCTAACAATTCGAGAAACCTAGCTCAATAAATCAGGCAATTAACTAATATTTATTTTACTCGTATTATCATATTCATCTTTATTCCATTTAATTCAGTGTTTGATGATATTTTCTACTTACTCTTAAAAACCTATTTTTCTTAGCAAACGTTCGTTATTTTATTTATGTAAGTATTTAAGAGTACATGTGCATATTAACGTCTCCAATAAATTAGTACGCTCTTACACCAAATTTAAACTGAAAGAAAAAACTAGGTCAGTCTTCCATGCATTGCTATGATGCATCTATATGGGGTGTAATAATGGAGGATTATATTGTTTATATTGATATAAATGATGTACAGGCATTGTAAGTACTGAGCTTGTCGCAAGGAGGCTGTAATTAATGAATCTCGCGAAGGCCAAACATTTACTGGGAAATACTTTCAGGTGAGGCTATTTATACTCGGGCAGTGGAGTGTTGCCGGGGGTCGCGAGCTTCGGATTAAGACAAATGAACCCATTTGAGCCCGTTGTTGTTGTCTCTGGGCGTCGTTCGGCCTCGGCCACCACCCGACTATCAATCTTCCACACCGCGTAACGGCGGGATCAGTTTCAGTTTCTCATCTCGGTCAAAAAGACGCCGCCCATTCGTCACAGAGCCGGCAATCCTAGTCGCATCTTCCCTTTTTCTGTGCCCATTGTACGAATCAAAGAGACCTACTTGAGTCGCGGAAAGATTAATTTTCTGCACGACGTATTCGGATTGTCGGTTCTTTCTTAGGCCAAATAAATTTCGTTTTCCCTCAAAGCCGAGAAAGAATCCCTTTTACCTGTAGCTTCTTTCATATCGAATGTTTCTTTAGGGAACATTAAAATTTTATTGTCGTTATAGACCCAGAATGTTATCAATCTTGTTTTTATATAGCGTAAAAAACATAATATAATGAGCTATATTCGGGAAAAGCTACATAAATAAACGTTTCCCATATTAATCTTGCTAAACAATACATCATTCCTACGCTATAGGAATAGTCCGAATTATTTTCTGCTACAATTTATCTGGAATACCGAAATATGTGGATCTATTAAACATATAAAATATGAAGGTATAAATTTCAGATGACAAATTGTATATTACATCGAGCCGACATTTTATACCCGGAGGTTTCTATCAATGTAAAATTAATTTTTATCATATATTTACGCTTGTATTTTTTCCCGAACTTCTCAATTCCGCCGTGGCTGTTTTATTTTGCCAACGTTCTAAATATAACTCACCAAATAAAATATTGAACTTGAAAATGTATAACGGGAGATCGAGATGGAGTTTTACATTCCCCGAACAGATGGCTGAGAACCAATAGAAACAACAATGGGGAGACATTTGGGAGACTTGATACCTTGGTAGGCGGAACCTAATAGCCGATCATTAACCTCTGTCGATCTTAATCCTTGTTAGTGATGACTGAGAACAATGATCTCGGATTGGCCCGAATGAGCCAGATAAATTTTTCATTCTATTAGTGGAATATTACCATATTTAGTTTAGGATCTAAAGAATGTCAAAAATTTCATTACGAGGAAAGGTAGAAAAATGCGGCGAAATCTGCATATCAGGCTTGTCAGCGAACTTCAATAGCAAATTTTATAATACAAATACACATGTACTGGGTGTACAAATACACACATAATACAATTCATATTAAAACCTAACCCATTGTTTGTTGATATATTAAGAGAAGTAATAGATAGTTAGCATATGATTCCTGAAAATGGACCAGGATTTGGTTCAATCAAATGATCGTTTAATTCTATAAATTGGTTTTAAACTATCCTACTGCATTTAGAAACATATCAAAGTAGAAAGAGTATACCCAACATAACGTGTAATTTTTATTACTTTCATATCATATTGCAGTCGAACAATAATGTTATCTTACTAATACGTTCTGATCTATTCGTTATTTGTCTAACACGTTCTGTTTTCTTTTTTAGGTAAGTTCCATAAGTCAATTCGCCTTTCAATCTCATGTTGGAACTCTCATCCGTGTATTTTGAGGTGAGTACTCGGCATGCTAGCATAAAATAACCGTCGGTACATTTTAATATTTTCGGTCCAATTTAAATATAATTACCAGCTACTTCAGGAGCTGGTTATCCCAAAGTATTTTATCAACTCTTGACTTTTTAAAGAAGACTCCGAACATGAAGATATAGTGAAACTTCATTCCTCAGTAAATCTTTTGTCCGCGAGTTAAGGGATTGGTGGACTCCTAAATTCGTTTTGGATTTCCCTTTAATCTTCTCTAAAATGAATTTCGCTTGCCCCTGTGAACCCTTGTTATGGCTACTTTGCCCTTCAAAGACTACTTTTTCAGAATTAACCTTTCAGAAAATTACTTTTCCTGGATTGTGGATTTTTAAAACGCAATTACTAGACATCATTGGCCTATAGAATTGTCTGGAAGAACAACATTTCCTACTGTGTACCAAGTACTTAGCTTACTCGGTTTTATCCGAGTTATGTGTTATCCGTTTTTTATACGAGATATGTATGCGTAATTGGTCCGGTTCGGTGGCCTACATTAAAATAATCCTTTTGAAATATTACAGAATAATAAAGGGTCCTCTACCGCTCAGTAATGGGTCCTGCCTATTACGGTCATTGTAGTTTTCGTCGAGTTCTGTAGGTGTAATGAAGCTCATATTGTTTGTAAATGACACGTGCTCGCGCGAGTTCGGACCTAGCCCACATACCGGTGACGGGATAGACGGGAGAGAAAACTATTTGACGTCTGTTGTCTTTGTTTAAGCCGTTACTTGACTTGGCGGGGACCACGTCCCCCCCCCGCCTCCTCAATCCCCAAATCCCAACCGATCTCTGCCCACGCGCCCACTATGAAAGTTTTCGTCTCCGGTTCACTGGGTTTATGAGAATCACGAGTAGAATGTCATCGCATGAAATCTCCCTCCTTTCCTTTTCCTGCAGATGCTACAAGAAACCTTGGTGCAATACCATAGGATTAAAATATTCCCAATGATTATAACTTCAGCACCTGGGCGTTTTAGTGGATTCTCAATATTTTTTTATCATTTAAATACTTTATTTCTGATAATATATTCATTAGAATATCAGTAAATGATTGAGCCAAGGTCTAACGAACAAAAAACTGACTAATAATTAATTAAATTAACGAAAAACTATATTTAGGCGGAACGTGTGTATATAAAATATATTTATGCATATATTGGATGGACTACTGAAAAAGTCCCACTCATAAGTATCAAAATTTGTATTCAAACATGGCTAAATGATGAATTTCAAGAAAGCTATAAATTGAGTATTTAGTATATCCCTTGGGGCCAAATGACCGTACATTGAGTTTAGGCAGTATGAAAGGGGGAACCGGAAGAGAAATATCAGTGTTCCCAGGAAGGAAAATCAATGATAAATCGCACGGAAAAGGAGCCCTGGGTAGGGTAGGTACCCTCGAATTTTCGAGATAGTCTACGGGTGATTAATAGTAACGTGAATTCGCAAACCGGTGCCTGTGTATTGGGTCGCCCGGAGAGGGTAGTTAATTACGAGGCCGAGATAGAGCCTTGTAAAGGAGGCGACCGCCGGAGACGGAGAGTTTACAAGCCGCCATTAATCATCCGACCCGAGGTGGCCTACCCTCCCTCGGTAGCCTCATTAAACCGAACATCGCGCGACAGGCCCTCCACAGCCAGGTAAAATATCCGGTTCCCAGATTTACATGCCGCAAGAAGATATTGGGGGTATACGTGCGATTGATTGAAATGTCAACAAGGAGGCGGTCTAGATTAGTCATCTTATTTTAGGAAGCCATGTTTATTTTTTTAATTAAATATATTTGCCGAAGAGGGTATGAGATTACACTATACTCCTTGTACAAAACTCTGCTATTGAAATAGATTAGGAAATTCGTAAAACAATTAAACATTTTCCCCAACAAGAATGAATATGTTCGTTTAATGTTAAAATTGGGGTTAAAATTTGTTTTCCCTTTTCATGTTAAACTTGAAAGTTGAAACGAGACCGCTGTCACATTATTTACTTGTCAATTTAGTCAATATAATCTGGATAAATTAATATGTCAGATAAATTAATAACAGAATGTCCAAACAAATTCGTAAGTCTGTCATATAGTTGTGGCTGACCCTAGGTTATACTTTTGGCGAAAGCACCGCGGGTAATATATCACGGTTTAATGGTAGACGCTTTTGAACGTCGTAGAAATTATTAGTCGTCGGCGTCTTGACACTACTCTGAGTCAGTCGTGGAATTAAAATTCTATTTCTACGGGGCGCGGTTCTTGAATTGCGCGGTGACCAAATTTAACCCGCCTACCTCTTATTCCGTCCGGCGACCCGGGCAAAGGACCCCGGGATCATCGGACTTGGAGGTTTACGTTTGTTGGGCTTTCACCTTTGGGCGGGCGCCTCTGTATACCCGGCCCCACTAATAGATCACCCGCTAAATACACAGTCCCCTGGCCCCTGTCCCAAACAACCGCCGTACTTATTTTTATTTTTTCAATTCCCTCATACTTGCGGGTTTTATGCATTCGCAAATAAATTTGTCGCCGTGTCTCAGACGGTTTTACATGCTTGACAGTCCTCTGCTTGCGAGTAATTCAGCAACTCGAAGTCGTCTACCTCCAGTCTGTAGGTAAACGTGAAGTGGAAAATTGGCAATAAATCGTAAATCTAAATTATAGTATCGGGTTTAAAGCACCAAACTCTAGTAGCTCAAAAATATTAGGGACAAAAATGATTTAACGTGATATAAATTTCACGTGATTTCAAGTGATATAACGGAAGCCGTGTAAAATCAAGTAGTATATAATTGTCACTACGAGAAAATAAATCTTCCGTATCAATTAGTGGCTTATCGGCTTTGGTCGTTTCTCCATCAGCACCAATTTCACCCCAATCGGCCATTCGGGTTTGATTGATCCCTCCCGGGGCGGCTTTTCAATAAAGATGAAATTCTCATCTCTCCGTCGGGCCACTGAAACCGCATGTTGAGAGCGTCTGAAAAGGAGCCTGACTGATGAAAGGCGTTAAGTTCTGCGAAAGGCCGGCCGTTCACCGAATAACTAGCGGGCGTGTCCACCGGCTAAGAGGCGCTTGGTGGTGCCGCTACGCTCGCTCGCTGGATCTGCACTAGAACCAATTCAGCAACACTATACGCGGCTGAAAACGCTATATCCCGTAATAATCGGCGAACGTCACTGCACGATCTTCTATAAGAGCCAGAATAATTTCAGAAACCGAGCCTGCGCCACGATCTATACCCAGTGGATACGAGTTATATTCACGACTTTTTCGGGTTTAAAACAGTTTACAATCTAATCCCGAATATTCCTTATAATTAAGTTACATACAATTTTGTTAGTTTAAGAATAGGGTCCCTCAGGCCTTCAGGAATTGTGTCCTGAACCGAAGATAAATAACGAAAAAAACAGTTGACTGAAACCGTGTTTTGCAGATGTAACTTAAGGCCACTTTGTGTAACATTTGCCATTCCAAACAGGTTTATATTATTCCACGAATACTGCTTGGTAAACAGTACCCCGTATAGAGTAGAAGGTCAAACGAAATAATAAGAGGACAAATTGTTTTTTGATGTCCCTAGTTTAATGAGTCAAATTTTAATAATACTTTTAAAACTGTTATGGTCAAGTTATTTTAATTGTGTCATTATCGTGATTTGTAGTAAAAAAAAATATAAAAATATTTATAAGTGGGTAATATTACTAACCGTACAATGAGTTTAACAATATTTACAAAATGGTGGCCCAAACCTATGTCGAAACGAGGGAAACAATTCTGACGCAAGCTGCATTATGACTGAAAACGAGTTGGAACGGGAGGAATCCGACATAGCGGGAATTTGACATTGAACCGTCAGAAAAACTCCAACGTGGATGCGAGTAACACGACAGGATGCGTCCTGAATTTATTATTATTACATTATTTTCCCGAGCAGTGGGCGTTTTTGAACGATAGTTTCAGGCAAGGTTTCCCAAAGAGGACGCTTCGGTGAGCCTGCGTTGTTACCTTAGGCTTATCTTTATACCTCCTTGTCCTTAGGCCCGGATCGACCATTATGCAAAATAAGGGGTAAAGCCCCCCCTTTTCGTAGCAAGAATTTTGATATTTACATTTAACTTCGTTCTCATCCTATAGTAACAATATCCCATTCAGCGTTCGTTAAAGATTTGACCTAATTAGCTCCATTAGTCAATTCTGTTTCCAAACAGTCTAGAATTGGACTGTTGGCGGGTCATAGGTCTTTTTTCGAGCGATCGGAGAATAAAACTAAAAAACAAAATTAGATGTAGAAGATAACCAGGCGTTATTGCGTATTGCCTGATGAAAAATATACCAGTGGCAAATTTCAAATGAATTATGATTTATTAAAGAATTGTTATGTTTCATTTTATCTGTTGCGCTGAACAGATGTCTAACGACGACGCGAGTAACGCGACGGAAGCGTGCAGAATTTATTATTATGACATTATCTTCCCGAGTAATATGCGTTTTAGAACCGTATCTTCATTATGTTACTCATGTTGATCGGTTAATATTTGAATACTTATAAATGTAGTGACGACCATTTTCAAATTACAATTCCACTAAAAAACAGGACTCAAAAGTATTCTTTCTAGTAGTTCGAGACACGCAAAAACTAAAATGTACTTAATTAAAAATTGCAATGTAATTCGTAACACCGAATGTGTGTATGGATATGAGTTATTGTTTGTAACAAATGAACTGACCGAACCTATTATGCAACCGGTTGATAAGCGTTGCCCCTATCAGTTACAATATTGAAACACGCGCTGTTTTATCTAATGCCGTTTTTCGTCCTGTCAGTGTTGTTTTCATTTTGGAGTATTATTTCAATGCAGTAACATTTGACTGCGCAATGGTGCACAGTCAGTTCGGCCGGATTTACGTTTTGAAAGCATTCAAGTTCGGAGCTGCAGGCCGGCGTCGGGTTTACACATCTCCAATTCAGAGTACTCCTTCTCTCGTGGTATTCCCCCTTCCCGGGATTTTTCTATGTCCCGGCTGCATTCCTTGAATCTGACAGAGACAGATCCATCAACCTGTGTTCCCCGGCCATATTTTTGCCTCGCCCGTTCCTGATGTACATGTGTTATAAGTTTCATGAATTCACCATACATTTGCCGGCATCCTGCAGTAGCAGTACTGTTTCGTAGGTCTTCTTTATATATTTTCGCGACGTATGTTCCTTGTACCATATTGCTTTAGAGTCTGATTAATCCGTATCTACCTATACCAGAACTGAAGTTTATGGTTCGCATCCATAAATTATTATAAATATTATATAGTGAACCGAATACCTAGCAAATAGTAGGGAAATGGTAACTCTTTGTTTGACTTTCTATTTTCAAACATAATTGTGACAGCACTGATGGACAAGAGTCATTGCATATATTATTTGCTGCGGTCACGATAACCGAAACGGTCGGAGCCCATTGTAAAGGCCTGGAACCTATAATACCGTGAAATGTACCGGAATTCGGTTCGGCCTTTCTCCGTGCGGTTGTTCTGCCGAGGAGAAAGCCTAAACTGCCATCGCACAATTGAAGCGGGTACCGGACCAAATTTTCAACTCCAGTTTGTTGACCTTAAACGGTCGTGAACTTAATTCATTTTGTTCTTTACATTTAGAAAAGGCCAGTTGAGAAAAATTGTAGAACCAAACTGTGCGAATTTAAATTATAAATATGCATATAACAGGTGCATTCCATAATTTTTATATTATGCGGCTGTTTGCGTTGATAATGGTAGCTAATTCAAATGAATGGTCTTTTATGCTTACTTATACTACACCAATTTTTTTCGTAAAATATGTTCAATTCAACACTGAAGGAATTAATTTTTCAATTAATTTATCTTCGAGTATAGAAAAAAGATGATGTTCAGAAAACAAAAAGAATGAAAGGGCGTTGACACCTAGAATTCCTTTTGTTTGTTTATATTTACTGTCGGATGGAAGTCGTTTGACAACTATTAATAGACAAATCACGTCGAGGTCTGTTTCCATATGTTGTGTGCGTGTGAGACGATTGCGGTGTGTTCCAAACTGCGGCCGTGATCCTGACTTTTGGGGCGGCCAGTCTAAATAGACATTCCAAACGGACCCATCTATTATCGCTCGCCCCTTCTGCTCAGTCTTACTCCGATATTCGGTTTCGATTTTACCTCAGGCTTCAAGTAACAGTCGCAGATCCTCCCTAATACTGCATGTATCTTGGGCCTTATAGAGATATCTCTTGGGCCATAACTCATATCTCCCACTAATATGACGTAAAAGAATGTTACCTATTTTTCAGTTAAATTATATTTGTATTGCGACATTTGTAACACTAATATTTTATTCGTCCTTAGGAACTCTTCAAGTGAACTCTGTGTAAAACAAATTTATGACCAGGGTTCTTAAAATTATGACTTCCACTGTCAGTTCTAAGCTGTTTTATTCTGCAATAAACTGTTAAAAGTAAAAGCGGACGCTGGAATCGCTCCCGGGCCAGGGGTTAGAAAATTCATATTCCAATTTTATGGGGCTGCCGTTATTCTGAAAAGTGCTGGCGGAAAAGTCGCGCAAATAGACATCAGAGGGAAAATTCCGGTTTGCGGTACCATGTTTCTGTTCTCTTCAAAAATATAAACTTATTTAAGATCAACTTTTATTGAGCTTTAATTCCAAACTTTAGTGGTGTATCTAACTTACTCCGTCTTGAAACTTTTTCAAGCCCCGAGTTACAGGAGTCGAAAATATGACTCCGGAATGCCATGTGTCAGCGCCAACTGGAGCTTGAGTGAGACACAGAATATAGCAGAATATGATTTATTTTCCTTCTATAAAAATGGTGTCATTTTATGTACAATTTCAGATCTTCGTTTGATCCTCCTCTAAGGGTTTTGTACATTACCACCTATTTGCTTTGATATAATACTGTAAAAATCAAAGCGTCCGCCAGGACTTTTGATTTTGTAATAACACGTTCATCTTAAGGACTTCCTGTTGTCGGAAGATCAAATGATTTAGAATCAGAAAGTGTATTGTTTTAGGTCAGCGAATAATAGAGCAATTAAGGGAGTGATAATTAGCCAACCAGCGGTTCAAATTAACCAGAAGGAATCTTGACTCCGACGTCCGTGAACAGGAATTGGACGACTGAAATTGGTTTAACTAAGATTAGTCACCGCCTGAATTAGGCAATTAGAAATGCGTTCGCGATTAGCGGGCATGTCGAGCCAAACATCTATTGAAATGTTACTTTTTTCTTCGACAAGCGAAAGGCGGAAGAAGGAGGGAAACTTGTTTTAACCATTTTCTTATAATATATTAGAAAATATAATAAAAATTAAAAAACATTTTATACCTTTACTTTTATACAGTTCAAGTAGTTGATGTGACTTTTACTTTTTTCTTTACTTTGTACTCTTTCACTTAAATGCGTCTATATTACAACGCAACATTATTCTTAAAACTTTTATCAGCAATAGTTCACTCTATGAACTGAAATAAGCAATATCATAATATTATTTAATAAAAAATAATATTAATTAATAAAAATAATATTTATTTCGTTCTTATATATAGCTCTTGTTGTTTATAAATGACAGCATTTGTGTCTTAATAATTCGAATTAAGTGGTATTACGGTATTTGGCGCCTACCGAACGCGAAATTTGCTAATTAAAGGCTACCGGATGTGCTTTAAATCCTCTTGTCAGCTCTCAGAAATAGATGAGCTCAGCCGTTCCAACAACGACGCTACCTTTGGGTTTTCGGTCTGCTAACTGATAAATGAATTCGAAGAAATCAGAACAACCGATAGAGATAAACCTAATGACTTAACAAATTTGTTTTGTTCTGCAAATAGAGTAAGGAGTACTAGTATGAATGCTAATTTGTATTAATATAAACGTTATTATTTTTTTATTTTATATTATTTATATTCATGTACAATTTCTATTGTTATTTCATGATTGGTTCCACCAGAGCGTGAAAATACTTTCCTGAGACGTTTCTTTATATTGGGTCGAGAAAGAAATATAAAACATGATTGTTTTGTCAATCATCAATATGTTTCCTGAACATTACAAATGAAGAAGTATTATTCAGAAATGTCTGCACTAATTAATATTATCACACAAGAAAACCTAATGAAATACACAACAAATGTTATCATATAGGTTATCTGACGGTACTTAATTCTGAGACAAAACGCACTTTGGAGTTCCCCTTGATTTCTATCTATGCATTATACTTATTATTTCTATTATGCGTAAACCTACATAAGTATTATAAATAAAAAGCAAGAAGAATGAAATCTTTTCAAAATTAAAATAAAAAAATTTTCAAATATTCATTCAATGAATGAAAGTTCGGCTTCTCCAAAATCACATAGGAACAATAAACATAAAATTAGGACAACTCATTAGATTAAAGTTGTCCCTACGGCCTATTTTACGAGGATTTAAATGACCGCCATTAAAATTGATTTGACTGGATGCTCTCTCGTCGATCCCCGACAAATTGAGATGCCCACATCAATAAAACATCAATTTAGAAGAAAATATTATGTTTACAATTGACTCCTTAACTGTTCGTCAAGGAGGGAGGGTTGTGGTAAAGGGAACGTGGTGGTGGACATAAAAGCAATTTGCCCCGGCTGCTCTAATGAAGTTGTCCCAGTCGTAATTCTTGAATTGTTTCTTCTTCTTTTTCCTCGGCCGGCCGCTCCTCTTTTTGTGCCCAATGTCGAACCAGAGAACGCACTTAAAGGCTCGACCTGTCGGGATGCACCCGCCGGCATAATAAGGGCCCGCTCGTATCTCCACTCCACGCTAAGTAGTTCCACTCAAAGTGTGACGCTATTCCCCCCTTCAGGAAAGTGATCGAATCCTAATCGGCGATAGAAATGGATTCCAAAAGGAGCATTTTTCGAAGGGAATTTTTAAACGAAGATATGCCCCGAAAGGTTGAGGAATATTAGAGACAGCTATTCGTAGTAAATGCCTAGGTTTTATTCCGACCATTACTAAAGGAATTATTAAAAAAAAAAGTTTTAAATCGAAAATTAGTGTTACAAGTTTTTAAGCCATATTCCCTGCTTTGAGTTGACAGCAGACTTCCAATATATTAGTAAGGACCTTGAATCTTATTCTTACATGAATTCAGCTACATGTAAAGCTTTCTCTAAAAGTGACTTTCAAAATACTTATTTAAAAGTGTTTCGGAATAATGAAGTATTAAAATAAACCTGTTTTTATTTTGATGGTTAGAGGATGAGCATTTTCATAACGCAAATTGATCGCTAGATGGTTCACAGATTTTTTAAAATTGAAAATAACTGAATGGGCCTTAATAAAATCTGGTGGTTTCGAAATATGAAGTCACGGGATCTATTGTAAACCTAAGTAAACCGTTTCAATTGTAATGAATTAACATTAGAGTCATTACATCAGATAAAATATATTAGATATTTCCATTTGTTAAGGTATATCCGTACTTATGTAACGGGTATGAAGAATGGAAAATGGTAGACATAGACAAATTTAGACGGTACATCAAAATAGACTGTAGTCTTAATAAGACAGAAAGGAACGGAGCCTTTAAATTCGGCTTCCCAGAAAGCGGTCTCAGATCCAAAGCGGCTTCCCCAAATAAAAGCATCGGAGTACCGCCCTTCCCCTAGGTCGGGAATATTCCGTAATTAGTAATCGGATCCCGGCAGGTGGCGGGCTTCCTGAAAGCCCGAAGGTGGAGATACTCTTTTATGCTCCTCAATTTGGGCCGCTTAAAAAAAGCCGAAGATTAATACCAGTTAAAAACGGGTGGGGGGTCGTGGGTGGGGGGGGCGGTATTTTTACTGCGCATTTTTAATTAATATGGCCTCCTTTCGGCTGGAGCGTTTTAAGTCGCTTTTAAATTTTAATGTTAATTAATTTTTTTGCGCCTGGAAATAAAATATTTTAGCGAACGTCTCTGAAACTGCCCTTGATAGTCGGAGTCGCCAGTGTAAAAAATCTCGTGCCGCAACTTTATTACGGAGCGTAGTTTAATATTATTTTAGAGAACAGAAACAATAAAGAATAAGCTGATGAAGCCGTTGAGATTCAAGCATCGCCATAAACCTTAAATCTTTTTTTTACTTTTTTAAAATTCAACTATTGAATTTACTTCAATCTTGTAATATCTATATGAGAAGTGATTATCCCTAGTTAATATGATTAATGGTTGTTTGGTACAAATGTTTAACTTAATGGTCCTCCAAATTACCTCGAAGAGTTTCACTCGCAACTGGTTATGGTTTAATTTTGGATTCCAGTTCTTCTGTCACACAAAATGTATGGCTGTTTTCGGAACTTATTCAGACCCTTCAGACGTGCCTGAAGAAAAATTCTTCTGAAAAGGGAAAATATATTCATCACACGTTTCACCGAATAATGTATTTATTGAAGCAATAACGTTGCCTAACGTTGTGGTATATTTTCTACCTTTATAAATTTAAATTAAATTTACTAAATGGCTATTCCGATAAATGTATTCTCGGGCTATTCGTATCATTTCTAATTGTTCACTGTTACCGGCTCATAGTTGCGGTACCGTGTTTTAAGGCTTGTTTGTTTCAAATTGTTGCTACAAATCTCAGTTACTCGGAATCATTACATCCGGCGACATTACCGGGTAATGAAGGTAAGTTGCCTAAGTTGCCCAACCTTTGGCGTTCATCCGGACAATGTAAATTATGATTGGTCGCATTACTCATTAAAATAAATACTCGCGAAAATATTCGCATGTAAAATTCACACTTTTCGTGTCCTCTTATTTTCTTTTATCATTTCTTTTATCATTACCCTCATAATAAATACCGTACATACACATTTCGCTGTGAACATGTCTTTACACTTTCTGTTTCTGACTGCACTCTACATACAGAACAATTACACACCAACTTATTACACTGAAGTAATACGGACTGCAAATTCCACGAGGATAATATGTACGTCTCCTTACGATAATCACGATATGTATCTTTTTCAGTAAATCTTACATACTTGGCTGTGGTTCTAAACTTCTGGCGAGCCAAGTGGCTGTAGTAAATAAATAAATAAATTTTTATGTACGTGAAAGTAGATAATTAAATAAGTTATGAAAAAATACATGCCTGACGAGCGTATGAAACACTCAGTAAACGGGTAGAACCAGTGACATTATGGCAGTAATAAGTTTTTCTTATAATAGCTGAAAAAAATGTTAATAGCTTATAGTGGCTTGTGAAAAATATTTGCTTAATTATTTCGAATGAACTAGGACGCCGTAATACTATGGTTTGTCCTTTTGTAGACAAGCGTTTATTTTAATTTATTGTTGTAGTATTGTTGTACGTCCGGTTAAAACTGTCGTTTGATTGGCTCGAATCACTCGTGTCTGTATCGCACGGGGCGCTCCGATATCGACCGGAAATGGACGTGCTGGCGGTGACGGGAAATCGAAACGAACGGGGTGGTTCATCGATTGGATGATCGCCCGCGGCCAAACACAAAGGCGGCTATCGCGAGCGTGTGATACGGCAAATTCCGCTGTCACCGGCTTATCTCTTTGTACCTAGAAGTGCGCCCCTCATCCCGGCCACTCCGGTCCCCGTCTGTTCCACTGGCCCCGGTTTCTCTTCTTAGCCCTAGGGGCCGTCGAACCGTTTAAAACTGTACAGAAATCAATCTACTAAAATGCCCTCCGTCATTCCTTCCCAAGAGATATCGTCCTCAATATTACATTCCCGTTACGGCGACCGTTTGAATTCTGTCAAGAGCATTCATTTGTATTTTTTGTGTGAACAGTATCGTAAAAATATCGACCTTAACTAAAAAAAAATATACTGGGTTGTTATAAAAACCATTTCGTATGACGATGTTCAGTAGAGCTAACTGTTAATTATTGTACCTTCTTCAGAAAGTAAGTGGCTTCTGTTAATTTAAATCACCGCCCATGCGCCCTGCCTAGAAAAAGCCCCGTCTCGCATTACACAATTAGATAAGTCTCGCTTTCCTTAAACCCTTCGGAATTCAAAAATTCCGGAGGCACCGGTACCTTTAAACGGGTACCTTCACTATATCCTCAGCCGGATTATAAAATTCACTGTTTATAGCCTTCAAACCGATATAAACACTGAAGGTAGGTCAGCGGTTCAATCGTTGTTTTGGGCTTACCTCCATTAAATTGGAGCCATATGTATAATCTTCGTACTATTACTTACATATATTTTGTACGCGTATATGCATTTATGCCTCGGTTTATTCATTTTTTCATGACTGTACCAAAAAAAATAACGGAGTGACTAGAATTAATCGGCCGCAGACGACATATTGTTCATAGAAAATATGGGCCTTTTGTCTCAACTCAAATGGAATTCCTTTCAGAACTAATAATTTAGGTTGTTTTAAGATTTTGTCCACGCTCAGTCACGCGTTCACCGACAAAGAATTCCGAAACAATGGACTTCTTGCCGGAGTCTGGTTTTCGAACCGCTACCCGTTCGATCGCTCGGGTTCAGAGTAACGGCTCGAACTCCAAAGGTGTGCATATATTCCTAGTTTTGTTCGGGATTTAAATATTATGGAAATTTTACCGTTCGGGCTTTCTCGTCCCACCTTTGCTTGAAGGGACGGGACGACTTTGGGATAACTCGCACTTTGTCAGGCATACGTCGGTGATTCTATTGAAAATCATGTCAATTACATTTTTATCATAACTTCCTCAAGATTTAAGCTCGTTATAGTTTATTTGTTTAATTTAATTCATTTAATAAATCTTCACGCATAAGACTTTTTGCACGGTTTACCAAATTCTGCCGATATCCGGCAAATACTATAACTGCAGTTGTGTAACTTTAGATGTATGGAACAGCACGGACCAAAAATGATGACGGGGCTTATTCGGCGGTGGTCTAGGCTCAATTCACGGGTTGGTAACATGTATTAAGGGTCAAGGATTCAATAACATTCCAAGATGATGGTGTCTTAAGGGCCGCCAATTATCGGCTGACGTGAGGAGACGCCGCCGCCTCCCAGGCACCAATGGATACTCCGAGCTTACACATATTTGTGTGCGTGCTAGAGCGGGTTTGTGTTTGTGTGTATACCAATGCATGTGCTCATCTTGAAGCAATCCGGCCCCAGACATCTTCACCGCGCTTAGAACGTAATTAAACCCTGAGAGGCAGGAAAACGATTTCCCTCCATTCACCTGTGGAATAGTTCATTATGTTTATTTTTTGGCTTCATTCATTTCTTTAGTTATTTTCATTACAATATTGACCAAAGGTGATTCAATAAGTCCCGCTTCGAGGGAACACTGCAAAAATATATTTATTTAATTTGTTGCCACATTTTATTCACATATAGGTCTACAAGCCTGAAATAAATTATTTTTGTATACTGTTTAATTACTACAGCTGTACAATACAATGAGTGGCAATGCTGTTAAAGAATCACTAATGACATATAGGAGAACTCCATTTGCAAGGGGGCTCCTTTTTATCGGAAGTAAAAAATGATTCTGTACATAATTACTTGGAAATTATTACTTAGAAACACCCTTCACTATTCGTAATTTAATAAAAAAGTAAATATGTAAAAAGTAATGTAATAAGTCAGGTCGCCACGCTCTCTGGTAGCTACCTAACCTTAAGAGCCCAATCATAAGCACATAACAGTTATAATAGCTAATTCCGCTATACATGAGAAAAAATTTGAATAATAAAAGAACACTCATTTCACTCTTTGAAGCCACATCTCCGGGATCTATTTCTGCGGCCCATTCGATAGTTAATAGCTGATGTCTTTATGGTGCAACTATAAAACTGGGTTTTACGACGTTAATATTGAGATTAGTCCCTCTATCCCGAGGTGTATGGGAGCCGCTAGCGGAGGATTGGAGCGAATTGGTAGAGTTTTATTGACCGTCCGAGTAACGTCAGTCACTGAGTTATTGCGTCGGCCTTCTCCTCTCTCTCTCTCTCTCTCTCTCTCTCTCTCTCGCTCAATTTGAAAGACGTTGATGGCCTTTGCCAAATGACGAGACCAAGGCGGACAGATAGTTGTCTCTCAAACTTTTCGCCCGGAATTAGACGCGGTCGGTTATTTCGAATTTTGTTTCTTTTAATTTCTTCAATGCCAACATATAATGATTTCGTTGACAGTTTTTTTGTCCCTCCCCGAGGCCCTTCGCTGAAAACAATCTTCGTAATTGGATTTCTTCAATTCGAAATGTGAAGGCTTTGAAACAGTTGTTCGAAAAGTGAAGTTTGGAAGGCTGGGCGAATTATTAACTTGGTCTTCTCATTTACACAATTGTAGTTTCTAACTTGGGTGAAGAAGACCACAAAGAATAAACTCAAAATTATATTTGGCTTCTTTGCAGTTATTAAAAAAAGACAAGAAGTAACTGTAACGCTCATTATCATACAAAAGGGGATATTAGGTCTACGTTTCTTTTTAAAAATTAATTTGCCGCGTAATTTATACCTCTGCCATTATACAATTTTCCGCCTAACAATGGGCGACGATTTGACACTATCATATTCACGTTAGCTCTATAATGTTTTATAGCCTAAATAAAAAAAACGTAGGCGTCTGAGGAACCTTCTCTTGTTTATGTGAATATGAGTCATCTCTTTCATAGTTGGGGAAAACTTATTATTCAGAACATCGGCTGTATGAATAAATTATAATAGTTTAACTGTTTTCTAGTTGACAGTTAATTGACGATCCGAATGTTGTCAGACCAGTGGGTTTTGTTGGACTCCTTGAAATATGAGTTTGGAAGGACGTATTGGTGGAACGGGAACTTGATACTTTATATTCAGTAGAATATAGCGCGATGCCGGTTTTCTATCCTTAATCGCGCAAGTTATAAACAGCAGGACGTTTATAGTATGTGCGTTTTTTATCTCTGTTGGTTAATTTATAATCTTGCATCTCATTTATAATATTGCAGACGTACGGCTACTCATTTTCTCGTTTTTATGGCGCAAACACCACTTGAGATCAATCTAATAACCACCCGAGAGACTGTATATATTGTTCCATGCTCCGTTACCTCATGGGTCAGGTCGGAATCGAACTAGTAACCTTGACAAACATCGCGAATGCGTTATATGAAACATGAGTTCCACAGCGCTCAATATAACACCTAGTATCAAACAATATTCAGGTTACGGTATATGGGAGCTGTATTCACGACTGGTTTAAAATTGTTTACATACAATTTCGGTGCTTATAGTTAAGTTACACAAGATATTGTGTACGTGATGTGTGTGCTGCTGGAGGGGGGAGTACGAGGCGTACGCGATAGTCGTTCTGGCAAACAGGAATTGTACGGTAGACAAGCCGCAAATTAACCACGGATGCGCACAGAAGGCGTACACAGAGTATACCAACATAACATTCATAACTCTCAAGGTTTTCTCTCTGCTTCGATTGGCGTCTGATTCTTTATTAAAGGAAACCGTTGTCAATGGAAACCGTTGAGTTAGACCGTGTTTACAGCTGTTTTGCATGTAGCTAAGGGACAATATAAGTTCGCCTGTTCGTTAGTACTGTTACAAAAAACGACTGCTGATGGTTTTTTGTCATTCATTAGCCAATGACTATAATTTATAACGACTGCGTTATAAATTATAATTCGGTATGTGCAGCAGCCTCATCATCACTGCTGTACATTTCTTAGAGTTTCATTATGAAGTTTTTGTTATACTTCTCTTTTTTCGAGATCTTCGCTTGCGAATGTAAAATAGGTATCTCTCGACAATATATACTTTGCTGAATCGTCGGCCGGATAACTGATGTTTCCGTCGTGTTGTTTACACGTAGGGGCCACAATTACTCGTCTAATTGACATAAGTGCAGAGGCCCGAAAGGGAGGAGGATATTACGAAAAATACCGCGGAGAACCCAAACGAAGGCCCCACTCCGCCGTGGGAAGAAAACTACTAGGACGGTGAGGGCTCTGTTTTGTATTTGTTCGCAGATAGGATCTCTGATGAAGTGATACCATTAAATGGGCGCGGATTGTGTTATTGGTTAGGCGTTTTTACAAGCGGCGTTTACCGCGCTCCCGCTTCCCCTCTCGACCTCCCGTCGAACGTCATTATGCCGCTCAGCGATCGTGCGGTCAGATTATCCCCATTTTGTAATCCGTTTGAACGCCGGTCAATACTGTGAGTTGAATTCCTCGAGCCCGGCCCATATTTTATTCAGATACTCCGACCGACCAAACAGTTTCTCGTATTCCGGTTAAGTCCTCAGCGTGAATATAAATATTTGCTCGTTTTAATCAGTTTAGCCGGCGGGCCATCTGATAATCGAGTCGCCTAACGATGAACCCCTGTGGTTAAAAGTGGGCGGTAAATTTAACGCGTATAAATGATTAAATCGCCGCTTAACATTCAATTTGTACTTCATCGAGCTTACTACCGATAAACAGGCGGTAACTTTAACTTCAATCTTAATGAAAATCAAATTATTTTGTATATTGAACACACGTCAGCAATTAATATGGATTAACTCATGTTTATGAGTAATTATTATAATGTATTCCTGTTCAGGACTCGACTTTCTTAAATACACAATTGTATTTGAATAATTGTTCGTAGTTATTTCTTCGGAGATTTTGCTTAGTACTTCCCTTGGCTATCCTTTCTCTGAAGGTTTTTTTGACGCGGCCGGCTCTTTCAGCCAAGAGGCCGTAAAAGTCTCAGCTTGAGTTTCAGCCTTTGAGGGTTGAAAAGAGTAGATACAGTTTAATGTTTGAGATAAACGCCGATAATACTTAAGATACAAAAGACCCTATAAAATTTTACAGCGGGTGGGATGTGGGGGGGGGGGCGCATTATTCGGGCTTAGGCATGCGGGGTTGGGGCTGCGTCGATAGGGCGAATCAATGGCCGGACGTAAAAATAAAACTCGGTCGTCCCGCCTTGTGAAGTAGGGAGGGAGAAGACGGAAGCTTTTCGTCGGCCCCTCTCTCCTACATGAAAGCCGGAGAGATCCCAACAGACGAGACCGAGGCGATGGGCCCCCCTCCCACTGTAAATCACAGCCGTCTTTCTAAATAAGGCGTGTAACAGTATAAATCACGAGTGGGCTAAACGGCGGCCGATGGTTTCTCCATTAATCTCGGCTCTTCGGCGAACCGCCACGTGGAACGCGGACCGTCCTAGACGGACAGTGAAATGCCCGCCGTTTGACTGAGCGCAAGGAAGCTTTGCCCGCTATATGCTCGCTTTGGCCTTTCTCGCTAAATTGTTCACAATTAACATGGCTCTATCAATAAATGATACAAACTGAAGAAATAAAGTGGCCTCGTATAATAACAGAAGTACTTCGGTTCGTGTTTAATGAACATCTAGACGCATTCTATATAAGGAAACCGACTTCAGGACAGTTTATGACTCTATTGTCGAATGATTGCATCAGATAATTACATCACTTTCGGCATTCATCTTTAAAGCTATCCAACATCTCTGAGGCAATCGTCGGTTTTGTTGCATATATTTATGCATTGAAAATTTTAAATTGTATTAAAATGTATTGTGACCAGTACGTAAATTATGCGATTTTATGAATCCCTTATATATACTATTTTAAATTAATCGTTAAAATATAGTAGTCTAAACAAAGTCCTGATTTGAATATTTGTTTGCGCGCATTGAATACTAATTATCACTACAAATATTGAAAAAGGAAGAAAAAATATGTAAACCAGACGACTTACTTTGACAAATGGGCTGGTCTACTAAAAAGATTCCGGCCTTACTCGAAATCCGATGGCGAACCGCAGGCCCTCCGAAGAAAAGCAGCATTGATGGCCTGGATTTAGGCAGAATAAAAGCTTTTACATCCCTCGTAAACCTCGAGACCTCTCTCCATTCTTTTCTTTTTCCAGCATCCTTTCCTCGCTCGGAGGAACAACCGAAACCTCTTTTACTTGGCAATCCAATATGTCTGGAGCATGTGTACTCCAGCCGTTCGCTGATAAGGCTTACCTTCGCTCATTCCATCAACGGATTAGGTGCTGTAAATGGATGCAACATTCATTTCGATCATCAGATGCATTATCAATCTCAGGACTACATTCTTAAGCGGTCTCAAATCAAATGGTGACAAACATTCTGGGTTAAAATTTAATCTTAATACCAGAATGACATGGTGACCGCAGCAAAGATCTCTTTGGAAAGTTTTTTTATTTCAAAAATAATGTTATACCCATTAGTGTTCTGTTGGATTCGATTGGCCTCTATGTAGAGGCTACTTTATTTGTTCAGTACGCCCAATGTGGTCATTTATATGCGTACCGGTTGGTACAGCCCTGGTAAATCTCAGACCCCGCAATCGAGATAAGGCATCCCCCTCTGTAAGACTCTAAGAAAATTATGTTATGAAAAATGAGAAACATACATGTTTGTATTAAAAAATATTATTTGAACAATACTTTTTTTGTTATATAAATTGATATAAAACGTTTTGCATTTTAACATTTTCTGCTCATCTACTGATATTGTGATGTTGAAACTCTTTCGTGGCTATTGACCATATAATGTTCTGTTTTCTCTCTATCCATTAATTTTCTTGTAGAGGTATTAAGGTGAAAATTATGATCTGTAGACAGAGCAGGTTTACCAAATTCAATCAGAATTTATGCATATGTTAAACTTTATTAATTCTATCATACAGAAAATTCAAAATTTCCACGTGGATGTAGTATATTTTAATTTGTTGGGTTGCATTGCACCATTTCTGATGGAAAACGATCGGCGAGCCAGATTAGTCTAGAATTTATCGCCGGCCCATCCCATTCATCACTGCGTTCCCCCTTCATCTCTATCACCTATTTATCTCGATTACCTGATTCAAAACGCAAGATTTATACGGGTCTAAAAAATCAATTCGAGGACCTTCTCCAGATCCTTATATTGCCGCCCTATAAGCTAGACGTGGAGTTTTAATGTAGCCAATAATTTGAATGCTTTCTACGGTAGCATCTATAAAGTATTTCGCAATGCCTACCGTTCGGCCCATCAACTAAAGCAGACTTTACGGCTGCCGAAGTCGTTAACGCTTTACTCCTCATGGTTTAACGTTTCTCTCAAGTACTATAGGAGAGGTGGGAAATCTCTGATTTTTCCTGCCTTATTCCGCTTAATAATACTCATTCAATATTCCTAAATTTCAGTTTAAACAATTTATTAAGGTTAAGAGCATGCATCGTGTGAACCATTAGTGCACGTAAACACGGTGTTTGAATACATTTTACAGTAACTATTATTTTCATATAACAGATTATGATGTATTTTAACTTTTAATGTTCTGCAACATAGTGGTTAGTTACAGTTAGAAAAGTTATGACAAAGAAAAATGAAGGTTGCGTGTCACATTTAAATTCTTCGCAAGTACTGGGCGCAGTAAGCGATTGTTATAGGAAAGTTCTCTTTTGGATATGAATGAAAAACTTTCTTTAAGTTGTGAATAAAGTGGGTGGAGGAGAGGTCTACTCGTCTGTGGCAAGTCTGTAAAAAGGCGCCCGGTGCCCACGTTTGTTAGGCTTTAAGTTTGTCAGGAAAAAAGGAGGTATAACACTTTCAGGAATACTCTCCCGAGGATTCAATCGAAGGAGGGACCTTTTCTAAATCTAAACATCTTTCCTTTACTTCTATGTTCGCTTCAGCTAGTGCAAAAACATGCGCATTTATGAACATGAAGAGAGGCTGACTGTCTCATGAATTATGATAAATAGACTGTAATGTGCCAGTATAAAATTATTTTAATGGATGAAAAAGTAAATTTCACTTTCTGGCTCCCTACTAAGAGGCCCGGGCATAGCCACCATGGTTCCAGCAAATTCCGTGACTTGTAATGGTGAAGGAAATGTATAACCTGTCCTGTACTCAGGAGTTATATCACTTTAAAAACCGATCCTAACCGGTGAATTTACTATTCCAGTTCATTAGTTGAGCGGTAGCATAATAAATTAATACGGAGTGCATGTCGCGAATCCCACCACGGATTACTCGTTACTTGGACTGTACACCAGTCGAGGTGAATATATTCGAATTAAAATTTTTTTTAACGAGTTCCTAGAAACCATTCCTCCTACAGAAGCCTCCTACCATTTATAATGTGCACTCAAGTTACCCAGCAAATAAAATAATATAAAAAGTTCTGAATGTTCTTTCAGTTTACATTTGTCCCAAGTTTGAAAGCTTGGCTTTATAGCTCACTGCCCTGTTCGCTTTTAGGAACATGACGCATCGAAAGATTACTGTGTATAGCGTTCATCGATGAATTTTCTGAACTCGAATTCCTATCCCCTGGCAGCGCTGCGGTAGCCGAGGTGTTAAACGTGTAATAAGAGACAAGTGCTTATTGGGCGGGAGGGAGGGGCTATCGAATTGTAGCATCTCAAATTGGTCCGCCGCCCCGGCTAAAACGTATATAACCGCAAGCGGGGCCGTAGCCGATAGTGACTGGAGGGTCGCAAGGCCGCCCTATCGGGTTAATAATTATCGTTTATGCGAGCCTGCAAAACAGAGAACAGACAGCGCTCTGTGCTCGGGGCCTGCAGCGACACTGCAATTGTGGCGACAACCCGGAATCACGCCGGCCGATTATTCGGTTTTGGTCGGGGGAGGGGGCTTAGTTTGGGTCCTTGACCCTTTCTTCTTGAACTTGGCCGCCGATTTAACCACGTCCTGTCTCCGGCACCTTCTCACAACTTAATATAAGCTTATTTCAACTAATTCACCTTTATTTTATGGAGTGCACTATCATAATATACGTCTATTAACGAAAAAATCTATGTTATACTAAATATATGTAGCTCTGCGGTTTTATTTGAAAACGTATGGAATAGAAGGTTCGGTTACGTTACGGATATTATAAATAATTAAAGTGTACAGTAAGGAATTAAAAATAATGTAGCAGAAGTGTATGGGCCCTCGTTCCCCTCTGCTCCAATTCACTCTAGCTGCACCCAGCAACAGAATAATTACAGGCACCCAAAATTTGGTTCTTTCTTAAAATTGTATTTGTACTTTATTATGAAATCTCCAGATGAGAAATATCCTTCAACACTGTTGAATTACAGCCTCTCTCTATGGCTACTTTCAGAAGCAGATTTGACCCGGCGGTCCTTGAGAGCAGTAGCTGGTTGCATGTCTTACGGTACTGTCGATTTATGAAGATTGCAGTTTTACTACTGCCAGTTGCGTGTTCACTTTTTGTGCGCTGGATTGACTGCTAACCAGCAGGAATATGTTTCCAATTAGAAAGCACCGCCTATACCTGCGTATTATTCTTTTAATGTCGTATTTGCGTCGTATTTTTACTGCGTTATTTTTATCATCCGTTTGATTGACTGCCTTTTGTACACGTTTGAGGTCAGTCCGGTTTCCTCCTTTCTCCATTATCGGCAGAAAGCAATATTTACCCTGTAGGTAATCAGAGGGATATGTACAGGTGATAACTGAGTGTCATAGTATCAAAGTGAAGCATATTTATACCTTACATTTTTATGCTTACAGAATGTAAAAATTTATAGATTTTTCTACTCCCATCATAACAATAAATCCATAATAGAGGGAGACATTTGAATTCTTCGAGGCTTCATTTCTCAAGTCATATCTCTTGGTAGCGGCGGTCACCTTATTACGAGCGGGTCCCCTGATAAATAGGCCGGCTATTTATATCTCTTGTTCATTGGAAGGCGGGTGGGTCCTGGGGGCGGCGAGAGTTATGCTTTTAATAAAGTGGCGGCGAGTTCGGCGATAATACGGGATCTCCCGGCCACCGGGGGGGGGGGGGTAATATCTGTGAGATATTGCTGCGTTGACCCGAGTTTCAGAACTCCTTCTTCTGACCGGACCCGGTCACCGTTGTCCGGAGTAAAAAAAAGAGAATTAATTTCCCTGCGGTAGAAACAGAGACGCTGCCGAATACGTTAGGGCCCGGATCATTGTTGTCGAAGCCCCACTTTCAGCTATTGAAATACACAGTCGGATTTCGCGGACGGTTTCGTTTCTGAGCGTCGGCGGTAGCAATCATTGCGTCGTTGACCCGATTCGAGTTCGGAGTTCGAATCGGGCACCGTCCCGCGGGTATGAGCCAGTTACCGGCGCGGTAAAAGGAAAAAATACTGTAACGACTGTGGGTCCAACGGGTATGGAAAAAGTGAACGGGAGTAAGGTAGCATTTCCGATGGAAGAGAAATGTCAAACGGGTCATAATAACCGATATTCTGAGAATTTATTCTCGTCGGTGTTAAGAAGAGAATTTTCCAGGTGTTGGACCTACATGGAATAAACTTCCTTCATGCTCACAGGGAAATGTATCCATTTTTCATGTTAAGACACAGACAGATGTTTCCCATTTCGTGGTTTTCAAGCTTTCATAAAATCTTCATTAAATTAACGATAAATATGAGAATTCATTATGGAGCTATAATCATTCCAGTAATAAAACTAATAGAAATAATATTATCTATGTGCGAAAAAAGTTAACAATCACCATTAACAAAGAATTCAGAATCCGAAGAATTTTTAACTGACTTCCCAAAACTACAAATCCTAATAGTACTCATTTTACTACTAGCTCATAACATAGATAAAAATAACAATGTTCATTGTGAACACCTCTCAAATATTGATTGATGGAATGTTTACTGTTCAGTATACACATATATATATATATATATATATATATATATATATATATATATATATATATACATATATATATATATTTTATCTAACCGGGGCACAGTCGCACCAGCAACCTACAGTACCTCATAACGCTGCCACCGCAGATATGTAATTGAGATTATTGTATTCGACACTACCTACTTGTAGCCTACTTGCGAGGAGTTGTTTAATGTTCAACGTGGAGGTGACGGGGTTTTATAATGCGGTAAGTTCGGGGGTAGGCGTGGAGAGGGCAACGCTGTTTTATGACCGGGCGCCGTTACGACACTTCGCGTACAGGCTGGCGATATAGCAGCCGCGGAGAACCAACCCCAGAAAACCCCTCGACTTTCGGGCTTGAAACATGAAAAGTGGGCTAAAATGCACCACTCGACGACAGTTGAGATATGTGAAAGCGGCCGCACAATGAGCCTATTGTTACTCGGGTCATTGGCTATTCAGGAGTCGACTCCGAGTCGCGGGGGTTTAGAAACCGCGCCAAAAAAAAAATGAAGCCACCGCCATTGCACTTAATTCCCTGGAATTCCCTGCTTGTAAGAGGCGAAGGAAACCCGCAATCGGTCGGGCGTATATTGTTCCTAATTAAAAAAAAAAATAAAACTTTAAGAAATCGTTATTCCGTTACTTATATTGGGTGGGGGCACACCCCGACCCAAATAGCTACCACACTCCAAATATGGCAAGCTACGAAAGATAGAATGAAAGTCGTTTAATAAATTTATTGGATTCATTTAAAGAAGAAAAAATAAATGTAGAATGTAAGTTTAATTTTCAACCAACAAAAATAAAACTATCCCCACGAGTTACCGGTAGTTCCACATTTTTCCGACTCCTTTTCTATATAGGGACCTATAGGAACAGACTTGTTTTTCAAATAATGCGCGACAGGCCTGTTATTGGAAGAAAATAACCCGGGTCTTAATTTGACCGCGTAAAAATCAACTAGTAACTTTTGGAGTCCCAGAAGAAGTGAAATAGTAAAAAAAGCCTAAATATGCTGTTTGAAGTAATTCATAGTGTGTTTTCCTAAGACGAGTTCTATTAATACTACTTCCTGATACGTCTTTTGCGGAAGTACTAATGGTTAACAAGAACTCGGTTATTCCGTGATAAATTCTGGGCGTCTAGGTCCTTTCAGCGCTCAAAGTGGTTGGAGCTGCGAAAGAAGTGCAGTATGACACCGACAATGTGGCCTTCTCCTCATGTCACTTTTTCCTTCTTACATCATCGTGTTTATTCAGGAGGGCCAGAAGTAGCACGAATTTTAGGTTTAGAAAAAATTAGCACACCGACGCCTCCGCCGGCGTCTACTAATTCACACAGTTTTTGAGCTACACATACTGGGTGTCGCACGTGCGGGATTATTTTTAAAAATGATGTAAAACCCTATTTGGGTCGACGGTTGCACACGTATTTTAATTCTCAGTGGGAATACGAGTGATGTAGTGGGGCTGTCAAGTGATATATTCGATAGCCCTTGTTGCACAAGTGCCCTTGAAGATAGAAGGGCTGTTAAGTAATTCCTTTCCATGACATTCTTCTCGGTACTTTCGTGTACCATATTATTTTCACCAGTGATGCAACTTTCATCCGATAAGTATTTTGACAAAAGTCAATTTTGTTTTCGGTTAACGTTCAATTTGTTCGATGAATATATTTTTCGTACATGTGAATTATGCTCTGTTAAATAATAGCGCAGTTTGCATTTTTAGAAGTGACTACAGAACTGACCTCAAAGCTGAGAAATGAGAGGGCTTCTGTTAATTAAGTGTTAAGGTTATCAACTGATATACAATCTCGATCAATCAGTCAAACGGAAGAGTGTACGATGAAAGCGGTTATTTACGAGCGGCGCTGGCGTCATTAATGCGAAAGAATAATCAAATAATGCATTTAATTAGCACAATTATTCAAACGTGGAGATAATGCACGCTCGAAGGTCAAAACAGTGCGCTGCGCTTCTTAACAGTAAATCACTATTATTATTGCTATTAGCGGGAACGGCGTCGAATCGCTATTGCTATAATCGTGAGGACCCCACACGGCACGCGAGGTCGTCATTCGCCGAAATCTTTTATTACCCGTGAAGTCGTATCATTATTCTTATCGAGCTCAATCATAATAATAAAAACAAAACGAAATTACACTGTCCGTGGTGTGTCCATTTCCAAAACGCTTTGATACAGTAGATAAAATTCTTTACCCTTAAAATTCTAAGGAAAATTATATTTTTGAAATGCATAAATTCCACGCAATATTACATCTTTTCTTAATAATAATGCTCACAGAAAACATTCTAATGCTGTTGACCAGCGAAGCATTTATATGATTACACGAATTATGTTTTACGGCTTCGACAGCGCATAATATTTATTTTGCGACAGGTGTCAAAATTTAGAGAAGTTAAATTAATCGTGCACCTTTTCTGTTCTTTTTCAGGTAAGTTCCACAAGCAGTTAACCTAGTTAAGGCATGTTGAGGAAGACAAATGTCTCTACAGGCGGTGAGTCCTTAGTTCTATTAAGATATTCTCAAAACTCTCGGGCACCGGTATTCGACCTTTGATAGAGACGATTGAGAAGTGACGCCGTCGCCAAACGGGCATTTCTCATTGAGGCATTATTTTCTCGACGCTGAGGGGGGAACGTTAATCTTTGAAGAGGCTAACAAGTCTGTCTGTCTGCGTGGAACTCGATAAAAAAAGACAAAGAAAACAAGAAATAAAAAAACCGAAGCTCAGAAATACTGCTTACAACGGCTGGTTACAGTTTTAGAAGCGATTGTCCATTATAATTGGTAGGGTGCAGGTCCCTAAACGAGCGATACAGATGGGCCGCCGACGATAGACCTAAAAATAGGACTGTCCGTGCATTCTTCAATGCCACCCGTGTTTTTTAAAAAAGACCTGTCTACGGCAACGTTCCTCCCGGCTCATTCGTTCGTCCTTGCCGGTGATGCCCATTTCTGCTGGCATTGTGGCATTCTTCAGTAAATTATTTTACTCTTATTTTATTTTATTCTTACATATTTTCGGGTAATATAGTAAATTAAGATTAGGAAGGGGAATAGTACAAAATTATAGCAATTAAGCCTGTAATAAATGATAAATGTCAGTACAGTACAGTATATATTAATTCACTAAACAAAGCCGCCAAGAATTTCCTCTCAAGAAAACTTTAACCCAAACATTTTAACGGTTCAATATAAAACTTATTTTATTTATTTAAGTCCAGTATTTTTTGGGTTGTACACAGGTAAAGTTTTAAAAGTTTTTAATAATGTTTTATGTTTAAGTAATTATTATTTCGAATCGGGTATTGTAACGGGAATGCCTCCGTATTGCGAATTTAATAATACACATATGTCCAATTATATCCATTCAATTACATAAATTCATAAATTCATTGTCTAATAATTGCTCAGTTAGCCTTTGTCCCACCAGTATAAATATCGAAATTATAGAACATCCCGTAGGTCGTATGACTCGTAATAACATCTTTCCAATCATTGTCAGGTTATTCAAATAATTTGAAAGTTGTAATTATTTGTAAAAATTAAATTAATACGTATTAGTCAAATAAATCGTCCTCAAAGATTGTAGCATTCGGAAATAGGACAGTTTTGCACTGTGTTTCATGATAATATGATTTATATATACAAGTCCCGAAAACACACTTTAAGGTAAGTGGGCACAAAGTGTTGAGAAACCGTGCCGGGAGGTGCCGAAATATGGCTAAAAATAGTAGTCCGGGAAGGGGGCCGTGGGCACGGGGACGAGGGCCCTATACATTCTTCAATGCCACTCTTGTTTGAAGCCGTTTTACGATTTCGCCTCGAGGGAGGGCGCCCGCCTCAGCGCCATCATAAGGCAAATGCAGTCGCTTCTGTTTCTGTTCCCGCGTCCATCAATGTTTATGCGCGGCTCGGGCCCCGGGATCCGTTTTATGCCGTTCCCTGAGTCCGGGGAGAGGCGCAGAGCACGGAAACTGCAGCCGGTATTATTTATAGGGCGGTCCCAAACCAGTCCGGCCAGAGAAATTGGACTCGAGTTGTGTGCGGCAGTGGAATACCTATAGCTTAATCATAAGAAAAATTTTTATTTTATGTAAAATTGGTTTATGTAATAGCTTTATATTAATTACTGGTCAATTTCAAATGGGTCTTGGCAATCGCGAGCTTTCTTTGAAAGCTTGATTTAAACTTTCTATATTTCTAGTAATACATACTGCTTTAAATACGCGGTGTCATTGGATACCCGGAGATCCAATTGCGAATATTTTCATCTATAATACTTAGCGAATATCAGCTCTGTTATATGTGGAATTAATTTAATACATAAATTTAATTAACGCAAAATCAAATTCAGTATCTAATTTACATTAATAATATGTAATAGCATTCGCTACAGTTTAATAATAGCTTATAACCGAAATAAATACGACCTTTAGGTACAAAGAAGGATAATGTGTGCCCTCCCACAACCGCACACGCGCACAGCCCAATTCAATACATTTCCACCCAGTAAAAGAGTCCGTACTAAAATGCCCTAAGCTCGGGGTCACACTTCGTTTTCAATTAATAGATTTCACATCCCAACCCCTCCTGGATGATTTCCCATTGCGTGATGTAAGATTTTCACAAAGACAAAAACTAAAATATATTTAGGACGAGATCGTTTAAAACTGTGTCTATTAGGTGAAAATGATAACTGATTGTGGAAAACTTTATGCGGCCTAAATCTCCTCTGTCAATACGTACACCCGGAGCATTCAGTTGATTCACCGAACTACAAAGCGTGTAGGAGGGGAAAGAAAATGTACACTGGACAAGAATTCGTTCGTTCTAGTGTAATACAGATCTATAAATTGAAAAGAATGGTCCTTCCGATTTATTCGACATACGGCCCGGGTAGGATGTCCGTTCAGACATCGGTAGGGAATGCAGGTTTTCAACTTTAGCCGAGACTGTAATAGAGTCGTGCTATCGAACCTATTAAGAACACCATTGGTGTACATCACGCGGAACGTCATATCTGCCCGTCCCTCTTTTGTACGGACATTTTTCCGAGGGCCTCGGTCATCAGTTGCTAGCTATATATGGCGAACATACATTTTCTGAGTAATCCATTTTTATCCATACTCTCTTCTATCTGGAATGAACACCGGCACTGTCCCGGTGGAGATTTACACAGGTCCAAAAATGCTTTCGATTCCTTTCATATTTTGGAAGGAGGAAATTCCTCCCCTTTTATCCGTCCCCCGCTTTCAACATCAATCGGCCCAGATTTATTTACAGGGATTCCGTCGCGTATCCCTTGCCTTTTGCATTACCAGACGTCGAGTCCAAATTACGTTATCTCGATCTCCACGAATTCCTTCCAATATTACCTCTTGGGTATGTTTTAAAGCGAACTTTATACCGGCTCGCATACAACATTCGTATATCGTGCTGGGACTTTTTTCGTTCCGGTTATTAAATTCAGACAATTTGATCAGATCATCAATAAAATACTTGCAGTCGTGTATTGATAATTGATGTTATTCACAAAGTATAATGTTCTAACCTCCTTCATTGGAAGGTATCTAGAAGAAGCCTGGATATTATTACAGTTCTTATAGCAAATGATCGCTGTATGTACGTAGCACCTAGTTATATACTAGTTATATACTATATATATATATATATATATATATATATATATATATATATATACTACTTTATATACTATGGAAGTAATAAACATATTCAACGTAAATTCACGACCAGGAGCATGCAGAATTAACTGCCTTTCATTTCTTTTCGAAAGACATCAAATTACGGACTGTGCAAAGGAATGGATTCTTTAACAGTGTCAAGTCTGTCTGTGATTTATAGTCATAGTCAGTGACAATGTAGCATACGCACGTGTGCCGATGTAGCACCTTGTTAGCTCCGGAAAAGTAGAAACACGTCTAGTGCCTCACCAAACGAACGAGATCGCGGCTTTGATCGCGTGCGATAAAATTCCAACGTTCCCCGACGTCCCAATTAATATTAGGTACGGTCTCACTGTCTCAATGATTAATAGTCAGTAATTTCAAATTCATTTCCTAATTAGAGCTAAGGTCAATTCACTGTTATACAGATCTGTTGTGGTCTTTTTCGGATTTATCTGACAGGCATAATTTTTGTCTGTTTCTATATCTAATAGTAATTTCCTGCAACTTTCGCCTACGTCTAAATTTCGCCCCATGTGTGGGACATTCGTGTATGGACCCACGACGTTATTCTGATGGTTGTTACAAGTCTGCAGTTATTTTTTTCGGGTGGCGACATTCCTCCACCGCCGTGTATTGATTGAGACGAAAGCGCTAATGAGCTGAAATGCCGTGCTCGGTCGACTAATTGGTTTCTGTGAATTAGTGCCATATGATTTTGGGGTTCCAGCAGCAGAGTGGACACCTCGCTCCCCCCCTACCTCGGGCTTTAATACCCGGTGCACGAATTCGGTGGGCGTGGGCGAAGAAAGGCGGGCATTGAGGCGAGCGGTTACCGGACCGGATGCCCCCGGCATTGTCGTCCCCGGCTGGGCCACCGCGAGACAAATGGCCCCCTAATATATTTGTTCAGGTGTATTGTAGGCCGCCCCTCGTCCCCTGTGACACGGGGGCCGGCGGTTATTATTTCGAAAGCACGTAGCCCACACGGCCGAATTGAAAAATGCCCGGAGCCGAGTTACGTCACGGGCCGGACAAATCGAGACATTACCATAAAGTCTCGGGACGGTTGTGTCACCGTCCACGTCTGACCTCCGACTCACCGTTCCGAGCGGAGATACACGGGCCAGATACGATAATTCAGGAGTTTAATACCGAGATGTGGGTTGAAGATCTGAAGAATGGCTGTCGACTTTTACAGATGTTGAAATGTCGCCTTCGTATAATTTACATGGAGATTAACAACTGAAGATTATCGTACCATATATGTTTGGTTAGCTCGACAAAAACTATATTTAATTATTCACACAAAATAATTGCAGAAACTACTAGAAATCCGGAAATAAATAGCTGGTATATATTTCTATTTGTATATTTTTTGTGCATTTTATGGTCCAAACAGTGTAATCTTATGGGTTATGTACTGTCCAACGAAACCTAGAACATATTCATTGCACTAAAAACGATTATAAATATTCCATACATAAAATTACTTTCATAATGTAATTGAATGGCTTACTAGGCTTAATTCGATATGATTTCTATGTCTAGGACTGGAAATATACAGAAATAAAAATAAAATTGATCGATCTTCAAGTAGGAACCGTTCAATGAAATTGAATTGGCCAATAATTCAGCACTCGTATTGCAATGAGCGGCCAAAAAAGGCCGGACGGTCGATAACTGTTATTTCCCGTTTGAATGCGCTATTATTTATACCGTCGTGATTGTTCTTGACAGGCCGGGGTCGAGTTACAACGGAAAAAATTGAAATCGCTACTCATTTAAATATTATAACACGGGTCAAATATTTTAAAGGATGTCGACAAAAAATGAAACAAAAATTAAAAAAGAAAAATCGGCAATTGAAATGCAAGGCACGACTCGAGTTGTGGCGTTGAGTATTCAAGGGCGACCGGTTGCCAAATCCTGATTGTTCCTAAAGTGGAAAATCGTTTCTGGATCGCGAACATTAAATCGCAATGCATTAACCATTGACAAATTAGCCTTATATTGTTCGAATTCCAGAGGCGGAGTTTTTGAAACTGTTTTTCGAGTAGTCGTGTTTTAGAAGGTATTTATGGAAATATATGCATAATTGGCTTGGGGATAATTTTTATTAGTGATCTGTAATTTAAGAACTTATCGAGACAATTCGGCATTTTTTCTTGAATATTGGAATCTACTGGGGCAGTTAATCTGTTTTTTAAACGTGATTTTTTTGAGATCAGATAGTTATTTGAAAGTTAAACACAAAAGGAATAGGATTTTCCAGCTAGTATAACATCTCATTTAAAGTATGAAAAACTTACGCCATGTTTTTTCTTAACGTGGCATAAAAGTTAATTTAACAACTTTTATATAGTGCATGTTTTTCTTGAGATAATTGTGGAGTTCAACTTCGTTGTATCTAAAGCAAAACGAACTGTGGTTTATACGTACACGATGAGTTGTCTGATTATAAAATATGAAGTATACTTTCGGGATTGACAAAATAAAAGAATTTATTCAATTTTGGTAGGCAGTAGCTCGAAAGAACATGCCGATCAGGTATCAGGCCGCTCGATAAAAGACATTTAATGTATGCCACATTTTTGCACGACACAAAAAAATATTGTTTTCGGGTCCCGATAAATCAATGAGGAAACCCAAACCGGGACTTAACAAGGACTCTACGACAATAAGAAATACGGATTTAATAGCCGATCAATCATCGGGGGAAGCGGTAGTGATACCGAGCACCTGCTCTGACGGGGGGCGGTGGAACGTGCCGAAAGAATTCGATTTTGTTGAGATAAAGAAGTGAAAGTGATTTATAGGAGCAATAAAAAAAAAGTGGAAACAAGATGACGAGGCCGGTTAATGAGGTCCTGTTCGTCAAGCCCAAACAAATTGAAAGTCGTTCCCCCAACATCCTTTTTACTGGCCATCGACAAATATGGCGACAGTTGACAAAGTATGGTGACAGGTTAATGCTGTAGAGGAAGGAATATTCTATTGTTAGAATCATTGCCAGGATTCATCAGATTTTTGGTCTGACAGAAACAATGAGTAAAGGGTTAAAAACAAGGGAGCATTAATTTTTAATTAGTATTTAATGGTACTAGGAAATTTGATCTGGTTTTTGCATCCATAGTTTCTCACATAAAACACTGTCGTGTTTTAGTGTCATTATTTTCAAGGTAACGAATGAACTTTTGCTAAACGCTTATTATTTTACATGAATGCCAAACCGGCTGCGCTGAAATTACATTCGAATTATCCCGAGTTAAATCAACTTGATGTGATACGGCCTGTTTAACACACAATATACGGGTTATATTTGCATTGTCATCGTCGCTACTTATCACTCATGTTGTCTGGAGTTTGAGGGCCAGAACGTGGCGTATTTTCCCCGGGTAAAATTTTGTATCGTCATTTACCATAGAAGAAACTCCTACGATTAATTCATTGAAAGTTTTAAACAAAATGGCGGATGTATTTATTTTATATTTTAGGCACAAAACTGATATAATTAATATATAAAATGATTAGAATGTCAGGAAACTAGTAATATATTCAATAAAATAAATTAAATTTACGTGGAAAAGCAGACATTAAGGATGTATTTTAGTTATAACTTTCCCCTCATCGTCTTCAATTTTTAGCAGGTTTGTTCAACCCTTCCAAGACAGGATACTGAATATGAAACGTGAATCCACAGGTAAGAATCCTTCATAATTCACATTATTAAATTTCCGATTATTAAAAAATCCGTCTGCGGATCTGTTCGGTCCGTTAGGAGGGGGAATGTTAGTAGACAATTTTATCCGTATATAACCTCCCCCGGCAATAATTCCCGAGCAGGGACCTGAAGAGGTCTGTTAGCGGGTGGGAACACGGCCGGGCCGGCTTAAGGTGAATTATTAACAACTTTTCCCCGCGGGCAATTTATTTCCCCTTCGCCGGAGGAAACGTCGGAGCCGGCAGGCCGAGATTTACGACCGCCGGCCGCCGAATGAAATCCGACACATCTTGGGGATATCATCTGCAAATAATCAGAAAATTTCGCCGTCGTAAGGTATCCAACGTGGAATCAGTGGGATGCGCGTCGTAGGCCTCATCATACCCCGGCTAATGAACCATAGGCAAAAAATTCTGACCAAACCGCATCGTACTTCAAAATTCTGTAACTGAATTGGAGCAGATTGTTTCGACCATTCTTGATCGCGTGTCTCCCCCCATTGGTAGGTATTTATGCACATAGAAGTAGGCCCAGTCATTTATCAATTTATAGGGAAATAAGTCAATTCGCTAAACACCGAGTATTTGACTCGTTCCCAAAAGTAAGTGATAATTTAAGAATACTTTTTAAAATTATTTTAATAAATGTATCCGTTCAAATGACGTATTTGAAATAAACCTTGTTATATATGTGATGATCGGAAACCGCGGGTCCGAATTGTTTTCAACTTATATCAGAATCCGATCGGCCGCGTCCGATTCGCGGAAAGGTCACCGCTGAAATCCGAAAACCCTCTAAACTGTGGTCGCGTTATGAACGGATCATAGGTCAAAAGTTGACCCCGGTTGGGGTCCTGGGGATATCTCTGTAAATATCAACCCGTAATTATTCCCGTGATTCGGGAATATGGCTTGTTATTTATGGGCCTCGGAATGACGACCGTCTTCGGTGCGGTAATAGAGCACGGTACTTTATATATATATATATATATATATATATATATATATATATATATATATATATATATATTACTTAGGGCAGGGGTATATGCAGGAGAGTGTATGAGCAAACATAGCATAAGCGTCGTTGTAAGCGTCTCGATTTCATTTTGTTTCATTCAAAACATAAATGTATTTCCAAAATTCTTAAAAGAAATTACGACAAGATATTTTGAGTCCAGAAAGTGGTTTGAGAGTGTCCTCTGTGTACACTATGTATACCCAGATTGAAGAACCTTTTTTCTTATTTCTAAGCATGACGTGCAGAAGTTGTAAACAAGTTTTGGTTGGCATCTGTCTTGGCAGGGGTGTGTTGTTTTAAAGTCTGAAGTATACGGGGTTCCCGGAAACGAGGAATGTTGTATAAGTTGAAGCGCTGAAGTGAAATTTGGTTCCCCCATTACTTGGACAAGAAATACACTGTTGTTTATGCGATTCAGATCGGTCAAAAAACTCAGTTCATAAGAGAAGGCGCAAAATTAACGAAAACTGGGTCTTAGTGGTGTACTTGCAGAGAACGCGAAGCTATAAATATACTGAATCGTTAAAATGAAATGTTGTCGTATACTGTCTCACCACAATTATTTGGTGTGAGACTAGTACCCCTGTAACCCTGACAGTATAGGTAACAAACCATCGAAGAAACCTAATGATAGAATGGAGTACACTCTAATAATTATCTACCAACTTTCCATCAGAACTGTAGTTCTACTTTGGTATGAGACTGGACTCATTTCGATTTTCATTATTAAACTGTAGGGCTACTATTTCCTATTGACTGACTGATAATGTGTCTAATATTGACATTGGTGATAGTAACTAACACAGGGAACAATATTTTTTGCGTCAGCAGCTTCTGTATAATTTACATTTTCGACAAATGTTTATTTTAACCGAATGAAACATAATGTAAGAAAGGCCGATGTTGGTCCCTCATGTAATTGTACCTTAAGTACAGCTTGACATTCAGCATTATGTCATGTTTGTATGTTCCACTCACGTAGGTTGGATCGCTTTATTGCACTCGCTGACTGCAATTTCAATTGGCACATTGAAATCAATTTAATATTTAACGATACAATTCACCGTGAGCGGGGTATTGATTGCGTTGCATCCTAAGGATTATTGCTGTAAATATTTTCAGTATTTTAATATTTCCACTAGTGGACTAGGTCTTATTCTACAACGGTTTCGGTTTTACCCTAATCTTCAGTACCTTTCTGTCAGTATATTAGGAAGGTAATCTTATATTAACTGACATTAGGTGAGCTAACTGAAATGTAGTAATAAGAACCAAACAAAGGAAATTCCTATCTAATTTTCCGAAATCATGCGAGGCATTTAAACCGTTCCGCGAGGAGTGTGTTACAGAGGGTTTTACCCTCTTAAGATTGGGTGGGTTGTGTTATTATTGGCAGCGGTGTTAAACTGGTTACACAGTGGCCCACTGCAACTAGCGTGACGGCCGAGGAGCCCTTACATTGCCCATTGCATTCCGTTGCCAAAGCGAATTGTGCGGGGGCGGAACACGAAACCTTTGCCGGGGTACACAAGCGCCTCTCGTGACTCACGACCCCGATGGTAATTAGTCGGACATCCCCCGACTAATAGTCTTTGGCTCGTTCCATGCGTATTAGGAGTGCGGCTCGTTTGAGGATATCTGTCTTCGCTATTTTCTCTGCCATTTAATTTCATTCACCAATTAATTAACGGCTGATCAACGGATAAAATAAATTAAAGGAAACTCCCAATGAATTATCATTCGCGAACAATTAATCTCAAACTTAATGTCTTTTATAGTAACACAAACAATAATCAAAACGGTATTTTGAATTGAACAGAACCGAAATGTATAAACAAGTACCATAGTATTTCGCATTTTCGCATGCGAACAAGCTTATCGACGTTATTCAACAAGGCTCGTGCCAATGCATCATCGCATTATTTCGGTTATTTTGAAGCTAATCGGGAGATGTGTACTTGGCGAGAAATTCGGAAATCCATTCATCAACGGGAAGCACTAAAAACTGCTGTATTATATCTTATGGGGCACAGAACATTCGCTAGGCTTTTATACCCGGTTAAACCGACCCGTGGAATTAAACTAAACGTAAACTAGGTTACATAAATCACAACGATATCCTCAGCCCATCACAAAAACGACAAATTGTTTGGGTTGGCTACAAATTGCTTGAGTTTAAATATAAATGGCACGAAAGAAAATACTCGTTCTGTTCCCAAAAATTATTTGGCATCCTATCAACCCCGGTAAATCGTATAAAACGTGATTATTATTTATAGGATTTAATTGAGCTTGGCATGCCACATAAACAACGATATTGACCAAACCATCGGGTATCAATTACGGGAAAATTTAAAGCCAAATAACATTTTATAAATTTCCTACACAGCGCTGTATATTTTCCGCGAGGCTGTAAAATACTCGGACATATAATCAAGTCCTGGTCTTTTTTCATCCTGTTCTCAGTGAGTGCATGTAGTTTTAGCGTCTAATTGCGAAATCGTGAATTGCATACCGAGGCGCCGAGAGAAGAAACGACCGGCTCTCTTCATGCTGCGGTTAATGTTTCCAGTTATCGACTCTTGAGATTCTTCTGCCCCGCCTCGTTTCATGGGCTAAGATGGGATCATCTTTCCACACGCTAGACGCACCGCCCGAGAAATAGAGGTAGCAAGAGAGCTGTAGAAGAATGGCTTTCTAAATGGGACATAGCAAGAAGAAAGGCTGAAAAGTAATGGGGAGGATGAAGAAGTAAGGAGGCCGCCGGGCTGTTCGATTTCCATGAAGTTTATTGCATCCAGGAGGCATTAATTAAGGAAGTGCTTCGGGCACCATTACTCGAAGTTGTAAGAAGAATCGGATTTCAAACGGCGTACCTCTCGGATGCCTTCTGTTATTCCGAGTCGGAGTAGTGTTGGCCAAATCGTATAGTAGTCTTGAATTGGCCTCATTCTGAAAATTTAATGAGATACTACAGATACTAACATAAATCCGGCATTAAACTTTATTTTCTTTATTATTCTGTAGAATACTACTTCAGGAAACAGATGAAAAGTATGAAAAGTCGATTTATTAAGTTGTCCATTGACATTAAACCTTCATTCATAATTACCTGTGATGTTATCTGAACAGATATACCTTTCAGTCCCCTCTGTCTGATGGCTCCTCTATTGTGTTCGTTTGTCTAGAAAAAAGTGGGATGCCTGTGACGGAGGTTTGGAGAGATATTTCTTGAAAAGTTGGGAAAGGGCAAGACTAGGAGGGTCTGTTGAGGTCGAGAGTAAAAAAGGATGGCTACTTGGATAGTTTCAGTTATCGAATTTCAATGGCCCCCTGTAGCTTTTTCCTTCGCTGGGACACTTTAAGACCGGAAGATCGACGAGGGAAGCGACTGCACGTAGAGCCTTGTTGCTCTCTGGACGGAATCTTGTTTCGACTCATGTGCATTTTATTGTCACTATATTAATTGTACAGTCCAAAGGAGGAATAATGGAGGGCCGGGAAGTATGAAAGGGCGGATAAATTGGATATCCTTATAGGGGAAAGAACGCGAAATAACGAGGTCCCCCACTTATTCGCTAATTGAATTTCGAGACCGTAATTACGGCTGTTCAATAATTGAAGCGGGCCTTTTTAAGATGTCATTGTTGTGGTAATTAGGAAGATTCGAGACCCCATTAGGGCCCTTTCAGACTCGGAGGTTGTCTTATTATAAAAATAATCGTTTATATTGTAATCCGGATTGACTCACAAAGTTGGTAAATAAATTCCCAATTGTTCATCAACAATGTAGCACAGTTTTAGTGAAATTCATTCTCTTTCTATCTGTATTTTGCGACAGTTATTACAAAAAAAACCGCCATTGTTTTGTTCCCTGAAGAACACAGTAATCAAGGCTTTTCCCGGTCTACCTTTAAAAATTGGAACCTCATTTTAAAAGAGGGCTGTCCCATTAGGGACAGATCCACGATGGAGATCGTATTACAGCCGAACACATGTGACCCACTTGATCGGTTTGAACCCACGAGGTGTCCCACGTTTAAACCCGGAGTTTAACCCTCGGTTTCACCCATCCGGAATTATTTAGTCGCTTCTTCATTGTGGAACGCCACCACGACATAGGAATTCAAAACAATGTGCGACTTAAAATAGAATTGCAATTTTAAGCCTCTCGGGAATTTATTTATGGCCGGGGAACAGAAAAAAGTTTCCACTCGATCTCCTGCCCGAAGGTATTTCCACTTAATCTCCAAAAATAGTGATCACGAAAGCAGAGTTGCAATTTAGGTTTCTGCCCATCATGTGCTTACGTCACAGATCTGAATGGATTTATTGCGGTATTTTGAAAGTCCAAGGGGATAATCTCTATATCATGATTACTGATCGGAGTTTCTGGGTACCAAATATTTTGCTACACATTTTAGGACCCTATATATCCAGAAAATACTATGGCAGAGATGCGGGACGACTGAAACAAATTTGACCTATTAGTGTCGACAGATTTTTCCGTTTTACCTTTTTATTTCAAATGTTTTTATTTATTTAATCGATAAATACAAACAGTTTTTAAGTTACAGTTTTTAAGAATACAGATTATTAAGTGTATATTTTTCTTTTGTAATTTTTAAGATGTAATAGGCGTTAAGGGAGAGTTTCTCGCTCGAAGCAAAAATTAGCCTAGTATTTTGACGAATTATATTAGTGTGGAGGAATATCTAGACATCTAGACGGGCGGTCAGATAATGGCGAATTACTCGTTTCGGCGGTCACGTGCGGACTGCCTATTAGGTGTAATTAGGGGGACCCGGGACGTCTCTGCAAGGCCGGCATTCTCTCAGATTGTAACGCCCTTGTATAGTAAGTCTGAGCTTGTAATTTACGCTGGTCCGCAATTTGTAATTACCAATAGGTCGAGTGGGCGACGATGGAATGAACGAGTGTATACCGCGACAGGGGAGAAAGGAGAGCGTTATTTACCCCCGAACGGATTTGACTGGGAGAAACCCTTGGAAAGAAGTTCACAAATTCAACAGAAATGCTGCAAACTTTTAGCTTATCTCAATAAGTGATATGGCCGTCCGCTTAAGCGCTTCTGGAGGGGCGAGGTCTCTGAGGGGAGAAGTTGGTGGCAAATTAAGGTATTTTATGAGGCTTTGTTCGCCCTCCTGTATTTTTCCCCAACTGGTTTCAAGTTTCTAAACCGACTTCAACCGCCGGAACCGAAATTAAACCATAAATGTTTTTTCTCGCAAATTTACGCACCTTTGAGCTTTAATGGTGCATGTAATTAAAGCTCGCAGGGCTATTTTTTCTGTCGTTTAAATGCCGCAGCCACTTGTCGTTCCATTGAAGAAACCGCTTTCGGGCGTCCGTGATCGGAATCCCATTACACATTAGAATTGATTAGCGCATTCCAAACCAATTAGGAAGAAGAATTTATATATCTCACGTTACTCGTTGTCGAAAATAACTGAAATCCCACATTTACCGGTTTAATTAACGCTAAAAGATGAAAATATATAATTGGTCCATTATTATATATACAATGTAGTCTCTACGCCTAGCAAATTGCCATGTCTGTTATTATGTCCGATATTTAGGCATATAAATTAAACCAATGAGCTGTCGAATTAATCATATTTATTAATAGCAGATGCCTAAAGAATGCTACCGTGCTCACACGGCGGAGTTTATTTATTTTGACACTTCACCCGACGAAGGGCGAGAAGATTTATGTCCTTAAAGTATTTCTCACTTAAAATGGACTTGAGTTTTCGGCCTGAAAAATATATCGATTTTTCACGTCGTAAATATTCGGGGCTCTCGAGCCAACGTCAGCATGAAATATGCGACCGAGCGACAAAATTCCGCAATAAATAAACAAACTCAAAAAATATGACCGGATCTCGGAAGAAATCCGCTAACACTGAAATACGTCAGGACAATGTTCAACGTGGATAACTCAACCTCTTTGGTAACCCAGATGAAGACATCATGAAAATATACTCCGTTTCGATCTTCTTTTGTTACGATTGTATTACATAGAAATATGGTCCTAACGATGAAAGACAGGTTTCAGATAAACTCGTAATGCTACTGTTACGAATTAATGTAATCACAAAGGTAATGGCACACTTTTGAAATATATTTAACGGATAATTGCATATAAAACCGAAAGGCAAGAAAGTGGATTTGAAAATTATAATTGTTTAACTTAAAAATAATTCATTTAGGCATTGGTTCTTTTAATATATTAGTGTATGATGATACAAGTTCACTTTCATGCTACATTAGGACATGAAGGATTGGTCTTAACCCTTGAGGGGTTGCTAGACTTCGTACTTCAGCTAATGTCCTATTTTAACGCCTTCGGCAAATGGCCCATAACGAGAATTACGACCCGACTCCTATCCCACCTCCCACCCCACAGCGTTTAATTGAAATAGTTGAGAAGACGTATTAAAGAAAGACTACTCTTTCTTCGTTCTTTATTGGTTCGACTACGTTTTATATCCTTCCCTGGAGGCTTATTGAAAGACAGAATTAAACGTAAATTAAATCCCATTTGTCCTGAACTCCCTTCCTGTAAATTGGTCGGGTCCGTGAAGATTACGACTCCTCCGTACTGAAAACAATAAATCGAACTGGTGAACAGAAATTTAGGCGTTGGTAAAGCAGTTGGGAGGATAAATTGAACGCTTTTTTACTGCAGTAACAAACGGAATTAATGACGGGAATTACTATGCTCCGACTGATGGCGAAAACATTCTCTGTAAAAGGAAACGGCATTTCACTTTTTTATTAACATATTAAAGTCAACTTTGATTAGGATGGTGTTTTTTCCAGGTTATTTTTCTATTCATTCCATTATTTTGCTTTCATTGAGGTCGCTCTGATTTCCATGAATCTAAAGATCATAATCCATCTGTTAGAGTATCCGTACGTTTACTCCTCGTTCCCGGCATTTGTACTTTGAGTTGCATAAGTTTTCTCTTCCGCAATATTTTCCTTATTAAAATTTAATTCCGAATTTTCCTATTTAGATGACCATCGCCGGGCACGATAATATAAATTTCCAAAGATCCAGATCTTCGGGAGCGCATAAGCAGTTTGACCTTGCTGAAATGTGCGTAGCGGGCGGCGAAGGTGAACTTCTCGACATCGACGTTCCCCGGCCAATACGTAGCCAAATACACTTTGCGCACTGTATTATTTATTCCCTGGGGAAAAACGAACCTCCCTCCGTGAAAGGCCTAAAGGGTGTTTAACGTGCCGCTCATTAAAATTAATGGCTTACGAATCTCGTTTTCGCGGGTTATATATAGTCACTCTTTTTATTGAGCCCCAATCACAGCCAGATTTTTTTACTCATAATTATCCGCCACCGAATAAAAGAATTCGTCCCCGTTAAATATTCCCCCTCCAGTTCTGAGTCTGTGCCCTGGAATTGAATACAAGTGAGAATTCGCCTTTGTTAATTTTAAATGAACTCGCGTCTGAATGACGACATGAACCTGGTTTATACTTTTAAAATCCTTTAAAAATGGCAGCCTTTGATAATACTGTACTATTATAGTTCAGTACTGTGCTCTGTACATTAATAATACTGAATGTAAAGAGAGAAAAGGTTGCTTGTGATTATTGCTACATCCACTGAGGGTGAAAAACAGCTTAAAACAATAGAAAAGTAGACCGCACGGATGATGCTTTCTATTTTCATCTTGTTCACGGTGGACTACAACCATGAGAAAATAAATATGTACATCTCACGACTGACCGGTAGCGTGATGTACTAAAAGGACGCACTTATAAAGCATGTTCGACGTCTCTTTCCTCTCACCGCCTTACACCTGTAGAGTTAATGTGAAGGCGGCTGAAGTCAGGTGTGACGATTTAATATCACGCTGACAGGGCAGGCCGGGGCCGGGGCCGCCGGCCAAAAAACCTACCGCAGCCAACGCACACAAACGCACGGACAGAAAAAAAGAAATGAGAAAATGGGACATAATAATCGGGCGATGTCTTCAGAAGAAGTCGGCGGGAGGCGGTTCTTCTCAGGGGTGTTACACAATAGGTACCGTGACGGGGGCCCGCCGCTCTCAAATGGCGCTAATGCGCCCCGGACACGCGTCCTTTCGGCTCCCTAAACACTTCACGCAAACCACACCAGGAGGCAGGTCGCCTATAGTAAATCAAAAATTAAGTCCAGCCCTTTGAGTTAAAATTTAAATTAGCGCAACAGAAAATTGTCGAACCTATGCTCACTGCTTTATTATATTTACTTTTTGAATGCGTAATAACATTCTTAACTGAGAGATTGTAAACAAATTGGTTTTCAGCGCTGAACAGTTCAGTAGCTGCAAACTTGTGCCTATCCCCGTCATGAACAATTGGTCGAAGGTCGGACCTCTCTGAATGGGATTGGCGGATTGGCGTATGACTTTCGCCTTCTTCGGCCTATTCAGGCTGTGACTTCACTGACTAATAACCGTCCCGTTTCCAGCCCCATTATGCCTGATAGGCCGAGGTAGCCTTTTAATAGGCCGCCTCGGGAAAAATATCTTCATTATCTCCACAGGGGCCAAAACGCTACTTTAATCAGCGGCCAATTTAGGAATACTGCAATTTCGCATGACTCATACACATTTTCTCCATTCGGTTTATCCCTTTGGCCTTCGGCCGTCGATCATCGCCAGTTAGCCGGTCCGGGAGCTTGCCGGGCTGTAATGCGGCGGTCCATTTTAGGCAGAAATATTTTCATTATCGTCCGACCACCCGTACAGTGGAGACTAATCGTTGTACGGAACCATTAATAGGCACCCAATTATATCGTAATTAGTCTACAGTCGATGACTAGTGAGTATTTCCGCTTTCTTCGCTCAGCAGAATTTTGTACAACCGGCCACAGAATACTTGTAATGTTAGGAACGCCTGACTATAGTCAACATTAAGTAGACTCAGATATGGATGGAATTTACAATATTGCCTGACTGTTGCTATTGTGGTATTTTATGGAGGTGTTACGAATACCTCAGCCACTAAACCCTGAAACCGTTACGGTGGCTACTAAACCCAGAAATTACATAACGTGGCCCAAAAGTGGATTATGTTAATTATTTGAACCAATGAAATGATTCATTTATAAGTTTGTGAATGTTTCTATGTCACAGTGTAGAGATGTGGGAAAATTGACCGGAAGTAATTGCCGATTGTATTCCGTCGACCTTCTGAATTTGGCATGATTCCGATTGAACCGTTTTATAATAAAACACGTAGGAGTTCGATTAAGATTCCAAGGACTGTCGCCATGGAGCCACCGAGGCTTATCAGATTCCTGTTTTGGATGTTGGTCAACTGGAAAGAGCCGGTGATGATATCTATCATGCCAGTTCGGCGATCGACACATAGAAATGGCCTCTGACATCAAAGAATAATTGAAATACTGTCTCGGAGTCATTCAAATTATTATTTCATTCCGAGAATTCACCTCTGGAATGTGATTTGAAATACAGTTCGGCATTATTTAAAATAATTATTTAAAAAAAATTATTTGGAATAGACAGTTGTCTTAAATTATTTATTTCTTATTGATGTTAAGTAATTTCTTATTGAAATTACCGCTGTTATGTATTTTGGTTCGTATAAGGTAAGCCAATCAATTTTATGCTACTTCTGTATATTAAATTCCGTTTTAGGTCGTTTTCTCAAATTATAGTGGTTTCTTGGAAATAATACAAGTAGGAACTATTGATTCGGGAAACTTCGGCATTTTAAAAAATAAGGCAAAGAAAATATCATTATAAATTACTGATACATACTCGGATGTGGAGTTCATCATAATTTGCGCAGAATGAAATTTCAGATTTAAAGGACATAACATAAAATTAGATTAAGAAGCGTCAACTTATGTTCAAAGGGTGCTTTGGCCATCTAAAACTAGTACTTGATGTGGAGCCGGTTCATGTGTACCCCCTTCCTCTCTTGATCCATTTCTTCAACCCTGTCCTACTTCCTCGCAGCAGTTCATCTCTCTCTCTCTCTCTCTCTCTCTCTCTCTCTCTCTCTCTCTCTCTCTCTCTCTCTCTCTCTCTCTCCGTCTAACTCTATCAATCTTTTTCTTCTCATCAATGAGCGGGCGCCAACGACTCCGTCCTAAGCGCTGTTAAGAATGATTAATTCCTTCCGGGGGCACTGAGTTCTGTACGGGTATTCGGGTCTTACACGTGACTGACATCGGCAATACCGGTAACCCGGTGATTTACGCAGGCTCACAATGAACCTTGTCCGATTAACCAAGGGGCTTGTAAGCTTCCTTCTACCCCTCGCCGGTCTGGTTTATCGCCATCATTTGGCTTGAGAACCAGCGGTGCAATTGATAAGGACGACAGATTGTTTCAGTTTTATTGGTACTTTTAATTAAATCCGTACTAATTCGCTTTAATTAACCCATGCAGCTTACATCAACCCGCATGGTTTTAACGGATGGTCATAATGATAACGCTAAATTCAGATGGCAACAATCAATTACAAGCAATATGTTGGAATTAAATAATTCTGACATTTTCGTTATAATAAATTACCTATTATTGAAACGTATTAAATAGTATGAATTACATCCTTTAAAATAGACAGAGCTGTTTAGTGTTAGAAATTAAAAATAAGAGGAAGTTATGGAGGATGCCATGAATTAATTAATGACATAACGAAATAATAGAGTAGGTCAATGACAACCTAAAACTGCTTAACGGATTAAAACCGTTAGATATATGTCCCGAATTGTATTATAAAGCAGCAGACAATTATAATTTATTAATATCCCCAATTATTTTTCTCTCTAAGATGCTTAGTATAGGTAAGTCGGAAGTATTTATAAATTTACTTCCCGTCCGCTCGCCTCTCAGACTTCCATCATCGCTTAATACATTAAAAAATCGGTTATCTCCAGGATGAAAGTCTGCTCTCCCCGCTTCGATGTTATATTTAGATGAATAATGCTCCACTTTCTCCCTTCGCTCTTATCTTGGTGCTAAAATCCCGAGCTTCGCGCTTAAGAGGGTCCCCGACCTTGTTCCGGGGGTAGCTTGGTTTGGTTGCTTTTCATTTTTTTATATCGGTTTCAAACCCAAAGGAGCTCCGGTTTTACGGCCGATGGGAGGGCCACGTGTTGCTCGGATTAGCGCGGGCCACTTTGGTGTGTCGCGCGGCCCGTGCTTCTCATCCGCGCAGCCCTGAAAATATTGCCCAATAAAATCTTGGTGAAGACCAATTTTTCTTTTTTCCCCTCAGTGAAGGTATTAACGGTTCCCCCCTTTGGGTCCATTTTTTCTTCCAGCAATAGACCTGGCTTTTCTCCAGACTAAGACTTTAAATCGGGCATTATTATTGGGAATTTTATTGCTTTAAGTAGTGTTATCCAGCCTGCTGGGATTCGTTAAAGTATTCACCAGGAGGGAAAAATGTGATCGGAGGCCGATATTCCCTAACGTCCGCATCTGAAATACAGTATACGTAATACTTCGGTTCACAAAGCGGGGATACTGGTTAAATTTATGACCGAACCAGAGAGTGGAAGTAGGACATTTGTAGAATTAAATCATTACATTATTACACGATACCTAAGACATAGTAATTCTAAAATATGTACTGGAAATCTAATGATATGAATAGGACAAAATATTTTTATATTACATGTTTATTCTTACTTGGCTGCACTTTAAATTATCATTTGAGTAACAGAGAATTTTTAATAAGTACTCAGAATAGTAAATCTCTGTAGGAAACTGTATACTTGCATAGAATTATTGTCACTATTTATTTTTCATTTCCGTTAACAGAATTTTTATCGTCGATTTGTTTTTAAGCTCCACGAATTTTCAGAAAACAATAACTCAAGCGATTGCGGTGGATTTTCCCGCTGATGAGCAAAAGTTAACAAAACAGGCCGCCGGGAGGGAAGGCCCCATAATGAATTTCAAATTAATAACCGAAGTTGAGCCATTAACTAAAAATAATCCCCGTTTGTTGGGCTCGGCGGTCAACTAGATATATGGGGTCCAAAGACAGTTCGCTTCGCGCACCGCTCAGATTTATGGCAGGACCAAGTTCCGGAACCCGCTCCCACTTATAAATTACACCAAATTAACCGTAAGCGCCTAATAAGCGTTGATGGAGAATCAATCGCTGCATCCAAACATAAAACATCCAGAAACTTTAATAAGTGCCACAGAGATATTTTAGAAGAATGCTAATCGGAGATTAGTGCCCTTTCGAAAGTATTTTCTCCTCTGTAGTTCATTAGTGAAAAATGAGTTCGGCTACAGAATTTTGATTCAACACTTCGTGATCCAATTCGTAAGCCAATTTTCTTTGATATATTTATAAATTATATTATATACTGAGCTGTAATTAGTTATAGTTTGGTGGCATATAATTCCTAAGAAGTATTCTAAAGGAAATATAATGTTGTCTCAGCGTATGAAATTCATAGTGTCTAATTCCAGTCGGGTTAAAGTATTAAACAAATTAATTTGGCTGAAACAATAAGAAAATTGTGATCCAAATCTCTCCTTGTCTTTCCACGTTGCATTACTCGAAGTTATTACTGCAGAGAATTGTTTGCTGACACACGAAGATATAACTGCATGCCAGACGGGTGATTCGTCACGGGCTGCAAGAGCATTATTGTATGTTTGTGTGTGTGTGTCTGAAGTGGGGGTTTGGAAAATTGAATTCGCCCATCTGTGAAAGCCGGTTCTGAGAATCGTAAAGCATCCTCTCTGCTGCCACCGCCCTCCCAACCCTTCACCACACTTTGTAGGCGTGACGCGGTTCTCGAAGCCTGAGCATGACGGAATGTTCCCTCCTCAACTTCCGAGTATTTGATGGACCCATATGCCCGTCTAGTTATTTGGAGATATATTATGAAATCGCGACTGACACAGTGGAATATAAACAGTACTGAAGGAAAGTACTGACCAGTCAAATTAAGAAAAAATCAATTCTGGTTTCATCATAATTGGTTGAATCATAATTTTTAATTCCTCACATTTGATTCAACTACATACTCAATTATAATTTAATTGAATGACATTTTTTTGAGCAGTATTCAGGTTAGCCCTTTGAACCGCACATTTTCAAATGTTTCAAGATACCCATACTCAAAATATGACTGTATATAAACGTAGAAAATCCTTCGAAGCACTTTATGTGTGTTATGTCTAGAACAACAAATATGTAAATATCTAACTTGATTGAAACGATTTTTATAAATTAAGGATTCGGAATACGCTGGACGACGCTAGCGACTAACCGAATATACTGTTGGTGAGCCAAAAGAATGATCCATCAAAATTATAAATGTGAGTTGATTACATTACTTAAGAATATGTATATATATATATATATATATATATATATATATATATATATATATATATGCACGAGTTGTAATCCCCTAAATGCAAAACATTATTAATTTAAGAGTTTTAAAAAGATAACTTTGAGCCGATGGAATCGTGCAATTTTCCGCGGTATGGTTAATATTTTCAAAGGAAAGTAAATTAATCCGGGAAAAAGCATAAAGAAAACTAGAAGCAAATATTTTTAAGGTCGTAACATTTTAAAAGTATAACTGGGTTTAATTTTTCAAGGGAATGAGCCGGACACCCCCATCTAGGGGCGAGACCCAACTGTAAAGGTTGAGCCGTCATCACTGTATTGAGGGCCTTTTGTAAATTATTCCCCCTTTTCTGTCTTTACTCCTTTTGAAGGATATTTGAAATAAAGGACTTTCCGCTGAGCCCTTTGCCTTTTGTACGCTGCACTGGCAAAAGGTTCTTTTGTTAAAGTTTTCACCTGATAGAGGCCTTTCTCTTTATTTTGCCTCCCGCTAGTCGGCTTGTCCTTTGCGCTCAGGTACTTCACAGTGAATCCTTCAGACGCTTCAACGACAACCAGGCGTTAGCTTAATTCGGTGATGTCGGGTGTGTCATTATTCCAGCCTTAATGATGTATAAGGACGATAGAAAACTATCTTGTTTTGTGTTAGAATTCTCTTTTTTACATTCTTAATTGGTGGTTCATCGTAATTATCTCTACAGCTGTAAAATATATATGTTACCTACGTCCGTATTCTGCCTGAAATATTCTAAATATAGATGAATCTTTTATATGTGTCTTCTGCTACTGTTAGATGCTGGTTAATAGTGCATAACAATTATAGTAGAAACTTGCTGAACTTCTTTCGGGAATTGGTCAAGGCGCTAATAATGTTGGTCCCTATATTCGCGTTAGTTTTAAAAACCTAACAATAAATTGTAGGTTTAGGAAAATAGGATCTTAGTGATTTGCTGTCCCGCTTATGACGAACATCATATATACTGTTTTAGAGAATGATTAATCAATATTAAGTGCTTCTGACTTACAACTGGTTACGTACACAATTATCGTGGCCAATTCAAATGTTCTACGTTGCTATAAACGAGCCATGATTATATGATCGTCTCTGTAGTTAGCAATGCATTTCACTTCAAAGTTCTCCTGTCAGTTGATTGGGGTTTTTTTTTGTCAGGGAGCGTTTTAGGTTACCATTCAAGAGCAGGAAGTTAGTGCCGGTCTGCGGCTGCGAGGTTGGGTTACGGCCCATTTGTCGAGTAGGGGTAGTGCGTTGACACGGAACACGGGAGAGAAGGGAAGAAGGGAGCCCCTAGTGGTGGGGGATGGCCAGGGAGGGTCTCTGTTATTGTTTAGACTGCCCAATGTCAAATGCTGTTGGAGTGTTTAGTTTATCTCGTTGCACGCGCACGAGCACACGCCCGTTTCGAAGCCCACACACGCTCAGGGGCCCACTTTGTAGAGGGCCTGCACCTCTTCAAGCCACCGTAAATACACGTTTCAACGAACACATCTGAGACAGTTGGTAGAGAGGGAGACATTCTGTAAACTCGATCGTCACCTCCATTACAAGTATAACCATTTGAGTTTATTTTATCGCACACATTATGATATGTACAGAAAGTGTCAAATCATTGGGGTCTCTAACCAAAAGATATACCGGTCATACATTTCTGTTCTAAAAAGGAGCAGTGAAAGTCGAAACTATTAAATGCTCTGACAAGGGAAGCACCGATTCCTCTCTGAACTCTTCCTATTGCTTCCACCTTCTATACATTAGAAGTTAGATCTTCTTGGGTCGTTTCAGCTTCGGCGAATCAACAAGTAGTTGTTGAATCATACATAGCACAAGTGCCCCTCTGTCTGCCGAACGAAATTTCCTTCCAGCGGTTGGTTTCAGATTTCGAGTGTAATTTCTGCCTATATTTTTACTATTAGTTTCTTCGGGTGGTGCTGGTTTTGGATTAAGTGTTAGAAAAATGTATTCTCAATCCCAAAATTCCAAACTGCATAAGAACGCTCATTTCAACGGCCAATAATGATTGTATTAGATGCAAAACTCACTAAAACTCGCTGACTGATCAGTCCGGTTTCCCCATACACTTCTACATACATAAGCTGAAGTATTGTTTTTTATTGTAATTACATATTTTACATAATATATTGAATGAACAAGTAATTCTATTAATGATTCACAATTAATTATTCTTGTTGTTTCATTTCTTGGTTGTACTGTGTCTTCTGTGCTCGTTTTGATGTTCATCTACGTGTGTAGCTTATTATTTCGCCATATTTCTCCAACATTTGGTGACATGTTTGCGACACTTCAATACCGAACGGGGACAACACTCCAAGGGAAACCCGAATTGTGATGGGGGGGGGGGTATCGACTTGGCGTGTAGCAGCCGACCGGTTTTTTAGAGCGCTCGAAAGCTCATTTTTACAGGTTTTTCGGAAAAGAAACCCTGCACCTGACAGATTCACGAAATTACAACTCGGTACACCGTACGACGGCTGAGAGGCTGTAGGAAGGTCCAAGCGGGGCTTGCGAAGAGCATTAAAAAACCAATTCGTTAGTGGCCCTAAAACCATTACGCAATTTACGGGAGAGGCATCGAACTATAAAACGATAGATAGGCCGGTACCGTTATAAGAGGGACGGGCTACCGGTACGGCATAAGGGAGAGTCGGTAAGTTATGCTAATTCTATCGATTTGCATAAGTCAACAAGGGCCTAGAACTTATACCACCGCGGAATAGGGGCTCCAGATAGAAAAGGATAACCGTGGGCTCTCGTTTTTTTCTCTTTATAAGAAAACATAAATGTTCACAACACGGAACACAGTTTTAGTCTGGCTTCAATTTTTTAAATTCTTAATTATGCGTTAACATGCTTCAAGTGAGATTCATAGTCTGTACGCATTAGTGTCGCGCTCCTATGTTAGTGGGGGCTTAATGGGCTCCATCAATTTGATAGTCAACACAATTTCGACTGATTTCACTTTTGCCTTTTGGGAGAGGGGAATCGACTTTTATTCAAGAAGTGAAACGAACCGGACAAAAGGTGCGGGACCTTTGTGAATTCAACAGCCTCAAAATTAGGGTCATTCAAAGCCAATCATTTATAATTTTCACCTTTATAAGGAGAAAAAAATAACAGCCTTAAAACGAATGGTCGACTTGTGGCGTAACTTAACTCGCCATTTTTTAAATATACCCAGCTTTCGATTTTGTCGATGATACGATTCTCGTTTATTTACATGTCGAAGGCATGATTTATAAATTCAACGGAGAATTTAAGATTGGAAGTACTTCATTACGCAGTTATTCGTTAGATCTGGTGTCGAAAGATACCGAGGAAAGTATATATAATTCAAATCTATTTCTATATATTCGTTTGTAACCATTCATAAAAGTACAATGCAACGCATAATTGTGTAAAATTGAGTCTTTTTCAATTCGTTCGACGACAAGTTGAATATTTAACTTGTCGCTAATTTAGTTGACAGTTATAGCTCAACCGCATCAGTGCGGTTTGTTCCTAGAAGTAAATTAAGTCACCATAATAAAAAAAAATCATCCATGATCTGTCCCGGAAATTGACCCAGCGCTCAGGCGGCCAATGATGTCAGTCTTTTGCTGCCGCCCACTTACATTTCGAAGAAAGAGTGGAAACTGTCCCGGAAATGTATGCCTTCCAAATTCGTGTCTCATTTTCCTCCTTCGTAATACCAATTTAACAAGTTGCCATAAATAAACGCAACCTGATCATCTCTTGGAAACCTTAACGTATTTATCAATTCAATATTTACTGTAGCTTCATCTCATCTTTCAAGAAATTATCAGGCCTCAACCGCCTGTTGACAGGTAACATATCTCGGCGTCCATTTCTGAAATATCCGTTTGATAATGGGCTCTATCAGGGTCGCGAAAGGAGATCGTATACGGCATAAGACGGGAATGTAAATGAAGGCGGGGCCTCTGGAAGTCTTTGGGTTGGCGTGTATTTTGCGCAATTGTCGAGGCCTCCAGACGCCGTTCTTCGGTCCAATTATGTTGGCGCCCGTGCACAACCCCCGTGTAACTCAGGCCGCAACTGATCCCTATCGCTTTGATGTTCGCCACTTTTAATTGGCAAGGCTACCGTCGTGTCAAATGCTAATTGACCGCCGTTTATGTTAATACAGTTTATATAAGGTAAATAGCGCTAAAATATTTCCAGGCCCATTATGCGCGATGTATTTGATATTTTTCAGCGTATAATCAGGACCCTGTTACGGGCGATTTTTATCGCGATAATGACTTAATATTATGGCGAACGACTTTATTTTTCGAATTTCCGGTGACCTAAAAAAGGAGGATGTTTCGAAAGCTTGTGAAACACCCTTGAAAATAGCGGAATTTTATGTCGTGAAAACGTAACGAGGTGGAGTTCTCAATTCAATATTGACGGCATTTTTTCTTCTAACTGGCCGACTACTCGTCTACCGACTTCTACTCTGGCTGAATTATTTTTAGCGTTAACTCACTTTACTCCATTATCTTAAAATTTTCAGAGACCATAACTTCCATTCTAGAAACCTTTGGAGATTTCTATTTTTTGTTGTTATCGTCTTTCTATCTGTTTGCCTCTCGAATACATTTATATAGCACGAAGGATAGACGATAAAAGAAAATGTGAAACTGAAAGTTCAAGGAGTATTATCCTTTCACTTATTTATTTTGCTGCTAAACCAATTACCTACTTCCTGTGTTTCTTCATCTATGATAAGTAATAAAAAAGTGTAAAGATTTAATTCGTCTCTTTTTTTTCTTTCAGGTAAGTTCGTGTTAATTTTTCGTGGGTGGATCAGTGGAAATTCAGGTAATTCATATGAACTTTCTTCATATTCAGTTCGTAGAAATATGCAGTTGATAAAAATTAATGCTATCGGTAATTGCAACTAGCTATTTATTTTTTCATGGTAAACTAGAAATCTGATAAAACTAATCTGATAAATAAAAATTAACAATAAAAAAATAAATTTGTTATAAGGAAAACATCGCAGTTGACATTTCCGTCTTAACACGAAGTTAAATGAGTCTTTTCCTCTCACTTGACCACATGATAGGAAATGCGAAGTTTGTAAATGTTATTAATTATTCAATTCGAAAAATCTCACCGCGGGCTCAAAACCGCAATAGTGGGCCGTTTGGGTTTCCGCATGTGGGCGTCCAACAGGTTGTTGTAATCGTTGAGGAAAAGTACGACGATCGGAGGTCGCCAACGGATATACCACGACGAAAATTACCGACACTTTTTGACAAAAGTTGGGTCTTTTCGTATAATACCACCCTGAGAAAGTATTATTAGGACCTGAACCGCGTCTTACCAACAGACCGAAAGGAGATCACAGACTCACAGAATAAACGTAAAATCAAGATGAAATATCGTAGATGGACAGCGCCCGTAAACATTATTCTATATCACTGTACAAAAGTACTAATTAAAATGAAATAATATTTTTTCTTTATGTCATCTTAATCTGGGTTCGACATACTGCACGTACATCATTCCTCCGAGAAATTTCCTCAATTTATTTCCTGCAATATTGCAAGAGAGGAGAAATAAAATACGCCACCATTTGAGATACATATTAATTATTGCAAGATAAGGATGTGTTTAATAGAGCTCATATCATATGCATTCCTCGTCATACCACGGACTGAAATGATTGGAAAATTATTACAGAATCGGTATCCTATTTTTGTTGTGGTAAACTTCTAGTTGTCTGTCAACCATGACCGATGCTTTTTATTTCGTGACTATTACTATCGTAACACTGCAACTTAAAACCGTTTGATAGATACAACCGGACAGATTGAGGACCTACTTTTCTTCAGCAATTATTCTGTGCTCGTCTGGGCCCGAGATGGGGCAACAGGTTGTATAAAAGAGGGAGTCCTCTTATAAGGGGAGGAGTCCTTTCATCCAGTTGGCACGGGACCAAAACAAGAGACGGCGGCTTTTACCAGAGCTTTCGATGCCCGCCATCCGTTTCCAAATGGCCATATGTCAGTACCAGAATCCGGTGTACGAATCCGGAGACGTGGCATTTAGATTAGCCAAATCTGTCGTAACGATTTCTCTCGATTTAAACTCATCTTTTGTTTTCTTCAGATGTACGTACAATATTCACGTACGATATTCCCGTTCATTTCATTTCCACATGCTTGCGTTTCAGTATCCTCACTAGTCAATCCAAACTAGTTTGGGGCAACAAATAAATGAATCAGTATTTTTGCATACATTTAAAGGATAAGTATTCTCGCTTCAGTTAACACTATTTTACTTATCTATGTATCTAGAACTTTGGAGTGTCGAAGGCAGCGCGAATAATATTAATAATGATCGTGTTCTCAAATTTAAATAACTATTCTGAAACCTGTCTAGCTACAAACAAGGTTGCTAAATAAGAGAGTTCCAACAGGCTCCTGTCAGTGATTATCGAAATGTTGAATAATATAACAGTATATTATAAATGCCGATATTTTTTCAGATTACTGTTAGAAAATAATATGTAAGAAAGAGTCCTAAATCCGCAGCCCATATAGGATAGGAAAAATAAATGTTTATCAACATTTATGTTGCATATATTCCGGTATTGATGAAGCCCGTATTTGTACCTGGACATATTAATTTGACGTCTGATGAAATTCAACACGGGTTCAAACGCGTTTTGTATATGACATGTCGCACGGATATTGATATAATCTAGTCATTCACCTCGAAATTGTTTTTCTTTTACTTTCCTCTCTGAACTCGTGTCGGAAACTGGACGCTTGGCTTTCTCCTGCAATCCAATACTCCATGGTCGAGCATCCGCGTTCAACGTTGGTGGGCGGGACGTCAGCGTTTAACGCTGTGATATCACCTATGTCTGTTCTATTATTAGTGGCATTGTTCGTTTTAGTCAGTAGGCCGTTGTCACTAATAGTTATTGAACCCCTGGAATTCATAAGATTGGCGCAACGGTAGCCGGTAGCCATTGCATTCAATTTGCGTCCTTTCACTTGTGTCGACGTAAGATTTCAGTCGCTGCGCATTCAATTACCCGCCACGAACCGGCCCCTACGCCGTATAAAGCTTCAACTTAAACTCCCTGCAAATATTTAACACCGACCCGCACGCAGTAATCGTAAAAGTAACTCTGATCGAACCATTAAGTCAGCGGCGGAATGCCAAAGCACGAGAGCCTGCAATCAAACTTAGTCTAGGCACGCACTAAAAAGAGAAATAGGATTGGCCTATATTTTCCTGACATACCAAATATAAAAGTTTATTGAGACAATTACTAAAGTGTGAACATTGCTAGTCCGTACACTGACACAATAACGGTGTTGCATATTTATTTGCCTGCAACCATTCCCATAATGGACACTCCATGTATGAAACCACTTAGGTTACGGAACTCCAACAATTTAATTATCATTTAAAACAATGTCGGCTGGTGTGGATTAATTATTAATTATTTCTTGATTATGTTATTCGGCTTTGACACCATATAATCAAAGGTTGGTCCTCAACTCGGGCGAGTAATTGAATTGCCAATTAGTTGAGGCACAAGGCCTATATTGGCGACTCCGTTTGAGCATCAAACAAGGATTAGATCCACTTTAACTGGCAGGAAGGAACCTTCTGAATAGTGACTTGCTACCCGCATACGCGTATTTAACGGATGTATTCCCAGGAATAGTTGCAGACTCTAAAATGACGTTGGCTATAATATGGTTTGAAGTCCTCGTCACCGTCAGTACTATTCCGGGTACTAATGCAAAAAAAAGGATTGATGAACCTTCCAGTGGCTTTGGTGATTTCACCCTTTGACGGTGGAACCTCATTTCAGTGTTCCATAATGTTTAGTTTAAGCGCATATAACCGCACTGACATCATTCGTTACCTTATTTTATACAAATACCGACTCCGTTTAAGTAAGGTTCCCTAACAGTACAATGGGATGAGCGATGTGCCCAATATTCAGGCCCCGGAACTTTCGGTTGGTCGACTACCCTACATCCAATATGAACCTGGAAGTTGTACAATTTGTCGATTAACATTGAAGTTCGCTAGTCACGCTCGCTGCACCGGTTGGTAAATATAGTTAATGAGCATTGATTACAGAACGGCTCTGGACATTGATGTTTGATGAAAGCGAGCGGGTGGGCAAGCAAGCCAACTGAATTTGCAAACAGTTGGCTACATTATCGACATCGGATCACGTCCAGCTCATTTATTTATGGGAATAGTGGTAAACACCTTTCGATTGTTTATGGCATCCTTGTGGTAACACAGACATTAATTATATTTTTCGTACTCAGTATCATTGTGAAATCTAAACTCTCAATTTCACCTGGAGAAGGGTTGAGATAAAAATGTTGTCCACTCCTAATTTGGAATGGGTCCCGCTATGAATCTGAAAAATTTCACCTCATGAAAGCCGATAAATCTCCAGAAAATCCGGGACGAATATTTATCGAATATTTATTTATAGCAACGTGATAAATTTTATGCGCGCGGATGTAATTTGTACGAATCCCCTAGATAAGGCCTGGCGGCCTTCGAGGTCTCCGTCCAACCGGTTTCTAACCAAGGGGGAGAAAGAAATTCAAATTTTTCTAATTCTAATTTATATTTCGGTAGATCGTATAAATATCGATAAAACTGTATAATACGAGTGCGAGTAACCTATTTCCTAGTCTTCTGAAGTCGTAAACTGGGATAACGTACGTCGTTTGGATTCTTCACGATAGCATCTCGGCTTGATTAACGTGAGGGCCCTTTGACCATTTGCACTAATGCCCGATTCAGATATTCATCGATGGAAATTATTTCCATAAACAATTTAGCTTCTAGGATGTATGTGCCGGTGGATTTATTTTTATGTCCGCGATTCTAATCTATTAGATCAGATAACAGTTTTCTCGCTACAGACTTGCAATACTGGTTTTCAATTAAATCTGGCCATATGATTTTTTATTGCTTCTCACAAGGTTTGGCGGTGACTTTTTCAGAGTTTCTATCGCGGCAAACGAAAACACAGTTCTTGGGCTGTCCGATAACGCCGAATATTCGCAAATATAAAAGACGAAAAACGCAAAAATACACTATATAATGGACTCAATAATCTGTTTTAAAAAGAAATATTGATATTCCTTCCAGTTTGGGGGAATTTCACTAATGAAATTTTGGAAACTCGTTTTGAATCTCGATATTATTTAAGTGTAAATATTAATACACTCGGAGAGAGCCAAAGCAAATTCATGCGTTGCCTCTAATTGTATTGTCCGTTGCGATACAATAATATCATTCAGCTGGTGAAACACTAAATGGGCGGCCTGCATCGTTAAAGGTTAAAGATCAAGAGGAGAACAAATCTCGAACGGGGTAAGCCTCTGAGAACTGAGCGGGGCGGTCGGTACGATTTGTTAGCCGATGTTTAATTGCGACAATTAATGGGGGACAGAGGCCGCCTCCCAGCCGCTTGGCATTCGCTGAACAACTTCTCCCCTTTCCGCTATCCCACGTCCAGACTCTTTCAGCAATGAGAAAGTGCTTATTTAATTGAATGATTCACCGTTGAGTTCCGTTGTTTGGAATCCGAGTAATGCGGGCTAGAAATACAAATATTAAAAAACAAACATTGTTAGAATCGTAATACAATTCACATTCAAACTGATTGATTAATATCCGTGAATAAATAATTATTACGCCATTATTATAACGCTTTTAATTGTAAAGATTAATTAGATCCGACATAATTATTAATTAAATTTCATGCGTTTTAATCACAGAACTCGACCTATGAATCTTAGAATGCTTTTATGGCCACGTTCAAAACTTAGAGTGCTCTTTTCGGTCGTCATTTATATCCGGTAGGCTTTTATTATTAGCCCTTCATGAATTGTGTATGCCTCGTTCGAATTCAATGGAGATCTATGCATAAGTGTCATTCACCGATTGAAAATCTGCCAACAGGCACACAGTCCGTGCGTGATACCTCGATAGGCTTTCGTAGCACAGATTGTTCGTACAATGGAACCTACTTCTGGACACCTGCAGATGTCGGAATAACCGCCAATAAACATTCCATTCCGCTCATGCAATCGAATATCTCGGCCCGTCCCATTTACATATCTAGGAAAGGTCTCGTTGTAGGCGATAGGCGCGTGGAATATTCTAACGGATGAAATTCTAAGGATCGGGACCCGTATTCATTTCGGGCAATCGATCCTGAGCTACGCCCTTCACTTCAGTTGTAGTTGAGTCGAAAATCTCAGCTCTAATTAGCCCCAATTCGATCGTCCGTCCAAAGGCCGCTGTCGGGTCTGCCCATCCGGATTTGTACCGTAAAAACGCGGCCTGCACCGCCGACTGACTGGCATTAATCCATGCCCGCCGGGATTAATTGGGTTGGACGAGAGTACAGGGACGAATGTAATTAGTCAAATAATGGAAGGAAACAATGGGCAGGCGTCAGCCCTTCAAAGGGCTCCACCTAATCACACTCGCCCGTTGACTAATTGAAATTTTAGCCGTCGCATAAATATCAGTCGGTGATTTTATCGGAAAATCACTTTCAAAAACTTTCTCCAACGGAGTCATAACCGGAAAATGTTGTTGGTGACAGGTTCATATTTTTAGATATTTTAATATTAATTTACATTGTTTCTTAATTATTATATTTTTACCCTTATTAGAAATTTTATGTGCTTGAATTTGAAACCAAATTGTCAGCTAATATTAAACTTAGAAACACTATTTATACTTTAATTAACAATCTGGGCCTTCTATACATCAAGCTATGGTGCAAAAAATTATATATATATATATATATATATATATATATATATATATAGCGTTGCATAATTAAGCTTTAACTTTTCTTACGAACAATTACCGATGTAGATGATTTTTCAGAAAATAATGGAGTAATTGTAGAACTAAGGTAATGACACAAATCTAGTTCAGAACAAGTTGTAAAATTTGAGAATTGTTGAAGTCCTATAAGAGTAAAAACGTTTAACCGCATTGCATGCCAGGACACTAAGTAATACGCTGCCAACTCGGTGCGGCATTAGGAGGGCAAATACACGTGGCGCCCAAATTGGGTTACATGGTCAGTTTAAGTATTTCAAACAGCCGCTCAATTAGTCTTCATTATTCTGATTGGTTTGCTCCGCCAATTTCAAAACCTTTTTTTCCATTAGAAAGGATCGACCGCCCAGCGTGGGATTCCTGCCCTGACCGTTTTGAGAGAGCCCTCCCCTTGTCTAATCGCGGATTTAATAAGTACTGTAATTAATAAGCCTAATTATATAGGCTTTCGGACCGTTCTTTTATCGTCCCATACATATATGCTTCCGCTTGTAATTTGTTATGTCTTTATCTTTTCTGAATCGAATAACCGCCCTCTTTCTTTTCTTTTAGAATTGAATATTTATAATTATTGAATTTCATATTAAGACCTATTATTTGAGTTGGCTAGCGTGTTAATTATGCTAATAGAGTTTAGTAATAACTGGCGATTGCGGCCCTTTAGGCTGCAATGAATTACGATGTATAGCCGATGTTCTAAATGTTTTAAAACTATTTAAATTACTACATTTGTAGTAAAACTTTTTCATACTTTTAATATTCTCCGTTGGAAAAGGATAGCTGAATCCTTTGCCTTAGCTCTGGATATAACTACATGTCTAGACAAGTGTCATGGACGCCGCCAGAAGTTAAATATATCAAATCGGGTAAATTTATTGGTCTATAACGAATCTAAATTGTAAGGCGATTAATTCTGACCCAAGAAATATGATATCTGCCTCTAATAATTTAGAAATAATTGTCAAATATTTCCCCGAAACTCCCAATGGTGGGACACTCCGAATCGGAGTCAAAGTGTGACCGAAATAAATGTTCGGTCGTTCCGATTTTCGACACGTTTCAGGATCCTTACTCCAGATCCTAACGCCATATTTTTAATTTGGCCATTTTCTTTTTCTAGTCGGAATTCTATTTAGACCCGGGGGGGGGGGAACAGGCATTCCACGTACAGACGCTTCTCGAACTAGGAATTGAGTTATTTCTTCGGAAAACAATTTTGATCTCACCAGGTGATAATATTAAGATAATGGGTCATATAAACCTAAGGGGTTTCCCTAAGCATTACATAAAGAAATATTCTACCTCCGCGATTGTTTCTCATTTCATAGGCCCTAATGAATTCAACCTACCCGAACTTGTTGTGGCTTTCTAAGTTAATTAAAAAAAAATTCGCACATCGATACAACTGAGTTTGACATAATTATATTATATTATGTTATGACAGGTTCGGTCATATTCTCTGGCTAATTGCAATACAAAAACGGGGCGCTAACGTATTCATTGCTCTTGCACGAAAGTAAAAATGATCCGGTCTTCCCTCACAATTTGTAACCGTAGGTAGTAGAATTGAAACGTGTGCCTCCACGAGTAATTGGGGACGATGTCATTTTCGGGCCAGAAAACGTTTCCGGAGGATGTCCAAGAGTGGGACGCTGTGACCCGGCATAAGAATTCAAAACATTTTTGCCCTCGTCCCCTGTCCAACGCGTTATCTTCGGGCCTATCTCTATCTGGGTTTAGGTGGCAGACAGTTAGGTTACCGAAATGAATATTAATGCCCGTCGGCCGCCGGCGGAGCGTCGCTTTAATTGGCCGGATTTTCGGCCTCGACCTGTCGCCAGATAAGCGCCCGTCATAGCACCGCTTCCGCCGCCCCCTCGACTATTACCATAGAACACTTAGCGCCAGGAATTTCCATTTATGCGCTTGTCTTTTCTGAAAACGAATACAGTATCATCTGTGCCATAAATATCTGGCTTGCGCTTAGAACACTCTACATCATTTGTCCAGTATGACGGAGAATACAGAATTTTTTGTTTTTAAATTTTATATAAATTGTATTAATATGAATGAATCTAACCATCTAAGCCTATAATTTATCAACAACCTACCATATACAGTTTTGAACTGGCCTATTATAATATTATGTATCCGTTGAAATTCTCATTTCACGAGTTCATTATGAATTAATTTATGCCTTCGAATCGTTTCCAACATTAAATGTTCAACGGCTATGACCAAATGTTAAACCAATACTATGACGGTCCCTTGTCATAGTATTGGTTTGAACAGATGTTTATTGAGCCCACTCGTTATAGAAAGAATCCACCTACTTTCCTTCCAGGCGCGAAGGCATTGGTGTTGACAAAAACAACTCTGGCCACGCGTGTAAATATTTAAGTAAAAACCTCCATGCCCACATGTGAACATTTGTTTCCAAACCAGTTAATAATTATTTTATGTCATAATTATTCTTTTATTTACGACCATTTTTTTATCTCGGCCATCGAAAATGTGATGGACGAAACTCACTTATCTGAACCATTAATAACGTCTTGGGCAAGTTGTTCTGTTAACAACTACAGTGATTTTATACTGCGTTAAGCATGTCAAATACCCAGGAGTCAGCCTAGATAACGAGCCGACGTTTACTTCCTACGACCAAACTTTCTGTTCTTCATAACCGATTCTCAATAAGTCACTGTCGCAAGTAAATCGTAGAAAACACATGGAAAAATATGGTCCATGTATTCTCATTTACAAGAACTACAACCATTCAATATATATAATTCAATCTAGGAAAGGGAACATGTTTTTTTCATATTTTATTTAAAACATGAATTTCACAACTATAAATCAGTTTAGAGAACTATTGTGTCTTCAATACAACGACTGCACCAGCTAATTGCAGATTTTCACCTCGGCAGAGACCGCGTTTTGTGGACTTATTTAATTAAAGGCACGGATAATTAAAAGCTGAATTGCTCAAGTGTGGTGACTTAATGAGTTTTAATTGAAAGAAACCGAGCTCGGATTGGTCGGAAAATATGATCATTAATTACACGGCAAATTTTTTATTAATTCGAGTCGCTGTGTTATAACTAGAGACAAGAAGCAGGAGAAATTATAGACTGTGCCTCGTTTTCATAAGCGCTAAGTGCAAGCCTGAAATGACCATTATTGTTTTAATAATTTACCTACATATGTATGGACTAGATCTTCTTACAGGAAACAAAAGAAATATATCGATGTATGCTATATATGTGTGTACTGCGATAGACTTTTCTTCTTGTTTATTATCTGCATAACTAGGTCAGTGGGCATTAAAGAGTAAAAATCATTGCAACTATATTCAAATAATTTGCAATCTAATATTCCCGTTTATTTGAATGAATTAGTAATGTTATGTTCATAGTGTAGTGAAATGTCCTACAAAACATTAATCATGTTCTTTAACGCTCTCCGTATTTTATTATGGAATTTTTATAATTATAAACACACAAATATGGAACTAAAGACCAACAGAAACAAGAAACGAATAAGTGTAACCTTTAAGGAAAAAACAACCTACCTTATGTTTTTAACAAATGAACCGCTGGTCACGCACGATCAGTTTCTGTAAAACACGTACGTGTAAAAAGAAAGGAATATTATTGTATCATTGGCCAGACGGCTATTCCTTATCGCTGGGGCTCAATTGCAGGCGTGGCGACCGGTCGTACTGGATGTATCGGCCCGAATTGAGGCACATTAGGCCGGGCAACGGCCACTTATCCTTCTAGATGGGCTCCACCGGCGTGAAATTTCAATGCTCCCGGACACCCACTTGGTGCGTACGTATCCGCGAAATCGTTGCCCGTATATTATCGCCGGCGATAAATTGCGGTTCGGCCGAGGCAGCGCTAATTCCACTGGCCGTTGTACTCCGGCGGGTCAAACGGTCCTGCTCCTACTCCACCCCGTCCATTAATCCGATCGGCCGTCCACTCAGATTGGTATCAATAACAAAGGCGGGGCCCGCAGGATTAATGAACGGTCATTTTATTAATATCCTTTGATGAATAGGGATCCAATTAGGTAAAACTTCAATGTAAGCCAGGCTGACGTAGACCGTGAATTGACCCAGACGAGATTGACTTTTATGAATGTAATTCCCAATATAATTATATTTCTAGAGACTAACTTGATAATACTCGCTGTTACCCTATACCTTATTGAACTAATTTTAACTTAACAGATGTTTTCGGTAAATGTTTTCATTTAATATATTTATATTTTGTATTTGCTACGTTCACTATTAGTATAAGGTATTTTAATGGTCCTATTAACGTTCCTTACGAAGGAAGTGAAAGTTTATATTTTCACTTCTATATTCTCGCTAGGGAATTCATATAACTTTCCCGTTATAATCGACCTGTGTCGTTGAAATATTAAAAATTTACAACCCGTATCAACTCGGAAATTTCTTCATCATTAAACTGTTTTTCTTTCAAGTGTATTTCCTAAAACGGAGTTGACAATTAAAATTGTTATTGTTGATCCCTGTGGAAATGTTGCTTTCCGGGAGACAGATTGGCAGGGAACCTGTCTGGGTCTGCTATTCGGTCGGCGGTTTAACATTCGCCTTTGGGAGAGGGCAACAGTGGGGCCGTTAGCCCGAGGAGAGGTGCGGATTACTAATAGAGTCGGGGGGCCGTTTCATCGTCCCCGCGTCGTATTTTACGGCCTCCCCGAAGCCGAAACGGGGAACGAAAAAGAAAAAAGAGACGAGCTCGAGCTGTCCGCCGTCCCTATATTTCACTCAGAGCGGGTTTGACAGTGACAGACCGATCGCCGATGAAAACTCAAACGGAAAATGGGGAAGCGCGGCGTGGGCGGCGGGCGAGCGGGCCGAGGGAATCGAAAACCAATCGGGCTATCGGTAGGGAGGGACGGCCGGACGAAATTTACGCCCGCCCCTAATCGCATTCCGAACGTAACGGAACGGCCGAACCCGGTCATTATCTCCCGGTATCGATCTATTAATGAGATTGAATCGCGCAATGTGTGTATCCATTGTTCCCGGATTAGACGCGCCTCTAACGCCCATCCGGCTTGCGCCACAACACTCCCCCGGTTTAAGCCCTACTAATATCCCCCACCGAACGAATCCACGGGAGTGGGCGCTTAGTTTAAAGTTCGATTTAATGATTTGATTTTATTGCTCTATTGTTGTCGGTTTTTATTGAACATTACATATAGATCTCTGTAATATGTTTATGTATTGTTCATAATGATATAGCATTGATATCTACGTAATTGATTATTTCTATTCTGTTTGCCATCAATAGAAGCAACAACTGTAGTATGAGGTATAATATTCTAAATATACCAAATCGTATTCGATTTGGGCTTGCATTAGTAAATAATTATTTTTCCGGCTGTCGCCGATACGCGGGGCGGTGAAGACGAAATTGAATGGTAAGTAGAGGGTGGAGGGGGACGAGAGGAAGTTGGGCGCATTTTTTCTGGCGAAGCCTGCGGGTTTTCCCGGTCGGGCCTGCCCGAGAGCGGTGAATGGGGAGGGGGGCCCCGGGGGGAAAAAATTAATTACTAGGTCCTCACCGAAAGGGCCGCTCTTTTCAATGAAAATTCGAGCGCACAATAAACCCCGCTCCTTCCGCCCCATACACTCGGCGGGGGCCGAGAAATTCGGTCAGCACTTGACTGTTAAAGCGATCGAAATTGGTGGAGTTATATTTCGGGAAGGAGCATCGAACTATACGCATTGGTTTATTTCATACCCAGTGGTCGATTTCGATTCTATCAATATTATATAGGTGTGAGGCTATCGATGGGAAAACCGTCTGTTATTAATCACTAATAGTCCAGACAAGACAATAAAAGTGGTTTAGCGCCAACACGTGTTTAGCATAAGACGAAATAGATAAAATTGCAAACGTTCGCAGATTTATATGTTTTCTGACTAATTACCGTACACACTGGCCATGATGATTGTTACACAGCCCTCCTTCGAAAATTAGTCTCAAGATTCCCTACTGATTTCAAATACGCGAAAAAAGTTAATTTTCTAATATCGTCCGAACGTAGGGTGGCTGCAGAATTCGAAAGCCGTTATGGCTGCTGATTAGAGATCCCGGGGAATCGTGCAGCCTGTATATCCCCCCGGGAACGAAACGTCGGCCGTAAACTGCGGCGTAATTCCGGTCCCTGGGAGAGGGCCGTTATGTTTATGCTCGGGCGTTGCCCAGTTAATGAAATTTCTTGCGCGCGAGGCGTTATTGCTCTCGTCTGCCGGTTAATTTAACCGAGCGAAGCGAGCTCTGTCCGTCCGGAACTGCCGGGAGATTTGCCCAAATGTGTACGCCCGGGCGGACAATGGCTCTTATTTCGGACAATGGTCCAGTCAAAAGGATTATAAACAATGCACTAGAGGTCCACGCTGCTTCGGACGACACAACCCTGATAACGAAACATCCGACTAATATTTTATTCCGTTAAATCCCAATTAACCCGCGAATAAACACGAACTAAGGAACGTATTTAATATTAAGAGAAGTAAATTTGTGGGTGGTTTAACAATTACACGATCTAAATATAATTATCAAGCGAATAGAAGATACAAGGAATGAAATTCTAAATTAATGTAAAGACTCATAATTTGTAGAATTACATCATCCCGACGAACGATGCCTTGTTGCATTATATAGTACTAATATCTGTCCCAGATTGATTATTTATACGATAACGACTGGTCATTATTGTTATTAACGAATGTTGGACAGATATTATTGACATATTTATTAATACGACATGTGTAATCGGTGCCCGGGACATAAAGCAGATTATAATTGTCCATTATTATTTAATTAATAGTTCCTGTGACATGCGTACACTATTATTTTATCCGTTCAATCACATTATGAACGGTGGTGATGGGGGTGTAACAACGTTTGCCAATAGAACCTCATTACCCACATATTTACCACAAGTGGGAGCACGTACTGATTGACAGAAAGTTTTATATTTGTTATAAAATAATTTTCATTAATATTTCTTTCTTAATTGATTTGGTTCTGTAAAGATTTATTATTTAGATTGCATAATTAATATAATAATGAGATCAAAGTAATTGATTGAACTTTGTGAAAATATTTTAATTAAAAAAGAAATAATTAAATCTTTGCAACTTTATAAACTTTCTTCGTTGGCTATTCTTCCGGATTTTGAAATTAATTATAGTTTTATTACAATGCTACAGAAAAAATTAACTGTTGTCATCACGTAATTTATTTTCACTCCGAAGATATATTCCCAGAATAGTCGAAACGAAGTCGCCTTCGTAACTCAATAAACGGTTCCGCATATTTTTTTCCTAATTAACTACCTCTAACCGTTAATTTATGATAATTATAAAAGCTGGTTCCAAAAACTCGGTTCGGTCTCCGGGCCGATATTTATTGACTCGTTTTATTGACTACTCGGCCGAATTTTAAAGATACCGAACGCCGGTAATCAATTTATCCAATGAGCCCACAGGGTGAGAGCGATCAGGGCTAGCCCACTGAGAAACTCAAATCAAATCAGTGCTTTCAGCTTATAGGTGGGCCCATTGCTTGTGTTAAATCCAGGAACAATAGAAATGCCAAAAAATGGAAATCAAAAAGCTACTGACCGTTTATTAACACATTTGTTCCCAATGCAATAAATACCAGTTACCCGTTTGAGGCATGTGAAATTCTGTTGTATAAATATGCAGATTTATTTCAAAACGCTCGGTAATTTATGCTACATAATTTGAAACATGTATTGGAACTTTTGAAGTCTCGGCTTTACAAAAGAGGAAGGACAGACCATCGCAAATATGGTGATGGAGTGGTACCGGGAGAGTTAAAGTAGTTTCAAGGAGTGTCAAAGAATTCTATTAACTCTGAAGGCTTTGTGCTTTCAGTATCTTCGTTTCTTAGCGGGGCTTGGTACCGTTATATTTGACGCTTTTAGGTATTTTATATGCAGAGTACGAGGTTTTGATAGAATGCTCTCACAGTTTAATACTAAAATATATTTGAGGATAGAGTTGTACCGAAATTAGTGAGTTAAATACAGTTTGGGGGACATTTACTGACACGGTTTATCGACTGCAGGCCAAATTTCGAAGACGTCGAACGCTCAGTAATCAATTTAAGGGAACCGGGCCAGGTTTACCTAGAGTGTACGGGCAATTAGGGGACGGCCCGATCAGACCCCCTTGTACTCGCGGCTATGCAAATTCCACTCGTGGCACCGGATTCTCCGGGTATACAAACTCCGGGGGCTTCGGTAAACGCGGCGGCGCCCTCCCTCTGAAGGCGAATCTCGGCGTAAAACACGGGCACCAATTTGCATTTTAAATTAATCTCGATCGGCGAACGGCCGCACCATCTTAACAGGCCGTAACCTATCTCCTTGACGATTTCATCTTTCGGGGTTCTCAGTATATGATATACCCTAGCACAAATATCCGCAATCCGACGAGCCAATAACAACGTACTGATTACGAGGCCAATAATTTACTTGTTTACTACAATGCAAATGCCCATTTAATTGGCGGTCTTAATTTAACTTCACTTCAGTGATTACTTCAATCGACCTAGTAAATAAAGTGGTAAATAATTCGCTATTATCTCATTCCTAAAAAAATAAGTACTTTGATTTTCAGTGTTTTATTACTTAGCTATCTATACATTTGCGACTGAAATATCGTTATTGTAGAACTGCTTTGAAAAGTTGTAGTGCAGCCCATAATTCTATTCTATTGCTACTGAAGGGGGTGAATTTATAATTTTGGAATATAAATCTATTGCATGATTGCTTGAAAAAAAAAATTAATAAATCTTTGTTATTGTGTACATTTTCTTGCCCGACTTGCCGAAGGAAAAATGGCCCTCGAGTCCACCGGTTCCGACGCCTTTGTAACACTTTATTGCTCGATTTATTATTTCAAATATCCGAAATTAAAACCTGCGAGGGTCGACAAAAGTGGAATTAGTCTCCGTTTGCCCGTCCATTGTGTTCTACACCGGCGTCCAAGAGATAACCGCCACAATGCCAGCCCGCTAATTTAAGCCCATCGTAACTTGTTACACGGGCGGCTCGACAATGTAGTATTTCAGTTTTTGTTTCATTCTTCCCTGTCCTTTATGTTCTTTTTCTCCCTTTTACTGTCGCTCCCTCGCCCTCGGCAACGAAAATACACGTTCCGGCCGCTATCTGAGCCTCTGGTAACGGATGACTGAATTCAGCCCCGGCCCGTTTCAACCGATCCGACTCCATTAACACCGAAAATACCGGACTGTTAACGGCCCATTGGACCCCGGATAGATGTTCAATCTTTTGACTTTTCATATCTCTTTTTTTTCCTCTTTTATCCCCTTCCGGACGAAACGGTTTCGGTATATACGACTGGTTGAGATATGATCTATGAAGTTGAACAGACGAGTGACGATTTTGGTGTAGTAATCCCACTAATTTCCGTCTCGTACCATAATAATCCGATACTTCTATAGAATAACTTAATTTATGTTAACTGCAAAAAGAAGGACTAATTTGTTTTACTCCATCATAAATATTGGTTGATGCATCCTAAAGTACTGTGAAAACTCGCATGGACAATAATGTACTTTTTGTTGGAGGTCCGTGTGGAATTGGAATCGCTCTTGCGATTTTCTGTCGTCGTTTCCCAATTCAAGAATGATCCTTTTCCATACATTTTCAGACTCCCGTACTTATTTCTTAAATTAAGCATTTTCTTGTAACAACCTATTAGGGGAATCTCCTGGCAACCGGATGCCCGCCATCTGCGGAACTCGGCGCCTATGGTACTTTATCTGCCCAGCCGACTCATCTGAAAATCCGTTTCCACATATGGGAAGCGTTAAATATTCCGCTCTTCTGACCCCCTTTCGTCTTTTAGAGAGTCTCTGACCCGAATCGCTCGTCCGAAATCAACGCGAGGCGGCGGCTTTACCCCGAGGCCTGGACACAAGGGTACCTAATTTATAGGGAATTAGATTTTCCGTTAAACTTATATGAGCTCTTAATGTAAATTCTGTGTCCGAAACACAAGCTGGATTGGAGCCTCTTTTTAATATAACCGTATTTCATAAGCGGCATTGCTACTGTGTTCCCACTACTGAGCATAATTTAAATTTTTAAACTCCCATTTGAATACCTCACCGAAAATTACCGAACGAGTTTTTTCTGAATTTTCATCCTTCCACAGAATGTAATGCTTTGTTTATTTAATAATGTGACTGCAGTAGACGTTATCATTTCCTCTATACAGATCCAATTTATACCGAAATTCGGTAAGCAATTCTGCCATCGAAACTAGGAAACACCTGAAATGTCAAATATTTGTTAAAGGTAATGTTAGATTTCAATTGTAATGTACAGATTGCAACGATGATAGTAATAATATTCGAGTAGTGAGTTATATTAGAATATAGGAAGTCAGCAGTGTGTTTTCTGGAGAAATGGACAAGCTGCTTAATCGCTCTTTAGTGTTATTTCCTTACATGCCTTTGATACGATTTTAGAATAGATCCACAATTGGCCTCCCAGACGATGATTCACCGTTTAGTGTCCTAGCACTTGGGGTCGTAAATCATCGCCGAGAGTAGCCTGTATCTATTGGTTCTCCGACACCCGCCGCTCTCCCCCCCGGAATGAATGAAAAGGGAAGCCGCCAGTGCTTTCTCTCGTCGGGAGACCGGCGACTCTCCCTTTCCCCCAGACAGTTATGAGATTATCGCACAACCATGAATCGATCCGCTATAATTAAGTTTTTAACTGTTATTGGGAGAATCGCGGTCGAAATTGTGGTGCCTTATCGCGTCCGTGATCTTTCGGCTTAATTTCTATATTGATTTATTCGCTTTCGAAATCTTGTTCGGGTAACATACGAACTCTGATTTGGGAGGGATAATTTATTTTCCTTCGTTTATTTATCTACTGGTGTCGACGAATTATGCAATAATTTTTGAGTTTCTATTAGCACAGCACACCTATAGTTTATATTCAGCTACTGCCTTTCAGGATTAGTTTAAGGGATATCTAATATAGATTCCGCTTTAAGAAATACCTTGGTCCGCTTTCGTGACTGATCCTGGATGATAGTAAAAATGTCTGTAGATCAATTTGTTGTGGAAAAATTTAGTAGTAAAATTTTATTTCTACAATTCCTGTCGAATTTTAATTTGATAGCAGCTAGCGAAAGCCGCAAGGAAAGCGTGACTGAGGACAGGAGCGGATGCGGCGCGGTACGATCTGTTGATTAACCACTTGGTTACTCTTCATTCGGGGTGTGAATTGATGAGGTGACAAAGGGTATAGCACCGGCTGTAGCCAGGTGGTTCACTCACCCCGGCTCTAATGGCGACGTGTGAGGTCCCGTCCGAACGGCCGCCTCCGCCCCTCCAGAAATTGTGTTTATTACAACCGGCAATTGAGTCGTTGTCCTCTAGCCGCCCGATTAAACGTCCCCCCTAATTACCCGGCTTCTTCCAGCATCCTGTACCCGACTTAATTGAAAACACTAATAATAATCGTTAATGTCGGAATTGTTTATCTTCAGGGTAGGTTTCAATATCGTACGCAGTATGTCGGGGGATTATTTAACCGAAAAATGAAAAATTAGTTTAGAAATGTATTTTATGAATTTTGGGATACCGTTAAACGGTATTTCAAAATCTAAATTCCGAAGAGCTATCATCCCCCAACTTTGAAATACCCGACAGACGCACAGGAAATCCACTCTGTTAATCATAATTCCGATTGATAATAATAATTATTATTTCCAGCATTATACAGCTAAAGTAGCAATATTAACCGCTCTCAGCGGTATTAAGTTTGTATGAGGTAAACATCCGAAATATTTAATGATATCAATTTAAATCAAGACAACTATAATCTCTACTCCTGGACCCTATAATCATGAACAATAATTATTATATATTTATTCTTATTATATATTTCCATACAATAGGGATATCGTCATTACGTAGTTAATCAGTAATGTGGCAATAGCTGCAAACCCGATAAAATTGCACAATTACTACTTCTGTAACATAGTGATAGTGTTCTCAGGAAACTTATCCATGTTGCATTCCGCAATACTGCTAAACGAATTTACAGTATAGGCGACATGTACCGGATTTTCCAGCCGGACGACAAATGATAGGCGTCACTTTCGGGGCGTCGCATGGTATAGTTCATAAATAGTTCTATTAATCTATCGTATTAATTGAATAATGGGAAAATGACAGGCATTACCGAGGTTTTGGTCTAGGGCCCGTTGACAAAACGGAAATCCGGACAATAGGATAATGACATCTACTGTTGACAATAATGAAATTCCCGCAGCCATACAAGGCGGGGAGGCAGTATAATGCCGATACAATAAAGCCTACCGTACGAATGGGATCGATGTAAGATAATAGGCGCGTAACCAAAGCGGGCCACTTCTGAATACACGGAAGTTGTCGGAACTACAGGAAACCTTCGTATTTAGGGTAAAGTTCCCCCAATTCCTCCTGTGGTAAACCGCCTCTCGAAGTAGCGGAGTAGTACACGATTCGACTAGCATAACTTCCGGGGCAGAAGACGGGTCGGTAACCTATCGGCGTAATGACACCCGTCTGCGTTTAGGCTCGGGGCGCGTGGCCGTGCGTGCGAGGTATCTATTAAATAGAGGGGGTGGTGGGCGTGCGAGGGCGACAATAGAGCAGGCAGGTGCCCTCACCCCCAAGCCGGCTACACGTGTCTCGTTCACATCCTCCCGCTCCGATTTTCTCACGTCCGCTCCTCTTGATCGGATTCCAAGTTCGCAGAGGTATGCCAACGTATATTACTCCCCCGCGGACTCCAAGGGCCCATTACGATTCTTCGAAAGCGAACGAAGCCCCCCCCCCACCCCAAAGTGCCCATGACTAACGATGTTCGTGACCGGTTCGTTACAGGTTTGCATTTACGATTTGGGGCCAGCGTTATGGTGAGTCAGCGAGAATATATTTTTAGTATTTTTTTATTCGATACTCCAGATTTCCATATGATTTATTCAACTCAACTCTCGATCGACCGTAATATTGCGGATCCACCGCTGGGATTTGACCCTGCATTGAAAATGATTTAAAATTCAATTCGGTCATTTGTCCTAACGAACCGCTTGGATGAGATGCTGACACTACTTACACTTATTGAATTCCGAAATAAACATTCCATAGTTTTCGGGAGTTATCGGAGATGGCCCGGTATGCTATTTCAAACCATCCTTGGCCTATAGTTGCGGCACGTGGAGCATCCCTATGTACGATAAATTGTTCCGGGTTTTCTTTAACATTTGTCGAGCTGAGATGAGCTTACGGCCTGGCGAAAAGGTTGTTTATTTAACGAGGAAAGAAATTTAAAAAAATGAAAAGCGTCGTTGATGAATGCTATCTCGTTTAGCCGCCGCCGTCTCCGCGTGCCAAAGAGTTTAACAGCCCGTCGCGATTAACAAAGCGTTTTGTTTAATAAAATTCCGGCTTACCTTGTGCACCTCTGTGAGCTGGGGAGAGCACCTTTCAAGGGCTACAAAACTTTGACAAGGCGGTTCTTTGATGAGTTTAGCGGACCATTGTGCTATATAATGAGCCACATAAGTATTATGAATAGAAATGTTATTAAGCGTGAAATTAATTAGGACAAATTATCATTTGTGTGTGTTTGTATATATATAACTCTACATTTTTACGACCCATTTTACTTTCAATGTATTGAGAATTTTATTTAATCTTGCGGCATGCATTTTTCGGAATCGACTATTTTATTATCCATTTTATTATATTATCCATTAAATATTTTATTTGTTTCCAAAAGAGCAGTATTAGTTAGGACATTGAATGAGTTTAAGTTTAAAGCAGTGAACATAAATTTAAACGCTTTACTTCCGGCATTAATTAAATAAACAATGCTCCGTGAGATTTATGAGGCACTTTGATCTACGACCGGAGTACATCCCGGTCTTTTAGAGTTTAAATAATGGTCTTAAAGTCCAGCTGAAAGCTCTTTGAGAAGAAAAAACGAAATAAAGGACAACTAGTCTTATTAATGAGCGGTACACTAGTCGGGGAGTTACGACGGCTCACCCGCGTCCGTAATAAGATTTCACCGCTTCCTAAATCTCGGCGGCATTCGTACAGAATCCGGAGGAGAATGTCGGACATACGATCGTAAAGAACAAAGGGAAGGGAAAGCTATTCTCGAGGTTTCAAATTTGTCAGTCCAGAAACCTGTTTCCACGTGAGCGATATAAATGACTGTAAATTTAGAACACGCCTTCCAGACATGTCTTCCATATTAAAATTCGAATTAAATGTGTTTTTAAATGCTCGCCCATTTAAGGATTTATTTGAATTTGCGGTACTATTACATTAAGAGAAACGTATAAGCACGTCACGTACTAAGAAAACGTTCAAGATACACTGCAGCCATTAAATTTGTACCCTAATACTTGTTAACAATTAATTTTATTGGGTTTTTTCTTTTCAGGTAAGTTCCAGTTCATTCCAGCTTCGACGTAATGATGATCCAGGTAAACTAAATCAGCCAAAGATCTTACATTATTTTGCATCCCTCGATATTGAGATTAATACCAGTTATATACCTCATAAACTTTCATTTGATTATGTGGGATTCAAAGTTAACTTTGAAGTACGGTTATAGTATTTGCCCTTTTGTAACTTTCAATTTCCGGATAAATTTCGTCTTAAAGTGAAACAACTTAATTAAATAACTTCATATCTTAAAGGAAAAGTAACATGGAAATATGACGATGCCACATTATGTCTGTGTTTTCAATAAGGGATACACCCAAAATGAGGCTCCTATGTCCGGTTCGTTTTATACTTAGTGTGGAATACCTGCTTTGTGGCCTGAGAGGGTTTGGATTACCATAGTTTTTCCGATCTCCTGTCTCCGGTTTCAGCTGTTCACTAACTTCAGTAGCTCATTCAGAAAAAATAAAAGCGCTTCATAATAGTATTTTAATTAGGAATATTTGTCCCAAGTCGCAACCGATCCGGAACTGTTTCTTGTAATGTTGATTTATTTCATTGTTTAGGGTTTTTTTTAATGTCATCTCCTCGTTTTGTAAGTTGTTTAATTTTTGTATTCTCCTCTTGAATGACAAAAAAATTAGGCGATGACGCCGGTTCAATGGAATGCCTTTATTGGTGTCAAGAATTTGGGCAGGAAGAGGAACTCATTGAGCAAGGCAGTGTTTGAGATATATGAAGGGGGCAGTGTGTTGTCCGAGACAGAGGGGGAATGTTCGCAATTAAGCCGGCCGCCCGACGTGCAACAGCGTGACTGAGCTCGGTGAGGTCAACCCTCAGAGACCCACTGCCTTATTTTTTTTAATTCTCATTCAATTCGAAACGTCACCGCCGACATTAATCTCTTTCCCTGCCCGTCTTGGTAAATGCAGGCTCCTATTCGCTAAGTAGAGCAGAGAGTGCGGTGTTTGTTTTCTTTATTTAGTCCTCGAAGCGCCAATGAGCTCGTCTCTCGGTACAGCGCTCGAATCCCATGAATTTTACAGTATATGCAAATTCGCAGGTACGTATCGTCCCCTGCTCTTTCGCTAGGACCGGGTTTCCTCATTAGGGACAGTCGACCAATTTTTTATTTATGAAAATGCGCCGAGAGCGAGAGATTTCCGCCTCCAAACTTCCCACAGTCGTCACAAATGTAAAACTAAAATTGAAGCAATAAGAAGACGGATAATGAAGAAGGGGATTTAATGGAAGCGGTCGTAGGAGATGAAAGGGTTTTCTCTGTTACCTGCCGGATAATTTTCAAGGCGCCCTTCCCAAAAGGGTCTTCCCGGGAGTCAATCCTGCCGGCGGTTATTATTTTATAGACGTATAATATCACCCAAGATGAGAAACATTGAAAAGATCTTGTATATTATAGAGTACTTAAAAAGGTATTATTATAAAAGTAAACTTTATAAAGAACATAGTAGCCATAATAGCATGTTGTGTGTGAGACTAATTAGTGTCAGCATTAGTTGTGGCTCATTGGTGTGTGTGATTAACATCTCTGTAAATGATATGACGCGATTTTATTCAACTGGATATGTAATTATAATGTCATTATTTAGTGTAACTAGAATAGATGTTTAATTGCACCCACTGAATTTTTATTAGTAACGTACTCAAAAATAAAGTATTTTTATAAGTATTAATCAAGATCCTTAATGACATTATCGATTTTATACTATTCTTCAGTTTAATATATTAATTTTTAAAACGTGTTTAATTTGGTAAGCGTTAAAAGTTATTAATAGTCGAACAGACGCCATCCCTGTAACAGTTTCTGGTAATGATCATAGAGGCTACACAGTGCTTCCAGGTGGATATGCCGTCAGAAATGGACAATATTTGTGCACTCGGACCTTAAGTGCGGGTGGCGTGAGGTCATCGGAGTCGCGCGACTGGTCGTCTTCTTCCTCCCCTTTATAAATCTCAATTAATTCCGGGACCGCCCCTCTCCTATAAATCTTAGTTAAGACGAGCCTTTGTTAATAAAAGTCCGAGTTGGACCACCGCGTCGGGGAACACCGCGCGATCACCCCCGCATTTTATGACCGCCACGCTCCGAATCGCTGGGCCCCTGTTAAATACGAGGTTGGACGGGTTATCAATTAACATGAAGCGCCGTCCGTGCCGAACGGGAAATGAAGCTCTAAATAGTTCTTTCCAACGGTCTACGGAACATATGCACTGTTGTCTGTTCCTCAGTGGTCTATTATCACACTGCTCATGTTTTATACGGTTGGATTTCAGCGTATTTTCCTACCCTGTTAATTCAATATTTTAGAGAGCTATAAAATTTATATATTTATAAGAAACCAGTTAGCAGAAAATGGTTATTACATTAATTGATTTATATGGCATCGATAAATTAACGCGTCGTAAACTTGTAAGGAATGCGCCAACAGAAACTAGTCTTTATGGATGAATTAATAATTTTACTGGGGAAAAATCCGGAAACTTTTTGTCAATTCAATATTACGAACGTCGTACAGTATTATTATTTCATATTAAACAGTACATTGGTACTAAATTAACAAGCTCAAAGTACGAGGTAATATCACCATGCGTACGATATATTCGCGAACGTCGGAATTTCGGACGCACTGGCTCCAACATATTGGGTTTTGTCATGCGTTTTAACGATACCGAATTTAATTCCAACTCCGAAATACGCCCGACGCCCGTTTGCGGCTGGGCGGTTGTCAACGAGATCGTGCCGATGAATCGGATTAAATTCAGACCGCAGATTTGAGGCCATCAATCAAATTTGCGCCCCGCGGTTTTTGCTCTCAAATGTTTAGTGATTTTTAAGCATTCTTTGATCAAGCGTTCGTGGCCCCGTTGAAATGTCCGCATCAACGAGAAGTTACTTTTAAAATAAAACCGGGTGTTTGTGTAATTTGAAAACTGAAAAATGACTTTAGAAAATACCTCATATTACACAATATTAAACAAGGCCTCCCTCCTGAAAAATAATCTGAAGAAATAAATATTCCTAGGGTGAATATATTTAGACGTCATCAATGACGTTTTAGGATTAACTAATTTCGTAATTCCATTTTGAGTATATATAATTTAAATTACAGGAACAATTAAAAGACTAATTTATTTATCTGTAATTTCTCAGGTGTAATATTTCAGGTGATATAGGGCTTAAACTTTTTGCACGCAATATCAAGTTGGTTGGAACAATCCATATTCTTTGTTTTAAATCCATCAAATAATATATTCAGTGCCATTATTACGGGAATAGATAGGAGGAAATTACAGGGGACAAAGGAAGTAACATAAAAAAGGATGAATAAATTTTAGGGGGACAAATTGAATTGATAAATCTTAATATTTTCGACTTAAAACGGAACTTGAGAGAAAAGGTAAAAGGAGTCAATACCTTCCTCTAGCAAAACTATATTTCATCGGGATTTCCCTACATAGACAACTGGAATTAGTCGAATAATGTATTTTGGAAAGAGAAGTACGTGAATATCATCAACCGTGAAGCAGCGTTAGTAATGGAGGTGAAGTAACGTGGATCCCAGTATTATGAGCAAGTCTGCTCACACTGCGAATATTAACTCCAGATCATTAACGTATGCGCCCCAAGTTATTAATTTATACATTTTAATCTTCCCATCGGTTACAACCGCCCGGATATATGTTTCATTTGACGGGGACAATTCCTAGGGAAAACCCTGTTTGATAATCCCGGGACGTGGAGTTAATTAAAAGCCTCTACCGGGTGCCGGACCCGAGTATCTCTAACTGTGCGCATTAGGTGCGGCGGCGGAGTGTTCCTGTCGAGCTCCCGGTTCCCGAGGAAAGTAAGGATTATACTGATATTGGGTTTTGGGACTGGGGACCGGACACCTGAAAGAGAAGGCGGAGGTAGGGGGGGTCGCCCGCCCGTAATGGAAAAGGGATATAATAGGCCGGATATAAAGGACCCGGCAGATGTGGCCCGCTCCCCTGTCACCGGGTTTCCAGAAAACCTCCAAATGGAAAAACTCATTCTCGTTATTACACGGCGGCCGGGTAGTAGGAGAGAATGATTTCGGCGAGACGGCGAGAGCGATTCGATTAGCGGAAACTGACGAGTTAACGGAAATTATCCTACAAGTTGTACCGCGAAGAGGACCCGACATTTCCTTCAGTTTAATCGACTCGGAAGAATAATGGATCCAATTAATATAGGACAATTATTTTTACACTTAAAATTAGTTTTGGTTATCCTCTAAATAATTTTGGTTGCACTATAACTGCGCTTTCAACAATTTTTCTTGTGTTCCTAGAAGTTTATAAAAAATATTTAAGCAGAACACTACGGTGCCGCATTCCCCATCCAAAAGTTCTAATCCTTATCACATTAAATTGAATTAATAAATATGATTTTATACTATCTGTTGCAATGGGGAATATGTTTTTAAGGACAGTAGTACAATGATGAAATACGGGAGAGGATGAATCCCCCGTTGAAAAGTGGTTGCTGTCACTGTCCTCACCTACTCTATTAATTCTTCTACTATTTTCACTCTGGTTTAGCCAAACTTTAAAACCGTGGTTATGAATATTTCTAAATGTCTGGAGCTCTTCACGTTCTCATAACACGACCACCGTCCGTTAGAAAAAATCGGCGGCTCTTATGTTACGCGCGTGACTCAAGAACTACCGAACGCGGCCATTGTCATAACAGCGTTCCTTGCAATATATTATAATTAGGATGCGGCCAACCGTTACGGCCTCAGAAAAGATTTACGGTCTGTTTACAGGGGCCAGCGGCAGATGTACGAAACTGCCCATTAAACGTGTCCCGTTTAGCGGGCCAGAAATGAAAGGGCCAACGTGAAAGACGAGCCAGGGCCGAGTTTGAGGCGTATAATGCTCTGGGCACACAAACCCCCGGGGGGCAGATGCGCTACCAGTGTACACAACTAGGTAAACACATAGACCCAAAATCCCGCCGGTAGAATAATGCCTTTTGAGCGTTATGATGTAACATATTTGTTGCCAGTTCCCTCTCAAAGTCTGACGGATTATTCTGTAACGGAGTAAAACGTATGGTATGCCGGATATCATAGATTTTTAAACATTTTTTTTAAACAGTAAGTTAGGTAGTTTTTTAAAATTAACTCTCTCTTCTGATTGCCTTCAGTTCCAGTTTTGCTCTCAAACTACCTGGGGACTAAGAGTTAGACGAAACTAGAAACTCGATAACGTTCCCGATTTCCTAATAGCTGTACGGATTTCGAGAAATTTTGCAAACACGTTTAATCACAGGCACAACAATATCGCCGGTCTTGTAATTTCAGTCCCGCCGTTGGCTAGGGTTCGCCAGTCAGCAGATGGACCGTTTCATCTATCGAGCCCAACCAAAATGAATCGGTACAAAACGTGAAGGGCCACCGTGAAAGATGATACCGGCAGTCACGGGGCGTAGGGGATATAATGGCCCTGAATGTGGCAGATGGGCCTCGACAGGCGGCTGGTGAGACACAATTAGGTAAATACCTCCCCTGTACCTCGAGCTTGGCCCAGACAATTCCTCCAGTTCTGTGTGCATTTCCTGTAGAATTCTATAGCCAGTAAAATCCCGCCCCCCCCCCGGGAACTGAACGGTGTCTACCCTCGTTACTTCCCAAACGAGACGGCATTCTGACTGTTTAGCCGAGCATTTGCAATTATCGTACTCGTGTTGATAATTTAGACAGACGAGGGAGGCTGGTGTAAGCCAAGTCATGTAGCGGTTAGAGCGCTTAACAGATATTAAAAAACATTGTCACACGTTTTGTAAAGAGGAGGAAGCTCTAACGACAACAATTTGCGGAATTCAATGAAATGCCTCGCTCACACAGCACGATCGAGTGGTTATATAGAACATTAACTCAAAATTTGAATTTGATGTGGCTGGAGGAGGGTATCACGAACAATGTCATTGATTTTGTAACGGGTAGAAATATTGTAAATTGTAGCATGCCACAGTCGATTATCATAATTACATTTTGTAACTCATGGCTACATTGTTGATTTATATAGAGAATCCTTTAGACAAGGACCTCGAGAAAGGCCATTACTTTTAAAAATACTAGAAAAATTAAAATATTAAAATAAATGGGTATACATGTCCCAATAGAAAAGGTTCCAATTAACTCCTCGATATTCCGGATTATGAGAAATTAATATGTCACGTTCGACTGTGTCGCATTTATATCCTAACTATATTTTGACTCGAACCCTTCCATTTTAGAGAGACATCGAATATCCACATCAGTAATCATCTCATTGTTGATATATGATATCTTATGGAATAATTATGTAAAACAAACGTTGCTAATTGGTCGTCCAAACTTTTAATGATATATAATTTGGTAAATGTGTTTTAATCGCCCGAAATTATTAAATTATTGAATTTACGGACGGTGAGTTAATATTCAAAACAATTATTTATAAGTCGTGGGCAGTAATTTGCCAGCAATTATTATGGAGATGGCAGTTAAATGAGACCTAAAATTATCATTTCATTAAAATGGTAACAACATTTAAGCCGGATTACGATCCCTCAGTATGCTATTCGTTAATAGGTTAAATCGTACTAATTTAAATTTACCACAACGATTCCGTGACAAACGCAATATTCATTTTAAAATAAATAAATTTTTTTCAGTATTTTAATGTCAAATGTAGTTCAGGAAGGTTAAACACAGATCAATCATGTTTCAATAATTATAGCACTGTATACATATATATAGTGACTAAGAAAATTTCATAAAATATAAGATTGAGTGCCATGATAACCATTTGTCACAGCTGGACGCATCTGAATCGCTTCATCCAGGTGAATCCTTCGGGTAAATAATGGGGCAGTTAAATTGAACCATATTTCTTTTAATTGCTCAGTCTAAGGTGTCCATTATTACGCCCCGATCTATCACCTTAAATTGTTCTAAACGACGCGTAACAATTAGTTTTGTATACAACATTATGCGGGTTTTTGTAATAAAAATGTAACCGGTTTTCGTGTCATTATTCTACAGCGTGATAGTTATTTTAATTAAATCGGTTACCGTGACATCATTCCTTCGCTTCGGAATAAGACAACCAATTAAAAATGGAACTACTCCTGTAAATAATTTATTTTTATTTTCAAATACATCACTCAGACTGTTCTCCTTAATAAAAACTCTGGAATTTGGCACTATTTTTTATTTCATTAATCTCAGTTTCTAACGGTATTGATTTGGGACGGCGAATAATGAAACGGGAGATTGCGGACCAATTTTTTTTTCAAATTAAGATGTGGCTTTATTGCGCCTGTTTTATTTTTACAACTCTGTCAAAAAACCAATCTATTTATCTATAATCTGTCGGTATGGTATTTGAATTGGTAATACGCCCGTGTTGACTTACGGCCCTATCTGATATTTACATCTTAATTGGCCGAGAAATTATACAAGAGGTGGAAGTGGATTCTCAGTGTAATGCTCTTAATAAGGAACTGCCTTGTTGGAACTTTTTTTGTGTGCGGCTCCGCCCGCGGCTTCCTGTATGTGCTTCGAAAAAAAAATACATTTTTAATCTCAGGTTATTATCGCCCGGTATAATTGCTTTAATTTAAATTCGAAGAAGGAATTAAAATATACGTTTCGGAGTTAACGGGTTCCGAATTTTCAGTTCGCACTATTGTACCGTTCAACGGAAAGTGCCTAAAATCAAAAGGCTGCGTAGTTTCACGCTGCTTCTTGAGAAAACAAATAAATATATATTATGATTAGTAATTTAGCATGTTGCGATTGGGTTTTAAATGAACTTAGTGCTGGGGAGAAGAGAATGAATATGTCGGGAATTAAAATTTGAACGCTGTCGGACAAAATGACGTCACAAACAACGTAAAGGTTAAACACATCACGTTGGCTTAGTGGTCAGACCGTGAATGGCTAATGAGAATGGGGCGGGGGGACAGTTTCGCGGATTTTTCGCTTAAATCATTTTTTGCCCCGTAATCACAAGGTTCCAGAGCGTGTTGGCACCGTTCCCAAAATAAAAAAAGCGGGCATGTCGGCGTTCGATAGCCGGGAATATATTATACTTATAAGGAAAAAACAATTGTCGAGGTCCCCCCATTCATCACCGGCAATTATGCGGCCGGTCTATTACGCGCCCCTGCAATTTGCATTTGACTCGCGGCTCTCGCTGAAACCGTTCGCAGACTGAACGAGGAACCCACGGCAAAAAATGACCGATACCGCCACCTGGTGATAGCGCGATCGCGGTGCCTCCACATTTATTTTGGAACCCGGTCCCACATTTTGCACGAAAACTATTCATAACGCCATTATTTTACAGAGCATAACTGTGAAATCGTTAATTCGCGGCAGTGAATAATTCCCGGAGAGGATCTTATTGAAATCGAGCGATCGGATTACATACCGCAATTATCCATAACAATTAGCAGCCCTGTGTTATAGTACCATCTACATTAACGATTTGCCAGAGAATGGCCTAAGATGTTAATTTTTTCCAGGATATATAAATTTAAATTATCATACTTTACAAAGTTTCATCTGTAATCACATTGTGTAGTTTAAGAAAACGGATGTGAGGCGGAAAACATTCAGTCGTGAAGATTCCTACTCTCGGCACAATCGAATCTATCTTATGTTGATATTATGCGCCTTGAAATTTAAAACGGGATGTACCTGTAATTTTCGGACGTAAACCTAGGACTGTCGATAATCTTACGTTGGGCCGATGTATTCACATCGGTTAATCCTGTTAAGGGAGGGATGAATCGTCCGAAAGCGCCGTTCATCATTCGCAATTGCCTTTCCCTTCGTGCGGAATCGTGCACGGCCCGCATTTGCATCGGGCTCACCCGCCGCCCACCGGCACTTGTTAGCGGGTCCTTTTGAATACCGAACGCCGGCCCAAAATTATAAAACCGATAGACGCGTTTTTGCCGGTCCCGGAAACGGGGAAAGTCGACCCGGAGATTAAATGTCAAGAGCCCGCTCCGAACCGAACCCGCCTAGATAGCTTTCCAGCCTTTTTTCCCCTCGCCATTTCAATCCAACGCTTTTCGCTGGCGCCTTTCATTGTTTTCCGAAATCCCGTTCATTGTTTTCCGTTTTCGTCTCACCGAATGACGCAGAGGATGCATTACGGCCAAAGATTATTTTCACAATTCATTCTTCGGAACCGTTTTTAGAACAGAAAAGTCCCAACTAGAGCATTCTATCATTGGTATTTGCTGGGTGTTACCGGGTCCATAGTACGACCAAGCGAGCGACGAATCTCGCGACTCCATATGCCCCAAAGCCCCAAAGTAATATTTTGAACTCCAGCTTTTAAATGTCAATTGACTTAGCAACTAATGCTAAACGAATGGTTTCTTGTAAACCTGAAATTTAGCATTTGCTAGAAAGCGTAGTCACATACTCAGAAGGTTTTACGATATTATTTTCCGATAGATTTGTCGATATTATTTTGCTGATAGAGCCTGAAATAAACTTGTTTTCGGGCGCTGGTTGAACGGGCCGCACACGTTGAGTTATGTGGCTGAATGTCGCAACCACTGTTGTTTCTGGGTTACTGGGAACACAGCTTGTACAACAAAGCCTAACTCAATTCAGTCGCGCTGTCGGTCCGAAGCCCCCCTCCCCTCTTATAGAAAGACAATATTGGAATATTGTAATTACGGGACAAATGAGGTGAGCCCAATGGGCGTACACGTTCTTCCGGCATGAGCGGGGCTTCCCATGAATTTTACTTATCACGAACTTTTGGCCGGGATATTTTTTTTTCTCTCGGGACGCGAGTGAATGAGTACCAGTAAGAGGAATTGAGGAGGAAACATGACGGAAAATTAATGCGTTGAGATTAAATGAACACCAACACTCATTTTTCCAAGTTGTACTGGGGAAATTGTGTCCTTTGGAATACCGCGATCAATAACGTCTCATACAACCCAATATCATGTATAATTCATATAAGCAAATGGTTCATTCGTTACATACTTAGATTACACAACACGCTGCACAAACTAGGAATGCGAACTTAATTTCGGGAACAGATATGGAAAACCTGTTTTTAATATTAATTTATTACCGTATTATACTGTTATTTTAAGAGACATTGGGGGAGTTAATTAATGTTTACCTTTACCCGTTTTTTAAAGTGTACCATTTCGAAAAGTGTGCCAGGATAGATTTCTGGCTGGTACTGATTTGTTGATGTTTTTGCCTGATAATTTCTATAGGGCAATATAAGACGCATTAAACTTTGATTAAAGTTTTTTTAATATTTCACTTGATTACTTCTCTTTTGGAATCCAAGATCGTGCGGCCAGATAGCGTGCATTCGTCCGATGGGTTTTATCCTTAATGCGTACCGACCACTTTGCCCGTTTACTTTTTTGCGACCTAGCTGAAGAAGTGTGTATCAGTTAACTGTTCCTTATGTTCGGTCGCCTGGCAGTTTGAGAGCAAAATTTTCACCGATGCCAACCGGACTAAAAAACGTTAAGAAACAAAATCTGTTTCGTATATTCAGATGAAGGGTATACTGATTAACGGCCTCCATAAATTACTGGAGGAAGGCCGTTCAGTTAGATAAATAAGTACACAAAAACTAATCGAAAATTAGCCGTTGAAATGCCTTCAATTTTTTGCTCCCTGATTGTCGCCGAGTTGTATGATGTCATATTTTATTCAGATGTCTGCATAATACAAAAATTTGGACACATACATCTACACCTTAAAAGTTTGAGCAATAACAATCTTCCCTTATTAATACCGCTGTAGCATACAATGTTTCAAATGAAAAATTTATTGACTTCGCCCTACGATCAATTGTGTAAAATTCCCACATGTCTGCATCCGCATTATTTTAGGTCTACTTCTAATTTGAATAGTTGCAGACTTGGCATCTTGTTATCAATGCTAATATTCGCATTCTTTGCGTCTCAATTAATCTTTCCTGCCATCGGCCGTTGCACAATAACATTCAACAATTTCTGTCCACTCACGATACATAAAAATAAAAAAGTAATTCGTGGTGGAATAATGCTGGCTTCATTCATATTTATCGGTGAAATGGGTTAACCTCATATCCCGTAACTTTAACCGAATGAGGAACGATGAAAAAAAGCAAGGCCATTACAAATCCGGATGGAATATGAGTAAGGCCCCCCACTCGTCCATGAATATTTCGCAGCGAATTACCCCTCTCCATCGTTTAGTCGATCTCTTGCAACAAGTGTTAATGCGCTGCCGTTTAAATCCCTACCGGACTGTCCCGCGGAATTTTCGGCCGGATCGAGGCAGCTTTGTGAGCAGAACACAGCCGTGGATACGGGCCCTTTCGTCGGACTTAAGTGGTCCAGAAATATTTGATGCGGTTTTCCCTTTACCTGTGTAACAGGCGACCGGTGTTGGCCGCCCTCGCGTCGGGCGAAAATTAAATGCTCGGACAAAGGGGACCCGCCAAACCGCCAACTGTCCAAAATGTGACTGAGGTTGGTCCCCTTTGACTGTTGTCTGGCCCTCAAAAAGTAGTAGAAATTACGCGCACTTTTTCAGGTAAAATATGAACAGAAAACAGTTTGGTCTGTATAACAATAAATTTTATAACAGGCGGAAAATATATTTTAAGAGCCTATTAATGTTCACAATATTACATAATATTGTCGGTGGTATTGATAAGGAAAACACAGTGGTATTTTTAATTTCAGGTTTCCTCTACGTTCACCCGATTACGAAAAGGTTACTCGGGTCTAATAAAAGCAGCGTTTATGAACTTTGAAAGCAATATTGTAGGCCAGACGTTTATGTTTATGTAGCTTGAATCCCCACTCTTAGACGCATAATTTACCGCTAGGAAATTTGTTGAGTGGCCGACCGGGTTGTAAAAGGCGACACCAGTCCGGTTCAATCTGATAATGGGGAATCCTAACCGTAAATTAAAAATAGTACTTACTCTGAGCCTGCGTTCGGTAACAGTTACTATCCGATACATTACACAACTGGGAACGGTCTATGTGATCTGACTGAACCACATAAAAACGGACCGACCCTATAAACATAAGTACAAATAAGTTTAATAACTTAGCTCTTGACGTAATTGTAAAACGGTTTATATGCTAAAATTTGGCGTAAAAAGTAAATTGTCGATCGAAGCTGAAATTAGATACCGTAGAGCTTACAGATATTTGTAATGTATAAAATTCATTTACTTGAATATTTTTTCACGAAATGAACTTGACTGACAAGTACTTATCGCGAAGCATTAAAATATTATGTTTGTGGATAATAATTGCATCTTCAATAGCGAAAATTGCTACGATCGTTCTTCCAGTTACCAGTGAAGCATTTCTCTGTCATCGACGTTGGCACCGTTATTGCGCATTCGGGACCGTCTTGGATTTGTGGCCGCTTTTAATTGTTGCTTTGGAACATCAAGTCTTGTCGGTGCGTTAATCCGGAGGCCGAAGGACAACCGGTGAAGCCCCGCACGCTACTTCTTGGTCCACATTTTCAGTCCGCACTTTCCTCGCTCCTCGTCCGGGACGAATCTTGTCCCAGGTTAGAAGATATCTACGTATCTGTAATTCTGCGGCCGCGGAACTTTCAATCCTCAGTGGCCGAGAAAACACGGTAGTACCGAGTAACATAATAACCGGGCCATATTTCTGTCCCGGGCCGCGATAAACAAATAAATTCAGTAGGCGGGGGCAGGCTGGAACAATCAATCATGCGGGATTCCTACTCATTATAACAATTAGCCCGAAAAGAACATACGCCCTCAAGGCCGGCCGCTCCCTCGGATTTCGGCCCCGGGCCGAAGCATGAAAAATGCGAGCGAAATCAATAATTATTCGGGCTTCTCGAAGGAACCGATTATATTATTTGCAAGGCCATTGCTTGTGAGTGTAATTCCGAAATATAAATATAAATATTCCTGGATTTTTAAAACCCACTATTAGGGGCATTCAAGTAAGGTCAAATAAGTAGATACAGCAATTTTCGAATTGTTAGACACTCTGGAATAATTTATTTAATCGGTTAATAATTTCATGGAAATAACTCCAATGGAGAAAATAAAGTCATAAGAGAACCGGCAACGATAAACAACTTACACTTACAATAACCACACACACACACACTCCTGGTACTGTCTGCATTATTAATGATTAGTGACTAATAATTTACTTCTTGTTTGTGCACAAATTGTTAAATATCCAATTAGCAGCCTGGGTTTCGTAATAGAAATTGAAATTTTAACATGGAAAATGCTTTATTTTTTTTATCATTCTCTATGCCTGGATGAAACGTCGATTATAATATCATAAAGATAATGCGTACATTAAACTATCAACGCTTAAACACTGCATAATTGATCCAAAATCATTTCCTTTTAACCAAAAGGAAAATTATGAGCATTCCAAATTCAGCGTTCCGCCGGAATATAATAACGGAAACTGCATTAACTGTTGACAGGACTCGTTTGTTCCAATTTGCGATTTAATGAGCTATGGAATTATGCATATTTATAGACCCGGCGACCAGTCGGCCCACGCCGCCGTCGGTTTATCGGGTATCGTTAACCCTTTATCGAATCATCTTGATAAGTCCGTATCCGCTTCTCGATTATTACATTGCTCCAGTTTTCGATCGGCGACCGAACACCCTCGCTTTTGACGCCACTCGGATTCGTTCCGCGTCTGGCGTTATTTTGATAATAACGAAAACGGAGAAATATATTTCACATGCCGATTAAAAGAGAGCAGATGGCAGATCACATAGATTATGATATCGCCAAACTTCAACTTGCCATCTGTAACTGTTATTTTACATTTTTCAAATTGACTCTAAGGATGCAAATCGCAGCACGAAATAATTAATTAAGTAAAAAAAAAATAAATTTCGTTAATTTTGGATAAGAGTGTACAACTTAATACCCAAATTAAGTATTATGAAACACAAGATAGCTTAAATGTTATTCTCGCTCGGTCTTTGGGCAAAATATTGGCAGCGTTGTGTTTCAATATTTTTCTTCCATGTTCTGAATAATTCAGCAGATTTAATTTTACATTATCGCTCGATTTTATCTTGAGAATGGCGAGAGATTTACGGCGGTCGGTATTTTCGTTGTACGAGGACAAAAGCAAGTGGTCTTGTGTTGAAATGTCCTATTGTACAAATAAAAGAGGAAGATTTGCCTGACGGGAGCTTAAAACACGCGGCTACTAGCGCGTAGCCAGCGAACATGTAGCAATTAGTTGTTCTTAGGGCTTTCCTTATTGTCATACTGTTGTCCCAACACTGTTCTAAGTACCTGTATTGCGTGTACGTGAGGTAAATGCGGTATAAGATTAACGATCAAAGATTGTTTATCTTCGCAACTTGAAATACGGCCTTCATCTTTGCGAAGATCTGTCCACACCCTGAAAAACGAGGAGAACTTTTGAGTTTATCTGTGTGAACTATGGCCTTACGTTTTAGCTACAAGATGATACCGGTCCCGAATGGCGGAACTTCGGATTTCACATTGCGTTTAAATATTTTAGCTCCAAAAATTAATCAAATAATTTAATCACCATCTAAACCGGAATAACTGCCTAAAGTTATGATCGCTGTGCTTAGTCTAAACTAAAACTATAACTTTAAATTTAACTTTATAAGGAACTTCTTCTTGAAATACGGCGGCTTTCACTCGGCTGTGTTCTTGTGTCGATTTTGCCGAGTGAATTCACGCCGTTGTCGGTCATGGTCTGAAATGCGTGTAATGCCTTCCTCACGAAAGCCATTATTTTAGCCCAGCGGAAATTTCGTCTTTATTTCTTTTTCAAACGGTTAATTTCATCATTAAACGCAAAACGCGGAGTAATGTCCCTCGCTTCTGTAGCATCTCGTAAATTTTCTTAATGCTCCAGTGTTGTCGAAGTGATTAAAAGCGGTATAACTTGTAATTTATGGTTAAGGCCATTTATGGTTATGTCCATAAGTCAATGCCATTCGCCCGAGGGCAAGTAATAAGTTTGTAAAAATGTTTCAAGTACAGTTTTAAATGTTGATTTAAGATGTTGAGAGTGATGGGTTGCACTCATTCCGCATGAAATTTAGACCAGGTAAGGAATGGTGACAAGGGTAAATTCCGGTGATGAAAGGAACTGATGCTAAATTTAGGCCGGATTCAACAGGGCGAAGAGATAGACATCTCCGGATACTGCCAGACAGGTCTCGGTCATATGTTGGACCTTAGAGTTATTAATATTTTTATATGTCCAACATTATATTGTCTTAAACAAGGTTTATTTCCTCATCTCAAATATCAAACATTTTACAGTGAGATTTAATCATTCGTATCAGAATTAAAATTTCATCCGTAAATTACAACACGTGTACGGGAGAACACGAAAGCAATCTCGGTACTATGCCTAGGCACCTATATGTAGAGTAAGTTGGAGTGTCGGTACTTATTATTATAGTATACATTCTATAAGAAAATCAAATTTTTCTCAATTAATCGAATAAAAAAATTGCAATAACGTCATATTTTTTTATTACTTTTCAAGTTTTAATACCTAGTGGTTTACTATTCTCCTGATTAGTGTATTTTTCGAAATATTTCCTGCTTCTATATTCACCGCAACACGTCACCGTGTTTAGAAAAAATATGTAAGACTACAGGAATGTATTCCTGCATATATTGCAGGCCATCAGCTTTCTAGTCATTGCGCAAATGGACCTGGCTAGAGTTTCATGCCGATATCTGGAATGGTCTTTACGCATTTTGCAGACTGGCCCTAATAAAACGTAAATTTACTAGCCTTCAAAGTGTGTTTACGATCTTCCAATAAATTATGCATGAGCGATTTCACTGTAAAATAAAGTAAAATTATCAGAAACCTGTCCTTATGTAAAGCGGGGGTTTCATACGAATTATCCAACTTAAATTTCAACTTGTATATGCTCTCCAACCGACATTATTCGTTCATAACAATAATGGTCAACATAAAAATAAATTTAGGTCCTTTTGGTTAGATGAATAAAAAATAACTTTATTCATCTCTTAAGTACAGCGCACTTGGAATTTTGAACATGAATTCGTGTTCTACTTGACGCGATTGGTATGTGAAATGTGTATTGGAAACACGTATTTCAAAACCTCGGCTTTTCTCAAACTAGGCCGCGCCGAAACTTAGGTTTGAGAATTTACCGATGGAAGGTTTTACGCCCCTGACAAGCCATAAAGATGCTTCGGATTTACACTTCGGAACTGAAGGAGGGTTATCTCGGTTTTAACTTTTTGCAACTTAGGAAATAAAAAAATTACCAAAAGTCCGCGGGGTTGAATAATAATTCCAACGCTGCTTTATATTCTGAACCGTCACACTTTGTCCAAAATTCGTTCGAAAATTAAAAGCTATGGACCTCCCCACTTCCCGGGCAACCAAATCCTCGTTTTGGAAGGCTGAGTTGGTATTAATACATGTGGGAATATAATTATTGTTCTTGCTCTTCGGAAAGTATTTAATGTGACCCACGCGCCCCCTACAACATGTGCCCCACATGTCGTCTGTTTTCTATCGTCCGCCTGAATGAAACCCAGATAAGGAACGAGCTCGATGAAACCGACAGTAGCCGGAGAGTGAAAGGGACAATTCACTACTTGAACTCTATTCGAAGCGACAATAAGAAATTATTACGAGTGCATTGCACAGGATGGAAGCAAATAGAGGAGATTGTTGCCATTATTCTGTTGCGGCCGGGGCCGTGAAAATATAAATCGTGGGCAAATTACCCGGGCATAATTCTTGCCGTCTCTTTGAAATTGGAGTGGGGCAATTTATTGTACAACCGGGTTGTAATGGCTTCGGTGAATGTCCCCACTCAACCGTTGTCTTGATTCGACACTTGCTGCAAGCGCAATTTCCGCCTACGCGAAAGCACAACCGATAAATTATAGCGGCGACGATGCGATTATCATCCGTCCGGTTCAAATACACAGCAACTCTTTGATGAATATGAAATGAACGCTCATTTGCGCTCCAACTACTCCATTGGACTTGACTCGTAGATTAAAGAAATACTTATGGGGTTTTAGTTCTAGATTAACAACACAACAATTAACAAATTGGGATAAACAATTTAAATTCTTGAAAAATGCAGATCATGAACGCTTAAATATAAATATTAAGTTATGTATTATTTATACACGACTATGAACATTAAAAGTATTTTAAACAGGGTTCTGTTTTATCTTACTCGTGTTGTATTTTAAGGATATGTCTATTAGAATCATCAATATATTTAAGTTACCAAATAGCATGTGGTACGATTATGCGGACATGAAACTTAAGTCAATTAAGTACGCACTTGTTTTTTGATGTTCTGACAATGGGTGATCATCAAGTACTCAGATTCACAGCGTTAAATGGCCAACACTTAAAAACAGTCGTACCCACGTGCACCGAGCATATTAGAACAATTAGAACCAAGCACCCTCGATTTGGGGTATCCAACAGGCACTTGAGTGTCAGCAGACACGGTAGCGCCAGTTTGACAAAAGGCCGACCTCGGTGGGCCCGGGGCTAGTGTTAGACCCGCCCTTATCTCCTTATCTCCTTTCCAATCTCCCTGTCTAGCTCCCACCTCTGGCAACTGCGTTCTCACTTTCCCTCGATCATCCGGCTGTCTTACCGAGCCTTAATACAGGAGGCCTGCGAGATAACTGCACCCTACATATAAAAACGGTTACTATTTATTATTAATCATGTTTTCATTTGTTCTACATAGAATTGAGATTAATATACGAATAGATAACATTTTAAGGATTACATTCTTTTATCGTAGATTTCCTGTGTTTCTGTCTCCTCTCTCTGGTTTGGAGACAGAAACACACGAAATCTACGGTATTCCAACCCATCGCACACCACAAAACAGGTATTCTAAACATTCTTTTATATTTTTGCGTAGTGATCGTAGGATAGAGTTTCCGTTTTTGTAATTTAGCTAGAAGGGCTACAAAGGGAAAATCAGCTACAGCATAAAACTTGAATACGGTTGATTGTACAGTCTCATATCGAGATCATACTATTGGACACTGTACAAAAACCTCGTCTATGTCTATGGTCGTAAGTTGAATGCTCACCGAAACGGCGCTCGGACCGCGCAGAGAGCTCGTTATTTGGTCACGCTCGTCGGCATAAAATAAACGGATTGGGCAGATACGAATACAGCACGAGTCATATTCCGCTAATTAGAACCGCGGGGTCATCGATGCTCGGCCACACCATTGTGACGGAGGCGACCGGCCGGTTTGTGGAGTATATTCTGCATCATTGATAAGTGTTCGCCCGTCGGCCAGCTCTGTCTGCGACTGATGGCAGCCACGCAACGGCCGGCCAAATCGTAATGGAGTTTCAATTACCGTCGATGCGGGAACCGATGAACAACCATCGTTGATAATTCCTATTCAAACCGTCCCCTCGATTAGGCGAACGTGTCCCTCAAATCCGGTGAACGATTATCATTTCATCAAAAAATCGATTTTTAATTAATTTAACAGGACAACATGTCATTAATTCCTGGTCGGTCAACTATCATGGGATGGAGTCCGCCCATAACTTAATATCCAAATCGTCTTTTAAGTTGATAGATAAAATCACTTTAAGATATACGCCGTGTCTAATCTGTACAAATGAAGACTGTCATGGAAATGTTTTAGCAGTTTAGTAATGTAGCGACACAAAACGTTTCATGCGTATTTCAGTCGGCTACCTTTTCTTTACTTCGACCCCCATTCGTCCCCGCCTTTTTACCGTGAGGACTACCCCTCTCAACGCGTTACGCCCCCGCTACGCAGCCCTCGAGCGCTTCCGACGTGAAAGCGTATTGTCCGCCGAAGGGGAAGGAGACACCTTCAAAGCGGGGTAGGCTTCCGATTTCAATGAAGATCACAAAGTGACGGGGAAACGCCAGGAGAAATAAAGTCTGCTCCAAGATTCAAATGAATGAAGGGATTTCTTCTTTTTCAGTTTTATTTTTTGTAAGGGATCGTTGATGAAAACTTTCTCCTTTTCGTACTTGTCGTCAAATTCCTGTCAACACACACTTAAAGAAGAACCACGTCAAATGATCGTGTTAAAAGGATGTATATCTTGTATTTACTATAAGAAAGCAAGTAATTTTTAATGGAATAATTTATTAACCTGACGTGTTGCAGTAAATTATCAACTATTTTGTCTGGTTTTCCGTTTATTAGTGTTTGGGACGCAGAATGCTTACAATTTTTATAGTAACGCTTTTAACCTTCAATTTCGGCATCAATTTAATGCCGGTTACTCGGCACATCTGACATTGTCAGAAATGTGAAAATATGAAGTCCACATCGAAAATACGTGAAATATCTTTAATATCCCTGGACAAGTATTGATCCGTATCTCTTCAAGATTCCTTTCCGGTAGATGCCTTCGAACCATCCCCTCACCTTTGGCTACGGTATGTGCCCTCGGATTGGCCTCAAGAGATTGAACGTTGAAACTAGTCAGGATTTTTACCCGTCATTTATATTTTATTTTTTGTTCCCAGAACCTGTTTAAATCTAGGCTAATTGTTCTATTGAATCTAAGTTGTACTTTCACTTGAAGTGAAGTGTTTGCCCGCAGGCACAGCAACAATGGCGTTACAGGCTAAACCCCTGCGCTCATAAATCATTTCATATACCTATTACGGTCAGTTAATCCGGGTCATATTCAACAAATTTCTATTTGCGCGATTACATGGGTCCTGCCCAGTTTAAGCGCGGTGAATTTCTAGGCTCTTTTACGCCTATATTTCTAAAGGAAAACAAGATAACTTCCTTCCTGTGGAACTTGAAAAGCTGTTCAAACTTAATGAGTATGTCTTCGTTGAATTATTGCCCAGTGCGTTCAGTGCTGGGAGGCGAGACAATGGCTCATTCGTCTTGTTGTCCGCCCTCCTTGTCGCCTCCGACTTCCCCGACCCAACTTCTGCGCATCAATTAAACAATCATGGATGTAATATATGCGGCATTAATATCTCCCTTAACTGATCTTCACGCTATGAATTATGCATTGTCCTCCTTTCTTTCCTCGTTTTTATATCGAATCATGTACTTATGGGCGAAATCCGATCGTCGAAGCAGTAATTTTCATGAATTGAACGTTAATTAAACTTTATAAGAACATCTTACACATTTTTCTTGCACATATTTTCAGCTCTGTTAGTAATTGGAATTCCCCTATGCTGTACATAGTACAGCATAAGTGATAATATAAATATGGATTCACTTAAATAATATGCCAATCCCACGGATCCGAACCCCAAGCCCTAAAGGAGTGTTCATGAATCGACCTGGTTAAAATAAGAATGATGTAACTTATGTAAATTCCAGGCTTTAAATATTGAAACGTTTGGCGAATTTCAACCCCAATTAATAATTGGGAATTTTTTTAATCGGAATATTGTACACTTCCAAAAATGGTTTTCGACCGCATAACGATTAAATTGATTACGAAATTATTCGCAAAATTAAATGCTTCAAAAAACTCCGTCGGCAGGATTAATGAATTAATTATTCTCGGAGATTGATGGACAAGGTGTAGTCGTCCCTCCCGAGAGTAAGCGGGCTGTCGTCGTTATTATTGTTCGGGAATCCGAACAGGCACTTTGGAGAAATTCCGGCAATCGGGTCTGTTGGTTTCTGTCAGAGTGAGAGCCGGCGAGAGGCTGGGATTATCAATAATGTATAAAGTGTCTGTCCGACAGTAGCACGTGGCTTACCGGCTCCCCCGCACCAGATATGAACTTAACGCCTGGCGGTGGTCCCCTCGCCCCTCATGAATAACGCATCAGGGCCCGAATTACTTCTTTGAGTCGGCCGGGACGACGATTTAATTTGGTGACGCCTAATCTGAAATTAATTTACGACTTGGTTCTTATCGAAACGAAAGCGTTAAGTCCGATTCGGAGGGGGCGCGGAACGTATTGACGGTTAAACAGTCCGGAAACCTGTTCTTCCCTATTAGCATAGAAAATCGGGTTTGTAGTCTATCGCGAGCAGATTACGAAACAGCTTTCTTAACTGTCTGTAAACAAAAATCACCTACGTAAATACGGAACGATCCCCTTGCATAAGTTATAATCCCAGTTGTAATATGGACCACTGACATGTCAGATTATAAATCAGTCCAATTTGGTGAGCTAACATAGTTATTATGACACATGTTGTTTAAATTTCATTTATTTTTTACCGTTAGCGTTAATTTATTTTTTTGGACTTGAGCAGAGCTGTGAAGGAACTCAGAGTAGCTTTATTGAGGTTAAACGTCTTTTCATTTTCGGGTTTACAGTTTTTTTCCCACTTTTTTAATTAAAAAAGTAATGAACCGCATCCAAATCTTAACAATATGGTAGTTATTTGGAAAAGTACAATGCGATTACCGAGTAATTATATTTATTTAGTAGGGCCAAATGAAGGGACCCGAAATGGGCCTTTTAATTTTGACTTTACCTGGGCGGATGATTTTACGAGCGTTTCACGAGCGGTAATCCCCGCGGCCGTGGATCCGAATTTAGAGCTTGAATTGTGCGTCGGGTTTATTGGGAGGGACCGACCGGGTATATAACAGGCTCAGAGCGCGTTTGAGCGTGTAGAATCAAATTTAGTTCAGGCCACTCGGTCATTGTTTAAACCGAGCCACTGTCTACATTTAGCCGCCCTGGTCGGAGGGGAATAGTAACACCTGGCCGTTTATAAATTAGGTATGGGGTACAAAAAGAAAACAATAATCTTTTATATCGTAAGCTTAAAATCGTCCATTCAAAAATTCCAAACTAAAGTTATTCCTAGGCATTATCACGGAGAGGCAATATCATTTTAAGATTATAATCGCATGAATATACCGCAGTTATTTTAATCATTTGAAATTTCTTATTGATGAAAATTCGGTACGCCACCTGAGAATCTCCTGAGAGTCCAACCATATATGATTTTCTTCTAACTTTATTATACTAACTACTAACTACATTTAAGTTAGATAGTTCGTCCCTGCGACTGCTCACCATTGAAATTGTAGTTATAAGGCCGCCGCTGTCAATGCTATTGGCGATATGGTGATGAATAATGTGAATAGGTTAGGGTTAAGATGTAGTGAAGGGAAATTCAGAAGTCGCCGGCGATGAAGGTCCGATCCCGGAGATAGTAACGGTACTTATTGTATTAATAAAAATAATATTGAAGCTTATTTTAAACTTGTAATACAATTATACGTAACACAAAATAATAATCCAAGTATAACCATATTTCAGTTATATTCTCCATACCAGAGGCCTCTGAACCCTCAATGTTCCAAATTTCGATTTATAGTTTTTCGATGTTCCCTATGTTCTGAACAGTTTTAAAAGTATTGAAGCATTATCTGATGCATTTTACTATAATATATTACACACAAAACTCAACCATAAAGTAATCATGATGTGCCAGTCGGACTAAAGCAAATCTAGTAAATGCGGACTCAGCGATTGTACATAATAACTCTATTGCATGACTGGCATAATGAGGAGTGCTTATTCAATGCGCATATAGACCGGTCCGGTACAGAGGTCCGGAATTTAATTACATTGTTTAATTATATGTATGTAACATAATAGAAAGGAAGCAAATTATAGTTCGTACCGAATAATTAATAATACAGATTAGCAGACTAATGAACACACAAAGCATAAAATATATGTATATATAATGCCATCTATTTTGACATTTGAGATAATGCTTTGCATTATATTCGATAAACGAAACTGCCGACGCCGTTGTTTCAAAAGACCGACTTGTTCTTTTGCAAACATTAGTTGATGAATGGAAAAGAGGCGGGCCCTCTCGGAATAAAAAAATACAGAGAGTGGCGAAACAAAGAGTGACGCATTTAAAATGCAGACGAAGCGACCAACTGCAGAAGTCTCCGGATCGAGGAATAAAGAATGAATAAACCACGGCGACGGAACGTCACATTTATGAATAATGGGCTAACGCCGCACATAAACCTGTAGTTAATAATGAATAAACCCTATTCCAAAGTGTTTAGGAACTGAAGAAATTAGGACGTCCGCAGCTGATGTTTAAAATCATTAGTAGAACTACAGTTTTTATTAATGTCATCTCGCTTTATCATCTGCATTTAGACAAGCTAATAGTGCATAAGATATTTACGGTCCGAGAGTACGAGTCATCGCCTTTCGTGTACTTTCGAGTAATATGTGTGTACTGTATATATTGTACCGACATCGGGTAGTGGCGGCATGTCTGAAGGGTGAGAGAAAAAAATTCTTAAGCGACTCGTGAAGGTCTAATATTAGCCACTGATAATCCCTCATCTGGGTGATGAGTCAATAATCGGTGGCCGACAAGTGGGCCGACTTCTGTTCTCCATTTGAGCAATAGTAAAAAATTCTTAATCGCGATTATTTAACGAGACTCTAATTGGACCCAAGGACCTTTCTTAAGCGTGGCCGGCCGTTTTTGTTGGGCAGCTTGTAATTCTCACGGTATTTATAATGATGGATTCGAATTTCTGATTCACTTTTCCGAGTTCAGGGCTGTTGACATTGTAACCTCGGTAACGCAGAGCTCATGTTTAGTACCAAAAAATGGTTCTGAAACTGACTTGAATTTTATTTATTTTTGTTAGTTTTAGGTCCTAGTTGTTTACTACATACATATAACATAATCATTAAAATAATAGAGTGTAATTACTATTACTATTGTTCAACTTTTAGGGTACAATGTACTCTGTCCTCCTCACTGAAAATTACGAAGGAAAGCCCCGACACTCGAACGTATTCAATAGATGTGTCCTAATTTTAGCGATTTACTCATATGTTCTTTTTTTAGTTAATCCTTTGAAAGTGGAATTGAAGTAAAAGCGTAAAGGACGCAGAAAGGAGCGTTGGTGAAAAAAAAGGGTATTGAACAATGGTGGAGGGACGTGATTAAGGTGGGATCGCCCCAACGGGTTGACCCGGTTCCCTCCTGGACACCGACAGGTGTTTCTTCTCGACTTTGATGAATGGGGAGTAAGGTCGCTTTTCTTATTTTAATTCACGCCCGACTTTAAAAACGTTTTCAACCGAAGTGAAGATTCGTTTGAAGCCATGGGTCACTCAGCCATGCGTCCGGTCCAGGGAAAGATTCTAATTGAATATATATACAAATTAATTACACCTCCTGAAGCCCTCTACGCTAAAATAACAAAAAAAAAATTAAAATTCCGAACTGATAAATACTTTATTTTCGCACTTTACTTAATCAATTTAGACGTCGCACACATTAGATGTTTTCTTATACAGTTACACATTACTAGTTTAGGATGCGCATTACTCTGAAGCTGCTAGCGGTTACATTGACAAGGCGGTCTGATAAGTCAAGGAAGGAATTAAAAACTTTTCATTTGAAATTTGTAATTGAAGGAAAATTGATATTCGGAATTACAATTTAGAGTATAGAGGGCAATTACATGGCACAAATAAAACAACAAGCAAAAACAAACATGTATTGTGTTTTACATTTAATTACATATGGGCGTCGTTTGAAGTTTTTAATGAGTTCCACATGAATAATTGCGAGTTCTAATTTAGTGAATCGACAAAAAATAGTCACCAAATTTATGAATACGAAGAATGTGTAACTGACATGAAGTAGTGCAACATGGCACATGCAATGTTACATAAAATGTGACGATTGTTCTGTCAGTTATTTTATGTGTAATCTTGTCCCGAGCGTTGTAACATAATGTTGAAAGAGAGGCGTATGTTTATATTGGTTTCTGCAATTGATTGTTATCTGTTGGATTAGCTGATAATGTAGTACTTCGGAAGGGGTTGTATTACAATATCTTAGGCGTTTTGGTAGATATTTTTAATGCTGTGGTTTTGATACTGAACAATATCGAAAGTTTGCTATTTATATTTCAACAATTTATTTTCAGCTTGTATTTCCAAACCTTTTTTCTGGTGTTGTATAATTATAAGTGCCATTTTTGTTTTAATTTCGAAGAGCACAAAATTAAAACGTGTTGGTTTCGTTGATCCAACGCGTTATTTATAACAAGCGATATTTTTCTTCCAGTCTGACCCACATGCTTCAGTCAGACGGGCCGTGACAGTCAATCACCGGAATGAAAGTTCTAGTAATATTTTTAGAAGATTATTCAACCCATCGATTAACATTTTAAAAGGGCTAAATATAGTCCTCAAATATCAGAAAATAGAAGAGAACTGTAAGTTTCTTTTTTTTCATTAATATGAATGAGGAGATAAATTAAACAATCCTAATAAAACGGTTTCATGTATTACTATGCGTTTAAAATTTGGTTTTACTTCAAAATTAATTTATAGTAGCTTAGAATTAAAAAAAAATTATTTATTTCATGGAAAAAATTGTTATCCAGCCTGTATATCTACGTTAACAGGAACTGTTGTATGGGGTCGCTTTCCTGGAAAGGAGATGAACCTTTTTGCCGAAGCAGTAAAGGCGTAAAATAGGTAATTGGAGTTGCTGCGGTCAATCTGCGGTGCCTCCGATGTTTTATTAGGTTTTACGGAGCAGGCTAAAGCCCACTTAGCGAGGTTAGGAAAAGGACGATGGGGGGGGGGGAGGAGGGCATGAAAATTTATTGGAGTCTGTGGCTCCCCAGCGGTCGATTTTTATCACCTTAGAGAATCCCGGTTGTTATTGGGGAATTTTTTACGACGATACTCCTACCTGGCCACGTATGGGTGAAATATTATTGAAATATTTAGATTTTCGTCCCAACACTAATAATATTAATTTTGGGCGCGTTATATAAAAGTGACGGAAATTTTGCGAGGTTAAAATTATATTTTAATCAAACCCGATCGGTTTTTTTTGCGTATTGAATCAATATTCAAATATATGCGCGACTTGATTAATGTTTTAAATTAATACAACACCGTCTTTAATTACACAGTTTAGCGCGATACGCCAATTTATTATCCGTTCAGAAACTGGTATTATAAAATATATTAAACTATTAAACAAGGCTAGCGTACCACTATATCACTGCAATGATTAGGATAATTTACGGGGATACTAATTATACTGACATTTAGACGTTATGGTGATTTTTTATTTTCTCAATACTGTTCCGGCGTGCTCTAGACTATGGCCGCTCGTTAATCCTGATTTCTCAGCCTCTCAAGACGCACGTTCGAGGAAGACTGATTTTAAACTTCTAGGAAAGACCCTTCCCCGTGAAGGTAGCTAGGAGTTGTGGACTGTGTATGTGTTAATGCCTCAGCGCTAGTGAGGGTTTTTTTTAGTGTTATATGCCTGTGTGAATGTTAATTGTTAAGGGTGTTAATGTGGGCAGGGTACTTGGGTTGCTGGGTCCATACATCAGTACAATTCTCTTATCTTCTGCGGGATGAGGTTTTCCTTAAACTCATTCTGTTTGACCCAGACATTTCTCATGTTTATGTAGTATACTTTCTCTTCCTCCTAATGTCTACTAGAAATTTTTTACGTGCATTTTAAAATTTTATTTCTATTAATAATTTTTGCCTAGAAAGTTAGTGAGAATTAAGCATTGAAAAATAATATCCCTTGGTTTACTTGACCAATACGTTGTATTAATTAGGTATTGGAATGAGAAACGAGGATGTTCAACCTGCCGTTACACCTTACTGCACATTCTTGTGCCAAAACCTCCCGGCGCATTTGTTTCTGGTATCAACATCGTCTCGCGTGATGCTCAAAGCAATTTTTCGCCCTCCGTATATTTTTCGTCAACCTAATAATAGAGCGGGGGGGTCCTTGAACCTCGTTATTAGATTTGGCAGCGCCCGTGTTTTGTTTGCTGCTGGAACCCGGCGCCCGATAATTTCCTACTCAGACGTCGTGAGCCAGTTTTCTTTTTTTTAACGCTCTCGAGCCTCGCTGAGAATCCTCGTAGGCGTCCAGCATATTCTGCCCGTTGGGGAGTCGGAAATGATTGAAAACCCTACAGTGTACCACTGCAAGCTACAAAGGTGTACGGGTCCGACACTTTAGTTAAAAAAAACTGTGACTCCTACCGGATCACATAGAGATATAAAACAACCAATGTCACCAAAATCACCACCAAGGTATTAAATAGTATATTTTGGAACGATGAGAAATGTATTATCCTAACTCTAAACCAGTTGAAAATAGCGATCAGTGAGTACAAAAAAAGCAATTTCGAAGAAATATATAATACGAATATGCAGTCATTTCTATAATTACTGTAAATATTTAAAAAATCTTATTAACTTAGAACCATTAGTGATGTTTCCATTTTTTTTAAACTAAACATGATTTCGGCCTTTTTAACGATATATTTCCTTGCCAAAAACAAATTGAAAAAAAGAAAGTTTTAATAAAATCCATACATGTTCCCCAAATTTTGTTACTTAATATGTATATTATAATTGAATGATTTATTATTGCATTTTCTGGGAATAATGTCTGAGCCAAATAAAATGACAAGTTAATAATATTCAGTTCTAAAAAAAACTGCGATAATTACGCTTTAAACGTTTAATAATCCCGCCCAAGATATATGCGAAAAATCTCTCGAATCATTAAATTTGCTCGCTCGGCGATCGCGGTGGCAGGCGTGTCTGTCGTTCTGGAACGTGGTTAGCCCGCATCTGGGCTATTGTTCCAACAGTCATTTGTGAATGTCGGACGGTTTTACGCCTTCTCTGACTGGAGGAAAAATTGAATAAAAATGACCACGTGCAAACGCTCCGCTTAATCCGCTATCATTTGTCTTTCAAGCTTCCGTTTCGCCATAGTGTGTGCACACACACACACACACACAAAGCGTGTGACAAATAATATCCGAACTGATGCATTTTTGATAACAAGTGCACACCATTCAGCTGTTTCCTAAGTTCGGTGAATTGATTTATCCGTCATATGAAACTGTTATCCTGCGTGATAATTATATATATATTGTTTGAACACACTGTCTAGAATACTACATATTATTGGATAAAGCAAGTCGGTTATAATATTGAAATAGAATAACAACTTAATAGTCACTTATGTTATTAGAGTCCTAACTGCCGCTTGATTATACTTTCATCACAGTAAATTATATTTACTAAGGCCGTTCTTAGCCGACGTTCCTATCTTTATTCCCTGGACTTTTAATAGCCATTTTTATTAGCAGTACCCTATTCGATTGCCTAATTGCATTGTATGCTCGAGCTCGAGTTCTTTCATTGCTTTTATACTGCCTATACACACTTCCACCTGCGCTAAAAACAAAGCCTGCCTCTTGCATACGTAAGATATTGCCGTATATAAAAGTCAGACAGTTATGAAATATAACGCTGTTTTATACGCTACTCAAAATTACCTGTGACACAAAAATCGATATATCTCCAGGCATACTACCACCGACTTCTTCATACCATACCGTAAGGTGTCGAAAAAATTGTCACCAAATCAAATTAAATGAGGTACAATGTAGTAAAAAAGAAATGGGCTTATTGAAATGTAATTTACTCTCATTTACCATATTGCGTTTATCTAATTGGTAAAACTCTGCGAATTTTACCAAAAAAACAAAGAGATATTGTAAATAAATCCCGTGCTCAAATTTGTTTCGAACAAATTCTTCGTTTAATGTTATTTAGACTATTTATACTTGAAATTACCAACTTAGACTCCCAGATTGGTACAATGTCGCTTTTAGGCGGCCTTATACGTTTTCTAGATTGGCTGTAACCCAGATAAATTCGTACCAAGTGCCCGCGGTCTAAATTTGAATTGTTAATTGAATCCCCTGTAGCTCGCAAAATCCACGGTTTAATCCACTCTCGGTAGCATGCCTTATGAATGCTAATCGAAATTAATATCTGATGCGAGATACTCGTGAATACCGAGTTGTGCGCTTGAGGCGAAACAATTTAATAATATTTAAAGAATATTGAATTAACGTGATACCTTAATAAGCACTATATTTCAATGAGTGTGATACCGATACGGTTAAATAAAATTGCGATAGAAAAATTGGAAATACAAGAAATATTTTCAACGAGAGTTTCCTGTACTAATAACCATGTTGGATTACTGTATTTGCGCTTCAATACCGCTGAGATGATAGCCATCACCTGTTATTTCGAGTCGTCTCTTGCAACTGAATAAACACTGATACGGCACCAATTTCGTTTACAGTTGGATGTGGCCTCTTTTTTGCACCTATGAACGATATCACTGGATCTGCAAAGATTAACTACAATCATCATTCTTTTTATCAACTCTCTCTAATTAGAACCGACAGATAGGACGATGGACGGCGCAGGATTCTGCCCAACAGAATTTTTCTCAGTAGTAAAACGATAGGCACTACCCTTCCTTATGCCATAACTTATGTGTATTACACATGAAATAGAATACCGATGAAGATCGACGATGAGAAATTACAGAATACAGATGAAAAATTGTTATACGCTTGGGAAAGAGGTGGGTTGCCTGTGACCGTTCATTCATCGGCTTATAGTCGCAGAGCCATTCACTTCTAAGCTCACGCAGTGGAAATTCCCTCCCGTTAAGGCCTAGCCCCTCAGGTGTATTAATAACAGTGACTTCACAAAGCTGAAGACATCGGCATTTCCTCGACGCTCGGTGGAAACGATTTTAATCGGGGGCCCGTTTCATCGGATCTCCAATCTTGTCGCAATTATCGGCCGTAACGAGAGCCGGAGCGGTCGGACCCGTTTTCTGACCCACCTGCTAGGGGGGAGGGGGCGGTGCTTCGATCGCACCGAGGTCCAGAAAAGGAGGGCGTCGTAAATCACAAGGGACGACGTGGACTGCGCAATATCCGAGGGACAAGCCGCCATTTCCATGACAAAGCCGGCTCCGTCATCAATTACCGTGGTCCTGCTTTCTTGAACCGGCCCGAAAAAGAAGAGCACCTCCGTGGTCTTTATTTTAATATCCGACTTTCTTGGATTTTATGCTGACGAATTTACGACTTCACTATTCGGGCAGAGGCAACATTACTAAACCTGATATTCGATAGCGAATATTTTATTCACTGCAGTTTGGTTAGTTTTAGCGTTAAATATTGCAATCTGACGGGATATAGAACGAGCGGTATATATGACATTTTTTATATTCATTTCATTGCTGTTCATTTTGATGAAAACTTGTCCCATATTCTGGATGTTATTCGCCAATTCTACGATGGAGAGGCACAACAGTAGCCAACAGCGGTTATCAGGTTGTCAGACTAAAATATTAAGACTAATAATTAAGTAACATATTACCGGTTTTGTCAGAAGCGAGAAGAGGAATATTCGTTTCCACGGGTGAAACGCGAAGCGAAAGTGAACGATGTGTGAGGTCATCACTACACGCAGAGATCTGCAAATATTGTTCTGTTCCTTCTCTTAATTTATCTTTGCATTTTATTGTGCGTAAATTTCACGTATCAAAAGTAACCTTTACTTCATATAAATATATATAAATTAACTAGAATACATTCGTCGGTTATTAGTGTCTTAAAACTAGATACATTCTCAACACATCTTCTGCAAAGATGCAGGGCTTTACTACTGTCTGGTTTCACTTCTAAATCTAAACCCTGACCTGAAAATCTCCGTTTACGGTGGTTTTATTGAAAACTTCGTTCCATCAATGGTTGTGTCCCCAGGTTGTATCCTCGCAGGTTGCTTCTTCACTTCTGGGTACAAAAAATGTCTACATTTGTTGTTTAGTTTCCTCACGAATGCATTATTCTCAGGTTCGAAAGGGTTTGTTTCATTTCCAGGGGGAATGCCGTCAACTGGGAATTTTTTAAGGCCCCTCCTCCGCTCCGCGCTACTACCTTTGACGGGGTCGGCATCCCTAATTAGGGTTGTGGAGCGTTTTGTTATTTAAATATCACTTTACGGACACACAACCCCGGGGAAGACTTAAGGGTTGATGTCGGGGAGGGTGGTCGGGGAGGAAAAAACATTCTATTCAACCGTATAATCCCTGTGTGATGTCCGCTACTTTCATATTCATATTGGGCCCCTTTTCTCTTTACCGCCGTTTCGCTTCGGACGGGGTTTGTTTGAAGCGTACGGCGGTCCAAATAAAGGAACGCTCCTTTTCGTCTGAGACCGGCCGTAAATTTTTAATTGACTTTATTTCATCCCGCCGTCGCGGGACCTGAAGTCTCGACGGGTCGGGGCCGTATAGCCCGATGGCGGGACAGATATCACAAGTCTCTACAGGATTACGTGAGGCATTCAGTGTTCCCGAAAGACTTTTCCACTCCCTTAGCTTTCATTCAGCGATGAATAAACTAAACAGAATTTGAATGCATAGTTATAGCACACTAATCGACTGTATAGTATTAATGTCATGCAATGACATGATAACCGATCTATCAATATTGTAAGGGATCGGAATATTATCAATAGTCATATCTCCTCTCACCTACGTTACGAGATTATACCAGCTGAAATTTCTGTACGCACTCCTTAATTTGCCAACGCTTGTTTGTTGTAGATCTCGAGAACGCCGTCGAAATGGAGCGGTGGCAGTCAGCGGTTCTTGGACAAAACGAAAACGACCTACAGATCGGGGATTCACAGCAAACAATCCGGTGAGCGTTCAACCGTCCCCCTATTACAACCCCAATAGGGGCCTAGTGGAGCCCCACTGTGTTTGTTCTACACTCGACAAGGATAACCGGTTGGAAGCCAATAAATAAGGCAGTTGCCGATTTTTTTGAAGTTCGGAATATAATAGACACCTTCCGATATTTAAAGATTTAATAACACGTTTTCAGTAAATACGGCTTGGCAGTACCCAGGTATTAGGGGAAGCTGGACCGGAATTCGGCCCTTTCCGAGAAACCATCAATTATTTTAATTGAAATCGTTTTCAACCCTGAAATTAAAAACGTTCGCCTAACCCTGCTGGAGAATTCGTTTGGTCCAATCATGACGTAATTAAAGAAATTTTCAAATTGGAATAAGATATTTGTATATAATCCGTTAACAATTTATTTCCTCCTGTCTCATGCTTTCCATGATTCTTGGAGTAAATATCTTCAACCCCATGTGCATGCCACTCGTGAAATTAACTTATGCTCCGAAATAATTGTTCAATTCACGATCGTTCCAGATACCTCTGGAGTTAAAATATCCGGAAAAATGTCTCATTTTTGAAAAACGGACATTCCGTTAAGCTAAGCTGCAGGATTGCATGCATGCTATTAAATGTGTAATCGTCCATGTCAATGCCTGTTGACGCAAATCTGATTCCCAGTTAAGTAGTCATTTGTGACAAACGGTGGCACTAAATGTGTTTGGAGATTATACAGGAAGTCCAGACAGGTCGAAATAGAGTTTCAGAATTAAATCATTGACTTCAAATCCTTGGCACACTATCAAATTAAAAATATCCAGTTTACTGAATCGCGCTGAACGATTTCTTGATTGCTGTGTTTATAAGCGTCTTAAACGTCTACACCCACATTTCCCGGATATGTTATTATGTAAGTAAGTGCAGAGAGAAAGAAAACGTCGTGCCTATGGACGAAACTTTGCCGGGCTTATCCATTAGGCAGGGCCGGCCCTCTCAGTTTGTGATCTACGGGCTCCATAAATCCGGCCAGGAGAAAACCCCGAGTTTAGTGGGGATGTATTTTACCAGTTAAATGAGCCGGACGACGACCCTCGTGACGTCCGGGTCGTAGCCGTTTTCTCCCGGGCTTATTGATGGGATCTTCGGATGGGAACCGGTGAATTATCCGGGACGGGCTATCTGCCTTCGGCCGGTCAAACCTGGGCCCGATCAATGAGCAAAGAAAATCATCGGGGCCGCGGAGAATTCGAAGATTGTTATCGCCAATCTTTAAGAGCCGTGAAGGCTGAATCCACACACTATCCCATTAAAAAAAAAACTGAATATGTCATCGCGATAATGCACTTAATTTCAAGCTAGCACAATCTTTCATTCTACTCGTCAATTTGTGAGCCGAGGAGTTCTTTGTTGCACAATGCATTACATCATATAGGGCCGCTGTAGACTTATGAAACTATCTGGTAAAATTAATTGGGTAGTTTATGTCGTAAATTACTAACTAAATTGTTTTCTCAGATTAAGCCGAAAAGGGCCAAGCAAATTGTCATGGAATGGGCCCATTGATAGATAATTATGGGATTGTGGTTTGTGGATAATTATAGGTTGAAAAACATAAATTATTCGATAAACTACATCATTTAATAAGACGAAAAGACGTCTTTTAATATAGTGATTAGGAATATCCAGAAAATGAGCTCCGGGTCGCTGTAAATCCAACAAATCTATCCTTTTTCTAACAAAATTTAATCAAATAGTAGAGTAGGTTTTCCTCGACTTAAATCAAACATAACTTGGAAGTGTTTCATTCTTTAAATTGTAGAGTCCTGTGTATTACGTTTGAAAACAATAGAAGAAAACATCACTCATGCATGGCTATCCTGTCAAACTCAGGACTCGATAGCACGCGTGTTTTAATAAGCGCTTAGCTGTACAAGATTTAATCGCCAGTATGACAGTTCCTACAACTAGTAATTATCGCTTTCAAATATATTTATAGTATTATTGAAATAATATTTATTCCCAAATAAAATATAAATTCATAGGTGAGCCGAATCATGTATTGTTTAACTGTTGGACTGGGACAGAAATCGGTGTTCCATTTAGAGGAGCCGAAAAAGTAGACCGACGGAAGTAGTTTTGTCGGGCGGTTAGTGGGCGGGCTAGGACCACCGGCCGGGGCCCACCTCAATTGATACCTCATTCATAAACGCCGGGACACGCTCGATCTCACCCTGACGCAATTTCCGGGCCCGACAAACCGAACCGAACCTCCGGGCCTCTCGTCGGACGGGCCCGCCTGTCCCCGTCACGAACTTACTTCGCCCGGGACATAAACAAGTCCGTCTTTAAACGAGCCGACGAAGTTTCCGATTAAGACCCCGTCCCTAATCCAAACATATTTCATGCCCTGAGTGCGCGCCCGTGTGTGCGCGCCTCATCGTGTTTTAACTTATCGTTTGGACACGCGTTTTAGGCCCGTTAATTTCCAGCCTGACCGACTGCATCGGTTGCGCAAGGGGATTCACGAACGTCCGGTTCTCTCGACGTATACCCACGCGGCTGAAAGCTTGCATGAATAATTTAAAATAGTTAACTACGGGTTAAGCTTTAGTGTAATACATCCCCGTAATAATTTCCTTATAGAATGGAAGGAAAATATTGACTAGTTCCGCGTAATTATTTCTTTCTATTATTCGAATAATAAATTTTTTTTTATCCATTAGTAATCCCATATATAATTAAAAGAAAGTATTTATAGATTGCTATAACCATTCATTTCATTTTATAGAAAGATGTAAAATGTGAACATGTTTTATAATAATAATGATGGTTCATCCATTGTCTTGTGCCCACGTGGCACTATCAAGTAAATTTACTTTGCACTATACTTGTGTGCCTCGATCGTTTCGCCTTTCAGGACGATGCCTAGTACCAAATTTTAGCGTTTTTAGAACGAGAATCGGGTTCAGTAATATCAATATTGTATATTGAGTATCTCTGAATTGACGGATAGATTGTGTTAGGGAAATATTAATATTGTGGATAAATCTATATCGGCCGACCTCATTACAATTCGTCTGTCCACAAATGGTTCTTGTCTCCGACCGGATTATCTTTTGCGGCGCAACTTGTAGTCGCGACAAAGTGCCACGGACAACTTGAAATTAGCCTTATCGGTCACGAACAAAAGTTGTGGCCTTCTTCAAAGCGGTGGGCTCAGAATCTTAAAGTTTTATTCTCAGAAACTCGTCCCCGTCGGCGGGCGTTTCGCCGATTGATTTGTCTGCCGGCTCAGCGAGGCCGATTCTCACGGCGCGTCCGGCGTTTATGCGTTCGGGAAGTGGACCATTTCTTCGAGGAGACGGCGCCGAGAATGAATGAAAAGCGAGAGCCGGCTGAGATCTGAACTGCGTGCGGGGATAATTGTCGCCCCACCATTCCGAGAATACTGATGAAGGGAAATATGAATGGCTTCGGTACGGCGGCTAAATATTAAGTTGGTTACGGTCAGAATCACAATGGGAAAACTTCTGCAATGTACGGAAAGCATGCGGTGGTTTTATAAAAGGGGAACAGCGTTGAAATTCATCTGACCGAGCCGTCATCATTGTGGTTATATGGTCAACACCGCTAGTTGATTTCTTAATCGGGGAAACCCGACGGAAATGCAGCCTGTTAGATTCGGAACATCCGATGATAGTTGAGATGCATTTTCACGAGCAATTAAAAACGTCCTCTTTCTTTTTAGATTCATGAAAAAATATTAATCTATATTCTTTAATCAGGAGAAATTTACAAACTAGGGAGTAATTTTGACTAGAGCTAATGTGTGTTTGTCTACTTAGAAACGGTAACTCTACCCTGTCAGCTGTGTCTGCCTTCCATCGTAATGCAAATTGCTTTTGTCACGGCATTTAGACCCATATCTTCCCACTCTGTCTGGTTAACGTGAATCATAAATTAAATATTCAGTGAAAAGTCAATACTATTACTGAAATACAACTCTAGTTCTCTTTTTATCAGTTCTAGGAAAATACAGAATTAGAATTTCCATAGTATTATTCTCATTTGTTTTTCCACTAATTAAAAAATAAATTATTTTCCTTATCTTACTCTTAATCAAGAACGAAAATGTTGAAAACAATCCCGCTTTCTCTTAATTATTCCCAGCTTAATAGGTATAAATGATATTTACGAAATTCCTTAACGTCATAAAAATTGTCTTATTTGCATCTAATCGATTCGACGAATACTACTACATTTTAGCGTGCCTTGCTTCCTACAGTATATTTAGGATCTCAGAAAAATATCTGAACTAACATTTTGGATTAAATACGAAAATCCCAGATAAATAGCTGTGGCTGTAAGGTAAGAATTTCGTTTCGTGGAAGATGCATAACTATAAATTGTTGAAAACTTTCTAAATTTACTTAAAGAATTTTTTCATTCTGTCGACCCTGTAGAGGACAAACTGGGTAAGTTGTTCTTGACCACATTTATTGGTTTATAAAAGGACAAACTTTCAGACGTGGTCTATGGATGTTCGAACTCCAGATTTCAATTTACTCGAAACTCTCACGATGTCCAATTATTTGCCTAATTGGGAAGGACTCCGGGACATAAACTACTAGAAACTACTTTACGGCGTGTTCCCGTTCCACAGTTCTCGGCTTAAACGTGTCTAACGATGTCGGAAAATCTAGTGCAGCTGCCACCTGGATCCTGGATCGGATCACTGTTTGGAACATGTTTTCCTTACATAATACTTCAAGCATAAGGGAAGCTGTCTTTAAACAGTTTTCAATTTTAAATTTCGGAAATTTACAAATTCCCGTGTCACAACTGTCGGATAAACAGTTGTGGGTCGTTTGTATTTTAACACCAAATATCCAGAAATCCTAGAACATTCTGTCCACACGCAGACATTGTCGGAATATAAATCTTGACAAATGTAGGCATATATCATTCCCGTGGGTGATTACATATGGAAATTTTCAGTCTGAACGGAATTGAAGCCTATTGTTTGTGCTGTTTATCTTCAACTATGTTGCAACACTGTATTTTTTAATAGTTGAGGTTATGGCCATTGCCAAACTAGAATTAATAATCAGATAGATGTGTGTGTCGGGTATGCGTTTGTCCGTCAATGTGGCACACAATCGACACTGAATGCTAAACAAACGATTGACGAAATATTTGGCGGTATATTCACCTCGCATCCATTCTCGAATACTGCAGACGGCCTAGATAAGGTTGCCAAGAGCACGAATCGAAACATCTCGTCGAATTAATGGTGACAATCTTAATTCAAAAGAAAGGAGTGTTTGTACATCAGACGTACGTTTTAGTGATTTCACCCGTCCTAGAATAAATACAAATTTGTCCAACGTCGGTCGAAACTTCCATCTGGAGATTTTGTTAACGGAGCGGGGAAGCCTAAATTTAAAGCCGAATCCAATTCGAACGGGAAAGCAAGACCGGAAGCGAACGGGATCTGGCCTCGGGGTTCGGGCCCGCTTAAATATACACCGGGCCGACAGCGTCCTGGCAGACTGTCTGGTGCCTCGCGTGCCTCACAGCTAAAGGCCACGGATAGCATAGCTTCCAGGTCACTCGCCGATCGGCGCCCCCCCCGATTAATAATTCACTTGCATCGACCGTTCGGAAAAAGAGAGCTCGAAGGGGCCGACGCGGTGACGAAATTCGAGCCGACGTAAAAAGAGCGTTTACGAGGACCAATAAATTAGCCTCGACGTGTTTTACGCTCTCGGGGCCAGCGCCGAGTGTTCCGTTGAACGCATCTTTATTGAGGGCCCGATTTCAAATGAAAAATACCATATGCCCCTGAATTAAAAAAAAACAGGGCTCTCCGATAAAATAAGTAGTAACTATATATCGGAATTACGGAAGGGGAATATTTTACGCGAAGAAAGAACAAAATATTACGTCGGGCCAGAAAATATTTTATAATCGGCCCGATTTTCAGAATTTCATGTGGTCCTTTACATCAAAGGAACTACATTTTGTTCGATGTCGCTTATTTCGTAACAATAAAGCGCGATTGGTGTTATATTAATCAGTTTGCCGTTTTAAAATTCCATTCACTAGTTAGATGCCTCGAGAAAATTCCCCGTTGCCCTTTCATTGTGCGGTATACAATAAACTGTATTCATAACGAGGTACACAATCATTCTTATTCAGCCCGAATAAAAATATTAAGACGTAACAATGTTGACGTATAAACAATAAAGTATAACAATCATTGATTAAAAATAATGAATAAATCAGTCCATTCAAAATCAGTGATGCGCATATTTTAATATACACGTGATATGATCATATTACATCGCGACTACGAATTCAGAATACGATAAAGTAAAGGCAGGCTGAAAAATATAGTATTTTCACAATACGGATTCTTCGGAGAATACATAATGTCCATTCGACAAAAGCATTTTTCTGCTTTCAACTTTCGTCCTTCCTCTAATGTCCGGAACCGGGGTAGAGTTGGATCGGTCCTATATTTGCCAGCCAAATAACGAAAATCGAATTTCTCCCCTCCCTCCCCGGCAAATCCAAGAAAATAAAAGGTACCGGAGTTTCGAAATATCGAAAAAAAAATATTTTCTCCATCTCCTCGCTGAAGTTGTGTAGTAGGGGGTGGGGCGTGCCCGTTTTACAGGGTTTGTGCAGTGATTGCCCTTCGCCAATTCCAACTTCCAAGGAAACTCCCCCACCCCCGTTCTATATTTAACTTTCGGGGGGTTCACATTACTTCGATCAGGCCGTACTCGCCCTTGTATAACCCCAGTATAACTTCAAATTATACCCCCAAATTATGAAATACACATCCGCCGATCTATCCGCTTCGTATCAAAGTTGAAACCTAAACGTCATATCAATTTCAAGAAATTATAACAGAAATTATAATTAAAATTTCCGATACGTCACGCCATGAATATTGTGTATAACAGTATAACGATATTGTGCGTAGTGGGGATGCTTCGTCAGCAGCATACGTTCTTAGGTACATCATACTAATAATGTCTGAATAATGAGTTGAAATTTGTAATTGAAAAGAAATTCGGTCCGCCGCCAATTAGGCTGGATCATTCTAATCGTGATGACCTACATGATATTTAAATCTCCTGGGGAACCTATGAAATTGTGAAATAATAACTTAAAGTTCTTACGAAGAGCGGCTAACGGATACATACGAATAGTTAGTCCGAGAGTTTGTAAAAATAGACCTCCAACGGCGTTTTACAAATGGTTCTTGCGCCTTCAATTATTATGAGTGTCGTACTGTCTGCATTATTTCGGAATGTGCCAGGAAAACATGCTCAGCCGAAGATATAGTGTGATCCCCGTTAAGACGCGACGAGCCGTCTGCAGTGTATTTCTGTTCCGTTGGGCATTTTCACGCGGTAGTCACAACCTTAAATTTACCACTTTCGATTCTTGGCAAGCGAGCGGGACAATTTAAAATTAAATGTGATGCCTAGGGGAGTCCCGTCAGGTTTTAGGGCCCACAATAGACCCCTTCTTGAGCCCGGTCTATTCTGAGATTGGTTTCCGCGTGTTTCGTCCGTCCGCCGGAAGTAGCGTCTGTTGCAAAATTTGTTAAATCTGGGTTGACCATATTTCGACACCACACAAAGTACAAGTGTATTATTCATTCAGCATTCTATTCTACAATTTCGCCATAAAAACGGCGAGCGTGCCTAACACATAGCTAAAAAATGGATTACAAATTTACCTAAACCTAACTCTTCTGCATGCCGTCAGCCATAGGCTAGTCATGACGGGGATATTATCTTGGTACAATAAAAATGCAGCAATTTAGCAGTTTTAGACTGCCTTTATTAGAAGATACTTTAAAGTTTCTCATTCGAGTACAATCGTGTAATCGAGAACAAAGGACAATTGCCATAATTGAATGTTCAAGACACTTTCGCCCAGTAATTTATCTTAATACAACCCCTAATGAAAGGAGGTAAGAGATTTTTTCTCATCTCTAATACATGCTTATTTCCGGTAGTCTTCCCCACATTTATCCGGGTCAGATCGTGCCGAGTCATTCCGTTAATAATTAATATCATTTTGTCCCTTTAGGGGGTCTCCTTTGTACGAATTCGGGGAAACGATAAGAACGAGGACATTCGGCAATTCCATTGTTTCCTGACTTATATATATTTCAGAATGACGGCAGAACATTTTGTAAGGAACTTAACCATTTCCATTCGCATTGGTTTGAAACAAATTAATTTATTCTTTAAACGAAAATTATCCACTTCTCTAAATAATTATAAACAAATAATTGCTTTAACTCTCTCATTTAATTAATTGTAGCAAAGCGCGGTATATTTATCCCCTTACAACAATTTATCCTCCATTATTTTTTAGCCGAATCTGTTCTGTTTCCCCGGACTTTTCTCTGTTCTACTGACCAATCCCAAAAATCTGGAATCTACAATTACAGTATCTAAAACCGTCTATGTAGATTTTACATCTCATGACGGAAAGAGCGGCTTGGGAAAATCATCACGAATTTTGCTGTCTATCGTAAAAACGAAAAGCTAAGTATAGCGTCAAAACAGCGTATCGGGGACGTCAGGGCTTGACGAAGTGATTTCAGTTGAAGGAATCCTCCTTCAGGATGTTGACAGTTGTGAACTGTGCAACACAAATATAGAGCGTCCCAACGAGCGAACTGGATGTATTGCGGTTTGCCGAATCTGTGAGCCGGGCACTATTTTGAATCTCGAGAACGGGCAGAATGCCACTTCTCCAGTCCCGGAATATAGATGGTTCTTATTTCGGACATTATGAATAAGCGCAGAGGAAGTACGCGTTTTGATATTTCCATGCGAATATGACATTTGGATGGACGTTCACGAACATCGGAACAAAAGAAAAACCTAACCGCCTACATTTACTTAATTCATCTTCAACCTTCCTGCCATCTTGTGACGCCGGAGATATAAAAGCATTCGCTTGTGCTGAAAAACATGTTTCAGGACGTAAGGTGGTAAAAGAATATGTGACTCTCCCTTCTACAATAAAAGAAATTATGAGAAAGTCACTTTACATAAGTTAATCAAACCAAGTACAAATTGAGATAGATAAAAATCTATTAGCAGAATTCACATCGTAATTGTTTAATATTGTACGCTTTATATCTATAATGTTTCCAAAGGTCCACTCATGAATTAATTAACGATTCTGCATCAGTTGTGTGTCACTAGGCAAATTGACCTTCGTTACTTTTCCCTCACTCTTTCAAATGTGTTGCCATTGCGTAACAACTCAAAATAATTAGCTGCAAGGCGGCCTAAAAATCCATTATTTTATTTCTTCTTATCTAGAGGCATGTAATATTAATGCTTTACGGCTCGTCGTTAATCTTCCAAACAAGGAAGAGACCTGGAATTTTATATGAAAGTATATTTATAAAAACTAAGCATACACCTGGTGTGCAAGTGTTTTCGCGCACATGAATAAAAATGCGTTCTCTCGAGTTCAAGAACCGCTCTCATTCATGTTTAAGTCATACTGACAAAATTGTAGCCAGTGCTTGGTCCACTTTCGGAAACATAATTCGCGGCCGTTACTTAAGTATTCAGTCATCAAGAATTTAACTTCTGTACCTGGCATTTCCTGAATACGTTGAGTGCGCTCGCCATCCGACGGGAGCCCCCCCCCGGCCATACATAGTAGATGAGATCCCTTACAAATATGTCACTCAAATATTTACCGTATTTTATTACATTATGAGATAAGCATAATTTATACACCTTGTATATAATTTGCCACCAGGTGTAAATGGGTTGGATTGGTTTGAAATACGTGTGGATATTCTGTTTATGTGTATGTTCCTAAATGGTTATTATGACAACTGCTACTCTATTTGAGACGTTTCGCCGCCTCCTTACGAGTCCAGAAAACGTTAACCACTAATACTAATACCACTAATACAGTATTCCAACCCCTCGCAGACCACAAAACAGGTATATTAAACTAGTTAACCACTAAGATTAAACTGTTTCGACCGTTAACGGCATCGCTTCAAGCCAGTCGGTGTGTCGGCCGTTACTTCGGCCGTATGTTGATATTTTCGTGGTGTTTATGTGTTCGGAGCCTCGACGGTCGTAAACATTTAATACGGGAAACATGTTTAAGCCGAACGGGCGCGTGTTTCGACTCGCGTGTATTCCTGTTCTGGAGAAGCCGTCCTCCCCACCCGGCTGACATTCGCGTGGCCCGAATCACTTGTCCGATTCGACGCAGGGTTCGTATACGGAGCTTTCAGACAATGCGCTCATAATAAAATTGTTGTTAACTTCAGTTCCGAATGGGCGACAGATGTCGCACAGCTCGTCAGTCCCACGCGGAATGCGGTCACTCCGTTCAGCCGTCCCCTCCGAGCGATGAACGAGCCTCACAATTAAGAGATGCGCTTTCAGGGAAATAAATCAATTAGCATGTGAAGTCGGCGTTGGGACGTTTATAACCCGTTAGTCAGAGACGGACCTTTTTCTGAAATCTTCTCCACCGCCACGCTCTCTGACTCATTCCCGAGTTGAGTCACTTTTAAAAATTAATATTCCACATACCACTTTATCCTCTCCCGCGGTGTTAATATATAGGGCCGCTGACTAACCTGAGCCCCTGACCCTTTAATAGACCTACCGGCTCAGAGAGAATAATACCTCGGAACACCTGTGCGAAAATTAATTATATATGCTCTTGCTTTTTGGACGTGGCCGACACATTTCATTTTCAGACCAATTAAGTCCCTTCCCGACAGAAGAATTCGTGTTGAGAATTACATTGGAATAAACCTACATTCCCGCGTTTCAGAGTTAACGCGATGAAATTCCTCAACAGTAAAATAATCCTAGTTAACTAGAACAAGTACGTTCATTATAGCTGGCCCAATTTGTTAGAATAAGGAAATTGAAGGCCTGTCTTTTAGCTAGAGCAGTATTTACGTGCTTTGTTATGTGCTTAATTTTGGGCTTACTGTCAAATGGCGGACTCTTGAAAAGAATCATTTTCAGCCGAACATTAAAATACATATGAATTATAAAAAAACTACTTCGAGGAAATATTCAAACGGAATGCGAACATAAGAAATTTAATTATGTAGAATGGAGTGCCGTTACCAGCGCAGACTCGTTTCTCGTTTCCATTGTATTCAATATCGTGGCCGTGAAAGACGCTGAATCGAATAAACGATCGGGGTTTTTTTTCACCGCTCCGCTTTATTAAGCCTACCGCTGTAGAAAGGAGGCAAATTATCTAGTTAATTCTACTTTGCAAAGCTTGGAAATTGCATTCCTTAATAAGGGCCGCTTTGGGGTTAACGCACACACACAGAGAAAAAATTGTGTTTATATTTCGCTACAACGAAATTACTTTTCTCCGTTTTTTATCTTTCCTTTAAGTAGAAATTAAACGATTACAAGGAATCTCCGCCAGGGAATGAAGTTTTAATGAATTGTTGGGCCCCCCCCCCCGCCTCTTTAGAAATCGTATTATCTCGCCCGGTACTGCCCAAACGGGAAGTAATTAATATTAATTATTTAGAGTGCGGGATTTTTTTAATTATCGCGTCCGATAACGCGGCTCGGAGTCGAACGCTGGAGGCGGTCCAATCCCTCTCCGGGAGATGTTACTTCTTAGTTTTTTGGCACCGGTCTCGGGCTGGAATTAAACTTGGAATGGACGATTTTAATATGACGAGCGCTCGCGGGGCTCACCTCCCGGTTCTCGGCTATTTCGGGTTGGCGCCGCCGCGATTTGTCACCTCCAGCGGCCACCGAAACGACTCTTTTGTATTTTCTGAGTGTTTTTTTTTCTTCTTCCGAAGTGAAGCGCCTTCGGGTTTGAGGTGGACATCATTTATGGCCCCCTTGTAGTGGGGGCGAGCCTTGTGAGTGTGGGATGCTTCGCTATATATCGACTTCTGCCGTATCCGTTTGTAGTACAGACAGGGGCGTCGCGTACGCACACCTTAAAATAATGTACATGTCCAATCGGACGTAAATTTACGTTAAAAAACTCAGCTAGAATATAAGATGTGGTCCCAATAGTGTTGAGGAGAGGAGAGGTAGAAAACTGCCTGAAAGCTAAAGGCTTATCATTTTGAAATGAATTATTAAAATTTTATAAAATCCAGTTCGCTGGCCTTTCTATATAAATATTTTTTTATTTCACTCGACAAGTCTATTATTACAGTTTTTATTATAACTATATTAAAATATATAAATGGATTTCATTTTTACGGTCCACACAAAGAAAATGTTCACACAACTTCGGTTTAATGCATGCATGGATGTTGAGTGAGACATTCTGCTGAATCTGGCATAAATTGGAAGGCTTCCTTGTATCTCGGGCGAAACAAGTGTGAATATTCATTTGATTCTCCATTCTGGTAAACAAGTGCGAACAGAAAGTATGCATATAACTACCAAAATTAAAAAAATTATATGAGCAGATTGTTTTGTATTTTATTAAAACAAGAATGTAGTAATCGCCACTACCATTTGATTGCTCAAATTTGTCTATTATAGTTTAGAGCTGTGTAGAAAGGAAAATCGCGTGAGTCGGTCAAATTATCACTGTAGGAGCCTATTGACCCGAGCGCAGATCAACTAAGTTAATTGTCCGGCCTGCTTGCTAGATTTTATTGATATACCCTCTTGTTGTCTCATAGACTGTATTGGCACATTGGTGTCCGCTTTTAATTAAAAAAATTAATTTTCCTGGTTACTCCGTTTTAGATATTTGTTGAAAATAGTACGCACTACCTATATTTAGTTACGAAATATGCTTACAATATTCAAAAAATATTTAGATAAGAATTCCAAAGTCCCATCCCAGCTAATTAGGAACAAACTGTTACTTTACTCAGATTTATCTTTATTTTTAGTATTGAATAATGTATAAGTGGAGAACTTGGGAATTTTTGTTTAATGAATAATAAATCACTGGGTTGTTTACTGCTGAGGAATGGAATACAACAGCGTTTCAGTATGTAAAATTATTTAAATCGAATGTATTGTTGAAATAGTTCTAAACGTTTGTGGCATCAAAGTGCCGACAATTTTAAATAAACAGGCGCGTTCTTGATCTACGACATCGACTTAAAACCGGCATCTAGGAGAGGCGGACTAATTTTAGCCGTTGTACATTATAGCTTGTATAACATTTTTTCCGCCATCGTTCTGAGAGTACTGGTTAGTAACTGATCGTTTGAACGTTATTCCGATTCATACTCGATATAAAAAAGAGTCATTGGAAAAGAGGTTATTCTGATATAAATCCGTCATTAATTTTGTTAGTAATTTTCCAATTACCATGTATTTGAAATGGAATACGCGTAATGAATTGGGGCGGTATATAAATAGGAATCGAACCCCCACCCCGCCGCCGCAATGGAACAAAGGCATGGTTGCCGGGAGCCATTTCAGGCCGGTTGTTGTTATTCCTATAAGGTGATATTTTCAACGGTTCTGGTCTCAGTTAAGCCGGTAAACAGTTATTGGATGTGGGCGGCGTAGGGGCGCGGCCGATGGAAGCCAATAACCGTTCTTTTGGCGACCCTCCCCAACCGAAAAGTGGATTTAAAATTATAACCGAACCGTCTGCGAGCGATTGAAATAGGACCGTATGTAAATGAACCCCGAGAGTTTATACGTCTGCCCCCAGATCCGTTTATGTTATTCCCTGTCGGGTTGCTGAAAATATTGTAATAAAGCGCCGCTGGGGTGCTCTATTCCAATATAATTTCGATCGTATGGGTTTCTTATATTCATTCATTTATAATAGTCATTTTTTATTTTATTACTACACCATATATGTAAGAAAATAACATTACATTGTATTTATTCTAGTGTTAATTAATTTGTTTAGGAAATGATCAATCGATAATATTATTGCATATGCGCCTTCAGTCATGAAGGTGTAGTAATATACACCTATAGTAAATATATATATATATATATATATATATTTGTATTTATATATACTTATTGGTTGTCTTACGATAATAGTATGTGGTTCTGTATGCAGAGTGTAGTTCCACCACACTATACACTATATACTAGTACAAATCTGGTTTCCTCTGTAAGTTTGAAAGAAAGGCTGATGAAATTTAATTTAATTTAGTTTCTTGAGAAACTACGCCCAGATCTGACAGCTATTCTATTATCCTGGTTATGTTCCTGTTTACAGAACCAGAGATATCGGCGCACAACGAAGCGTACAGGCACAATATAAGGATGTCCATCGAGACAGCGTGTCGGGTGCCCCAGCTGAAGGTAGTGAAGGTCAGCGACCATTACCCCTCTTCAAACAAAGTCTACATACCTTCTTGCACCAAGCTCCACCAGTGTTCAGACGACACAGGCTGTTGCGGCATCACCCAGAGGTGCGGCCCAAAGACTACCAATAGGGTCGACCTCTATTTCTATGTGAGTACCGCATTATTTTGAAACTATTTTATCTAATTAATACTGCTTTATAAAAATTCGTTTCCCCATTCTGGCCCTACGAATGGATTAAAACACAGTAGAATGCAGAATCCCCGTTTAAACTTAAATTGTTCCACACTTTCCTAGCCAAATGTACAGCCATTAGGTGGCCATTTCGAGCAGTTAGAGGGGTCACCTTATTATTTAAGTTTAATTAGCATAAAAACCGACTTAACACAATCTCAGTTTAAATAAAAAAGCCGAGCGGTGGAAAAGAAGAAAATCTCCTATTCTAATTAGCCGGGCCCAGTGAAAAAGTTAATTACGCCCTGCCCCCCCTTTTGCCAGATCTCCTTTTTTATCTACCCCTTTGATGCTTCTAGAGAGTTATTTCCGGATACAGAATAGACGTTTCATATTGAGCTATTTCATATATCGTTTAATTTTAGTTATAATTAGTTACGGCGAAATTTCACGTTTCATCATTACCGGTATCGTCGTAACCCGTACTCTATGCAAAAGTAACTAGATATTAGTACGATAACCATACTTAGACATAAAATTATGTTACTCCAACGAATTGTTACACTTATTCTGTCGTCAGTAAGAACTGCATCCCAATATATATAGTATGAATTGCAAATATCAGTAGATCACCAGATGCCCAAATATAATTAGTATATCTGGGAATTTATTCAGCAGTGTAACGTTGTTGGTAATAGTTAAATGAGTCATAATTTATTTAAGTAATTTAGTTATAATTCAAGAAATATCTATCGCTTTTACGAGTAGAATATTTTCAACACACGCTGGGCGAAGAATTTCTCACCTGTTCCGGCAGCTTTTTTTTATAAATTCACACGCTGCCGAGCCCGACCGGTTGTAAAATCCGCACGGTTCAAGTCATATCCATAATGTAGGAGGCGGAGTCACGAGGGCCGTGTATTTATTGGCGGTGTGCACGAATAGAGCGGGCCGGCCGCGAGTAAACAGAAACCGGCCTAATTGAGTGATTAGGCCGTCCATCGGTGGCCGGCCCTCACGAATCCCGGACCCCGATCCCATCTTTAACACGCCTATTTTCTTCTACACACAGGAACACACTTACGAAGGGGGGGCGGGGGCGGGGGCGGGGGCGGGTTTCTGGATAATAATAAAGTCCGTGGAACAATCGGCGCTAAGCCCTCGGCTCTTAGGAGGCGGGTAACCGCTTATTTACATACCTGGGCCCGGGGCCCTTATCCGCACAACTATCACTTGCCGTCCCTTTCTGGCCGGACATACCTCGACCCTCCACATCTGGTAATCCCAGACTGGCGGTAGCTCCACGACAGGAATGAGAAAATATCTGCCCTCCGGGTCTGCTTACTTTCTCCGTATACGCTCAAAGGCGTGCCGGATTTTCTCTGAAACCGTAGCTTCAATAGCGAATGACGGTCTCTTGGAATTTTCCAATTTCTCGATGTTTCTATTGAAAATGGTGTATATCGGTAGAATTAATAACTTAAACTGGTACTCGAATTAATTATTTCGGTTCTGGCTTAGTCGACGACATACGGTGTTGAAACAATGGTGTTAGACCCGTCATAATTTCAAATAAGGACTACACCCCACGCGCTTCACGCGAAATCCTTCGTGTGTGATTATTTATGTTTCCCCACTCGCGGAAGAAACTCTTTATTCTTTAAACATTTAAAATTCTCATTACCGTCGCGTTCAGTAATATAAATGAGTAATTTTTTGTGTTGCAATAGTAGTATTACAATACTGTGTCTCCAGTTTTATGCATTTATAACCCGTATACTACAAGTTATAGTATACCTTACACGCTAGTTTTGACAGATCCATACGATAACTATAATATGCAGTGATAAAATTATTTGCGTCACCCAATTTTCAAAGTTCACAAAACACCGTAACGAAAAAAAACTGTTGACTAATTCAACGGACGGCCCGAACCCTATAATAAACCTCCCTTTATTTGTAACGCGAGCAACCCTTGTAATTTCCTCGGAAACAGAAGGGTATGCATTTTTTATCCGTATTTGTTACGACTCCGAGGTTATTTTTTTCCGAGGCCCACCCCTTTCTACCTTGGCGTTTTACTTTGGCCACCGGCTAACGGGATGGTGCATTAATTTTAAAACGGGCAGACCGCGGCCAGAATTGTTGAGGAAGGCCCCGGCCCCTGTCCCTCATTCCCCTCCCGCCCCCAATTTCATACACCTTAGGGCAGGCTTCCTAAACATCTAGAACTACCTTGAATTATTTAAACTCCAAATATTAAGCTCTTTAAATTTCCCGGAATTTGCATCATGTGAAAATGTTTGACAGTGCTGAAATTATTATTCATTAATGAACTTGAACGCGTTGAAGGGCAAACCAAAGGTATTAATAATTTCGAAGCTGTAATTAGTCCTAAATATTAAATAATGATCGATAACAACATTTGTTTTTGCGGGAATTACAAAACATAATCATTCGTCTAATATTTTTATTTTCATTACCGCTTCTCCGTTTTCTGTTTGAATTTACGTTCTCATTTTCGACAATACGACAACATTCTTGTTTTGTCGATCGAAAGAAAAACATGAAATCGCCATGATTCCGGACAAACAATTGTTATTTCACGCATGGTGAAATATTTAGTATGCCTTCGCTGCAAAGTGGAGATTGAATGCCGCGACAGTTCAACTTTTTCAGTATCGAATGCTCTGAATTATGCAAGACTTTGTGTAACGAACGCACATTCCTGTCATATACCTGTTCCAAAATCAGCGTACGTTTTCGTATTACTCGCCAGCGGAATTCTCTGGCAGCGTGAGTACATTTCCACACGGAACTCGGGTTAGGTCTCAGGCATGACGTTGCCCTAGTGAATTAACATTAAATTAATATTAAGTATACAGTTATTACAAATCGGAAAAGCAACAGGCGTTGATTTTATCGATACCTAGGAAAATGCAAAGTACATAAACTGTCGTAGATTTCGTGTGTTTCTGCCTCCTCTCGCTGGTTTGGTCTTTTCCTAGACCGGTTTCGGTTGCCATCTTCAGTAGCGGTATTCGTCACTTTGGCACTTTGGATGTTTTTTGGGCATCCTCACTGCACTGTTACTGTCACTTGTAAAAATATATCCTATATGACAAACTTTTGTTACATATCTGTATAATTATAAAGACGAAGGAAATTACGCCGTATTTTATTTGTTTTAAAGCGATAAGGCGACCTGTTATTATTTCCGAGTTTGCGCTTGTTTCGGAGGTGGGCTGAATTTCCTATGAATTATAAAGGGGGGCTCGTGAGGGCCTCTGTTGAATTTTTAAGGAGGGTCCGAGTAAAACTCGGGCATCACGTCTATCGCCGGATCCCATTCCTCCCACCATTTACCAATCCTTCTCCTTCTCCTCTTCCTGTCCCTCTCCGACTTTCACTCTCGCCATAGCTCTCCCTCCGTCTCCCATTCTGTCTCTCCCTCTCTCTCTCTCACACACTTTTTCTCCCCTCTCTCTCTCTCTCTCTCTCGCCCTCTAACCCCATCCCTCCTCATTCATATAATTCATTTTCTCTCCGGGCAACTCCCAGCGTTGAAATTTGGCCCAGTTTCCGGGTGCCATGCTCTTCTTGCCCGGCCCTGAACAATTCAGGATCGGCCGGGTTTACAGTATTGGTCCGGGGCTGAATTCCAAATTGTCAGGAATATTTCAACCTCTGCGAAACGGGAAAACCTCAGCAGCCAAACCGGTGGCTCGCAATTTTACCCAGTGGGAATAGCTCCACTGTTTATCCTTTCGAGTTTTCTTTTTTGTCTTCTGTTTTGTCCAATTTTATAAACGGTAGCAATCACACGGATATATCACAAATATATATGTTTGGAATTGTCTTTCGTTTGATAATTAATTTTATTTTTGTTGACGCTACTCAGCAAAATTTGTAGAATTTTTAGAAATCTGCATGTTGTAATATTATTTGTGTGTATATCTTTTACCTCGGTGTTATTACCTCAGGACTGTATATCGAAATTCAATAATTATTTATCCCAAATGTTGCTCTTGCTAAACCGAGGGGCCTAGAAGTGGAAATAATAAATGAAACTTGGCTCAATTGTATTAAGAATGGAATATGCAGAACAAACGATGCTTCCCACATGTTCGATCCGACTAAGTTATTACCACGTTTTACGATCCTGCTGAAATACACCGGATTTAAATATGCCAACAGACCATAACCTTTCCATCTGGCGGCACCACACGTTCCATTTTACGCCGTGAGTATAAATTGTTCTTCCGTGGAATAAGCCTTGTCGGTAGATGGGTTTTTGTTTCCGTGGGAGTTTTAATTGTCTTGTTTTATGCTTCACTGGCACTCACATACCGTCTATTCCGTGGTTTATGCACTTGAAAAATGGAAAATTTTATGACCTTGTTTTAATAGACCAAACTGAAAATATAACTGATGCAAGCATAAACACTGGATACGAAGTGGTATGAATTATGCAGACTTATATGTTGGTAATTTACCTAAGCAATAACATTTTCGCACACACGTTCACAAGAAATGATCACATTTTATCTAAAAACCTATGTTACAACGCAAAATCCGCCAGATATAGTAGGCGTTTAAAATACGAGTGGAATATGTGGAAGATTAATTAGTAAATACGCCAACTTATATATCTCTTTGTATTTGTGAGTATTTAATATCTCACTGCGGAATTCAGTTCGGACCCTTTAATACGACCGCGTGGGCATTTATTTTAACCGGGAGGTGTGAGGATTTAGGTTTTGCCGCTCCGTGATTTATCGTTCTTGTAAAGTGCGAGCGGTGGGGGGATTACTATAATTTTTGATTAAGTTCGATTTAATCTCATCAGATTATAGAGAACGATAAGGTCAGAGTTCGCGGGCGTGGGTAGGTGCATAAGCTTCAATCCGCTCTGAGGGAGGAGCAGTCTCTACCCGACAAACGGTGCGCGGGTAACTCTAAGAGAAACCTTCTTCTATTTTAAGATGAACTCAGTATAACTAAAAGCGTCTTAAGAAACTTAAGTAATGGAAAACTCCGTTTTAATACCCTCAGATCTCCTAAACAAGTTGCGAACAGAATATTGGTTTTAATTTGAAATTATCCCGCGCACACCCGTGCATATATATGAATCCATATGTCAAGTGATTAATGTGAAAAATAATGGAAAATTGTGTAAGATACACGAGTCAAAATGGTCAAACGAAGTTATCATCGATCGAACAACTCTCGAGTGTTTCCCCATGAAACTGCGGAATGTGTGTTTATCAGTGACGCCATTAAGGTAGATTCGCTTTGACGTTCGTATCTTGTTGTCGCCCTCTCAACAGCCGGAGGAATCTTACGCCGATGAGGCTGGCTTTCCGACATCCCATTCGCCTCCTTTCAATGCCCCCAACGCGGAAGTGGAAGCTGAATTCCAGGAGAGGGACTGTTGCATACCCCTGAAGGCTCTCTGGCCCCGACTCGCGCAGTTTTTCGCCCCAACGCGCGAAACGGACGGAATTGAATTTTCATGTAAGGTGCTGCTCAGATAAATTAGCGGCCATTAAACCCGATGGCCGTCGGCACCTTTGGCGAATCGCTGGGCTTGCACCTACGAAAAATATTAGTATTCCCCCTGTCGGGCGTTGACGCGCTCAGTTATTTTCGCCACGGGACAACTATTGAATATTGATAATTTTTTCAAACCTTAAAACTTCATAAATATTAATTCAATCCGGCGCAGGAATGGAAGGCAGGGAGAGAGAAAAAAAAAGGCGTCGTTAAGAATGCACCGAAGGGCGCGTACATCGGACGGCATCTTTCCTCAATTCTTAGAATACAGAGCGCCCGCTCTATATGCACTATGCCTTGGCAATAAATAATCTATTGATTTATTGATAGAAGAAAATATTTCTGGCTTCGTAATAGCTCCGAAGGCGCTTTGAATCATTAACTATGAGGGAGGTTCCAGAGTTTAAATGAAATCATGAAATGAGTTCTGCCCGGGCCAGAAAAGGAAGGAAGAACGTGACATTAGTATTATAAGAAATAATATTGTTTGAGACCGGTACCAAACAGGTTTTAAATGACCTTTTAGCGGATAAATATATTTTATCTTTATTGACCGAAGAGCTCGTGTCTATTTACTTGTTAATCGGCCTTAATTTATCACCCTTTTGAAAGAAAATTGGCCTTAGTCGATAAAGCCAGAACGAAAGTTCGGAGTATCGAGTTTCATGGAGGAAATAGTTATTCCTCGGGTACTTTAAAGGAGGAGGGGCTTTAAACCCGGCTTCCCATTATTGTTGAATCCTTCCTCAAATAGAAAACGGGCGGATCAATGTCGATTGAATTCGACTCAGTGACGATAGGATGGCATACGAAATGACTCTGTAAAATGAAGATATCACCTCTGTCTCCATCGAAAATATCTATTGAATTTTTGTGTGGGTCGAGCACTTGGATTATGTATACTAGACTTATCAACAAACCTCTATAGCAAAAGACATATATACATTAAATAACATACACCAAATAACCTAGAAAGTTTAAGTGAATGATTTGATTCTATTGAGTGATTGATTCTATCGATTTGATATTGGTGACAACCAGACTTTTCAGAGATCATTTTTCGAGTCAGAATATGTTTCAACTTCGTCTCTAACACTAAGTAAGGAATTTAGAGAACTCTATCTACAAACTATTTATGTATAATGCACTATTTTAGTTTCACAGCGTGCATTTTAATCGTATTCGCGAATAGTATATATAACTTTTTACACTGTTTATATTCTTTCTGAGCTGCACGGTAGGGGGGTATAAAATCGGTTTGCCGGTATATATATCGGGAGATTTCCATTGTCTCCGGAATTGAATGGGACGTTTGTTGTGCAGAGGTGGCGGGCAATAAAGCAAACCTGACCGTATCCTGTCCAAAGGCGTAAAAGCTCCGGCCGGACGGCGGCCCGCATTTCGTGAACCATTTCCCCGACCCGTCCGTTAACGATTTATCGCCCCGACTCCTCCCGCCATATCTCTTTAAATGCCGGGCCAATTTTTTTTTACCCACCACGCGCCCGAGTTATAATTCTAATTTATATTTCCCGAAGGCAATAAACGGTTTTTTTTCTTCTTCTCTTCCCTTTGGGCCCGTCATCGGGGAATAAAAATCCCGGCCGGCCGCGATGGTGTTGGCCGGGTCGCCGCCGCTGAATAAACGCTTGTTTCCCCGCCCGCCGTTCAATTTCCTTTTTTTCTGAAAGGCTTCGCGGCAGGCTGGCGGCGAACGTTCGCTATATCCCCCGCCCAAAGTGTTTTCCCGGGCCCTCTTTTATGCTTCCAATATATCATAGATGGATTTACCTAAGCCAATGTAAGTTGGTGGGGTGGGAAGGGGGCATGTATAGCACCGGCAACTCAGTTCTTCCCTTCAAAAACGGTTATTCGTGGAATATAGGCGAGGATTTCCCGGCAAATGCATTTACATGTTATTCCGACTTATGTGTGCGCCTCTAAACATTTAGCATAAATGCTGATTATTCGTAATATAAACGTGTTATAGAATAGTTCACAGATTTTAAGAGAGAGCCTAGAAATAACAAAGTTTAAACAAACGTTAGACGAACTCACAATTTAAATTTTATTAAGCGCTTTAATAACACAGGTTTTATGAGATACTCTCGGAATGCTGTAGGAGAGTCATCGTTCGGTTATCCATTCAGCTTAAGGCGTCTGTAATAAAGACTTTCTCCGTTACGCCTTTACCCTTCACAAAGTAAATTTATGAAACCATAATATCCGTACCGATTGCCGCGGGACCTTTTCTTTCTAATAATTTCTAGAATTATTATTGCGAGAAGTGATAATAATGCCACTAACCGCCTGAGTACCTAAGATAGGATCGCGGCGTTCCGGCGTCCGCTCTCTTTCGGGGCTAACGGATTTATGTATTTAGTCGAGCGAGGGCGACTAGTAAAGTTGGGCCCGACGACTCCACAGATAGTGGTCTCGGCCCTCCGGCTCTAAAGGTCAGAGGTGGTCGAATTCTTTATGGGCGCTATCCTACCTAGGTGCGGTGGAAGACAATAGACTATAGTACTATGAAGCCCCGTAATAGAACGAATCAGTATGTTCATTGTAGGCACCAAATAGGGTGTGCTCTCCTTAGAGACGAAATGTGGGGCATTTCGGAAAATGAAGACGACGATACGGAACTCGTGTCAAGAATTGGGTCCTTCGGGTTTTTGGCCTTCGTTGCCAACCCTGAGACGGCCACCTTGAGACTTTTAACCTGAATTTGGATACATTAGATGTTCCAATACATTAGGCGAAGGCAGGCTGCCAGCTTTGGGAAGGCCGCCGCCGAACCTCGTCAACGCTCAATGGGAATTGGGCTTACTCATCATTCGGCCGGGTGAATTTTGAATGAACCCGTGGATTGGGTAGTAATTTTTCTTTTGCATTTAAAACCGCTGAGCTTTGTTGGTGGCCTGCACGGAATTCCCACAACTCCGGCATACGTTGAACGACTGCGATCGCGAATTTAAAATTGATTCTCAGACTCCACCATCAGTCGCTATAACGAAACTTGAAAAGAACGAATTTGAACAGGAGTTGAAGACGTGGGTATTTAAACGTCAGATCTTAACGGCATTTACCAGTAATATACTAATTAAGAGAATTATTTGAGAATATCCCTCGAAAATTCTCATCTCATTTGTTTCATCCACAAATAACGTAAAAGGGTTGTGATATTTCTAACAGGTACTATATTTCCAGCGTAATGCTAGAACGGCCGAAAATGTTCCATCTTGGGGTAGAAATGAACATGGTGCATTGTAAATTGATATTTTATTAGCATTAAAAAGATAGCTCCATATGTGAGATATAATCTTTATGAATTCATGAGGTCTTGCGTCTGCAAACCGCCTCTATGAAACTGTCTAATCCTGGTACCAGGAATAAATCAATATACAGTCTTGGCAACAGCTTGAATTGAAGATGTTAATGCGTTCATCTGTGAGACGTAAAATGTTTACAACTGGAGGATATAGAGTTATTACGGGTAATTAGAAGTTGAAAATGTTTTCTAATTTTAGGTTGTCGACCTCTGGGATGTGTCGGCTATTAATAGACATTAATACCGCAAGTCGGTAATAAAAGTGTTGAGGAATTGAGGCAGGTGGTCGGACCCGAATAAATATTCTGTCTAAGCGTCTCTGTTAAAGCTTAATGCGAACAGAATTAAATATAATGATTCCTCATCGGGAATTCGAAGGTGTGCTCCAGCCTCATTGACGAATCGGTGTCCGACCCCCGATATACGGTCGCCTTATTAACACACCTAGGTGAGAAGTGCGAACTGAATCCAAAAATGACTTTATGAAGCTTGTTTTATTTTTACAAGACATTAATTTGTCGAAATAGCAAAAGCAGTAATAGGATATTGCACCGGTTTTATTACGAATTCTCGTTCTTGGGATAACGCGCATATTTGATACAAAACTTGCTGACAGATTAATCGCATTACTCAATCTATATTCCCGCCAATACAGTGTGTCATCGCGTGATACGTGATTTGAGATTAGATTCGGGGTTTAGCCGTGCGGCCGCTACATTGCAGCCGCGTTCGAACGTCTTTGGAGCCTTGCAATACGTTAGACCAGAAACCGGTTTCAGACGAGAAACCGGGAACAGAGACTGTATATTATCACGCGAATGATAACATTCCAGACCCTCACTGAGTCATTTTCAAGTGTCATTATTCAATTAGTAATTCGTATGATGTACGAAATAGATAAAACAACGGGACCTTTAAAAAGACCGATTCACTTCTCTCATTTTATGTCTTGAAATTGTGTTGAATAAAAATACTCGGTATTGATAAATTCCAGTTTTTGACCAGTAACGTTTAAAAACATTCATTTTAGTAAATGATTCTTATAAACGCTCTCCGTTAAGATAGGCAGATTTAATAGCGTCAGCTGTCCCCTGTCCCATATCTCTGTTTTCCCTGTGCGAAATGTTGTTGGCAACAATTCGGGACAGGCAATGTTTCGACGTTACTGAAAGAAATTAAATATCACTAGCACTAAATTCGTATACGTTGTCAGTCCGGCTGCTGAATCGGACATTTCGCGAACGATCTTCAGAGTGTGAGTCACACTTATAAATAGTCCGCTAATGGACGCTTCCAGAAATACGTTGTCTAATCTAGAAATGGGTACGTTCGCGTTCCCAAAGAAACGTTATACTCCTCATGTCTCAAAAAATCGAAATTCGCCTTAAATTCATGCCAAAAGTGCTTTCATCCTTCCACCTTTGAATGATACTACAAGATGTTCACATAAGATTTTATTGACTCATTTTCCGTAGTTTGTAGAATTAAATAAAATTAAATGTGAAATTTAGTTATTATAAATTAATAAATTTCACTTTATAATACAACGCTCCAAAACTGGTGCCGTTCCTACCATTAGGCAACAATGTTATCCGCTGAAAGGAGTGTTCAGGAAGTCGCTCGAATTTACTTATGAATAATTAATTAGCTCATTAAAGAACCCAACTACGGATATTCGTCTTATGGACGCACTTTCAGTGTAGGGAATGACAGCGTCGATTTACAGTGTGACGAACGTAGGTGGAACCTATAGTGAGGTTTGATTAAATCTAGAAATAAGTGACCTGGATAGCAGTTCCGGTATAACGAGTCGTGTAGAATGATGGGTGAACCGTCGTCGGTAATGTCCCGTCATTTCCTTCTTCCCAAATATTAAAGTAAGCCGAAAAAGAAGTAAGAAATGCCTATAATAAGACAAGCAATATGATGTTCACAATTTCACAGCTGTTGTCCTTCATGTAGCCGACATAATTTCCAGTTTTTAGAAATACGTCGATATTTTGCTGTCATGGCTACCGGAAAACATTTTCAGCAGTTAAACAAACCGTTTACATTGTGAGTTTTCATCACTCCTACGATTTTCTCAACTCGCCTGTCCTTGTGGCCTTCTCGCTATCCTGACTATCTGTACAGCTGACAGGATGCTTCATAGACAGGACTAGAATAGTATTTTCCTTGATTTTAATAATCCGGGTTTAGCAAAATGCTTATACACTGATATTTATAACATACAAAATATTTATACGTTGTCTAGGAGCCCTCATCCTAGATTGTCATAGGTATAGCCCTTAAGGGCAGCTATGGGAATTTGTTTCTAACGGCACTCGAATAATGGTTTGTGGGAGGTAAACAGGGTTAAATCCTCCTCAGGGAAACCCCCGGACTAGATACGATGACTGATTTGAATAATTGCGAAGGGTTTGGACGCTTCGTGTGAGACGTCGATACAATCTCGAGCCATTGACCAGAGCCTTAACGTCTCAATAGAAGAACAACGCTCAGATTAATATCTGTAGAACCCGCCCCAACCCATTAATCATCCCCCTGGCTGTCCCATTACAACCCTTCTTCTTACTACCCCCGACCCACATATTAATAATTTAATTAATGCCTCGAGGTGTGCAATCATCCCCTTAAACTTTGGAAGGGAAAGCAGTTTGTTAAACCTAATTTTACCCCTTGATTCATACCGCAGATTAACAGACTCTGTAACTGAGAGCAATAATTCAGCCCTTTAAGAACAAAAATTTTACTACGTTTTCCTGCATTAAGATGTCAAGATAACATGCGTTTACACGACCCTTACTGTTCGTCTTTATCGCCTAGTGACTATCTATTAATATGAGGCAAGGGGATGGACATTATGATGAAAGAATAGGTTGATAATAACATAATATTTTCATTTACCTAATATCTGGGGCTGTCTGACTGTTCACCATACTTCTGAAACCCTAAATAATATTATTTTTCCACTAAGAACGTTATTTAATCAGACCACGACTTGTCTAATGGCTAGAACTACAAACTGTATAATGTAGATAGTTTTCATTATATTTTCAAAAACTCAATTTTAATCCAACGATTTCATTTGATTCTTGAAATTAAAGAATGGTATATACATGCATAGTACATTATACGTAATATGTGTGCTGGAAAATCTGTTTCAAATTCGTGTTATTTTTACTTGATTTATCTAATTTTCATAACTGGCATTTGCGGTGACACATTCGTTCAGAAAATCTGTTATTAAGTTTTGAATAAAATGCGGCTGAACGGTTACAATCCTTAAATGGATTTCCCGCTAACGGTTGCAATTGTGTACAGATTGTGAAACACCTGTCAGATGATTATCGCCAGGTGTTTGTTTCGCAATTAGAATTCCAGAAACCCATATCGGTACAATGCGAAATAAATCAATGTTCGTTTCCTCGCGGGGCCTCCAATTCTGTTTGTACTTCGAGCATAATTTTCATCGGGGAGAGCGAAATTGAATCCTCGAGGCGCGGAACGTGAGGCCGCTCGTGGGCTGTCTTGCCTCATTTCCATAACAATTCATTACGGCTCCGAGTCAAATGGCAATAAATTTGCTTTCGCTGCTCCATTGTCCCGTTGTCCGTGTCACAGTTTTCAAAAGTCGACATATCAGTCCAGTGGAAAATTAATTAAGCGGCAGAATTAAGTCCGGTGTGTATAATTGTTTTCAACTCTCGACACTGAAGTTCAAGGAGTACTTCAACTCTTCAACTGATTTTATAATACGCATAGAAGTTATACTGAAATATACAGAAGTTATATTGAAATTGTTCTTGAAGTAAATGAGTACATTTCCGCACCACACTGAGGGGGACGCTAGTTTATCTGCGCAAGTGCACCCAACGAACTTTAGTTCAGTACATTTCCGCACCACCCTCAGGGGGCGCTAGTTTATCGGTGCAAGTGCACTCAACGAACTTTAGTTGAGTACATTTCCGCACCATACTCAGGGGGCGCTAGTTTTGTGGCGCAAGTGCACCCAGCGAACTTTAGTTGAGTAGATTTCCGCTTCACCCTCAGGGGGCGCTAGTTAATATATACATTTTTTATAACTTTTATTTTAATTTTCCAATATTTAGATTTTATTTGTCTATGAAAGTTTTGCTTTCTCTTTAAATAAAAATTATTAGATATAGATTAACTACCGCCCCCTTGAGGGTGGTGTGGAACTGTACTTAACTAAAGTTCCTAAAGTGACTAAAACCGCTACTGAAGATGGCGAGCAGCCGAAACCGGTCTAGCAAAAGACCAAACCAGCGAAAGGAGACAGAAACACACGAAATGTACGATATTCGACCCCTCGTAGACCACAAAACAGGTTTTCTAAAAAGAAAAATTATTTCATTCTTACGAAATACGGATCCGGTTCAGTTTTAAGTTCTAACTGCGTCAAGTACGATGCGCATGCATTGATAATGAAGATTTTAAATGATTTAATACAACACGTACCCGTCGGGGATTCCCATTCCTTATCAGTCAGCCGCCATCGCAGTGTCTGAGAAAGACGTACTCAGCAGTGGTGCGCGGCAAATCACTAATCAAAATTACATCGGAGTTCAATAATGTCCCATGCGCGATACACACGCAACCAAAATCATTCATTGGGGCTACATTGAAATGTATATAAATACATTTCTGCTTATACTCATCCATTTTTGCTTTTATCACTCACGAAAATGATGGCGTTTCAACTGCATGAGAGCAAATGAAATATCACTAACATGGTCATTTCACTAACTTATTTCTCAGGATGTTTTATTTGACTGATAATGCAAAAGGAAGTGATGTAGATAACTATCCGCAATAATAAGCGACCACAAAGCTCGTATAACGTCTTAATTAAAGTGACCTAACCTAATTTTAATGCAGCAAGTAACTAAGTCGAATAAATAAGAACATTTTCTTAGCAGAAACATCAGTAACAATGTCCTGCATTCGTGGGAAATTAACATCTGACAAGTAAATCCAAATGATCATTCCATTTCAATATCCCGACGCTGATATTGGAACACTGTAGGGGCATTTGAGATAATAACGGCGTGCTGGTTACACAAGGGAAACCGGCTATAGTTGGTGGAACTTATTGGTGTACACTGCCTTAGGGGCTCTAATCAAATGCCTCGGGTATGATTGCATTATTGGCAATATTGAAACGCTTCCGCTGTAATTAGTTGGAAGGTAGCTAATGCAAGCCCGCCGGCTTCGGCAATACAAGCTTGCCGGCCGATTCTATTTTGCAACGGAATGCCGATTACACAGCTGGGAAATAAGGGTCCAATACCTAGTGGAAGGAATGCGGTTTTCCTCCTCTTTCCCGACTTTGCCCACGCCCTAAGTACGGTAAAAATAACGGACTCTTTTAAAATATAGTAAACGCTCAGTTCGAAACTGGTCTCAAGTAAACATAAGGGCACTCTTGTGTGTCTATAATAAACAACATTATGGAACATTTTGTGCCCCTCGGTGATTTCGTGTAAATAAACACGTGCACACTGACAAGGACCGCACTTAAAAGAAAAAAACTGTTAAAAAAAGGGGTGGCTCATCGATACGGTTGGGCACAGGGTGACTCCCTCCATCTCTTAAAAAAGTCGTTTTATCAATTTAAAATTTAAATTATGTAAAACCTTAGGATAGTCCGCTACCCTAGATGTTTTCAGGATCGTGTCGACGACCGCCGTCTCAGAATATGTACTTCTGCGTTTGCTAATTGTAGTCATAGTTATCATATAAATGTTAATAAAGAAATATTTAGTTATTATTTTCGCTTTAGACACTTTCTAACTTTAGATAGTAAGTAATAATCGTGCGATAATTAAAATATTTAATTCCTTTTATTATCGTTCAGCAAGTGAGACAGCTGCGAAGGTAACGTTATTAATGTTCTGTAGTTGTTCCCTTTGACCCCTCTATCGGCTGTTCCCCGCAGGAAACACCTCAGGTGCCCCGAGGCCCCATGTCCTCTGTTCACAATAGCTACATGGATAGCAATTAAACACCGGCATATAGACCTACTATAGACCCCTCACAAGTTCTCTAGTTCCACAGTTCACACCCCAGAATGGCCTTGTGGTAGCCCCACAAGAGAATTTATAAGTTTGCAACATAATCATGACGCGCATAATTCATAAGCAGAATTGAATATATTAATCGATCGGAAAAAATTAAATAAATCGATAATCGGTATCGGGATTAGGGTCCTGGCGTATATTGTCCTAATCGCCCCCGGGCCGTGTTCCTTCGTCTCATCTAATCGCGGGCTCCTAATCGAGAGCCGGTGATCCTCCGCGTTACCGCGAACCGAGCCCTAAATGGAACCAATTATTATGTAGAACCGTAAAAGGGTTCCGGCGGTGGGGGACGTGTCCTGAAAACGGTATGGGGCCGGCCGCCCTGTCAATGAGAGAGTCGCCGCCTGATTGAGAAATCAAAGGGGTACCTGATTGCGTTGACAAATAGGAAGAACATCAGCACTCGCCTACTAATAGCGCCGGCTACGAATTACCGACACCGAACATGAACGATCCAGTTATCTACAATAATTACAGAGCCAATTCTCTGTTGACCCCTTAATGCGACTTAGTTTGAAAATAGTATGTCCAGTTTTGGACTCATTTCCTAATGTTTGTGGATAACCCAGGGTTCAATTTCAAATGATGGATGTTTATTCGTTAGTTATATATTATCTTTATATTAGAAAGAATTGTAGTTTAAAATCATTACTGATGGTTCCAAAGATCATCATAGAACGTACTATTCCTAGAAATCCCTTCTCCAAATAGACCCGTCGAGTTGCTGTTTTCTTTCTTTATATGGTATTCTTCGTATAATTAAAGTAAGTGCATCATAAAGATATATACCCAAGGCCTATTCAGTCATGACTTTGTGTCTCCACTCCCTCATCTGGCCTGTGGCCGGACCGTTTATGATTCCTGTCCATTATCTCTAGCTTTCGGTTAGGTGGTGGATCTTTCCTGTACTATGACTGCTTTCACCATGGGGTTAAATTAAACTGTTTATATAGATATGGAACTCGGAAGCGAGTTCAAACTGATTTCTACGCGTGTTCCTGTTATTCAATAATGTTTTTAAATGTTTATCGCTTTAAGAAACAAAATGTTTTCAGGCGAACTGTCCAATTTCCAGGAGGTTATACTTTTGGACCGATCGAACCAATTACCCAATTACCACTCATAAATGGTTTTAGACCCTAAAGAAAAAAAATAACAATTTTGAAATATAATACGCGGTATGTCGTATCTATTCCTCGTGCTGAAGTGTTCTTTAAAATATCATTAAAAGAACTGTCCGGACAAACGAATTAGGAGTTAATATAATGGCGCGGTATTTCCTCCGGGGCGATCGTTCGTTGACGGCCACTCCCGCTGCTTACCAAAAAAAAATTGACTCGTTAGAAGAGTCAGAAGAGAGTAAAAAAACGGCAACGCCGACGCATTTACTAAAAGCAATGAAAGCCTGAGTCTCGCGTCATTAAATATACATACGACCCGCTAAGTGAACCTCCGGCTAAAGCGTGACCGAATTTAGAATTAATCGGCTTCGATTGAACTCTGCAGTTGGGCAAAACACCAAATACTTTCAGTTCGGAACAGCCGATGCCGCCTTTTTACGCTTCACATTTAAAGGCAATACGACCGCTCGTTAAAACGCGTAAATGACAAGGCATCTGTGATTAAAGCGAGCTAAATCCCCTTTCAGTTATTATCTTACATTTAACTAATTTAAATCACCAAAATTATAAAATAACGGTAGAGTGGTAGTTTGTGATAGGTTTGAGTTTCGTTAAAATTATATTTTTGTTATATAAAATTATATATTATAACATTTCCCGAAGTGAAATTATGTTTTCGCGTCCATACCTTCCCCAAGGCTCACATATTTAGCACACACGAAAGGTTATAAGTTATGGTAAAGCATGCATAAGAACGGGGGTCCTCGGTTCGAAAGCTAATTAAAAAATTATCAGTTACTATGCGCACGCTTAAAATTGGCGCAACACGACGATTGTTCATTAGAATTTCTTATTCTTCATTGTTTCCAGGAAAGTTATTTGCATATCCTACGATATAAAAAAAATCTCGTTTCATTAATATACACGTAGTTAGCCTAATAGAGCCTTTATCCTAGTGATTAATTTTTATTAAAACATCTTCCCCTTCCTCCGGGGTATAAAATTAGGGGGCCATTGCGCGGAAACTTTTCTTGTTGTTACTAAATTAAAACAACTAAATTAAGCGACAGCTAGAATTTTAATATCAGGTAAAAGATCTCTCCGGGTGGAAGTCGCGGAAAATTCCAGTTCTTTGTTAAGTGGCCGATTCAATTAAGACTTCTTGACTTTTACTGGTAAGGGGGGGGGTCTTAGCGTCGCCGGTTTTATGGTCCCGTTGAGGGGGCGGGGGCACTCACATTTTCTCAACGACGTCTGCCTCCGGCGTCTCGGAAAATAATTAATCCCGTGAAAATGTTTATTGCCCAAAGTAAACGGGCCCCAATTGCGGCCGAGTAAAGGATGGCCGAGCACAGCCGAAAATGCTTTTTTGTCAGTTCCCCCTTTACGCTTCCTCGAGTCGGAACTATTTTATAAAAGTACGGTTGTTAAGGGGTGCCGAATGAAATTCTCCACGGGATTTTTTCTACCTTTCAGATTTCTTTTTTTCGACCGTCGAATTGACAATAATACATAAATGTGTTTTTGTCACGGTATACCGGCCTGATACACACCCCGGTTTCGACCGGAGATATTTATGGACAACTAGTCTGACCAACAATATATGACATCCTTTAAAATGGTTTTAAAAATAGATTTATTTTAACAAATATATGCTTTTAGTCACATCTTGTAAGATCAGGAAAACGTAATTCATGTCAAGACAACTTACAGCTTGTGGTTTCATTAATAAAGATAATTCTAATCTGAACGTCTTCTTTGGTCGTTGCGAGAGAGCGATATATATATATATATATATATATATATATATATATATATATATATATATATATAGAGAGAGAGAGAGAGAGAGAGAGAGAGAGAGAGAGAGAGAGAGAGAGAGCAGATGGATGTGCCGAGGAAAACAAATAAACGGGATGTGTAGTCGGCACAAGGGCAAACGTCCCCTGGTTGGGGAGCGTCACAGGATAAGGGAAGAAGGAAGGGGAATCTGTTTGTTTGTGTCGTATATTGTCCGACGGGAAATGCTTGTATCAACCCCCTCTTCCTCCTCCTACCACCCTTATACACAACGTCTGTATACAAAGATGAAATGAAAATCCGTTTCCGGTATCGGGAAGATACCGGCGCTTTTACAGATATACGCTCGCGCCAAACACATCCGTCCGGTCCGCCTCTGGGCCCGTTATGACAGAATAAACCTTCGAATATTGCAGCATCGGGCATGTCGGACGATAAACGTCTGACGTCTTGACTCGCGTCAAGATAGGTTTAGAAAAAGGGGCTTTTCAGCGTCTAGATTCGTTACTGTTTATGCGGGCGGGTTTCGAAAACGCCAGACATAAACGACCCGTTTAAACCACCTCTCTTATCCGTTTCCTCGTTATTGTTTCAGTCCATTCCGCCGACGCGTCCTTTCAACGATTAAAAATGTGTCTCTCTATTTCGTTTTCCTACCGCCGAGCCAATAAATCGCACCACATAATGGCCCCATAATGAAAGTGGGTTCACATTTTACATCTCGAAATTGTAACCGCTCCACTCGGTAATGGACTGAGATACCCCGTGGGGAATGTACCGGGTGTGTATTTTCGATTGGGCACTAGTTGCCGGGACTGTGAATAAATGCGCGAGAATTATAAATATCCTCAGTCCGTTCGGTCGCTTTAATTTTTAATTTATGTGACAACCGGGAGAAACAACTAATAGTGTGTCGCGTGTTTGAATTCACTGGCTCACCATCCTCATTTGGCCTGAGCGTTTTGTAATCTTACCGTGTTACAAGCACCGCATGAAACATACTATGTAACTCTAGAACTTGGAATTTAACGCTATTCTTGATTTTGTTTACAGAAATTTCTATACCAAAAGCTAACCCCCAGTTTCTTAGTGATTATGTCTTATAATTTCTCAGTCAGAAATCTCAGTCAAGTATAAAAATGGATCGATACCGGACGTCATCACTTCTATTCAGTATTTTACAGGAGTTGTGTTAGTTATATCGGTGTACAGATATCCATCTTCACAGTCTACTGCTCGGATGGTGCGGCGATGGGACGGGGGACAGGCAGGTAGTAGCGCGTGTAAGGCCGCAAATGGGACTGTTCGTTTTCGGTAATACAGGTAGAAAATGAGTCGGAACAACTCAGAATAACAACTGTTACTGCTCGGAGTGTCCGTGTGTCCGCCCGGGGTAAATAACAAGTGCCGGGTGGAACGTGAGCCGCACCTCTCATTATATCCCCGGGGATTAGACCCACGGCTAAAATGCCCTATGCCCTTTGACCTATAGGGATTATCAGGCGTATCCGGTGAATAAAGGGCGTGTTATGGCACCGTCCGATGTACCGGCGCAGCTTTTACGCTATCTTCTGTCCGTCTCCGCACCGACGGCGTATCCCTACTGCCTTCTCGGTTAAACCCAAAATCAACTGCATTTCTCTACAAACACTGTTTTATCCTGGATTCCGGAATATTGAATGGTTCAAATAAATATCTAAGCGGATTGCCCACTTGATAACAATCCGTAATATGGGGCCCACTTAATTTCTATTTTAAATGCACTGAAGGCGATCTTCCGGGAAGTTGGAAAAGGTGGAATATGTCAGGAAGGTGAAGAGCGTGAATTCGACTCCTTCGGACTCTAATTGAAGGTTTTCCCGCGAGTTTTAATGCGCGCATAAATGAAAACGCGAGTAGCGGCTTGTTAACCGGCCGTCCTCCCATATAAAGGCGAACAGGATAGCTCCCTCTCCCTAATTGACGCCTAACACCATCCATGACCGGACCTTGAAACGGCGAACAGAGCCGCCAATAATAATAATATAACAATAGTGACTAATCTCCCGGTTGTGTAACGCACGGGCTGACACTCCGCCACCACATGATAGAAACGCATTACGCCTAAAGAAGAACATCCGTTTTGTATTTTCCTTACGAAAACATAACACTAATTATCGGACTCCAATTCCTTCCGAGAGGTTGACATAGCTTTAAAACAGCGGACGCTTATTTTGCATTAAATTGTAGACTTAAACCCAATTTCAAGCTCCTCTATCCGGCGTGGGCCAAGTTAGCTGATAAACGACTCTCGTTTAACTCACACATTAAACTGGAGTAAGTTAATTCAAACTTTTAGTTTCAAACTCTTACTTAGGCAACTGATGAATACAACGGAGTTCTCATCCGCTGTACAGGAATCAAGAGTTGTTCCTTTTGGATGACTCTAGACCGGTTTTTATGATAAAGTCTCATGTACATAATATATTTTCAGCCGTTTTAACTATGATACAGAGGATATTCCAGAAAGCACCGAGAAAAAATTCATACGGGCATATTTCAGAAAAAATTGTTCAGAAAAGTTCTTGCGATGTATTTTCACTGGCCCATTAAGATTCTTTTTTTAGGTTCAAACGCAACATTCCTACTTCCGGTTTTAACGCAAGTCTCTTTTTATAGATTTTAAACCAATAGTCTCTGCTCGGGTTAACTCACGACTCTTTTCGTAAGTTTTAAAGCGAGTTTTGTGTTTTCTTTGGTTCTAACCCCAAGACTCTATGCCACTCTATGATTACTAATGGTAGTCGAGAAGGAACTATTGTACTCTGCGAATGGAGTGGAATAAAACGCGACCCGAAACGTCCGAAATATGCGCTAATGGCGGCGGGATTATTCCCCAGGAGGCCGCCTGCAATGGAAAGGAAAGGGACACTAATTTTCCTACCTGTAGCGCGAAACGAAAGAGACTCCCCCAGCGACAAGATTACTTTTTCAAAGTGGCGCAGTTCGTTCCTGAATGAAAAACTGGCGGCTTGCCGGCAACAGACGAAGGAGGAAAAAAGGGAGAAAAAAAGGGAGAAAAAAGCTGTGTGCCAGTGGAGTATCAACCTGTGAGACCTGCTAAGAATCTAATTAGGGGTGGGCACCGCAACTTCAGAAAGGCGCTCTCCGCCGTTGGTATTCAGCCGGTAGCGGCCGACCACCACTTTCGGCTTCACGATTAGAGGAACCCTCCTATGGACAGCTATTTAAAGCACGGCTAAACCAAGCCGGGATTTCGGTTAACGCGCCGTGTTCCTTCCATAACGGCTTTGGCAATATCCCGGCGTGCTATCATCTCGCTATGATAAAATATCATATTTAGCGTGTTACAGACCTCTTTTCTTTATAAATCCGTAACTTTCTTCTACTATTTAAGCGGAGTCGAAATAGTAAATATTCTACTAATTGTTAAATATATAATATGATCCTACTGAGTACAACCACTTTTCCGAGCGAAATTAATGATATGCCTGTATTTGCTTATAAATGTTTTACTAATTGCTAACCTTTGCATGTTTTGATTTGTCTATAATTTGCGAGTTTTAAACTTAAATCTTAATTTACGGATTTGCGATTTGAACTAGAAATTACCTCCTAAAACTTATGAGGCGCGTTTGCCACATACCCAACTCCGAACGTGGCCGATCCCGAAGTCGAACAGGCCGTCCGATCGGACTTAATGAGACTACTAGTCCATTAAACGGGCAATAACGACTTTAGGGGCCCGAGGGCGCCACAAAGGGGTCCGGACACTTAACAGGGTTATAATCGAGTTTGGCTGTGAGCCGGGTTAACAACAGCGGCGGTCTGTAACGAGGAAATGTTGGCGGCTTGTTACCCCAGTCTTGTTATGCCGTCGAACAGCGGTGTACCCGCAGAGGGAGCCAGCCAGCGACGCCTTTGTGTCCGCCAGCCCCCGCTACAAGTTAAGCCCCAGTTCATTGGACACTGCCGATCCTGCGATAGTCTCATTGTGTCGCCGTTATCCTCCATCAAGTGTTCACCACGAGAGGCGTACACGTTGTCGGCCCGTCCGCTTCAGAAAATCCAGCCAATAATCTCATTAACATACTGGTTAACACTCTTCGAACGTAATAAACTATGGCGTTGACAAATTAAAACTGTACCATTTTATCTCAATTATCTATACGCGAGGATTTGCGATATACGCGTGCAATTTCCGTCTCCACCCACCTATTTTTTTATTATGTTTTGGCTTCTCGCCAAATTCCATCTGTGTTACATTGAGATACTTCGCACGAGGTCACCTCGCGATGACACACCCAGTCGGCATTATTAGAGCGCTGAGATTTTTGGTTTCCAACACTAACATACCTGTGAGATTGCTAACGAGTTGATTCCTGGGTGTGCCGCAGACGATGGCGAGACGGTAGACATAAAATCGTGATCTTTCGTATCATTATTTCCGTAGTAACATTTGTTTAAAAATATTAAAAACCTATCAACAGTGACTAAAAATTAGTAATAGTCACTATTTCGTATTTTTTCCTTCCATGGAACAACCATTTTGGCCTGCAGTAGTCAAAACTACACCATCCTGAACATTAATATGGCCGCTGGGGGTACCTGATGTATTCCCACGGGCCCAGCTCACATAAACCGTGAACTATACTCTGGACAACTACATATACACGCCATATAAATTATTATTAAGAAATGATAGTAGAATTATAGAATCAAAAAACAATTACTACTCAAAAAAGGTGTAGTAACGCAAGTAATGCACTACGACACGATTGCGCTTTATAAATATAAACTTTAATATGATTTTGCACAGATATCTTGTCCTTTTAATAACTCCCAGTAATTTATTTAATGGCGCCGTCCCTATTTATTTTATTTACCGAAGTGTAATGCAATGAGAAGTCGGGCGCAAGGGTATGCTAAACTGCGATGACAGTTCTCTCCGGGCAGCACTGGCGCTAAATTAATTACGCCTCCTCCTTCAATAGTGCGCCCTTCTTATAGTAGGGAGAACTAGACCATATTTTTATTACCGCGGATTTCGTGTGTTTCTGTCTCCTCTCGCCGGTTCGGTCTTTTGCTAGACCGGTTTCGGCTGCTCGCCATCTTCAGTAGCGGTGTTAGTCACTTTGGATGTTTTTTTTAGGAATCTTGTACTGTGGGGGTTGTCTGTTTGTCGTGTGTGATTATGTCTTGTTATTGTGTTTTTGGGGGATGTTGTTTGTCTTCTTTGGTATGGGAGAGATTTTGTTAATTGGATTAAGTCTTTGTCAAATTATCGGTGTTAGCAGGGCGAATATAGCATCACTTCGGGAATTTTATTTTATTATGTTGCTTTGTTTGTTCTTGAAAATCTCTTTGTTCTCTATTATATCCATCCATGTGTTAGGTGTTTGTTAAGCCGATTAACAAAATCCCTGACACCCAAATTTTGGAGTTTTTGATGTCAACACTACCTGGCAACTGGATCTTTATCCTTAAATTTTGAACTAATTTGCTATTTTTTATTGTGGTCTCGTTCTACATACTCGTTTCCTCTAGGGGGGGGGGATAGAGAAATACAAAGAAGAGAAATACAAATAATCAAAATATTTAAATTTTATACGAATGTATTCAAAACGAACGAAGTACGTACAACCTCCGGTGAACTGGAGGTGAACTAACAAACAACAGAGAGGTCTCTGTTTGTTGAGTCTGAATTGTCGGTCGGCGGGCGGACACGAATTCGATCGACTGTGAATGGTGATGGATTGTCGATGGTGCGAGTGAAACAAGCTGCGGGCCCGGTTCCACTAATGAAGGTGTCGCGATGATCTATGGTGCGCGCCGCTTGCGATAGGCGGCGGCCGCCTTCTGAAGAGCCGAAATCAACAGGCCGGCGTCCCCTTTTGGAGGGCGCGGGGTTTATATATATGAAAAATATGATCTATAGCCGGGCGCGACAGTAGGGGGCGGCACATGCGACCGAGATTAATGGTCGCGGTACTGGATTGGAGGCCGAATTGTCCGGTTCGGGATTTAAATCCGGCCGGTCGTATCTACAGCACAGGAAATAGGACACGAACCCTCCCGAAGACGGGAAAAACCTAAGTCGGGGAAAACGGTTCGTATTAAAGGACGAGGACGTTCAAATTCAGTGCACGAATAAGCGATGAATAATTCAGCGAGTACTCTAAACTGTCACATCTTTATAGTGTGGTTCGTCGAATGTTAAATATGTCTTAAATATAGATCTATTTATTCTATAATTGTAATCGAATGATTGTATTCGCAGAAACAAATAACCGCAAATTGGCAATACTTGATTATTAATACATCGGAAAAACTACTGGTTCATTTTAGTATTTTGGTGTAATGTGACAATTCTTTATAGATAAGGGTACGAATTAAAAATTAACTGGTAATTACTTAAAGAAATAGTTAGACGTTAAAGGTATATGTGCATGAATTCCTCAATAACAAAACGCGAATAAAACATAGTACGGTGTCATCATCCGACTAATTTAAATTGTCAACAGCACTCTACGCCTCTTGTACGCCCACGTACCGGAGTAGTCATCGTATCATGGTAGGCGAGTTTGCGCAACCTGACCACATTGCGGGAGAAAATAGTAAGACCGACCTACGGACTTCCGAAGAATGAAATAGTTAAATCGTTTAACAATGAACGCGACAGTATGCCGGCCGGGCAGCGTGCTTAAATATGCCGTTGCGTAAAACTTTGTGACGAAAGCCGCGGCAAGGTGGGCACAATTTCCGATACGCTCTCGAAACTGCGGAAAGGGGATTCTCATTGTCCCCATTGGAAAGGTTTACCCGAGTTAGCCCCCGACAATGTTCCCCAGTATCGAAATCCTAGTTCATCCTTTGAATGGGGGCTCCTCGGAAAGAAATATCGGCCGGCCCCATTCAGCCATTTCTATTCACCTTCTTCTATTTGGAGGAGGGCTTAAGAAACTGGGCCAGTCTTAGGGGGCAACTTTCTCTAGGATTATGTGCTGCAGGAGGAAATCCTTCTCCTGCGGTCCCTGTTGCCCCATTCAATAAAAGGACCGATTGACGACTAAGGCTGAAAATGGTCCCCGTTTTATTCCAGCTCATTTCCATCTCTAGATTATGGCCTTGTCAATTATTTGTTTCGAATGCGTAATTTTTAATTTAAATTTAGCCACTACGACTTTTGACTTTTTCTTCGCTTCTAAAATAAAGGTAGAAATAAATTACTTCCGCGTATTTATTCCTTATGCTATAAGACTTATAAGAGTATGTTAGCATTGGAAAATTAATTCTCACCAACTAAAAAAATATCAAACCCAAAACAGTAAATTTAATCCGAATAGACAGTAAATTGTGCATTGGCTCAATGCACCGAGGATCTTATAACTAGAAAAAAATACACACGCTTCAAGAGTTATGTTGAAACTATTCATTTACGCCAGAATGACCGGGGGCCGGGGTCAGGAACTCTCGGCCTATATCAGAACAAGTTAGCCCACCCGAAAAACTTGCCGCTGCCCACTGAGCTTCGTTTCCAAATCGCCGATTCCCCCCTCCCCCGCTTCACGTTAACCCGACTCTGCCGGACATCTGTTATATTCCGTTTTCTTTCCGTCGTTACCTGTTTTACTCGCGTTAAAAGAGAATTGGAGCGAAAATACCCCTAATACGACAGTGCTATTATTTTTGCTGAAGCGTTTTCTGTACATTTGGCTCAATTTTAAATCTGCTGTCGGGTGTGTCAGCGGCTTTAGTGTTTTCTCCTTCATTTTTACAGAAATTGTAAATTGTAATTGAACGGTTGAAAGGACTTCGATGAAATTCCTCCGTGTTCATTTCTCACCTTAGTAGGCTAAAGATTAGCTGGATCTATCGGTCGACAAGAAAACTGGTGACGTTAGTCGGTGGGGTCATCCGATAGGATATTTTAATGAGCGTGACTCAGAGTGGCCGGCGGCTTTATGTTTATTATTATTGCCCCGGCGTTGGGAAAAGGCGTCTAGTTTTGGCCCTCTTACAGAATTTCAGTCAGAGCTGGCCCGGTTTCGACCAGAGGGCTCCAACCCCGACAGTCCAACGTTGCCCGCCCGCTACCATACCCCACATTGTACTTCTTAAATACTCTGAAAATCACAGTTTTAATTTTTGGTGTCCAGCACCTGATCACAGACACTTAACACGGAAGCCAAGGAAAAAAAACAAGAAATACTAGGAGTATTTCCTTCGTGACTGTGTACGTATCTTGCGCGTAAGTTGAATGCTGCTTACACGTCTTGTGTAGGTTGAACGACCGTATCTTGAAACTCGACTAGATAAAAAATCCAACACAAAACTTTCTGAACTCGAAACAAAATTTTCATCCAAAATATTTATTATGAGAACAGTATTTTATTGCCTTCGATTACACTGCGTTTATTACTTGAATGTACATAACCTGAGTATTCCGAGAGTTGGTCTTTTTTTGCAATAAAATCTTAGCACCACTTGCGGAATGGAATTTTAATGAAATTTCAACGATAACTGAAATTTTTTTTGTTCTAATTGTTCAATAAAAAATGTGCTTGATGTAATAATTTCTTCTTTAATAGTTTTCCTTTAAATCCGCGAAATTACGGAAGATACTAGCAAGAAGTAACCGGAAAATTCGGTGTACAGTGGGGACACTTTTAAACTGGGTCAATTCCAAGAATGATGCGAGGAGAAAAAAAGAAACAAATCGAGCGTTTGTGAATTTAAAAAAAAAATGGGTAACTCGCCAATTTTTGTTTTGTAAATATAAACCGCTCAGACCACCTTTCAGCCGGTAAGTGTCCCTAGGGCGAACCGGCATATTGTGTGCCTGTCGTTAGGTTACGTCCTGGCAAAAACTGACTAGGCTCCGTCGCTATTCGAAACGAGTTTGGAACTTGTACAAAAACACTTTCGAAGTTTCGCTATTTGCAAGGGGCGCCTCTTCGATTCTTTCGATAAACCTTTTAAGCTACGAGTTGATTAAAAAAGGCCGAAAGAATGAAAGGGGTATTTTTAGCGGAAAGAGGTATAACAAAATATTTACTGAACTAATTTGAATCCCTAGCGTAACAGAAATGAATGTGACAAAAATTCTCCCTATATCTCTTCGTGAAGTTGAACGCACCTTTACTGCACAATATTTATTTAAAAAATCAAATACAATTCGCCCTAATTTATTAAAGGCTGGAAATATACAAACAGCGTGCATGTGTTAAATATTTTCAATTGAGTATTAAATTACATTTTATTACTCAGCGCTACGTTTATTTCGTCACTGTTACCGGGGTGGTTGACAACAAAGAATGTTACCATCCGCGAAGCTGTTTCTTTTGTCATTTATTTATCGACTGGGTAGCTTTGCTAGGGTTTCGCCCTCAGTCCTGTACGTCCTCGCACAACGTCTAGGAATTTTGAGCACTCTTTAAAGGTATCAGGAGTTGAAAAAACCTGTTTACAAATCCTCTGGTAAAAAATACCAGTGGTACATATATTTGAGCCCTACATTGTCTCAATGTCCTTTATCCTACCCACCCCTAACCCCTTTTTCATAAGAAAAGTTCATTATTGTTCTTCCCCATCTTTGTATTTTTCAATGGGACATCAAAGTACGGTGCTTGCGGATGTTGAGCCCAGTAGTCGGGGACCGTATTGACAGGATGCTTTATCCTAAATAGATGAAATTACTTTCAAAAGGGCGTTGTCCCCGAATCCGGGACGACAACCGACCGGATACCGATAGTATTTAATATTCGCTATCTAATTTGATCGTTTCGTCGTTTCAGACAACCTACGTGCCCACTTCCCAAGTGAGGCCCAACTACCAGGCGCCTACCATCGAGAAGCTGCCGTTTTACAACCACACGGAGTGCGAGTGCCAGGACCGGACGGACGACATGCCCAGGGACACGGAGCCGCACAGGTTTGCAGACCTCCCGACTGGCACCAATCTCGGCCGATACCGAGACACCCCCCTATATACACAACAACACAACAGTCATCCTCGCGAATTTAATTACGGCGAAATTTCCAGAAACTAGTTTTTTCACCTACGTATTTACTAGCCGTTTATAAAATTTGTATAGAGCTCAAACTAATATTTGTCTTGGCCTGGTTTTTATACAGGGGAAACTTTTTAAAAGCGCCTTGTCGGGTGACTCGGTAATGTCGGTAATAACTGAATAAATAAATAATTAACCAGTAGCATGCACACACACGCATTATATATTATTTATATCACCCGACTAGATAACTTGACTTCTTACTTGAAACCTAACTTAGGCTATACGAAGCCTTCTGGCTGCGAACCTCTACCACCAGCGGTCTCGATGGTTCGAAAACTTCGTTCATTCGGCTGTGAATGAATTAATAGCATTACACTCTTATATATTAAGAAACTATTTAAAAAATATATATAATCGGTTTTTTTAAACGTTTAAACTGCATCTGAAACCCCTGATATACCTTGAACCCTCCTGGATCTTACTCTTATGATGATAGGCCGATATGAAAATATTAATGGTGAAATCTCTGTTGCAGGTGTAAGTGTCCCAGCGAGTACACAATACGCTACCTGGCCAACGGCTCGTGCGCCTGCGATTGCTTTGACAAACAGCGAGACTGTACGAAATACAAGAAGGGAAAGGAATACTTCAACCACCAGGATAGGCTGTGAGTGGCCCTAACTAGTGTAACAATCATCAAATAGGATTTTCATTTACTGTAACTTCTAAATATCCCGCTTTCAGAGCCTCACTTGTACCGCGAGATGGACAATAATCGATCTATTTCACTTTTTAGATTTGTTACATATTGCCAGAGTATAGAACCGTAAAATAAAACTTGTCAGATATAATAGACTGAGGTTCTTCGGCTGGACAATGAAATGTCCTTTAAAAATGAAATTAGTAAACTAAGAAGCATATAGTTTCTGTTTGCATTTAGTTTATTATCCCATCTGGTTGGCATCAATACAAGTTTTGCTCTCAAACTACAAATAACAAATTTATTTCCCCTTCGTCCTGGTCTTGCTATTGGAGCTAATCAGTTAGCTAATCTTGCTGTTGGAGATTATAAGTATGTAATATATAAGTAAAACAAAAAGATGTGGAATCTGTATAGTAATTTAATTATTTTTAGTTGACGCGTATGTTTTATCAGAGCAGGTTGAAGAAAAAATGTAAAACAGAGTTAGCCTGTTAAAGTTTTTGAAAAATTAAATTTTATTTTCTCGCACATTAAGTTTTTATTCTAAGTTCAGGCCACTTAGCTGCAAAATTTAAAGTTTGACAAGGTACACGCACTGTCTGTATAAGTACAGATTTTCTTTAGATGCAGGTAATAAAGTTAGGTAAACAGTTGCAGAGTGTCCAGTGATTCCACCTTGAAAATGCTGTCTTTTTACTTAGAATGCATGCAGTGTCAAATGCTTTAACTTATGCGCATTATTAATATATGCGTATGAATTAAATGTAATAAAATGTTCTGAAAGTTGCATTGTTTTAATTTTCAGATGCATAGAAATGGGCTCTTGTACTGTGCCATCCTGTGATTTCGGTGCTTATTTAAGAAGATCTGGCCGCTGCCCAAGGAAACACGAGAAATTTAGGTCATGGTCACGATATAACTAAGACAGCAAAAATTCATAATTTGTAAAAAAAAAGTATAAATTCCTGTTCGTATTCCAGTTTCACTGCTCTGAAATCAATGGTGTTTTCTATATTTTGTAGTAATTTTTTGTTTAACTTTAGTTAAAATAAAATGAATCCTCTTTTGAATCAATATAAAGATTACTATAAAGATATAGTCTAATTGTGGATGTGAAAATAAATGCGTCATTACAAATGTAATACATTTAAACGGTGAAATATGCCACATTCATAATTTGAATTTGTTCAAAATAAACAAACATTAAGAAATGGAAATACAGGAAATTAATCGAATCATTCAGGAGCATTGAAAACTGGAGTGGGATGAACAGTAAAACAATGAATATTTGTTGAAATTAAGCCTGATAATGCTATAAATTTTCCATAAAGGGAAATTTAACCAGGCCAAACATAAAAATTGGCAATTTCAAAAACATACCATAAAATTATGTCCCAATTAGAACCACATAATGTGCTCATCATTTGTAAATTAAATTTCTGGAAAAATTGAATATCTTATACTTAAATTATGCAATTACTGCATTTTGTGATTAAAACATTAAACACAGAAACAGAATTACTAGAACTAGAAGTCCTCTTGCATTAGATATTGCAATGACAGTAGAAAACAGTCATTCCCTGTTGTTCAGAAATGTGTTAGCAATTAATTGATTATAAAAATTGCATGGTATTCTTGAAATCTTCAAAGGACAAGTTATGTTAGTACGCTTCAGCACAAAAATTGATCTGAAAGTTAAATTGTAATTAATTAATATAGGTATTTTGAAATATTTTAATGCCAGAATGTAAAATTTCACGCGACATAAATATTAAATATTATTTGTTAATAGATAAGTGAGATTAATTATTTTAGCAATAGCTTTGTCAAATAAGAAAATAAATTCATTTTTAATTGTGCATTTAAAATACAAAAAATTAGTAAAGTAAATTCAAACTGATATTATTATAAACTACAAAACCACTATCTGTTATTGGTGGAAACAGATATTGCTTTCCTTCGTTCATTATAATGTATGTTAATAACTAGTTTTTGAAATCACAAAAATTAATATTTAATAGATGTTACCTATTTGAAGGTTTATCGTTGTTAACAAATTCAGTGATGTCCTTTTTATCAAATCTCTATTCTCTGGTAAATAGAGCATACCATAACATCCGTAAGAATTACTCCTTGTCAATATAATACCAAAGGAATGATGTTAAAAAAGCAATTAACAAATAGTGAATTTAATTATTGAATAAATAATGCAAAGGGCAACATTTAATACATGATCTTTAAAATATTTTGCAGGTTTTGTCTTTCTGCTGTTGATTTAATTGTTGCAATTGAGTTCAAGAAATGTATTTGCATTATCAAATACTAATGATGTCTTGATTGTTATCAAGTCTAATATTGTATCATTCATAAGGGCATTAATTAAAATTGCTTATAATTGAGACTGCCTCTCTACTACACTCAATTCTTCTTTGCACAATTTAATTTCTATTATTAATAGTAAAACATTATAATGATTAAATTACATTTTAATATAATTAAATGTATTATTGTGTATATTTAATAAAAGTATATGTAAGTGAAAAGTCTAGTTATAGTGCTTTTACCATATGTAAAAATCAAATTTTGATGTGTAAATCAATATTATTTGTATATATACGATTACATATTAGATGGATGTAGTTACTATATTTAAATAAATGTACGTGATAGGATTTTAAGTCATTCAATAACTTGATGGCTGAGAATGTTGGCCACCCATTCATGTGGCTAAAGTTTTCAGAAATCAGAGGATGTAATCAGTCTGATAGTATTTTGAAAGGGAAATTCCAACAATCTTTAATGTTACAATCAAATTTCTTAGATTAAAACTGGAGAAATTCCTAGGTTTTGAAAATTATGTATATCTTTAAATTTAAGATAGATGTGTATAAAATTAATATTTCTCGATTTATTTCATATTTGAATACTATTGCTCCAATGTTGCCATCATTTACTCTGTCAGTTTTAGACAACATAGAAGCTTATAAATGCTTTGTATGTGTAATTTAATGTTACAAACCCAAGTACAACACATGTTTAGATTTATGTGTAAAGTCATATGTGTACTATCATAATAAATTTATATGTTGTATGTGTGGATGTAATATTCTCTCGGTACTTGCTTATTTAATTAAATCTTACTGTAAAATGTTTAATTGCATTTTTTTAATATATTTTAAAGATCTCCCCTTCCATTGTTCCCTCCATGTATACAATATGTCTCAAATGGCATTTGTCTATGTGTTCACTATGCATTTCCAAATGGCTAAATCCAATTTCCACCAAACTTTTGGTGTGCATGCATCTCAGGTCACGAAGCACCTTTCCTTATTTATAAAGATGAAGAAGGTTGTTCGTGTTCTCTTTAAATACTTAAATGGATTTTTAGAATTCAAGAAATTAACTTATATATATACTAGTACCCAGCCATGCTCGGGAGGTTCATATCAATAAGAAAGCAGACTAAAGATAGGTTTATTAAAGTACTTGAGGTTACACTACATACTACAGGTAGGTTACAGGTAGTTCTACCTTTCTCTGTATAAACAAAAATGTAAGATATAAGTACCAGTGGCATCACTATTACATTCATTATCTCTGCAATCATATTTTACTATTTATTGGTTGTATCTTAACGCATACATAGTTTATAATCTTGAATGGAATGACAAAATAGTCCTAAACATGTCTGAGAAAGGGAAACATTATTATAAGATATATATTGGCAGTTCTTTTTAATTATGGGATGCTGAACTTTTAATTATTAACTTATGATATAAATATTATTAGATAGGTATTGCTTTTATGAAAAAGCAATTAGCAATATCTGAGAAAGGGAAACATTAATGTATGATATCTGTGGGGGACTTATATTAGTTCAAAAAAGCTTTAATGTAAATTATAATATTTAAATAACATAAAGGGAGTAACGCTGGTAGTTCGAAAAATTGCCACCAGAGGGCAGCACTGTACGGGAAGTGTCGATACTAGCGCTAGTAGTTCCAGAAATCGCCACCAGGGGGCAGTACTGTACGGGAAGTGTCGATACTAGCGCTAGTAGTTCCAGAAATCGCCACCAGGGGGCAGTACTGCACGGGAAGTGTCGATACTAGCGCTAGTAGTTCCAGAAATCGCCACCAGGGGGCAGTACTGTACGGGAAGTGTCGATACTGGCGCTAGTAGTTCCAGAAATCGCCACCAGGGGGCAGCACTGCACGGGAAGTGTCGATACTGGCGCTAGTAGTTCCAGAAATCGCCACCAGGGGGCAGCACCGGACGGGAAGTTACCAAATTCAAACCGAGCGACCTCCTTGCATCTCATGTTCTCCTGATACAAATCCTGATATTTTTCTGACCGAAAACTTGAAAAATTAAAAATATCGATATATACGCCGATTTTTCGTTAATTTGGTAATAAATGAATCTGTTAAGGCTTGTAATTCATTTATTACCAAATTAACGAAAAATCGGCGTATATATCGATATTTTAATTTTCAATTTCGAGAAAAATATCAGACATGAATGCTCGGGTTTGAACTACACTTCGGTGCTGCCCTGGTGGCGATTTCTGAACTACTAGCGCCAGTATCGACACTTCCCGTGCAGTACCGCCCCTGGTGGCGGGATTTCTGGAACTACTAGCGCTAGTATCGACACTTCCCGTACAGTGCTGCCCTCTGGTAATTTTCGAACTACCAGCGTTACTCCTTTATGTTATTTAAATATTATAATTTACATTAAAGCTTTTTTGAACTAATATAAGTCCCCCACAGATATCATACATTAATGTTTCCCTTTCTCAGATATTGCTAATTGCTTTTTCATAAAAGCAATACCTATCTAATAATATTTATATCATAAGTTAATAATTAAAAGTTCAGCATCCCATAATTAAAAAGAACTGCCAATATATATCTTATAATAATGTTTCCCTTTCTCAGACATGTTTAGGACTATTTTGTCATTCCATTCAAGATTATAAACTATGTATGCGTTAAGATACAACCAATAAATAGTAAAATATGATTGCAGAGATAATGAATGTAATAGTGATGCCACCGGTACTTATATCTTACATTTTTGTTTATACAGAGATAGGTAGAACTACCTGTAACCTACCTGTAGAATGTAGTGTAAGCTCAAGTACTTTAATAAACCTATCTTTAGTTACAATTCTGCTTTCTTATTTTATTTTATATTATGGGTACTAGTAAATATATAAGTTAATTTTGGGGCGAAAGATCTTAGACTTTAAAAAGATACAAAGATAATTCAGTAACACAAATGATACAGGATCTTATTCCCAACCATTATGTTAAAGGCTTATCATAATAAATTTGCTTGTTTTTATAAGGGTATAAAAAAGAAAAGGGAAGAGGATCACTTTAAAACCATCATATTTATTATATTGAATTGAAATATTTATTTCTCTTGAATTCTAAAAATCCATTTAAGTATTTAAAAAGAACAGGAACAACCTTCTTTATCTTTATAAATAAATAACCAACAAAACTAAAAGTATTTCATTTTTTTCTTCTGTAATATATTGTTAGATTAATATATATTTACAATTACCTTATATACAAACCAACATTTTCAATCCAATTTATTCACAACTCTTTTATAAATAATAAATTTGTATTTAAAAAAACAGAGTGTTATATTCTCATATCTTGCAAGTCATTGAAGCACTCAATAATTAATATATTTATACTAAAATTTTGGTTTTCCTTTAAAAATTTGAAATTAATTTATAGAAAATATGTAAAACACACTATCCACTTATTTTCCTTGATGGCTCCACTAGTTAATGTCTTTGATATTCCTCAGAGTATCACAAGGTACTCAAACACAATAAGTAGTTGTTAGAGTGAGACTCCAATGCCAATCAATCAAGGTTTATTAGGCTGGGTTATTTCAGAATCGATAAGCAGGCCATATTCATCGACCTTATCCAATAACTCACAAACAAATGGCGATTCAACACCCAATTCATACTGGCACACATGAGGCTCTAACAAGTATAGGGAAACTGATCCTTTCCCCTTTCCTTCACATTTTAACTTCACCTGAAAAACAATAACAAAATATTCGATTTTGTTTTAACAAAGAAACCATAACTGTTTAAAAACAATCATGGGCATACATCTACAATATTTTTAAGTAAGGACAATAACCTCAGTCTCCCTTGGTTTTCCAGTTTTTTCACAAAAACTGCCACCTCCATAATAATGTGATAAGAAGGTACGTGATTCTAATGGTTTAGGTTTCTTGTGAGGATTTCGCTTGATCCATTCAATGTGAGCATCTCTTTTAAAAACTCCCAGGGAAATTTCTGTTTTATGGACACTACCATCAGGTCCTTTTTCAGTATGATACTGCTCAACTGAGTCACCGAAACAAAATTTAAACTTCCACCATCCTGAGCCCTGAAAAAAATCAATATTTATATCAAATATATTGAACACAAGGAGAGGCATCAATATTACTATGAAGGAATTAAAATATATTAAAATGATTAAGACACTTTACACTGTTCCTTTGACAAAATCAACTATCAACATTACCCCGCGAAGGCAATCCTTTCCAGATATGAACTCCTGAACTGGAATTGGTACTGTAGTTGGAGGTAATGCACTTGCTGTATTGACGGGTGGTGGCTGAGAACTTGTTGCCCCTTCTCCAGTCCTAGCTTCTGCAGTCTGAGATGCCAAAGAATCAACAGTTTCATGTTCAATGTCATCATCCAATGGAAGAAGCTCTACTCTTACTTGTTTGCGCCCATGCTAGATAAATATGAGAAAGTAATGGTACAATCAATATACAAATATATATACAAACGAAATGAAAATGTTATTTAGAATATTCCACTAATTAAGAACTACACATTATGTGATGTTGAATTATAAAATGGAAATTATTATTTCCATTAAAATTAGTATTTTAATTGACATTATTAATATTAAATGATTATGAGTACATTCTAGTAATCTGGGTAAAATAATTTTATTCTGACTTCAGGTGCAAATAAATTAACTATTCAACACTACTGTAAAAAGAAAGAGAAACAATAAAATAATAATTATTCAAAGTAATAGGATGCTAAAAAACAGCTTAAAGACTAAATCTTAGTAAAAACAAAGATGAATATATTAAAGAACCATGAAAGATTTTCAATAAATAATAATACATTTCTCTACATCTAAGAAGGGCATAGCACTACTATAAAACCAAAAGCTACATCCAGTGCTCAAACAAATAATAATAGTTCAGGATTATTACAACTGAAATAAAGAAAGTGATAGAATGGCAAACAATTCAATGCATGCTTGTAAAACTCAAACTTTTATGAATAACATTATGAACAAGATTGGTACAATTCAATTTATTTAAAAAAATATAGATATCCATTAGAATGATGGTATGTGGTTACATGAATGGAGTATGGTCAAATGTATACAAACACCAATCAAAATCCCACCTTTGCTGTCTCTTTCTTGAACCTGTTTCATTCAGTTCTGTACTCAGTTATCTTCAACTAAGATGAGGCTACAGAAACATATTCAAGAAAAACTGCACGAGATGAAGACAGATTGGACCAGTATATGTAACAAAAAAATATGATACTGACTTTAATGATAAGGTACTCCGTATCTTATTATTTAAATATGACTTTATCATTTTAATATCTGATGATATGTTTTGCAGGAATATCTCAAATGAATGTGTTTATTACACTCTATATTTTATTGAATTACACAGGTACAAATTATTAAGAATATTTTCTTTTAGTGCTAAAACTGGATGGATAGAAAATGTTTTATAGTTTCAGATTCCTTTCCAATGAAAAATTATTGCGTGATTTAAAATTATGTCCAGTGTATATACACTAAACTGGAACATTATAATCTATCTTACCAATTAAGCAAAAAAATAGATGATTCTATATGATATGGTATTCATTTACTTAATATTAACTATAAAATGAAATGTATTAATGAGATGATCAGTTATACCTTCCTCTTGAGAATTAGAACCCAAAATGAATTTTGATATTTCTATAAATGATATTTCTGATGTAATATGTCAATTACTTAACTAGTTTTATTGAAATAAAGATAGGAACACACCTTATCTTTGTACTCCTGAATGGAGTAAACAGAGAACAACTTTTCATTCTTGCCATCCTGAAGGAAAAATTTAATTTAATAATTATAAAAGAGATAAAATTAATAGTAATATACACACAAAAAGATGAATTGAGTAGCGTTTATAAATAAACTCCAAAGGTCCATTCTCTTTAAATACCAATCTAGATCTGAAGAGTATTCAGGAATTATTTCAGCTCTACTCATCAATTAAAATTTGCAATTGATAGAAATCAGCAATCCCAGCAGTGGAATCATTGCTTTTACATCAACTGCAATTTTAAATCAACATGATTTTATAAAAAAATGTGGATTCATTAAAATGAGGTACCATCAGTAAACTACCATATTATCTTCTTAACAAATCTATAATTCTACATCAATTCAGGTAACTTAAAAATAATGCAGTATGAGTGGCTATAAAATGTGGCTCTAGTTATACAGAGTACTATCAATCACCTGTGACAGATATTTAGGTTATAAAAAAAATTATTTTATATTACAACTTATTTGAGTAATATTAATGAAATAGTTGATAAAAAATATTTCTACCAATAAGCAAAATGTGGAATTAGTTCAGAACATATATATTACATTATTCTATCTGATATTCACTCTGTCACAATAAAGGAGATAATTGACACTAGTGTATACATAGAGCACCAATACAAATAACAAATGAGCAATACTGTGTGCTGCACAAAATGTTTGTGCTTAGTGGCAAATATAAACAAAAGGCAAAAAGACAGCAAAACAGGAAGCCAACAAATTTGTTCAAAAACAAGACAAATCTATTACAAACAAAAATAAACAAAGGTGAGTGATAATCTATTAAATTATAATTTTTGAAAAACTGCACAGTATGACTAAAACTGCATTAAAAATAAACCTCAAGTAACTGTACATACTTACACATTTGACCATTGAATCCATATTTGTTTATATATGAAGAGACTATAATATATTTTCCTATGATGTAATTATGAAAAAATATGAAAAACAAGAAGTGACTTACTCCAAAAGATTTGAAATGTCTTTGTTTTAAACTTTCAGCTTCCATTTGTAATAAGCTCAATGGTTTCTTAGGTGAATCCTCCATAGGCAAACAATTAATATCATGCTCGCCAGTTTCTTGAGGCCTGTCCAAAGTCAATCCAGTAATTACTTACAGAATACATTGTAAAATCAATAAAATACAATTCTTGGTTGAATAATTACTGCATATTCAAGTGATTAGTTCAATTAAAGCCAATATTCATTCAGGTAATACTTGAAAATTTTCATACAACAAAAAATTATGTATTTTATTGTCATTAGCTGTATGAAATCCTTAAATTATAACATACCTGTACTGAGGGTGTTGACATAGTAATGCCGTAAGCACAATTGCTTCATAAACACACGTTGATATTTCTTTTATTGAATATATCTCATTTTTTCCGTGCAGATAGCATACATACAGCACACGAGTCTCTCTGGGCTTCCCATTCAAATCACAAACAGTACCATCAGTGAAATTTAGCTGCAAGTAAGGAAGGCTCATTCCATCTAACTTTTTAACTGGCGGAACAAATGGTTTAGCATCTTGCCTTTGTTTATCCAATTCTTCACCTAATGGTAATCGAATTTTAGTCTCAGTTCAATCATTACAATGTTTATCAACAGATTAGATTAATATAACCTCTTACTCAGGGATGCAGACATAAATTTATCCCATCGCCCCAAGAAATATTCTTGCAGTGTGACCTTTTTACCCTCCCTGTCTTCATGGTACTGTTTTATATATTTGCCGTGACAAATCTCATACGTCCAGTAAGACTCAATCTATATTTAAAACACAACCTATTATACATCGGATGTTATATAACAACAAATGAATCTAATTATGTTAATTCAAATCAAAAATGTGATCTGAAACTGTTGTTCAAACTGAGATTGTTAATTTCTTCAAAAAAAAAAATCATTGCTCCTAATACTAAAATTAACAATGAATTTTGATTACAGATATTTCAACTGCTACTCACCCTTGGAGAGCACGATGACAACTGAAAGAATGGAGACAGTAACTCTAAGGCATTGGGCCCAATATATTCCTCTTCAGCATCCTAAAAAGTAATTTTAAATGCATATATCAACTCTATATAACTACGCACTGAAATAATCAACAGTACATAAAAAATAATATACCTTTTCCTTTTCTTTCAACTTAGGTAGAAAACATTTATATCTTTCCTTGTTATGAGTAGTTACAACCATGGATTCACCAAAATTCTCAGGATCCTAAAAAGAACTTAATGTTGGTAAAATCGCCATTTAAATTATTTTAATATAAAATTATAGGAATTACTTACCAATAGATCATAACCTGATTTTCCGGGCCAATTTATTTTGAAAAGAATCGAATCATCGAAACTATTCAATACGCTTGCTTTTGTATGTGGGAAATAATTTATAACTAAAAGTATGACTATATTAAGGAATGATTGATAATGAAAGTTATAATTCATTTTAAACAAGTTTTTACAACATTATAGCACTATGTTTACAAAGTGGAAACGTAGCCTTCACATTGAGTTCCCACGTCTAGTTATTTGATTCGCTACTTGTCACCGAAATCATACTAACTTTCGTATGACAATCCTTGGGATGATAAGAGACAAAACTGTACGAAGACCAAAGTATGATACATTAAACATACATGGAATTGCAGTGATAATTTCAAACTAGATTTTAAGGGTAAACATATTTTATAATATCCGAATATAAATTTCCTTAATCGCTCTCATTCTTCGTCCAAACTTGAAGAAAATTACAGCATACACTCCAAAATAAATTAATGTACACCGGTCAAATCATTTATGGGTCGTAAGATAACAAAGATAATACTAAAATTATCAAGTTATTTATTTAAGTTTTGTTTTTCAACAGTTACCACTCTGTTGTTGGTCTTGTTTGCTGCCAAGTTTAATAGATAGCAGCACAGTTTAAGGCATGAAAATAACGTAATATTTGTTATTTATTGCTACGAATTATATCGATTTAAATCGCTTTTTTAATAATCTTTGTATTATAATAAAATAAAATCTTTTATAAAATAATTAATTCAAAGTCATAGCTATTGTAAATATAGGCGGAAATCTACGCGGAATCGGAGACTCCCGTAGTGGCAGGATAAGCACAAAAGTCTAGCTATATATAGAGGCCGAAATGTTACGTCTGCTGGAAGTGTGTGTCAAGTGATGGCACAACTGAACATTGATCGCTCATCATGCTTAGGCAGATCTGCTCAGTGTAGTGTTATCACGTGGTTTCTAGCAGCCCAGCAACTCTCCCGACGTCCAGTCACTCGGTCGAGTGGTTGCTCTGGGCTCCTCGAACTACCGCGGTTTCCAAATTGGGGTAAACGTCTAGCGAGGTAATTTAGTCACTTCCATATAAAGGGCACTACAGAATAAGGTAGTTTGCCATTTTTTTTAAACCATTCCTCGCTCAAACGCCCGACTGAGACGCCGCCATAAGGCATACTTCTGTTAGGCTGGGCGACCCATCGTTGTGACCTTCGACCTCCCAGAGCGCAAACATTGAACTTAAAAAACGAGTTATTTTTTCAAATACATCAAATCTGGATACAATTTAAATTATACGTATTTCCTGCCAGTACTCTTCAACTGACGTAATAATTTTGTAAGAGTAATTCTCATAATAATCTCATAAATTGTTTAAATAATTAAAGCATTAGCGAATATAACATTTTAACAATATGGTTATCACAACATATTATTGTTATATTAATTATTATAATAACTACTGTGAAATTGAAAAAATAATTATATCATTAAATATATAATAACTATACTTGTTAGAGTTAATAATTATATTATTATTCCCTTAATTTTTCGACACGTCTGAAACTAAGTCAGGCACGACCTCCATTAGCATTCCGTCAATTATATAGTAACGTACTTACTCTTATCTGTTGCAGATCTGGGCTACTCGAACTGTCGTAGTTCCAAATTTAGGTAAACGTGTCGTGGGATGAACCCTTTCCAATGTGTAAGGCACTACAGGACTACAGAACTGTCGAAAAAATCTCCCACCTCTTAGGGGCCATAAAGTACCCTTCCAGGTCAAAAATGAAGTTGCAATAAAAGTCCTTTGTTATACTGTACTGTTAGGTAACACCAAACCCCCTGGGTTTCCCAGAAAACAAACCATTCAGTCAGAATTAGTAAATGAAAACTGAATACAATTTACTTTAAATGTAATCCTTTCCCATAAAAAAAAAATTACCCATATTTTCTAAAAAACAATAATTATTATATATTACAATGGTAAAAATATAACAATAACTGCAATTCATTATTCATAATAAATATATCATTTCGTGTTTCAGCTCTTTGTTATCATTATAGATGGGATGGGGTTGGAGTAATATAAAGTACACAGGTTTTCTAAATAATAAATTTATTGATACATTCAATAGAATGGGAATATTTGTGTTGTCATGAATTCAATGCTGAAATGTCCAAAGTTTCTTAGCCACATTTCACACAACCACTCAATAGCAGATTTGCCAAAAACTGCTATTGAAATGTTTGAAAAGGTGTTGTTATAGTCTATGGTTAATTAACATCAAAGGTACAAATAACTGCATAATTTATTCCATAACAACCTCTGAAATATAACAATAAATGAACAGAAAAATTCTTCTAACCATTAAAAATGTCACTGAGTGTATCAAAATTATCACAGTGCAAATATTTGTCTGCAAATTTATATGTATGTGTAAAATTACAAAATGTTTTTTGTTTGTTCTTTGTTCTTCATTTCTCGTTCTGATCTTAGTTCAGAGCTAACCTCAGTAAAGAGGAAATCCCATGACCAACGCACATCAGCCTGTACATAAGAAAATAAATATAAGAAAGACATGGTAGAGAGAGAGAATGTGGTGTGTGACATAATGTAAGAATGCTAAATAAATTGATTCCCATGTAGTGCATTCTTATTGAAATTTTAATTTGACAATAACAAACAATTAGCAAACATAGGTCCTTCCATCCATAAGGAAGGACATACATACTTCTTTTAAGTCATTTTCAGAATACAGATATTTGGCTAAACCACTCAGATTGATGTCATCCAGAACTGCAAACGTTGGTTTTTTGGTTAAATCAGAATCAAGATCAGAAAATGAAGTTATTTTGTTTGTAGTCACACTGCAAAAAATATATACAACAAAAGTGGTCATAAGATCTTAATAAAATCGAAAGGAATTTATTTCATTAATTTATATATCTACAGTGATGTATCACAATGTCTTTACTTGCTACTTAGAAGTAAGGTGCTCCTAATCACTTATGTTTAAATCTTTACCATTAAAATATTAATATTTATTGATAAAAAAATATAATTATTTGGTAACTGATTATAAATAATCTTCATTTGTTCAATACTTATTTTGAGAAAAATAATTTTGAATGAATTAAAAATATAAATTAAACAATCAAAAATTAGTATGCATTATGTATAAAACTTCTCTACATTGGAGCATCAGCAACATCATGGTTTTCATCATCTTGAATTTCTTCAATATCTGGTATTAGTGGGATCTCTGAAAACAAGTATATGTATAAGATAAGGTATAGGAGAAAAAACAGGGAAAATAATTCACAAGTTCACAAACTAACCATCATCAGAATCAAGCCCCTTTAAATGATCAGGTGACTGAAACCTCTCTCTGAAAACAAAAAAAAATTATTTTCAAATAAATGTTCAATTTCAGATTAAAGGTATTAGAGCTTATTGAATATCACTAAATAATTTTACATCTTTATATTTCTAATAAAAAGTATCCGTCTAGTATTATTGTTTCCAAACTAATATTTCAAATTAAATTAAGTAAGACAGACAGGTAAGATATTCTCCATTTTGAACTGTGCATTTTACTGTATAATGCATAATACTTATCTTATTTTGACCATCAGTTTATTAGGTATATTGCCCTTAGGAAGAAAAAAAGTCTTACTGTTCAATTAAATTTGTGGTGCCACTCCTGTACCTAAAAAGAAGTATTCATTTTAGATATTGGACAATACATATAATATTAATCCATTATTGTTTAAATTAAATTCACTTCATATTTCAACAAAATTTCACATATTTACATCTACAGACTTTCCTGATTTTAATGTGTCATCTGCCCATCCACCTGTCTTCCTTGATCTTGGCGGGACAACAGGCTCATTGTATTTCCCCTGGAAAGTTTTTTGTAATTAAAAAAATAAGTTTCTATTATTCATTTCCCCTTTGACGGTAGACAACACCGAGTGGCACCGAAAGCAACCTATTCCCTTAAATTGTATAATATCAATTGAGTTCAAGAGATGGTGTATGTCACAACCGTATTATTAAACAAACCTTTGAACTTATGGGTGATATTGAACTGTCCATAGAATCCCCAAGTATTTCTACTTGATCATCGGTTACATTGGTTGACCTTCGACCTTTTCTCGGTGGCGCCTATAATAAATTAGTAAACCAATGTAATCAACTCTATGTAATGTAATCTGATACTAAACGTCTAAAAATCCACATCAGTATAATATTGGTGGTTATTATAAACAACCTGACCCAAAGTATTATCTTTATTACTTAAAAGCAGAAATTACCTTTTGTTCAGGAGAGAATTTAAAGTCGGTTTTGTCCATTTCAGCAAAATTGAGATCGACAGAAGTCTAAAGGATTGTAACCTCCCTCACTGTTATTGTTAACAGCTCAGCTGGGACGTTGCTATTAGTAACAATCAAAAGAGAGGGAGGGAAAATTAAAGTTATGTACTTTGGATACGTTCGTTAAATACTTGAATAGATCTCGTCGAGAACTACCCTTAAACATTAATAATAAATAATAACCCCCATGGGCCCCAATTTTTCAACTTGGGATTATCAATCATGAAAGGTTTCATCAATTTTAACTTGGCCCTAAGGGATTTTTCTAACTGACTAGGTCCTCGGGTTTTTATTGTGTATTTTCCTGACTAGCAAAACAACATCGTAAAAAAAAATTCATGTATAATGTATTATAATATTTAAGAATATAAATGTAAAAAGGCCAATAGGCCGGAATACATACACTAATCAAAACTTGTTTATAGCGTTGTAATATTGTATTTATAGTAATAAAAATTATTTATATCTTGTATCTAACTGACTCTGACTAAATTGAATTTTGAATCCTGTTAAACACTGAAGATATGTGTCTATTTATTGCAGGTCTTACTAGATAATGTGCAGGGAATATTGAATGCTTTGTCCCATCAATATTGGATAACATTTAAAGAAATAAACTTGAAACAAAATAGTAACTGTTAGGACTCATTTGAGTGCTATCTCCTAGAAAATATCTTTTCCATTCCAGTAATGTATTATGAAACTTAGAGGTGTAGGCATGATTTTAAATAAGTCCTTATAACATATAATAAGTCCCTATAATATAATAGAACTATATCTGTATGGGAAAAAGATTTTGTAAGGGAAACAAAATAGATTGCTGCATGCACAAGCATATAATTTATTTTTTCTTTCTTTCAAAATTTTATCATCAATCTTCAATGTACATTTTCTCTCCCCCAACAATTTTAATACACGCTTTTCAACAAATTAATAACTGAACATTGTCTTTCATCCTAGTAAGATCTGAAATAGCGTGGATTCCATTAACAATGCTTACTATGACTATATTTTTTTATGTACAATTAAGACTGATGAATGTCTCAGGCAGTATTTAAAGTCAGATGCATGATCCAGCATAATGTACAATACATTTTCTTTGACTCAAATTTAACAATTATTGAGTCACTGCCTCGTTGATCCCTCAAAGGAATTCCCACTACTACTGACCATTTCAGGTGGTCTTACAAATTTCACAAGATTTTTAAATAAGTGGACAAAAATTGAAAAATTTGAAGTAACAACTAATTATGTACACTGCAGTTACAAGTATAAAGTATATTTTTATATTAATTAACTATCTTTAAACAGTATAATACATTATGTTTGGGTTCTGATGTGCACAGAAAAATCACTTAATGCTTCAGTCCTAAATATTTCAATAGTTCTATTTGTATTTGTGACCATATGGGTGTAGCTGTTCTGCTTTGTAATTAAAGGCACATACATAAGTGACTACACCTTATTCTGCTAAATACTGTCTCATATAATAATTACATTGCATATTACTACTGTTATATACCAAAATATTTTCAAACTACATTATACACTACAAAATCAAGCGATTAAACGATGACGAAAGAATAAATGCTGTGGAATATCTTGTAACTTTGCAACATGTAAATAAGTACATCTTCTTAAGTTGTTGAACTTAATTTTGTGCCAGTTGACATCCATGAAAGGCTCATTAAGTAACACTTATTTTCACAATATATATATATATATATATATATATATATATATATATATATATACATATGATAGAACTGTTATACCCATATGACATTTCCTAATGAAACAAAGAATAGTATTTAATCGAACAAGTATTTAGACTTTTATCACCGTAAAAATGATATTGTCAATATGGAAATGATTTGGCACAAATATTATATTATAAAATATGGGTACCCCTACAAATTGCTTATAAATTTCTTATACTGTGGGTATAATATCCTTGGATATATAACAGTAACTTCATCTGCACTGATATTGCTATTAGTTACAATAAGCATTGCAGACAGTTTACATGCAACTTAGCTATATATTAGCAGGAATAAATAATGGAGGAAGCAATTACAATGCGAAACAAATTCAAAACGCGGAATAATTATTACTCTGATTTATTAGGTACAAGATATAATGTGTCTAAAGTATAATCTTACTTCCTCCATATCCATGGCCGTCTAGCACTATAATTCTGTTAAAAGTCTAAAAATTTTATTACAAATATAGGGTTGAACAGTTTTTCACATCCACTGACAAACATCACTCTTATATATGTACAATGTGCTTGACAATAATTGTAAAACTTGTCCCTAAATAAAAATTGAGCTTCTTAGTTTGAAAATATTTACAATATTAAAAAGAAATTTGTAGTAATATTAATAATAGTCAGTAAGTATACACTTGAACATAATATAATAATTTACATATCATATGTTTACAACCTTTAAAACAATATATATTAAAATAAGAGATTGATTAACAACAGTTTTCTTAAGCACTATTCTGCTTTTGTACATATTATGAATGCCTTCAAGATTTTTATATTCTATTGGTGCGGTATCTGAATTGGGAGGGATTTAAACAATTAATTTAATTATATTTCAGATAGAAAATCAGTTAAAAGAAAGCCAGATCCAGATGTGTCAGTAACTCATCATGTTAAGTATTGATAACTGAAAATGCACTATCTTTCAGAGTATTGATATACCTTGTGGCCATTACCCTGCAGACAAAAAATATAATGAATTTATTTTAAAAAATAGTTATTTACTGATTCATTTATGTGAATATTCACTGACAAAAAATTGTTTTCGAATCTTTAGAACAGGCATTTATTTGATACTAATTTTACCAGTCATTAATGCATTTTTCTTTTACCAAAGATAATTCAAAAACAATAGAACAATTAAATTAGTTACCTTCACATTTTTAATAGTGAAACCTAGTGTAAAGGGTAAATTATATAATCCTCTGAAAACATAATGCATGCACCTGATACATTGTGAAAACAAAAGCGCTTTACCTCACTTGAAATATATATGTTATGTATTATTATATGCAAAATATTTTTTTTAAATTTTCAGTTACAATAAATAAAAACGAAAAAAATGACATTATTATACCGAAATAACACCTAATATTGATAAAAATTATCTTATCTGGTAATTTTTTTTCCATTTTAGTCAATGTTTTTGGATTATCATTATAATATTAAACAAATCTTAAGTCATAAATGAGTTCCAGGTCAGTGCCATAATTATCCACCCTTATTCATTTCTACAGTATTTATAATAACTATTTGCTAAATATCATGATATTGCGCGACCACAGCACACAGCTATTTCTTTCAAGGCTTAAATTCAAAAATAAAAATGATAAATTATTAATGGATATTTACAATTTTGAATTACAGCCTCAAAACATGAGTCATTGCTGTGAACAAAAAATAATAAAAAGTGAACAAAGAAAAAATTAAATTAGATGGTATTTGTTTTTCATACAGAATAAACGAATTTCAAAATATAACTCAGTACGAAACGCAACCTAGTCTGAAAAATTTGGCAAACTCTTTCTCATAATCAATATTTTGGTTGATACACTCTTACCAGGCAAAAGCATGTACAGGTAGACACATACTCTCTTCTCATACACACACATACACTATACACACAAACGACCCACCCACTGCCCAAATCCCTGCAAAGTTTATTACATTCCAAACTTTACATTTGACCTATTAAATTATACTGCACACAAAAGGAATGAGCATCCATTTAGTGGGAGATACATAATAATAAAATCATATTTCAGGAAATATAATCACAGTCAAAAATAGATTATTTACTCCGCACTAGCGGTATTTTATAATGTAGTGTATTTGATATTCTATTAGTAAAGATGGAATCACTGGTTGGAAAAGATTGACACCACAATTTGAGCTGTTCGAACAAAATTTAAAATTAAATGAACAAAAAAGGGAATCGGGGCACAGTTTTGATATTTTCTGTGCCTTTAAATAAATCTGTCGGAGGGAGAAAAGATGTTCTAAATTATAATACTAATAAGCTCTTTGTTCATCATTAAAAGAGATTCTTCATGCATCAAAAACCAATACAAATAAAGTCTTATATTCTACAGAAGACTATAGTTCTAGTTTTAATGATATACCTACACTGATTGTTAATAAAATTCACCCTTCCAAAGTTACAGAAATTTTTTTGTAATCAGTGCTTTAATTCTGAATATGTTTGGAAAGATATGCTTGAAGTTTTCTGTAACAATAATAAGAGAACAGAGATATGACAGATATGTTTACAGAAATAGTAAATTACAAATAAAACTCAAAACAAGGAATTATGAATTTTCTTCAGTATTACTTTTACTGTTTAATAAATAAAAGAAAAACTTAATTCATTTTGGAAATCAAATAAATACAATGAATATGAAAGAATAAATTTAATAAATATGTAGAAGGTACTGCATTATGAACTAGATATTAGGTAATTTACTGTATCACTAACAAAATGTAAAAATTAACAAAATGATTTTAAAAGAACATTGGTTTGGAACCATGCTATATCACAACCAAAAAACAGTCAAACTTAACAAAAACAGTTTGTATACTTGGAAAGTATACGAGTGGCAGGAATAAACAACTATGGTCATGAGACCAGGACAAGCCATTGACTGTGTGGACATTTTAGAGGAATTTTAGAAAACTGTAAGCTCTCTAGCCTAGTTACTGAACCAATGAAAAATATGTTTAACTAAACCATAAATGAAAAATAATTATACATCAGAAAATGTGAAAACTTTTCTTACTATTCAATTCCCTCTCTGAAAACAACATGAAAATGACAAGACATTAAAATGTGATAAAAAAATACAAAGTAAACGGGCAGGGAGACAACACTATTACGTTGAAATCAATCCACACAGAGGAATGGCAAATATTCAACAAGATATTTTATTTTATAATGTTTATTTATGTGTGTATGTATATATATATATATATATATATATATATATATATATATATATAATGCAGAATCAGAGAATAATAAGGCCATAATAACTGTACACATTAAATTTAATATCATGGAACAGCATATATACATTGCATGGACGAATCAAGTACTAGATGGTGGTGTCAACCCAAATACAGTATTATATTCTGTAATATTCTATAGTTAAGAAATTTATATTGAAACCAATCCTTCACGTTAGAAATGCCACACATTTCTAAAATATTCATTCTACAAGGGAAAAGATATTGACAGGTTATAAAAATTGAAATATTTCACAATTTGGTCTAAAATACAAGCAGTAATAAAACTTTCATATCTCAACACTGCTATAAAAATATAAAATATCTTAATACTTTTAACCACAAAATTCCCTAAAAAATTCACATTTATATTTTTAGAAAATACAGTATTGTTTTTATTTTATGGTGATACAAATTACAGGAGTTATTGCAGTTTACAATAAAACATTTTGAAGTCAGTTTTATATTGTATCCCAGAGAATGCAATTATTTATACAGATACACTTGGTCAGAGCATGCCACTAAGGCACTCACGATTCATAAAAGGAACTTATTAAATGAATCAAAAAAGTGCACACAGTTTTCTGATTAAATTATAAATCAAAACAAATTAAACAGATACATAAGACAATTAAAACTGTTATACATTACATAATTAAGCCCTCCCAATGACTAAATTCAGCTGTGCTGTGTCACGAGTAATGTCAGAATGAAAATGAATGATCTAACAATAATGGAAGAAAATGCAAAATAATGTTTAATGTATGAAGTTCTTTCTCATAACATATCTCTAAACTGTAAAATGGATACTTAGATATGTGTGGTAGGATTGGGGATATTTTGAGGCTATGAATCCTTTGAGTCGTATTCTATAACCAGCTTTTTGATGTACGAGAGCTTGTCATGAAGATAATGAAACCTCTTTTTTGCATCTTGATGTTTAGTATCATTTTTATTTTCTTGATACTCCTTTAAAATCTGGTTTTTAATTCTCTGCAACAATGAAAATTAAATTTGTATATCATTTGCAGTCAAGAGTTACATCAAACAAAAGAGAAAAGTTAAATGGCAGGGGTACTGAGCATGTACTGATGCAAAATCTAATCATAATATAAATTTAATGATTTAAGGAATCACTTATTAAACACAGAAAGACTTCATTAATGAATTTTCTTGAAGAATTAATAAACAACATATATTATAAGCAGAGGAGTTAGAGTTGAAATTAAAAAACTACACAAAAATCTGTTATGAAATAATATAATGCTAGCTAACTAACCTGCCAGTTGATACTACCCTTCTCTTCACGTTTCAACTTTTCATCAAGTTGTTTGAAACGGCGTGACACTTTTTCAACTAAAGAGTGGAGTTGTTTATATTCGGTATAATTTGCATTAAAATCATCTTTATAACGTCGCCTTTGGTCATTATCCTTTATCGTTGTATAGTCACTGCAAAAAATATTGAGTTTAATTAAAAATCTGTGAAAAAGAAAGACAAAATTTCAAATAAGATTTCTGATTACTTAAATCAATACAAAGAGATAAATTAATTTATCTGTAACTGAATCCTTCACAAAATATGGAAAGAAGATAAAAAATATATTTGATTTATTAAGATTGATTGGATATGAAAGAAATAATCATTTTGAATTTGCTAAAACTAAAACTTTCAAGTGTTATTAAGAGATGAGAAACAACTAAGCCCAAGCTTTTTTTTAACATTTTTTTTATTTTGCACAATCAACTTTACAGTTGTAGGTGCAATTGATACATGTATATTTTTCACGTGTTTGTCTCAATAAAGAAACCACCCAATGATGGCACTCTTTGACACGATTTAAGCCCAAGCTAACTGTTTTTATTTGACTGCACTATTTATTGGAAATGCATTGTAATACCAGGTGTGAAATATTTTTCTGTATCTATAAGGCAGCCAACAATTAACATGCCAACATCTGGGGGTGGGGGGTGGGATAAATCAAAATGAATACGCTGACTTCCCATCTTGCTAAGAAGTGGATCAAACATAATGGATCTTGTAATTAAAAATTAAAACACCGAACGAATGACATATTAACAAAAAATTAATCATTCTCCCTCAAATTATTTAACATTCTATAAGAATTTCCTGAGTGAGGTCAGTTGCACAAGTCTATTATATTATTATAGCTGCAAAAGATTTGTCGTGTGGCAACTCTGTCTTCAGAACTTTTCTAATAGGAGTAGATAAAAGGGTTACAAAGGTACTTATACGATTCTGTAAAGCTACTATAACCAATATTCGATTTTTTCCGAATCATTAGGGCTAAAAATTATGCTTCATGAGTGAAACTCACTAATAATATTTTGGATACTCCATGACAGGCTTGACGGGTTTCTCCTGGGGCGGGGTGGGCGGCGAGGGGTCGGGGGGCCTGCTGGGAGGGGTAATTTTTTCCTTTTCGTTCCTCGACGGGACAACCTGGGATACGGGCTTGTTGTAGTGGGATATCCTCTGCCTCTTGGTGGGGAGGCCGTCGGCGCCGTCGACGTAGCCCGGCCTCTTGGCAGAGTGCGGCTCGACTGCGGACGGTGGGCTGCCCGGATGCACGCTGCTTGGGGACTGCGAGCTGCCGCCATCGCTGCTTCCCGGAGGAGTTAAATTCTGTGGCTTCCGCCTGTTGTACACAAGATACCGCTCTTAGTATTTCCAGTCTATAAAAATTACACAATTAGGAGAAAGTGAAGTGCGAACCTTTTTAATGTTTGTTTATCCTGTTCTGAATAGAAAGGCCAATCTTCTTGGACATAGTTCCAGACGTGTCTCATCAGATGGTAATTGTTATCCTTAGTGGTCGCTACCGACATAATAATATTCATCAGATTAGATTTATCTTTCTCCCTCAGACCATCTGAAATACAAACAAAGGATGTTGCGTCAGAATATGAATTCGGATTTACACGGAATTTGGCTGAATATACTGTTTTTATATGAACCACTTCCTAGTGAAATGTTTCACGCTAGACTGACATGTGAAATTACCTCTGTTTAGGGCCAAAATTAATTCTGGTTTCTTATATGGACGAAGAGCTAACAGGTGAATCACCCGATCCCTAAAAATAAATGACGAATATAAAAATTAAATTCCCTGATCGAACCGGCAATAGGATAAGCAGAAGTGAACGGATCTTACCTTATAGGCCTCTTCATTAACTCTGGATTGCCAGGTTTCTGTTGGTGGTTATTGCCTTGTGGCTTTGTATGTGAGTTGACAGGGGGAGTGTGTGGGACTGGAGCTGTCGGGGGTGTCCGCCTAGCGATAGTTCCGCTGCCATTCATTATTTTACTTCTACCCTTTACCCTCCGGCCTATTCCTACGCCCTTGTCTCCTAACTCTATCTCCCGTGTGCTGGAAAAACAATTGTATCGTGTATTGTGTTAATTTGAAAGTTTAATTTTAATTTTTATATTGAAGGTAATTTTATAAAACAGAAATATGCCTTGCAGGTATTATAGTGCTAGAGCCTGAAAGACTAATTTGAAAAACATACAGTATTGTAAACTAAAAAAGACCACGTAAAATATTCATGGTATTTACCAGTTTTCTTTGTGCTGTTTTTCTACTGCAGCCATTCTGGTTTTTGTGGCTTCGTAGACATCGTCGTTTGCCTGTACCCGCATCTTGCAGGATAAGGCCCCCACACTTTCCAAACATCTGAAACAAATTTTTTAAATGAATGAGTATATAAATGCAATCAAATTTCCATTAAGAGCAAGTGTTTTGACTTGAAAAAATTTGGCATTAACTTAATTAATAATTTGATCTAATTAATACAAATACTAAATATATACTAATAGAAATATATCAAAAGATATATACTTTTGACCGGTGTGCTGTATGCATTCAAAACTTCCCTGAGGTCCCTCTATGTCAGCATTGGAAGAGATACTGAACCTGAAACCCTGGCGAGCTGAAGGTGTTGGAAATATGAGGTTCTGGAATAAAAAAAGACATACGCTGTCAGTATAATGGAATACAGATCAGGTGAATACATATTAAATGTCCCTGTGACCTTTATACAGTTAACATTAAAATCCACTGCATGAGAACATGGGTTCAGTTTTTGTTTAGATTTAAATCTCTGTCCATTATATCAATTGTTTGGAATTAGTAAAAGATATGTATCCTCATTAGCTGTGGATACTTATCCACAGAAAACCACAGAGTTGTTGAGAATATTCAATATTTGTACTTGAGGCATGGTAAAAAAAATAAAATAAATGTTTGCATTAGATTGAATTCCTTAAACTCTTCTTCTAAAAGCATGATCAAATAGTATCCCTTAAGTGTGACTTAAAGGCACTAGGAACCTTGGCTTAGTGTTCATTCATAACTAGGTCCTATCCTGAAGAAATAAGAATCTTTTTTTTTCTGATTTTTATATGAAATGAAATATTCTATAACACCTCCTAAATATTTTTATTTAATCTCCAATATCTGAGCACCTGTGGAATACTTTTCTGCCAATCGAGAATTACTAAATACAAATAATTACCCTGAACTATAGACCATTTGGGGGTATATTAAAATTTGATATTCAGAACAGGATAAAATAATAAACGTTTAGTTTTGGGGCTGTGGTCCCATTCTAAAATGATCGGGGGATCATTAAAAATAAACGGGGCCGAATAATTAAATCTTGACAGATGCCAAGAGGCGGGAGTAAGTTGTTGGGAGGAGGGTTAACTAGAGCGAGGTGGGCGATTGGCTTCTGAGAGGATCCGAGAGGAGAGGGACGGGGCAGCTGCGGCGGGGGTTAGTGACCCTGGACGAAGGGAGGATGTGCCCCGAAAGGGAAGCGGAAAAGGGAAAGGGAAAAGGGGGGTGGAGAGCGAAAGGGCCGGCTATCGACCCGACAGATGCAACAATCTGCTTGGCACTCTCCCCCTTCTGTCTCCGACTTTAAATTTCGAGCCGGCGGGGACCCCATTCGCGTGTCTCCCGAGGCCCCGCCGTAACAAGGTGGCGAAAGGACGAGCGAGGGCTTCATCTCGGGAAATACACTACTGCGGAAACGAGGGAAACAAATTAAAACGGAAATACTTTTCATCCGCACATTGCAGGCATTTTCCGAAATTGTAATGGTCTACGATTTTCAGGAAAAATAATCGTCATAATCTGAAATAAAAGTATCAATTTGTAGACAGTGGAGGTGGAATGCTGGTGAAGTGATACTGAAGCTGACCAGAAACCGATCATGATAAATTTCATGACTGATTTTCGGCTATTTAAATATAGAATAGCGAAAATAAAACCGGTGAAATTGGGGCGCACCTATAGAAAAACAATTAAAACTTAATAACTCTCGAATTATAAAATTTCGAATAACTAAAATAATGCACTCAACTATGAAATATAATATTAGATTAGAGCAACTAGTGAACTCGCTAGATTATAGTACTCGACAACTAGGGAGTTCTTCACTTGCCAAGTGTCCGGAGAAGCCACCCCCCCCCCTACACAACTTTAGCACAATTAATTACTGTCTTCACGGAAATCTCGCACCCATTTCCGTTTTGAAGTGTACTGGAATGAAAGGAATGCGAGGACGGTATAAGAGCGAAGTGAATCGCAGTTAGATTTTGAGTAACTGTTCCTCTCCCATAAAGATTACACTTTTTAAATCGGTACAGAGCAAAGAGTCATGTACATCAAACTAGCTATCGACTTTTTTTTTAATGACGTACCAGTACTCATACTCCAAGGTACAAATTATCGCAATTCCTTTCCGCTATTGATGAGACCAAAAGAAGTTCCGAAGTTGCAAATTGGAGCAGTCGGTAAATGTATTGAGTTAACGGTGTGGCTAGATTTTGGCAGCTCGAATCACTCGGTCTTGGGATGTCCCCGATTTGTCCGGATATCGAGGCGGGCCCCCCAAACCACCACCAATCGGAACACACTCAGAAAGACTGGAGGTTAAACCAGTTCTCTCTTAAACTATAATGAGACGAATAAGACCTTAAAAAAAGGACTAAGGCTACAAGGTCAAAACTCCTGGAAAACCCGTTAGGCATTACATCTAAAAGATTTGGTATCGACCTGTCGTTCACTTCAAACTGGACGATTAACGGACAAACTGTGGAAATATAACAAGAGCGTATTTTTTCAATGTTCATGCTAGTAGACGAGTAGTTAAAATACTTATTTAATTTAAATATAGCAATCAATGAGTATACATGTATTTAGAAAAATATGGACAAGTAATCAATAGTAATTTATACACAATATATATATATATATATATATATATATATATATATATATATATATATATGAATCAGAATAATAGGATTATTTTATACGTAATATAATACGAGCATTACGTCTTTTCAACATTAGTGACACCGCATGATACAGTCAATGCCTGCTTTAAAAAAAGTTTCTCTAAATACAGGTACCACATAAACAACAGAGCCATTATGTTATACTTAGGATAAGAACGCGTTCAGACGATATTAGGTAGAGCTAGGTTTGAACGTAGGCCGCATTCCATTTATCACGATCCGAACTGGAGTGCTTCTGTACCAACATTTCAGTTTTATTGCCCTTTCCTTCTTTTCTTCTCTTTTTAAAAATAAATTTGTAGTAATACATACAAAACTGCCTATAAAACCAACAGGCATAAAAATTTCAATTCCGATTTTGTTGAGTACATATTTACTATTTGGTATCTAAGGGGAGGAGAAAGTAAAAACAGGTAAGGGCTAAAATTGGAAACATCGTCGCTACTGATTGCCCTATAATTGACTAATTACAACTATCGGTAGAATATATTTACAATAATTCACATCGAGTAATGACGTTACAGTTAACATTACAGTTAAGTAATTACGAACATTGAAAGGTGAAATTCTGTTTTTAAACTGTCGAAACTACTAAAGAAAGACTGGGAGAGTGAAAAATAAAAATAATATTTGCAATTAAACAGCTCAAACTGAAAACCCCATTTAGAAAGGCCAATTAAGACGGATGGCAACGACCGAATCCAAGCAATTAAAGATGGCTTAAGAGAACTGAAGTTCTGTTGCCGAAGACGTGTCCTGCATGGAAACGAGAAAGTGTAATAGTGAAATCCAATCAATGGCTGAATCCCATCGCTTACGCAAGACAAATATACAACAAATGCCCAATACAAGCGGAGATCGGTGCTACCGCACGGATAAAATTTGGGGAAAGTCTACCTTCTGAATAGAAGCTAAAATGGGTTTCCCTCAAATTAAAAAAATGCAGTCACTAGTTCGTACCCCCATAAGGCATTCGGCTGCTCTTACAGGTAAACAAAGGAAAAGCCGGACCGATCTTAATCAAATTTCGTTTATACGTTCGAAATTTGTCGACCATTCCAATTTTCAAAGTAACTGTTCGGCTGTAAATATCGTTTAAATCAATTACAGCTCACTGAGTTTTTATACACGAATAGCTCCACTATCCTTAATCGTCAATCCGTACATTTTCATTTACGAAAAAGGTGATCGTCAAACTTCCAATGTTAACATCTCTTTAGGGACCAAGAAACTAGAAATAAATTAAAAATGTATAATAGATCTCTATCCTATATGATTTTAACTAATAGAAGTATCGAAAAGGAGGCTATTGCGCCGTAGGTTCGACTTGCCCGGGGCACTCGCCCCACCCTTCTTGAATCACTCGTTTCCAGACGTTCTCAACTACTTCTTTCAACGAACAATAAACCGAAATTACGGGTATACAGTTCTCTTTAAATTGTTTAAAATTTATCTTAATATTTTCCGGAATAAATAAGGTCACCCAAAAGAGAGGCGGTAAAATAAATACATCATACCAACGAAGCTAGCTGTAACACGCTCTACCCTATATTGATAAATATAAAGTTTTACTCTTACTCCTTAGCATTAATACATTTACAATTAGAACGTCACGAACTCTCAAGACAGACCGGCAGCCAAGTCATTAGCATGCGGGACGGGTTTTAATGAAGGAAGTAACGGCTTATCAATTAACTCTAAAAAAGTTAACTGACGTTAAATTGACGCCTTACGCTACTGAGTAACGGTTTTAGTCAACATACCTATCCTAGACCATTGGGCGCAAGTCTATGCTTTCTATTTTTGGCAACAAGATTGAATATTTGGGAATTAAATAGCCATCACAGTATAAAAATATCGAAATGCAATAGAATTTTGTTCCGCTTCAAATGTAAAGTACATGGTACAGTCTAGATAAACAGTAACGAACAAACAAAAACAGTTTAACCTTTGATACTAAATTAAAATTCCCCTCCAATTTACAGTAGAAGAGAACCAGTTTCGTTCCGCGACGTGCATTATTTAAAGGTAATTAGACAGTTTTTCCGCTGAATACTGGGTACCGAAACAGGGGTGTGGAAGGGAAATGTACACGGTCGAGCGCTTATCGACGGTGTCGGTTAAATTCATAACCGACTCTCCTTTATTCGGGGCCCTGGACCGTTAAAAAGTCGAACGACGGGCTTCGAAATAAGCCCTCCTCGATAACGGTAACCGGGTCCGTGTGTAACACTTAGTGTAAACAGGGGAGAAAGTGGAGGCGGAGGTGGAGTAGGTGTCTAGATGTGGCGAGGAATTCAGAAGGTGAATCACTAAGTCAGGTTCAGGTCGGGGGGATAATTCGAGAAACCGAAATAGCACAGGGCTACGTCCCGCTGGCTTTAACAAGCACTGCCCCCCGCTACCATATCTATAAACTCCCTTCTCCGATTCCTCGAGCCAAACTTCCTATACACAGTAGAAAAAATAACTCCGATATTAAATCGTTTCACGTGTCCCTTAATTAAACGGATTTTCGATCCTTCCTCTGCCCTTTGACAAAATTGATGAAATTCCTGACCCGTATTAATTACCGTCTAAATATAATCCGCCGGCACTAAAGAACGTGGCGGCTTAGAGGTCTGATTTAATTGCTTGGAAGTCTCGCCCTTTGACTCAAACTATCAGGTTACACCATTAGAATTACGCACGATTAGTATTACACACGGAGAAAATATTGGAATATCGCTCACATTCGCCGAATGTCGGCGTCCTATTACCGTACAATTAATTGTTGCCCAGAGAACTGTACCTTATATGTATAAAGATTCTTATCTGTCTAACCATAAGCAATTACAACGAGGGGTTCTTATGAAAAATGATTCAATCGGGGATAATTATAAACGCCGCCGACTATTGTTCACATCACTAATGTTTATATCTTTGAGTTATTATGCGCCCAAAGACTTGACGGAACTAACAAAATGGAACCGACGGGAAAAACCGTCCGGGCGTTAAGAGTGAAGGCGCAGTTCGGGCTGACCTTTTCTCGTTCTAAATGCGCATTATCGAATGAAACTCCGAGATTCGTCGGTCCATTCGAATAACGGCCGGTGAGTGAGAATGTATTTTTGCGGGACATCCATCTGTGGATGCTATTCGAGAGTAAAGAAGAAAGAGAGGTCGAAACGTCTTCAAAATAAATATACGTGTGAAAGAGCAGAAGCTGTGTGCGTTAACTTTAGTCAAACTTCGTACGGGGTGATATATTTTCCGTAATGTTAAATTATTAAATCCTGTGGGGAACAATTAATTTTATCGGAGTAAAAAATTGGCCGATGCCCGTTCGCCTGCTTTTTGTCGAAGCGAGTTAGCCATGCGTGTAGATGCAGTCGCGCACGAATGGCAGAGGAGAAATATTTTTCAGGCGTTACATTTAGCCCGCGATCGGTCTCGACGAGTTAGACTTAGCTCCTAGATATAGACGAGGCACTCGCTCGGACAGTTAAATGTTCTACTTAGTGGCTGTACAGCAATAAGCGGAGGAATAGGAGGAAATTGGGCGAAAAGGCCGCCGAACCTGTATTTAGTACAGAAGAAAGCGATATAAGGTGTGCCACTAATGGAGGGGCGGTTGCATAATGGTGTGGGATTGTTAACTGAGGAATGGGTCAAGTGAATGTGGGATATAGAGGAGTTAGAAAGGCCGCCTGTTGACACTGCCAGCCTAACTCTTATGTAACCCCAACCGCTGTCTGTCTTACTCTCGTTTCGATACGATTAAAAACTCGGACAATATAAATATTATTCCGGCGCCGCAGGCCCTTTCAAAACGTCTCCCCCGTTAGAGTTCAGAACTGAAGGATGAAATCGAGGCGTAGTAGGTTGTAACTGCAGGTTATGGTCCACTGGCCCATCGATGAAATGGAAATGAATAATTTATACAGCCAATTCTTCATCTCCTTTTCAAAACACTGTTCGACCAAAGTATAAGAGGAAAGTTAGAATAATAAGCGGGCACTTTCATTTCAAAGAAAACGGGAGGGTGTTAAACACAACTGAGTAAAACAAGGAATTTTCCCACTTCTTCCTTTCACTCACTCTCTCAAAAAAGTTCAAAACTTTTTACAAAGCGGGCCAATTTTTAAGAGTGCGAACTTCGCTAAACGTACACCTGAAATGGAAAACAACTCTTACCTTTTAATGGTCACCTATGCAATGTTACCTATTCCTAGGGATTTTATTTATCAATTCGAATATTTTATTAAAACCCCCGGCTGACCGGAAACTTTTTAATGAACCGCGAATTGAGATAACTAACAACTGCGGCTAGCCGAAAAGTGTGCCAGCTGTGGTAATCGAGCTCCCTGGACTTTCCCTCCTTGCGGATACACTCTTTCGATCTGCGTTAAAATGGACGAACTGTAAAAACTTGGGCCCACTGTAAAAACAATCGCCACCTGTGACGAATTACAAAAATTTGCATCAAAAACGGGCGGATTTCAAATAAATTCAGTAGAGGCAGTGGACTAATAAGAGCGAAAATAAAATCATCGCCAACATATTTGGCATTGAAATAACAGGAACTCCCGCTTCATTCGTGCGCTCGATTTCGACTAATCCAGGATTTCCAAAACTTGTGAGACGACCATATCTACACGTTAGTTATGGAGGGTATAAATTGGGCAATAGTGTAGAAATAAAAATAGAATTACGACGAGAGAACAGGCATGTGTACTACTGTCGAAAGAAAGAAGACGCCGGATACGCAACGCCCCTAATATGTATTCCCAGTAGCGTTTCTAGGCTAGCGCAATTGTACGGCGCGCGCCCCCATTTCACCTGCTTCATTTAAATACGACATTTTCACCGATGGATCGCCTTAGACGAAGCCTTAATGAGCAACCGACGAATACGCGTCACCCATTTCACATCGTATGGTCAATAGTCAACCCTTACATATTAATTCATGAGCGTAGGTAATTAAGAGAAAGTGGACCAATACATCTTATATTTGGGTAGATACTTTCAAGTATTTATAAATACAAATAGATCCGACGAATTTTTTTTTATTCCAAAGAGGAACCTGGAAATTATTTGTATAACTACGCTACAAAACCAGATTCTTGAAATGAAAGTTGAGATTCAATTGATCACATTTTGTACTATAATTTTTATCCTCTATTTTGGCAAAACCCCGAATATTTATATTATTTTTACATGTAAATAAATATAATGTAGTAAAATTGCCTAAGATTATTTATTTAGATCCTAAATTAAAGCAAAAAGATGTATTTGAAATATCGAATTTGTCCTCCAAATTGGTCAGAGTTTAAAACTATCCCCGATTCACCCAAATTTGAACCATTAAAGCTGGTACCCATGTTCAAACAAAATGTCAGAACTAAAAGCGTTAATTTAATGATGGCAAAATACGTGTGAGCGAAAAACGAGAAAGTAGGCTAACTGTTAGCCGTCGAACTGCGGTTAGCTGCAACTGGGCGAGTGTAATACTACCTTCATTGCAGATAAACCACCCTAAACGCGCTCCCATTATGTTTACTACGCCATATAACGTGTTCGGCATCGAAGCGCCCGATCCCAATTTCATTTCAACGGTAACACAACTGTTAGGAGAATTGGCGATTGACTTATTTTTAGGTACGCTCGGAATGATAACTTCTGACGCAACACACGAACATCAGAGAGTCATCATACTTTTCACACTTATCATCAAACGTGCTCACCTACCATCATCAATTTCTCTCATTTCTGAACTCTTACGTAAAATGTTAAATTCAGGATTAACTTGTTTATATCCAACGAGCAAATGAAGAAGGCTTTCTTTCAAGTGTAGTGCTTAGGAATATTTCAGCCCGGCGCGATGTGTACAATACCGCACCACCGATAAAGGGCCCTCTAATCAAGAGTTAATATTTCAGATTGCCATTCTCACAGACGAATTCGACAATAAGGAGTAAAAAAAGGAAGTTTGGACCGACCACAAAAGGATTCCTACCGATAAAGAGCGTTGTATTATTCTTAGGCGTGGAACCCCACGAGGCGCTGTCAAAAGATAAAAGAGTGCAGTATGGAAATAAGCTCGGGGCCATTATGCGGCGACCTCACGCGTTGCCTGCCCGTGTCAAATCTTCGGGCCCGACCCATCGGCCAACCTATGCTAATTCCCCGCCGGTTTCGGCTCTCCTATACACTTGGCGCCTTGTAAATACGACTCCCCAAAAATTCATCAAATGCCCATCAAAACGTAATGTCAATAATGCTTGTCAAACGGAAGGTTACCGCCTTCAATGTCCCTTAATGACGAACTCGTCGTAAGGAAAGTCTAGTCATAGACTACACTGAAAGTTTACAGCAACAAATGACGGAGCACGGGGCTAAATGAACTGTGTTCATATTTTGAAATGAAGACAGTTGTGCTTAATCTAATCCTTTGAAAAACGGTTCTATATTTCGAGATACTAGCACTGTTGACCTTAATACTGTACAATATGCATTAATATAAACACAATACTTATTTCTTCCTCCTTTTTAAAGATAACATTTTGTTTTCGTTGTATTTTAACACGTAGCAACCGTTGCAGCAAAAAAATAAAATAAATAAATAAGATAAAACTAAATTCCATCGTTTGAGCGTTGATATATTGAAATGGAGAAATAACCTGTCAAATAGCCTGACTGAGGATGCGTTCGCGACCTTTCTTGTTTAATAAGCCTATTCTAACTTACTAACACTTTCTGGAGAAGGATATTTTTATAAAGAGGATTTATATTGTGGAGATCAAATAATGGACTAATACGCGATTGTTAGGCCCAATGGAAGACATATCAAAAACGAAAATTTGAAAACAAATCGAGCAAAATAACATTAGTTCCCTCATTTTCGATACAACAAATGAAATAGGAAGAGTTGTTGTCTTCTTAACACGGGGAGTAGGCAAACATAACTGCCGAACCAAACAAGTGCTCTCGAATCGGAACATAAACCTATCCAGTTTCATACAAACTAGGCCAACAGAACTTCTACTTACTGAAACATCCATTAGGACAGTTCACAAAAGAAGCACTGAGTGTCCACTTTTCTAAAAACAAGGTTGTGAATCATCTAATGCAATCTCAACTCAACATGTTATTTTAAATACACACGAATATTACGGGAATTTTACGCTTGGCACTAGTTGCTTCCCGTTTACAGTAAATTCTAACCCCATAATCTTCATTGATAGCATTATTAACTGACCTGTACTACTACACATGCCAGGTTTGTAATGTTAGACGCTTAAAAATTATCATGACAGCAATCATAAAATCATAAAATGTGGGTGACAGCAGAACTAAAATTTAAATTCTACTATAAATGAAGAATTCCACTATATGTTCGTAGATTCTTTTACTTCCTATAGACTTTACTTCATCAATTTTTGCGAAGAATGAAAAAGTCAAAATTAATATATTATTATGTTTACTAATCATTTGAACGAGAATATAAATCCAACTACTCACCATCATTCAACGGTTATTAATCGAACAGATTACCGTTTCAGAAATGATAACATCGTAAAGGAAGATTTAAAACAGCAGTTTGAATTAGAGCCTGTGTATTCATAAAAGGATGTATTTGCCAAAAGGGTAAGTGTGGCAAAATCTAATTACTGGAACTGGAGTTACAACACGGATGTATTAGTCAAACGACAAAGCGAAATTCAATTGAGTTGCATGATACATTTCACCAAAATGAACGATGACTGTAATCACAGAAGAAGTCTGATTCATTTCTAGTCATTTCGTGTTGCGATAGAATATTTAAATAATCCTTGGGATTTTCAAAATCTCCCTTGCCCTAAAAAAATTCGAATTTAGTATGAAGGTCGAGGACAGAGAACGGTCAGCAAATGAAAAAAATAAATGGACGATTTGAAACTGAAACCTTGAACAATGAAATTGTCATAAATAATGTAATATGTATATATTCGCCAATATTAATTGGAGGATATAGTTAAAAAAAAATAAGTTCACTATTTATGAAGATCGATAATTTTAATGTGGCACGTACACAGGTTACATATAACTTCAGTCGTAAGGTCCCAAACATTCCGAACTTTTCCGCACAATATTATCTCTTTCTTTTTATATGCAACTCTTTATATAAGCGCAGCAAATATAATGATGGGAAACCCAAAATAGTATTTTGAACCGTTCGCGAGAAAAGAATACTTTATTTATAGGATCGCGTTCCCAGAAGGATCCCCCCGCTTATATGGCCGATTGTTCGGATATTTAATAATAACCTGGCGGCGATTCTAGATCCTAACAAAATAATCTTCCAATTACGGTTACCGGGTGTTCGTCCGGGCCCGACGCGCCGGCTCTTGCGGAAATCCGAAGCTGACTTTCGAAAATGGGACTTGGCAAGAAAACGAGGGTTGCACAAAAGAGACTGGCAAAACCCGACGGAGGGAATATCTAATTTAAACGGACGCTCCGAACGTGAGCTATAAAAGCTCTTGGGGCGGCACATTAAGCGTCACTGAATACCCATCCCTATACCCTAGATCTTGCGCTCGAACAGGTCTTTCGAAACCGGGTGCCTCTCCTGGACTCGATGACCGTTGAACGGTACAACGGTGTGCCTGTAAACAAACAGGGCTACGCATGGAACCCGCTAATTCATTTAAGTAAGGGTAAACGAATGGTCTCCGCAGGTTCTGTTTTGTAATACATTTCGGGAGACACTTTGATTTCCGCCGTTTTCATTGTCAGCCTTCATTATCCGTCGTAATTTATATATAATAATGTATTTCTGGCAGTGAAAACATTTTGTCCTAAACGGATTGTGTCTGCTTGTGTTATTATGTCAAAAACAATTTCATTCATTAAGTTGCACTTAAATCTCTTTAAAATATAATGACCCGTTACATTTTTATATGTAGTCATACATAATGTACATGGAAATTTATATAAATAACTTATTCGCATAAATGTATATAGGAACAATGATTATTTTTAGATCCCTAGGGTGATATGTTGACCGGCCATTCTCCGCGTAGCCATCCTGCCAGCTTGTCTGCATTTATGGTAGGCCAGTTCAATATCGATATCGTCTGTAGAATTCCGTTAGTAATTTAGCGCCATACTTACGCATGTTCGCTTCCGATGATGCATCCCATCAACACTATCATTATACCGTAAATGTAACTGTACTGTACCGACAGGATGCTTCCATCGGTTAGATGACGTGAGTAATTACACTGTTCGCAGAGTGGCCAGATTATCACAACGAAATTGATGCTACGAAGGTCCTAGATAAATATCTCTAAAAATCTCTCTAATTTTCCAGCGTGCAATTCACGACCAGAATCGGCATACAAAAGGTACAAAGGGTGGCCCCCTATCGTCTGTGATAATTGCCTTGCACCTCGGTACGATATGAGGGTCATCGGAAAATCGAAGTTTTTGAAAAGTTTTAAAAGTCAGATTGAATTCGTTTCAAAGTAATGAGCGTGGTGCGGAGGCCGGGGTCTCGGTTGGGTGGAGGAGGGAGGGAGGCGGTACTGAAAACTGGAAAGACAGGTCTGAGCCTCACGACAGGCCGCCACCGCGTCAGAGGAGGGGTGGACCCCAACCGAGAAAATATATAAAAACATATTCGGCCGTTTTTTAAATACTAAAATAGAAACGGGGTCTCATATCGGGGCAGTCGTGAAATTCACACGATCAACAATGGCGTTGCATCCCTTCCTACCCCCGACTGTGACTACTGCTTTGTCCCCATTCGAGGGATCATACCCATAAAAGATCTTTTGAATATCGAAAAACATGCTGTACATGCTTCAAGTTATGAGTTTTCAGATTTAGAGTACATATTTTGTGGTCTGCGAGGGGTTAGAATACCGTAGATTTCCTGTGTTTCTGTCTCCTCTCGCAGGTTTGGTCTTTGGACCGGGCATCCTCACTGCGCCTGTTACTATCACTTGTACTGTGGTCGTTTTGGGGATGTGCCTTCTTTGGGATGGGAGGTAATTTGTTAATCGGCTTACATTTTTGTTGGATTATCGGTCAATAAGGGATGGCGGGGGAGGGCATTTACTAGTATTAGCAGGGCGAATCACTTTGGAATTTTATTTTTTCGTTCATTATATTGCTTTGTTTGTTCTTGAAAATCTCCGTGTTCTATATTATATTAATCCAAGTGTTGTTTTTTATTTAAACCTGATCTCCACCTTAGCAAGGAAGAAAATAATTTGTGAGCATAAAAATGTAACAATTTGAAAATAATTAAAAATAAAACAAGAACTTATCTTGTTATTGAACAAAACACAGGTAATTATACTAATTTACTTCAAAATATGTCTGCTGCCTTGCAAGAAAATTATCGTTTTTAACTAAAGTTCGTTGGGTGCAGTGCACCGCGACGATAGCGCCCCCAGAGGGTGGCGCGGGGATGCACTCAACTAAAGTTCGTTTGGTGCACGAACACCGGGACGCTAGCGCCCCCCAGAGGGTGGCGCGGGGATGCACTCAACTAAAGTTCGTTTGGTGCACGAGCACCGGGACGCTAGCGGCCCCCAGAGGGTGGCGCGGGGATGCACTCAACTAAAGTTCGTTTGGTGCACGAGCACCGGGACGCTAGCGGCCCCCAGAGGGTGGCGCGGGGATGCACTCAACTAAAGTTCGTTTGGTGCACGAACACCGGGACGCTAGCGCCCCCCAGAGGGTGGCGCGGGGATGCACTCAACTAAAGTTCGTTTGGTGCACGAGCACCGGGACGCTAGCGGCCCCCAGAGGGTGGCGCGGGGATGCACTCAACTAAAGTTCGTTTGGTGCACGAGCACCGGGACGCTAGCGCCCCCCAGAGGGTGGCGCGGGGATGCACTTAACTAAATTTCGAACATTTTGAAATAAATTAGTATTATTACCCCATTTCCATGTAAATCTTTTTGTGTCTTGTTCAATAACAAAGTAAGTTCTATTTTTATTTTTATTTATTTTAGAAATCGTTATATTTTTATTCCTAATTTACTTATTATTTTCTGCCTTGCCAAGGTGGAGATCAGATATAAGTTGAACACAACACGATATACTGTTGTGGATGGATATAGTAGAGAACATGGAGATTTTCAAGAACATACAAAGCAACATAATAAACGAAAAAAAATTCCCAATGTGATTTGCCAATGCGATAGTATTAGCGAGGCAATACTACGAAATACTAAAATCTAACCTAACCTTCACTCAATGATAGGAAGTGTTTGTACACACCTAATAATAATAATTGAGCTTTATAAGTTCGTTAACGGCAATTATAAGCACCAATAAGCATTTATAATGAAAGGAGCATATAATAATCCGTCATAGACAATTACTTATTTAGAGACATTTCAATAACTTCGGATGCGATATTTGTTTTGTTCGACTTATTCGAAACTATTGTATCGACAATAAATATCACCTTTCGTGGTAAGAAAGTATATAGAAACACAAAAAATTAAAGTACAAGTTATTTTGATAACATATGGCCCTCGTAGATTAAGCGCTGCTGAATTCATCAGAAGGTATTGCGATAAAATTGATCTTGGACAGAGAAGGATGGGTCAATTTTATAAAACTGACGTCAGTTGCATGAAAACAACTCCATCCACTTAATTAAATTTCGAAGAACGACAAACAAATTATGGGCACGGTAAGAATATGACTCCCATTATGACCGGGCAATTTATGATTTAAAAAAAATACCTACCGTAGTAATGGAGTTGGGAGACATTATTAGACCGATGCAGGAAATTGAGCCGAAATCTGGTTGTTTTCGGATTTTAATAAAATCTGAATATTATAAGGCTACAGAAAGTGTATTAAACGTAGAAGGGGATGGGGCAGTGAAAGTGCTGAGAAGTAGCCACAACAACTTTCACATATATATGTAAACAGTTGACCCGATTTGTCGTGTAACGAACTAATCGCGAAGAATCCGGCGGAATCGATCCTTATTTGATTCAGTCATAAGGAAAAAGTTAAAGGTAATTAAAAATTGCTATTTATTAATCGACTTTCGTTACTTATAAGAATGCGTTCAATGCAGTTTGCTATATTTGGTTGGGGCCGTAAGACTACACTGTTTTGTACTGGCATTCATACAATATCCAGGGTACCGCTCGGAATTTTAAAGAAAAGACTCGCTGCATTCCGAAAGTTGCAGTGCAACATTTTGGCATGAAACTCGAAATTAATGAAACTCGGCGCATACAATTCCAAAGGACAACGGTTTCAATGTTAACCGATGTGGTCAATGTTCAATCCGTCAAGGTTAGATTAGAGTGAGTCAGTTGAATTTGAATAACGAGCAGGAATTGTCTTGCAGGGATCGCTCTCTTACTGAAGGTGAACTGGGCAATATAATATGATGATACGTTCCGAAATTTGAAAAAAAAATTCTGGCAGAAATAATTATCTGTAAAATGACCCAATAATCTTGAAATGTATAATTAGGTCGTGATTTCTTCTGTAAATGCTTCCTAATGGAAGATCATGACCACTGGATACACTGCTTTGGATCAATGCAATGTCTTGTTATTATATTGGTTCATAATTCGATTATAATATGCATACTGAGAATTTAACATTACTTAGCATACATTTACATGAAAACTTGTTTGGTGGATTATAATTCCTATTATGTTACTCATATTGTTAGGAACAAGTGATTCTATAACAATGCACAGTATGTTAATTGTACTGTCATCACTCCCTGAATGTTTAAAAGATTAAATTTAATTAAAATTCAGGACTCCCGGAAATATCCGTAAAAACTATTGTAACGGATGTCGAAAGAGCATATCCCTAGGACCTTTACAAGATTCCGAAACCAGCAATTTGCCAGCTACCTAAACATAAATAGCCGGCAATCCTCACGAACTTACTCAATTGGAAGTTGCACTCCCCGAATAATTTACGAATCGCTCAGACACATCGGTCATTAAACGCGATGATTTATGCTGTGGCCTCTCGGCGAAAGGGTAGTCTGTCTCTGTCTCTCTCTCTCTCTCTCTCTCTCTCTCTCTCTCTCTCTCGCCCGGTTGTGAAAAGAACAAGGGACGCGAAACGTCGATAACCGACGAGCTGAGAGTTCTCGCGGATGAAGGGACAGTCCGCAATATTCTACAGGAGACATTTCAGACGTCCTATATAAAACAGCCAATAACAATGTAATCCAATTACAGCGCTAGGGTTTCGTAAAGGTGAAGGCCGACTTATGAATGAAACTGATTTTAATACTCGAATGCAAAAATGAAATGAAATTTGCTATTTCCCGAGCGGCTGCTGGCTGAGAATCGTCATGCGACAAGCTGAGAATCGGCAAACGTTAGCATTAACACAAATAGCGCCACGCGTAACACGCGGCGTAGGTAAAAGTCGATCGTTTAAATGCTCCGTATTTTTTTTCTGGCCTCAGAGGCATTTATAAACTGAGTAACAGTATTTAAACTGCCAAGGCGGAGGCAATTACAGCACACTTTTACATCCTTTGCAAGATTCTTAGAGACAGAATAACAGATATAATTGTTTCATATATTAAAATATCCAGTGTCTCCCACAACATTACATTAACAATACTTTGTCAATTAAATAACCATATTAACAATCATTAGTCGAAATTAGGTGTACAGAACAAATACTGAAATATTGCTGACGTGAATTGATTCAGATGAGGTATTACCAACATACATCATGACTCACATTAATTATGAGTTCATAATAATTAAAAAGGAAAGAAACCACATCAGAGTAAATAAAACGCAGTCAATTTTTAATTTCCGAAGAAATAAAGCCACTCCATTTCTAAACAATAACTATGAACAAACATAGTAATCCTTACTTTAACAGGTTATCACATGTAATTGCTGAAAAGCACGCTTGGGCGGCCAGTACCGGACCTAATTACTCGATTGGGGATCGCAATGTGTTGCCTGTAAACTGATAAATTGACTGTTCAAAATGTACTGTTTTTTCATATTTAAAAATACCGTTTTTACTTTATTTATTAGCTACCATCGCTTTGATATGCCGAAGATAATGTACCGTTTTCCCTATTAAGTGTTTCGGTATTATTTAAGATCTATATTTTTTCATGTTTGTAGATTCACGAATCAGAAGATATTGAATGGTACTATAAAATTATTGACTGGCTCTAATAGGTTTATATAATTATTGATGATTTCACTGACCCCATAGCGTTCTATGGATTTTCCCCATTATCGATGCGTTATCAGAAGTAGTCACTCGTAATTTTTTCTTGAACATTGTCTAAACAGTAAACAATATTTTAAAACACGATAGAGGTAAAGACGATGATGACGTATTCTTTTATAACTAAGGTTGATGTGGAATAGCGAGGAGCCGGGATCCAATAGTCTAGATTTGGAGTAAATATTCCCATACCAATTGGAGAATGTAATAAAATAACTACACAGAACAGTTAATGTAGTTTGATATAATAAATAACTATTCCAATTATGGCAAACTAAATAATGTCTGAGGTTCGCCTACGCAAGTGGAACCTCTCGATTTTTAACACGTTTGAGTAATGCCTGTCATTAGTCTTCAATTAATTTGGTGACGACATTAACTAGTGCAGTAATTATTATTCCGACTATACTCTAATGATGTTAACAATTTGAAGAGAGTTAAAACGGGTTCAACTGGTATATAGGTTAAATAATTTTTAAAATGAAAAAGAAAAAATGAAAGTCTTCTCGTAAACTACTTGTTATGCGAGTTATCTCAGAACACATTATATTAATTACAAAGATTATTGTTATAGTAGTACCAGCTGTCGAGTTGGAGGACCTTTATAATATTTAATGCCCGTAATTTATTGTATTTTATTGTTAACAAAATGTTAATTATTTTTTATTTAAACAAAATTTAATTTCGGATCGGCCTACCCGAATGTTCTTACTCTCGGAATCCTTAAAAAAAATGACAAACCATTTTTCTCACCGAATACTAAGCTAAGGAAAATAAATTACCTTATTAGTAATTTAAAGAATTAGGGTAAAATGTAAAATAAGAGAACACTGAAATACACCTTCAAAAATGAATTATGCCGGCAACATTAACCATATTTAGCTAAACTAAGGGCTAAATTTAATTGTGAAGCTAAAGAATGAGAATCGAATAACGTCAGCAAATGAACAGCTTTAGTTCATTCCACTGTTGCTGTCGACTCAGTTACCGTGATTGTAGTCACTCGAACAATTACCAGACGTGGGAACGAGGAAGGTCGTAACCCTGGGACGAAGGCGAATCATTCATTAGATTGGTTTTCCTTAACATTAACACAGGTTAAATAGTCGAATCGTCTACAGCTAAAAACAAAGCCGAGCGATTTCTTATATCTTATTCAGGCCATTATACAGGCAATGTTGCTAAGTGCTGCCAAGAATTTTGAGGCCACTCGGCATCAAAGCAAATTTACTTTTCCCACCTGAGAATAAGTGAAAATCGGAATGTCGTTCTTAGAACCCGCCGTTGATATTTCGCCTGTTTAACAGCACGTATTAGCATTATCGCTGTATCGCCGAAGACGAGCCATCAATCTCATTACAGTTCACACAACGTAAATATTTACCAACGTTTTATATAATAGAACGTGCACAAATCCGAGAATTCACGCTGCCCCGGCTTTATCAAGAGTATATAAAAGGAGTACTTATATCTGGCATGGGAAGTTTCGTTAAACAAAGGAAGTCAGGATAAGACAAGTGGCCTTGCTCGTTATTCGAATTAAAAAAGAAACAGATAAATTTTTAGGTAAACCCAAAGTAATGAAACTTATTACAAGTAAATCATAACTGCAATTGGAGAAAGATGGAATTGGACAGATTTAATATGCGTACACTAACCAATAGTGAATAGATATATGTATGTCAATGAAATTGAGATTAGGAATTTTTTATATTTCACGATTTTCGTGTGATGGTTTCGGACAGAGTGATAGGGGTTTCGGGCATAATTCATAAATGGAACATTTGGTTTTTATACATCGTGAAAGCCACGTACTGAACAAATCAACAATTGTTGGACACTTTAGTTTTTCCAAACAACTTTAAAAATCAATTGGCCGCGGGTGAAAATAAGCGATGAAGCAGGCGCGCGCAACCGGGTTGCCCCGTTAGCCACTAAAGGTAAAAACTTGTCAAGTTCTTCCTAATTTCGAGCGCACCCAGTATTAATACATTAATTTAAAAGAAAAGGAAAGTTTTATCGACTTTATAAAGGGTATGAACCTGTGTAAAATTGTGTCTTTTGATTAAGTTCTAAAATATTTGAGAGGCTGAAAACATTTTGTTCGAACCATCCTGCACAAATCTCGTAAATCTGGTTCGTGTCTCGACCCGGCTGAAATATTATCTGCAGGGGCCAATAAGGCCAATCGAAAGCCCATGATAGTCACATAACGAACGGGAAATAAAATGATAATATTTGACGATATTTTATCAAAACAATATATATATTCAGATACATCAATAACAGTAACACGAATCGAGTTAAATTTGAGGGTACAGCAGTTAAACATTCACCATATTATAACGATACTACTTAACAATGAGCATTTTAACTATCTCCGTTATCTTGATATGAAATATATTTGAATAAGAGGCTATTAAAGAGCTAAAATCACACACGGAATACAAATATTTTAATTTAACCATATACAATTGATAGTGGCGATACTTTCAATAAGTCATAGGTATGAAATATACCTTGTTTCAATACAAATAATTTATTAATACAATGATATTGAACTCGAAATTATTATCCCACGTATTCAATGTCATAATAATAGATAACACACAACAATAATAGATCAATAACTCGAGTTTAAAGCATTTTAACACTAACTGCTCTAGTCGCAACTTTCCTACACATAGGTGTAGGAAACAGACGTGGAAAATGGGGCCAGCATTTAACATTAAGCCACCGGTACACTTCACAGGTGTAAATGATTTAACGATATCGATTTTCTAACAGCTATCGGCGCCAAGCATGAATAATTCCGTACAAAAGCCTTCAATAAAACCGGTACGATCAGGAGACTCGGACTGCATTCTGCGCTCTCAAGTACAGCGACAGTCATAGATTAGAGCCTTCGAAGACGGCTAATGGGTAGCCAGATTTAACAAGTATCCGCATTGTTATTGAACGTTCAAAAGAAATGTAATCAGTTCGTATTGAATAGCGGCAACTTTCTATTAACGGAATTCCGTTTTCCGGAATTCGATCCACAAATAAAATACCGACTTTCTAGCGGCTGAGTACGGGCAGAAGTTGAACTGACTTTCAAATGTGTTAGAAAATCGCCCTGCCCGGCCGGGCAATCGTTGTGAGAAAATTTCGATACCTCGTTATTTGACCATAATGAGGACTGGGGGCCGAATGAAAGAGAAAGGTAGAAATAAGTACAAGTTATAAGGCGCTTCGGACACACTGGGGCGGTTAGAATTGATATTTTTCGACGGCATAGCGGTTACTTAATTTAATAAACCGAGGTGTACTGTGTGTAAATTTATCGTTTTTCTTCCTTCCTATTCGAATGCCGGAATTGGGTCAACGGCGAAAGAGAAAGGTAAATTTAGACGGCCGCGCATCTCGAATTGAACATCTGACTCGTTACAACGGGGAGTGGGACCAGCGTTGCCGGGGTCTCTCTCCGGGCTTTTTTTTTCAGAGGTCGGACCGGAAAAGTGAAAACGGGTGGATGAGATACGGAGGGGGAGGGAGAGAAGAGGCCCCAGTAAAGGCAAAGAGGGGGAGTCGACAGGTAGGGGAGGATAGAAAAGGGGAACTGGAAGGGTTCGGATTCTTTTTTTTCCTTTAAAGAGGAACATATGCCGGTATAGAAATCTACCCACGATAAACAGACTTTCGACCGGCGGAGTAGGTATCATGGGAACTTGCATTGTAACAGCAGTGCACATCCTTAGTCCAGAAACAAACAGAAATTAAATAACAGTGTTCAACTTTATGGTATCTGTTTTGAGAAACTTCGAGGGTTCGTAATATTATCAATCCTGCTATTTATTTCACAGCTCGCTTTCAATCGACGATAGTAACCCGAGAGTAGTATCAGTGAGCTAGTCAGACATGTCCCCCACCAATAAAGTACCCTATCAAGATTGTCACTGCATTTTAACTGAGGTAATAAGGCCAATAGAGAGAACAGAAATCGCAAAAGTGATGTTATTACAGATTGTTTCAGTCCCGGTATTCGCTATCCTATATAGAGACGTGGTGGATATGGTGGTTGAGCAGTTAGCGTGGCCGTTACAGACACGTACTTTCGGTTCCCGGTTCTATTCCACGTAGCCACCGAGAGACTATTAAAATAGGGAATATACGCCGATTTAAATCGTGTTAATGGGAACACCGCCAACTATTTTAAACTCAAACTTTTTTTATGCTGCAAAACAGAATTATTTTTATGCTGAATTTTTTAAGTATCCTCCTGGAAAATAAGAAAGATATGTAACGCGACACTTTGTTTTTACGTGAGCTTTATGCCCCACATTGAGTAGGGCATTAAAGGTAAAATTGTAAACGGACTGCTGACGCCGTAATTTATTGCGCTAAACGCAGCCGTAATTCTAAGCGGATACCAGTCAGTTCGTGTTATACAGAAACAAACAGAACTTTGTTTTGGGAGTAAAAGTCGAAGTAAAAAATCTTCGCGATCATCTGCGTCGAGAAGAAGAAACCGACCGGCGTTTGCCGGGGAACGCTGCATAACTTTCTCCGACGAGTATAAAACGGGTAAAGAAACGGAACGGGATAAGTTATTAAACGTGCAAATGCGTAAATCTGACAGCCGAGAAACACTTCTTTTTAAGCGTAGAGACGCAAGCGAAGATAAAAGGCTCTACTTATCGCCCGTTCTTTTTTGGGCGGTGTACAATGGCAAGGTCTCCTCCACTTGTAATTCAACGTTAATGGGTTCAAACCGCGTCGGAACGAAATCCCTGTGGTTAACGAGAGTCGAGTTTTTGAATATGAAGTTTCTTGGAACGAAATCAAGGAAATGATTTACCGATTTATAGGGAATTTAAAAAAATATAACGATTCACGAATTAATGTACCCAGAAAGGCATCCGGGTATAAGCGTGGAGATAAGGACGACTACTTCGGGTCGATTACTTGAATTCTTGTAGAAAGTCCTCGGAAGGTATTTAGAAACGTCCCAAGTACGCTTAAAATATTCAAATTGCTTGCACTTCAATACATTTTAGAAATCCATACTAGCTGTTCATTTAGGACAATATATATGAGCTATTACTTTACAAAGAAGTCTCAGAATTGTTGAGTGCTGAAACTGGGGGGATATCCCACTGAAATTAAAGATACCGATCTTAAAGAGAAGGGGAAGCCCGAACAAAAGCAATTAAACGAAGGGGAAGAGCCGAAGAATGAACAGGAGGGAGGTAGGAGGGGCTGAGCAGACCGTTAAAAGGGAACACCCCAAACTCCAGTCACAAAGGTACACTGTCCAAGAGTCTATACCTGCGCAACGGTATACACTTCAAAACAACTTTCTCAACTTCCTTTGACCAAAAAACTAGGCGGGTGTATATACCTTCGGTTGCGCAATTGTAAAATCGAACCGTTAAGTTTACGAAATAATTAAGGTTTTAACCATCAATAGGCATGAAACGTAAAAACGGTAAATATTCTGTTATTTACCGCTGAGAACCAAATTGGTCATGAAGAGGCCAGGCAACATACTCTATACCAGCGACATTTTTTTTAACGTAATGCAAATATAAAGAATTTAACAACAACGGACGAATGTTTGAGACGCTTTACAGCGCGAAGTATTGATTATAAACAGACATTTTTTTAAAATACCGAAGTACTCAGTATACGTTCTACTTCGAAACAATCCAAATAAATTAGCACCCGCCGAAGCTATCTATTTAATGGCTGAACTGAATATTCAGTCTCCAGGTGGGGGGACTAAACACGCACAATTCTAATGGGAAGAACCTGTTGCTGGTTCATTTTAGAATTGAAGAGCAGAACGCGGCTGGCCGGGGGCGGGGGCGGGAGAACTAACTACATTTATCGACGGCCCCAATCAATTTAGCTTGAGGGCCACTTCAGTTGAATCTGACGGCTGCCATCCAGCCATCCAGCCGGTGGTGTCGCTTAAACGGCCCACCAATTAGCGATAGGACACAATCGTTTGTCGTTACGTTGCTGCTACCGTCATAAGAAATTATGTTTACAAAACGCCCGCATATGAAACAACAATTATCCGCGCAATATATTTCTCTCTAATAGGCGAAAAATACGCTCGTCGAATTTCTGGACATACTGGTACTTTACAAGGATATTCAATACCGCATCAAACAAAAAGCGGCCAGAGTTCGACACTGAATTTAGTCTGGAAGAAACTGGAGACATTTGTATGTGTGTTCTCACAGTTCGGAATATTTTATTAACAAAATGTTTTCCAGAACTCGGGCGGCAAAAAAAATTTAAGCGGACACATCTGGCACTCCCTCGCAGTGTTCTGCATTTGAGCATATAATTTTAGAACGAAAAACGACTGGAGATATTCTTTTCTTTCGCGTGTATATAAATAAAGTCCTACGCTTAATATCTTCGTTAAGCATTAACATTAGAACATTGAACATTCTTGTATTGTTACTGGGCATTATTAGGCGTTGAAACAAGGATGGGAATTTCACCATTACATAGGGTTGAACATCATCGCGTAACGAGGAGTGTATGTCTCACACTGGTCATGCGACTGCATATTTATTCCTGTAGGAAGTACAATGAAAATGAAACAGTTAGAGAATAGGAAACGGACACGAACCGGAATCCGGCGATGGCAGTTCTGTTATGTAAGTCGGACTGGGGGCTTCCGAGAGGAAGGTGTGAACAACCGAAGACTCCGGTTCCCACACGGGGTAACGTTAGTCTACTCCGTCGAAAATCTATGGGTAAAGCGCCACTGGCAATTACGCTCAATTTCTGTTCAGTTCCTGGTTTCGCCTTGAAAAATAGAGCCTCTTCCATTTGGGCCGGCACCGAGTGCGGACGTTTGAACACGTTTTGGACGTTATCTCGTTAAAACATCCCCCGGGACTGAAGTACCTCAACGGGTTCACTATGGCACGTGAAGAGGACATTGAGATAAAGAGTTTGATGAACCGAAATCACGACATGAACCTTAAAGCCGACACAATCCCACATAAGTTATTCAAGGACTAGGGACAGCGTTTTCAGAGCAGTAACGGTTCGGTTCCATTTCATCATAGAAACTACTCTATTAAACTGAGGCATAGTCACATATAAGTGTAGAATTAGATATAGTAAGCTTCAATGAAGTAGGTGACTTCCCAGATACCAAATTCTGCCCAGGTGAGGAAACCAGTAATACCAAAAATTAAAGAATATTATCTAACAAGTCAGGTAAATCAGGTTTTCGTGTGGAAAATGAGTTATAGGCACGGATATTTTACACTTAGCATGATTAACAGCGATGAAACTCCTCGGCATTGCTCTGATGTGTTTAACAACTTATATATCGCATAATCGACCGAGCTAATTTCTAACGTATAAACACGATTAGCAGAAACATTTTTCCGTACCGAGATGACCTGATACAGAAGGGAGTGGGTCAGTAGATCTTTTTCACTATACGTGACCGAGTCTCCGAACCGTTACTCCTGCCTACCTTTCTCATATTGCGCAGACCTAGTTAGGAACCAACCCGAATTATCGGATAATCCGAAAAGTATTTAGCACACCGCGGTACAGAGGTCCATCCAACCGTAAATGGAAAAACCGGTATTGGGCGAGAAACACTGAATGCTTCAAACAATCTAAACTGTGGTCCTTTCTTCGTGACAATGTAACCGTTACATTATTTTCAAAGGAGGATATAAAGCCAAATCAAATAATAAAAGGTTAACTTCGGTACCACCGGGGTGACGCCCACTCCAGTAGGTGGAGCATTTTCCAACTGCCTCCATCGTCGACCAGTCAATCTGTCAAACAATATCAAGGAAACAGTGGACTCCTTATCACTAACATCTCTACCCAGCTGACAATTACGGCTTATTAAAATAGGAAATCGACTAATTCAATTATTCCAACACTTTCGATCTTAAATTATATTTTATAATAACGCATTTAATCCTTAAATATTGATGTTCAAGTAGTAAATTTTCAGGTTCGCAGTACATTGTTAACAGAATAATAATGTTTTGAAATAATTAACTACCTCAATCACATTAACCTAACATAAGGTTATGCCATTGCGTATAGGAAATACATGGAATTAAATGGAAATAATTTAAAATTCTTTTTGACAATGCGAGAAATGTTGCAGTCTGTGGAATCCAACGAGCGGATCGCTTTTAAATGATCGATAGGATATTATCTTTCGGTCAATAAATGACGTGTCGTTTGATTTGCCGTATAATCGGTTGCATCCCACTCCAAGTCAGTCAATTATTCAATTTAACACGAACAATTATGACCATGAAAGAATACTTTTTAATTATATTTAAAATTGAATTTTTAATCTCATACGCAATTAATTTGCACTCGTTTATTAATTTTCAAAATAACATCCGAGGTGCGACTTGGGCGCAGCCATATTGGGAATAGGCATAGGAGAACACCGATTTTCAATTTGTTAATTGCGAGAACCCAAAACCGGTTTAGAAAATAATGAGATTGGATGGAAAATCACGCAACTGATAATACGCCAAACTAAATTTTATTATAACTTTAGAATTTCTATGAACAGAGACAATACTAAATAAAAGTTACTGATTCGGTTGATAGGTAGATTGAAAAGTAACGGTAGTTTCAAACGTTGTTCTGATTATATTTCAACGTACGTATATTTCTCTTAGTTCGTAAAAAATCATTTACTACACAATGGATATTAAAGCGGATTCAAAAATTAACTTTCTAATTTCCATTGCTAGTGGAATACCGCGCTTCAGAGAATCGCGTGGGACACAAGGAAGCAGTTTCCGAATTGTAAGTACCGTTCCAGTAGAACTGGCCGTGGCCTTTACCATTAAAATGCTATAAACTACCTCGAAATTAACTTGCCTCACGGCCCAGTCGCGTTTTTAAGGGTCGGCTCGAAAGTTGGTTTTGGCGGACAAAGAAAAAGAAAAGGCAGACCACCAGATAGGCGGCGAAGGGGCCTCCCGGATTAAAGAATTCGCATTCTGCGCTCCCTCTTCGGCTTCTACGTGACGAGTCAGTGAAACACGTTAAACCTCTGTACAGCTGGGGAGGGAGTCGTTTCCATTCAACTCAACCGACTTTTCCCACTTATCGGGTACCGGATCTGACGGCAATTTATGTACCGAAATCTTACCTAGGGATTTCAGCCTATGAAAGATTTGATTTATCTACCCCTGTTGAAGGGCGTAGGGTGGTTACGGTTGCAAGGAAATTAGGGTGAATATGGGGTACTTTCCGATGAAATTATTGTGGAATAAGTTTCAATAAGAATACTAGTCTCAGTACAGGGTTTTATTATTCCGCTATATATCTGAAATAATCTTACTTATATAATACGTCTCCTAACATTGTTGAAACATTATTAGGGAAACACAGTCGCGATTCTGCAAAATGTACAGAACGGACGTATCCACAGTCCTATGAACGCGTGTCGGCTACCGAGACCCCCGTTATATCTATATTTTTTTCTATCTATATTATTTCTCTTTTAAAATAAATATTAAAAAATTCGCGCCATTATGTTGTCCCTGACATACAAATCCACGAAAATTGCACCAGGAATTAATTGTCCAACTCTACCGAATGGTTTCTACCGTTATTTCTATCTCGTATTTCCGTACTGGTGGCTGGGCCTAAACTGGAGCGTGTCCCTGCAATCACGTAGTACACATAACCATATCCTTTGACGTCACTAGGGCAAGGCGTATTTTCAGCGAGCTGCTATCCGACCAACAAGTTCAGTACCTGTGATATCTGGTCAGCGACACCGGCCCCACGATTTAGACATTTTTTCAAATAGCAAAATTTGTCGGATCTCATATTTTACTGGATTTAACGTCAACAGAAAATAAACACAATTTGTGGTTTTAAAAATTTAAGCCTAACCAGGCGGAGTCATAAGAACTTGAAAAGCCTTAGGAATCCAAGCAGAACATTGAAGGAGGTCAAGTACATTAAGTGAAACTTAATTATATAAAAGAGTCGACTTTTTTCATAGAATATGTTCAATGCGAAATTATCCTGTTCATAATTTATCCAGAAAAGACAATATACACATATAGACAATAGGAGAATAAGTACTGGTTTCTTAATGAAACCATAATTACCGTAATAAAAACCTTTGAGGAAAAACCATCATATTAGTGTATTAAGTATAAAAACTCACCAACCAGGATGATCTCTCTACTCACCTGAAACAGAAAGCAAACATTGTAAAATTATTTTTCTTTCTTTTCTTATACAGCGCACAAATAAGGCATTTGTCGACATTAAAAATGCATTCCAATCCACTATTTTCCTCCCTTCAACATAATAGCCCACCTCCTACTTCTGGAGGGGGCATCGGGTGATACCCAAATGACATTTTAAGTGACAATTTAATTTGACAACGGACGATTTCTCAGTTTAAAAAAAAGAACGTAGGATCAATATTATTATGAAATGCCCACAAATGTTGTATACAACAAACTGCAGGAACTGCAAGGTCCCGGGTATATTTCATAATAAATAAAATTGCGATGAATAAATACAGCGCAGGAGGCTGATGTGAAGCTATGGATTGATGGGTTAGGCGATCGCTAACAGAGGGCGTGCGCGATTCATCTCTCAAGCTTAATCTAACTTAACCCCAAACACCAAAGCACCGATTGTATCCTCCGCGGAGAGAATCGAAATCCGATCGCTTTGGTTAAATGCCCATGCTAATGCCATGGTCCAAACAATATTTTTTATTTAATCATTGTTATTTACAATATAATAAACAATAATAACTTAATAAAATCCATCATACTAAGTAATTAATCATTTCTGTGGATTCCTGTTACCTACTACCACAGAAGGCATCCACTGGCAACATTCTCATCGACGATCACGTACAGCTTGAAGGTATAAACATAACTAGGTACTTGGAACAAAACGTAACAGTTGGCATTCCAAAAATGTCAACGATCCGCAGCTTTTATCCGATCAATGCCTTAATGAAAAGTCCTTTTACCATAATTCAGCAATTTACATTAAAGCAAATTCAAACAGTCGAGGTAAATAATTAAATCCGATTTACGTTTGACCGCATTCAAATAATAAAGCAACATACATTAACGGCAACTTCCAACGTAGACTTACAACTCTCTAAACTCTCAAAACAAACAGCAAATTGACACAACAAAAACACACCTGTCGGAATGGCTATGCAAACATATTCAAGCGCTGGGCATCAAAAGCGTTAATTAATTCAATGTAAATATTCTATTTCTCGCGTTCTTCAAAAATAACATAAATACTTAATTGAATTTCCAAACATTTCCAAGACTGTCCCATCTCTTAATTTGGTTGAAGTGAAGTTTTCAAGACATTCAATAGCTACAGCCATAGACCGAGTATAGAATTTAATAAACGTTGTTTTAGATCGGACTGTGAACAAGCCTAACTTATATAATTTCATGGACTTATAACAAATTACTGCTAGTATTATATACAAGCATTTCACAGATCAGGATGACAATTTACGTTCGATTACGTTGTAGAGCTACAGTATTAAAGATACTTCATACACTATCTTACTACTATCATACTTCATACAACTTCATATACTATCTAACGCCGTATATTTGTTCTTTGCGTACTATCAGGGTGGGGTAAAACAGAATGGGCGGTCAACCCATTAAAACCAGTTACCTAATAGAAAATCCCAGCGGGAAAACCCCGTCCTCCCGGTATAGAGGATGAGCAAATGGCTGAAGTAGAAACTTTATATACACACAACAAAACCTTTTAGCGTTTTACACGGAGCTGTAATTTTATCTAACGGCGGGCATATCGAACATAAAGTAAATATGGTGGTTAGAACATATCAATGTGCGTCAATCATAGAACAGTAAATAACTCGAACTGATGACTGTTGCTGGTTGGCATAGCTACGGGGCTATTAAAGGGTGGTCCCGAGCTTGAAATTATAATGGGAGATGTTACAATTAAAAAGCGGACAGGCTTGAATAGAATCACGCAACAGGTTGTGTTTTTTACCAGGCTGCGACCCACTCCCAACTAAAAAGGGTTAGTTACATCGGCGATCAGTGATGCAAAAATTGGATGCCCATTGTGTAACGCAGAATCTGGGGGACGTTAAATACTCAAGTAATAAACTATACTGTAAATATATTAAACGTATTGGAAATTCGTATCACATTTTATTAATATTTAAAAGAATGAAAAAGCGACATAACTCTAAGAATATATTAAATTAATTTCTCCTGAGGGTGTAATTCAAACATTAGCCTCATATTTAGGGTGTAAATGTATCACCTAAATGAAGTCGATATTTGGGATTTATCATTAGAAATTATTTATAGTGTATACAGTTATAAACATAAAAGTGAGAGAAATCAGGAAATCCATTCGGAATTAACGACGCATTGAGTTATACGGTAGAAACAGGATTGGCAATGAAGAATGACGAGAATGACACGGAAGAGCAAGCCAATTCAACGAGAGATTGGTTTTGCGAAGTTCAATCACCAAGAACTCGTGGCCGAGCTAAATGTGAAGGCTCGGATGACTCGCAAAAAAAAGAGAAGCAACACGCTCCCTCCATTAATGATTCTCAAATCCCGCCAGTTGCTTTTGAACCATCCGTTTCCGTGAGACACAATATTAACACCACTCGGATAATATAAATATGTCAGTAAAGAAAAATAGAAAAAAAAAACAATTAGTGGAGTCGCTCCATAACGTAATTCGTCCGTGTACCTTAAGTGGCAGAGAAAAAATTAACACCAGCATACCGGGCCCACAACAGCATAAATAAATCTGATAGGTATCGCGTCGTGATATAATCTACAGGGGACGCTTGCCAAATTTGTATACAGCTTTTTCAGCGAATATTTGCGCTCGATTAAATTATTATCATCACCCCTGTGACTTTAAATACTGGACCAAAGGAGATTATGTAAGTGCAAATAACAGTGTAATGAGAGCACTTCACGACCCCATAAAGGGAAGTCAGGAGGGACATTTTTTAATCTCAGGATAGCATATTTTCGTATTTTCCAAGAATAACAGATTTTAATATTCTAGGACTTTTCTGGAGTAATTTGAATGCATCCCTTCGAAACATTTAGGTCGAATATTATGAACCACATTGATGCAAGAAACCGTTTTCACGATCCGCTGGTGTAATTCTAAAGGCCTAAATAAGCGCGCATAAGGAAAGCGATGATATCGTACAAATAAAAGGTGGACATAGGAAGGTGGGCATAAAAATGGCGGGGGAGTGCATCGTCCCGGGTGCAGGTGGAGATAGCGTGCACTTATTACGCAGTACGCCCGGTGTGGCCGTAGCCTTGTCAAAAAGGGGGAGCCAGATAAGGCGAGGAGAGGGGTTCCATTAATCAAAGCCCCACTCGGCCGCTACGCGTGTGCGTGTCCGTGTGTATGCGGTGTACGTGTGTGCGGTGGACCGCTAGCAGAACGCTATTTTTTTTTCTAGGGCCAGGCGCGCGATTTCACTTTTCATATCGCCATACCAGTCACGCTAGGCCACCACCACCACCACCACCACCACCACCGCCGCCGCCCCCACCGACAAACCCTCAGCTCCCCCGGACTTACGTCACACTCTTTTGCCACTCTACGGTCCCCTCTTCCTACGTAACCGGTTATGCGACGACGCCGACGGCCTACAATTCGACGGCATCCAAGCATCGGGTCCGACTATTATAAATGATCCCTTTTATACGAACGATCCACGACGTTGACAAGAGCTCCCTACAAAAATGTTTGTAACGGGATAGGGAGATAGTTAATCCAGTTGAACGATGATACAAAATTAGGTTCCACAGCTTCGAATCTCGCCTAATATTTCACTTAGCGCCAGGACGGTTAATTTGATTGCGGTGATTATATCCCTAATATATAATACATCCGAACATTTCACTTCATTTTTGTTTTATTCTTGATATAACGCCAACTCGTCCGAACCATGCGTTTGAATTCATAAAACGGGCTCTGTCAATCAATCATTCCCTCCATCATACTTGGACAACACAATACCGAACTAATTGTGAACTATAGAACTTACGCGAATTATAGAAACATGCTTCAAATTCGTGTACGGTTATCTTCAAAATATGGTCTTGGAGCATTAATTCCGACAGTTCAAACATAATTTATTTTCAGGTTGTTCCGGTTTGGGTGGCCATTAATCGTTTTTAGAGTTTAAACTTCTTCTTATAGAACATTTATTCTATTTAAACAAAATATTACGCTATAAAAAATAGAGTTTATATATAAATACTGAAGACGCGCGAGGAAATGTAATGAAGCCTTTCAGGAAGAAGGTCAGGAAAAATCTAATTAAATGACGCATTCGTCGGTTCTTCACTGCGTTTGGATTACAAGACCTTCTCTTCACACATTTGTTTAATAAAGTGTGAACCGCATGGGAAACAGTTAACAGAAATTAATGTCAAGAGATAGTGCGACAACCCTTAAACCGAGTTACGACACACCTTTTGCAGAGAGAACACGTAATCGGTTATGCGCCAAACAGAGCTTTCGGCCCAGCATCTATGGTATAAGCGGGCGAGGTAGGCAATATAAGACCTTTCGAGTTGCTCTTTGCAGCTGCCCATATCGAGAAAGGTTTGACCAACTCTTCAATTAACAAATTTTACAATTTATCACCGCGCAAATGGTCCTAACACGATCCACAATCAAGTCAGGAGTGAAAACTCTGGACTATATGCACAATTACTCTAGCTGTAAAGAAATAATAGTACACGTCGGACAGGCATCTCATTTGAGAAAGGGAATTCGGGTATAATGAGATCGTCCTTTAAATTATAGACGCGTTTCTCAACTTAGGCGGGTTCATATTCGCGTAAATTTTCCCGATCTTTTCATCACAACCGATTCACATAATACACCCGTATAACGCTGAATACTCCACACTGCAATTATAGTCTTTATGATTGCCAAATATTGTCGTTGATTGATTGTCGTTGTGTTTTAATAATATTAACGTCGAGTAAAACTAGGAACGATGGCAAAATAAATTCAATTATCTATTCGAGGAAAATCTCTTGAATGGAGTGGGAACACTTCATTTCCTGGAATAAATTTTTAACTGACAAATTTTCTTCTACAGCTAAATGATTTTATGGCATGGGGGCGATAAATGTCCTGCCCGATGTTTATGGAACAAACAAAGCGGGGGATTTCCAAGCGAACACGTTCGTGACCGAGTCTCCAATTCGGGGTCGCCAGATAGCTTTCACGCGATAATAACCTAACACCGAAAACAAATTGGGGTATCGCAATGTAAAGATCGAGGCGTTAAAGGTGCACACGAAACGTTTCTTGCGATATCGCTCGCTAAGGGATGAGTTCTTTGACCGAAGACCAGTGCCAGCTGTAAAGTGCAACGGCCGTCCCTGGAAAACTCGCCGACTCGTGAAGGAATTGAGAGAACATGTTGTCTATGGATCCTCGATTGAGATACATCATTCGAGGCTCTAAAAGAAACATCGCATAATCCTGGACGTCCTCCGCCAATATTCCGAAATTATTTTCACGCCGAATGTACACACGCTCAAATATGACAAACTTATGGCACGGCCGACACCAAAAACCAAGGTTCAAGCAAAAAAAAAGTACAGGTAATCACTTCAAAAACCGAACAAATGGTAAATACTCTTATCGGCCCACAGCGTAAGATACCGAGCGGGGTTCTGTCACCTACTTAAAGTCCCAATATGAAATGGGAAAACCGGACACGTCGTGTCATATTTTGCAAAGACGAATATATCCAAACGGAGTCCGACACACAATTTGAGAAATTGGACCGGTCAAATATCGAAAAGAGAAAGTGCATTAAAAGAGAAAGGCTCGGGGAGGATTGAAAGAGTTCTGCATGGTAAGGTCTGAACTCGTTAGCAAAGAATTTTTTGATAAGAAAAATTATAATACGGACCATAAGGAAATTGCGTTTCGGTTTTCCGATGGGAATCGGGCACAGAAATCGTCAAGATTTCAGACATCGCAATGAAGTTTTTGAAAGTTGGGCTTGTCATTCCCAAACGAGGCTGAATTTTAGTTAACTAATTAATTGTGGGTACTAACGAGCAAATAATAAACAAATGTCACAATTGAGATAGCTCTCATGTTTAGTTTTCCCCTGAACTTAGTATTTATCTCTGATATCTAATCCGTTGATTGTAATAATAAATAACCAATATACAGTACCTTTCTTTCGTTGCTATTAACAATTCTTGTTACTGGGTTAATCTCCCTGAATTGCGTTACAAAGCTATTCGATTCCAACCGAATTTCTATTGTTTTCTGCAGGTTTCTTGTTTATCTATTTGCCAGAAGAGTGTTTTTTGACCCTCTGCTCTCCTCCTACCGATTTGCGTGGGTAAAATCGTTGTAAATAGCTAAACCGTTTAAAAGATTCCAAGAACCGAATACACTAGAATAAACGAATAAATCTGATTTATATATTTAATTTCCGACTGTTTTATTTACAGTAACTACGTAAGGAATCAATGAATTTGTATACTTGATTCGACTACATCGAAAATATTAATTTTCAATACTGATATTACTCTGGAATATTAGAATTACTCCACTAACTCGAGTTTCATACAGTCGACGCTACACGCGGTTAATGCACAAAGCGAAAATACTTAGATATTTTACCATAACCTGTCTTATAATACAGTCTGAAATTTCTAACGACACGGAAGTGTGTGCAAAGCACGGCCGTAACGCGCCCACACAAGCGTTTCTAAAGCTCATGCCGGACAACTCAGTTGCATAATTAAGTAGCCATCAGCTGATTTCCAAAAGACTCGTTTCGTCGTTCCAGTTTGGATGGAAAGGTGGCTCCCCCCTCCCCTAAGGCCGGATCCGGACGCGTGCTACAGCATGCATTAATGCGAACGCCGTCGAAGCAAAGGAGTATGTTCCCTCTCGCGGCAACAGCCAATAGGTCATCCGAGCCTCTTTCTGCCTCCTCCGACGGACTCTTGGGCAACGTTTCGGACTGGGGAAAGTTTATCGCGAATTCAATTGCGGGGGTTCCACCGTTCAGCATACGTTGAAGAAACGCCTTTTAAAGCTGCAACATTTCACAAAGAATCCTAACATCTAATTTGTCGAGAGCTAAAAGAGCTCGGAAAGTTTGGCGATTGTAATATTTCTGAGGAATTCAACGGATTCACGCATTAGTAGCGAAAAACTTGAAGCAATTAAAAACACCCCCACCCAATGCCATTTAAATTGTTTATGTGGACCAACAAAAATTATTTATTTGAATGAGATTGCATGGATGATGGCGAAAACCTATAACCGGTCATATGGAAAGAAAAACAGAAATATAATATTCCAGGATATTCGAATTTTTCTGAATATAACTCATCAGAGCTGAAAGGTTTGCCTCGAAGTTGGTATTCGCCGACTGAAGGACTCCCCTCCCCGCAAAATGCAGCCTTTCTGCATCGCGTACAGTCATTCGACCTTCTGGTTTTCCCCCCGAGGCGTTTTGCGGTCTTCAACCTACATATTGAGCCGATTCACTGGACACAATTATTCTGTTTACAATCCGCGCAACATTAAAACTCGCTCGGAAACCATTAAGAAATGACGATGGACGAATCGAAGGACCTCGGATTTCGGCTGCGAATTTTCTCGATTGGATGTTTTCTCCGAGCTCACGTCCTTCTAGAGATTTATATTAGGAATCAATTAGTGACAGGTCTCGCATTATGTTGTACTGTCAAATAATCTGGGAGCGATTGTCATTTAAACCCCAGACGTTCATTCACATTTCATATTACGACAGTGCCTTGCGAAATAAGGCCAGTTTCAAAAAGACATGGATTGTTTAAATATTCCCTCTATTTTACGTATTTAATTATGAACATTATAATAACAAATGGCATTACATTGACAATTAAAAGTGAACTGTACAGAATTTAAAAAGCGCATAATGGGGTACGTAACTATTAAAAAATATTGCAACTGCGAAAAATCAATTCAACAGGGTTCGTGAACCCTTGATAGAGCGTTGAAATGGAATTCGTGACATTTGAAAACGATTATTAAAGGAAATGAGTTAAAAACCAGTTATGGTAATAACCAATTCGAAAATAAATCGAACGGAGAACAATGCTTTATTCAGCGATGGAGTGAAAGTCTATCGCAGTGATGTGTAACATTGTTTAGTGACACAATGGCTTTGGAAATAAGGAAATTGGGGGACCCGAATCAACCGTACTTTTGACTGTAAAAGGCACGTCTTGAATGACTATAAATAAATGTTCTGGAAGGATGTTAATATATATAAGGTGTTCTTGATTTTAATTGGGATCAGTGTATTGCACAGTACTTCAATCGCATCGTTACGTATATCCGTTTCCTTTATTTTGTTCGTAACTAAAAGGAAGTGCTAACGGAAAATTTTAAATAAATTCATAAATCCATAAAATTCTGTTATTTAATGGCGCGGCCGCCAGTCCATTCTTAGTTGTAGTCTCAATAAAAAATTAACGAAAATACGGTAAAATAAACTATCAGTTCATGAATTTGAGACATTCACGAAAATTAAATTAACCGATTATATAAAAAAGAAACAAAGACTACACGGAAAAAAAAATTCCTGTACCTAGTTTAAAATATTTGATTCTACAAAATCTCAGGCTGCCAACAGATGTCAGATAAAAGATTCATTGTTTTTTAAATTGAAAAAATATTTTTTATTATTAAAACAATGGCCACTATTTACTCTTAACGAAACACTCCAAAAAATGTAAAAACGGTGAACTAAAAATAAACCATCGGATAAATACATTCGCGCGTCATAACGAATTCAGATTGTTGTCTGGTGTACCGTTGTCAATGCAACGTGAACGACCGTGTATTTAAAATGTTAATCCGCGTATGACCGCAGTTATTTGTTCGAGTGCCGCCCAGGCCATTCCCCCCGAACCGGAGATTAACTTCCAACACCCGCAGCGAGCCTAATCTAATAAGCTGCATTCTCTAACAATGCAACGCCCTGTGGCCCTCTCTGACCTTCCATCGGGGCAACGGATTCGGATTCGTTAACAAAACATCTACGGTCTAATACGGCAATACCGTACGGACGTTTGAAGTGTGCCGGAAAAAGGAAGAAAATCCAAACTCTTAAGCTTTTAAATTTGAGCCTGTTCTAAACGCCGCCAGCCAGGCCAACGAGCAGCATCTGAGTCGTTCGCAAACAGGCGGTAGGAGCAACTAATTACTGGTCATTTCGTTGGCCATAAATGGAAAAATGGAAACCGTTACAAACCCCGAGTGAGTTTGACCGTTTACCGACCATTACTCGGTTATTCACCACTGCCCGAACAGCAGTCTGGCAAAAGGGATATTTGTTGTGGAAAAAAATATGTAAAAAAAAAGATTCGATACACCGCTATACTCAAAGGAACACAAACTCGTTCCCAAAATTTAATAGATTACAGATAGCAAACGGCATTTAACGGACAGTGAAAGTTCAGGCGTACCAATTTAAAGTTCCGAACAGTCCAAGCGAGATGTTTGAACTTGATCGAAACAAACTTATCAAATATACTGACGCTGCTCTTATCAGGGAACGTTTTGATATCCGCTCGAATTACACGAACAATACTGTATTTCTGCAAATGTGCGCAGTCTCGTGCGAGGTAAATGAAACATGAAATGCTAACACGTACCGAAATATAAAGGTTTAGGAAAAACCGCCCAACTTCGCGTTTACGTGCCATCGCTAAACCGCCTTTTTATAGTGTATAAATGAAGGCGCGAATAAAGAAAACACACAAAAGTAATGACACACTGTGCGATAAAATAAATTGCAAGCTTCACCCGCGCTCGCTCCACAATGTGTAGACGACAGTAATGACAATTCGCGAGTGACTCACACGGCCTTTCAAAACGCTTAATTCGTATTATTACATCGCGGGACACCGTAACTCTCACGGACACGTTTCTTCTTGACATTTTCGGTGAACTCGACGCCACGGAGTTAAGGAACTCACGATTTCAAGTTGAAATTAAAGAAGGCAGGCATTCTATTCTGCAACGTATAAAGGAAAAAATAAACTATAATGAAGCATTTAGAGGTTTTTAGTTTTGTTCATATTTCAATATATATATATATATATATATATATATATATATATATATACACATTATATATTTTGTTACAGCACTCAATCTAGTATTTAATACTGAAAATCTATTAATGATTTACACTTAAATGACTTCAAATTATATGGAGAAATAATATTTTTATATTAATTTCCATGCACGAGAAATATAAGAGGCCATAAATATTTTTGTTTCTTTAGTTACAAGGACAACAACAAAGAGATGAGCTTATAGTTCCGGCAGTTCAATTGGTTTTAACGACGCAACAAGGAAAAGAGATGATCCAATGTGCATCATTCCGTTTAATACTGGAGATAACGACATTTTTTAATATTTTCCTTCGAGTATCGTCCATTGCTATGTGTATAGCCGGCGTTGGTCCGATATAGCGAACAAGATTTTCCAGAGTAGTCTGAACAAGTCAGTCAGATAAATATTGACACGTCAATGCATCACGATTAGCACATTTCATCATACATTTGACAAGCTTTATCAATCGACGGCAAATAAACAAGGAAAACAGAAATTTCAATTCTCTTGCGAATTAATCCTCGCTTCGTAGTTTTCCCTAGATGGTCGATATTCCGGAGTGACGCGCGCAGCGGCGAGTCCGTGACTAATTAACTCATTACTTTCGAGGAAGCGGACGTCATAAATATGTTTCTAAAACGGCACAAGAGTGTCCAGTTGTGCTCCTTATTCTCGCTCTCGGAGAACTAATTACGTATATAGCTCGATAGACGTCAGTCCGTTTAGAATTAAGCCCGGTTGTGTAGAGGACGGGCTCCACTCTACAGCTCTATTCAACCGTCGGCGGAATGAGGTCTCCAGTTAATTATTTTCGTAATCCGCAATCGGATGGCATTAAATCAGCTGAGTTTTTCAAAATTATCAGCTTCTCCAATACTACGATGACTTTCTCTTGTTCTATTCTTACCGAGATAAGATATTTAAGCGATATAATAAATATAAGGAATGAAGGCACAATTATTATCAATGTACATTAATAAGGGGCCGCGATAGCACAACCGCACGACGGCTGCTGGTTTGACACCAGCTCCATATTCTAACCGTTACAATTGTATCTCACATCCAATCTCAATCCTACCAATATGTCCCACCCTCCTGTGAACGACACGAGTCCTCCAACTTGGCTTTCACGTCAACCTTGGGTTGTTTGTTTATAGTAAGTATTAGTACCTGATGGATTCGTCCAATTAGTCAACACGTTGTATAAACCTCATACAAAAATTACCAAAATTACTATTCATTTGAATAATTATTGACATTTCCAATTAGTCATGAAGTACCTCGACATTAATTGCATATGACACTAGTTAGATCATTCCACTATGACCTAAAACCATAAACTAGGTAACATTTTGTAATAGTGAGAAGAGAAAAAAAAAGAATTGTTCCATTTTATTCCGACTTCTAAATTAGTAGCGGTAAAGAAATGGCACAATATTCGACTGAGAAGCAATTAGAGCCTTAATTAGAACAAATGTTCGATTATTCATACGAATTAAATTAAAGCAACTTTCACTTGAACAGAGGAGGAAGCTACGATTCCGAATAACACGGCATTCCTCGTGTTCAACTCCTTCGTTTTAGATTGCCCTCCTTGATAGTATCATTTTATTTTATTCTTGTAAAATAATGAAATTCAATCACCCGTTATTCAATTTCCCGTAATGGAAGAATTTTGAAAAATTATTTCACTATTCTTGACAAGGAGACGGAATATTCTAGACAAATTGAAACAAATTTTTAATTGTTGCCACGCAAAAGGCCCCCTTAAGTGTTGGCGGGTGTTTCGCCCCCAAAAAAGAGACTACTACTATAAAGGTAACTTGAACCGAAATAAAGCGGTTTGAAAAAGGAGTACACGGCGCAGGTTTTTTTTTTACTTGGGCCCCACGAAAGAACGGGAGAGGGGACGCGGTAGTCTAAAAACCTACATAGAAAGACCAATCGCGTCGCTGGGTGAGATACTATAGCCATAAACACGAATGGACGGGCCCGACTGAAATAGTCACAGCGGGCCGACTACTACCACTTACACGGCACCAGTGTTAAAATCGTCTATCGGCAAATCGTTTTACAACAGTCAATCGCACGAATACGACACTCGGGCACGAGATATCACGTAGCCAATAAATACTCCGAACATCTATACGATTCGCAAGGCATTGGAGGGAGATGTAAAACACTTTGTCAGTCATAATATTCGGCGCAATTTAATTTTAAAAAGTACTTTTTTATAACGTGTTAGCGAGCTATTAATCATTCTGAGCAATGAAGATAATGGACAAAATGTGTAGCGCCAGTATTAAAAGTAAAAAGCATTAATTTTATAATGTATGAAGTAAATGGATTAAGATTTCCTGTTACACCAGAGCTGTTGAATTGGCCCCAAGTCGAAAGAGCGTAATGTATTTTGGGCTAATAATTAATTCCAGATATCAGTAACCAATTTCCGAACAAACGAAATACTACAAAACTTCAATTAAATATTAATTCGACAACTGAAACAGCTACTTTCTCAATAGCCATGAAGTCTCGCTATCCCAGGATAAAAAATAACAGGGGATCTGGTTTATTTTAAAAGTAAAATATTCTAGAAAGCTTCGCCCGTTGTTCCGTATTCAAAGTCGGCCTTTGTGTAGGGAGAAGAAGTTGTGAATGCATTGAAAGGGGAGGTACCCCCGACGATTGTAGGGGGTTGTAGGTACTTTTCAACAGCTGTTCTTCCCTTTGCAAGCAGTAGGTGGTCTCTACAAAGGGGCGTCCAAAAATAAATCGTGACTTGACTGTGAAATAATTTTCAGACATCCCTTGATGCCTAAGTTACGCAGGATCTTTTCGGAATGAATACACCACGGCAAGAGAGATGGCAGAAAATAATTGTAATTCAAATTCTGGAATATTCTTCGAGAGCACTTGTATAAGTTAATTAATAGGACATTTTATTTCCCTACGAATATCCTGACCTCATTACTACACTGTCCTAAATGTAATAAATTAAATCTTAATTTTGGTCGAAATTTTACTTTTGTAATCAACAAAATCTTGAGTCTTCTGTCCAAGAAGACTTTCTCTTAGGTGCTGAAAACCCTTTCGATTTAAGTTAAATGACACACCGAAATCCATAACTAAGTACGATAACTAAGACCCAACAATGCAAATACTGTAAAAATTATAAAGTCATCTCTAAACGTAGTCACGACACGATAGTGTCAGGAATGCAAACGAGTTCAGTACATTTCGAATTTGTAAAGCTTACAAATGACTAATCAACCGATTTTATCGATTGATCTGACTTGCGACCTCAAACATTAGAAGTGAAAGGTCTTACAAACTTTTCCATACATTTATAATCGCTCTTATTATTCCTAACAGTGGCCAGATAAGAGCGCTGTGAAATGCTAACGAGTCATACAGTTAATTCAGTTGTGATCAACAGGTGGGCAGTAACGGGCGCTAATAATATGGGGAGCGACATTAGTAACGACTAATGACTAATAAAAACGAATCAAAGTGTAGGAATAGCAATTCGTACTTACCCCTTCGTTTCCCTGAAACTGTATAGTAGGAGTTTGGCTGCACTTATTCTGTAACAAAGAAATAAACAATAATTAGCATACTTTGTTCAGGGCTTAAATCAGTTAACAAATATTAAACTAATTCTGCCTTCTTAAAATATCTCCTGCAAGACTGCCTGAAAATAGAACCATTTTACGAGATATACACCAAAATGATAATCATAGACACAATCGTCAAGAACAGGAAGGATGAACCTGGCGATCGGGTCCTGTGTAAGCCATGCAACGAAATTGAATCCGCCTACTCTCCAATTATTGTCAATCAACCTTCAGTTTTTAGCCTTCGAAAGCATTTCTGGTTTTCAAAGTATCGGGCGCACTGCTATTAGGTTTTCAAGCTAACCGAGACATCAATCTAATAGCAGTCGGGATCGTAATGGGAACACCTCAAGGTCTCAATTTAACAAAAACTGCAAGAAACAAGGAAAGTGAATCATGATTTTCTTCGAGTTTACTGTAAGGATTACTTGTACATCGGTGAAATACACAGATAATTAATTACGATAAAGGAGGTGTCTGAATATCCAGTTCAGAAACGAAATATACTATCAATCACACTTTAAAAACACAATATATTAAAGTTACATTTACAATCAATGTACAATGGGAAAATATTATATGTTGATCTTATTTTACAAGGAATACATTCCACAATGACAACGATATATTATCTCAAATTGGGGTGAACCGATAAGGCGAAAACAAACAGAAAGCCGAGAACACAAACCGCAGCTACCACAACAATATCGAAACATGAAAAATTCAAGTTTTCAGGATCATGTATAACCGTCAATATTTATTGGGATTTTATTAATTTTTGCATGAACCTAATCAGGAATTTGTTCTGCAATATTACAAAACTAATAAACAGTACAAGTAAAGTTCAAAAATAAGAACAGTTAAAGCCCTAGATTCAATCACAATCCTTTGTACAATTACAGAAATGAAACTTAATATTATCATTACAAAAAATACAGATTTATAAACAAACGATATTGCGAAACTAAAAAACATAAAGTTTTATTTTTGTAGGTTGGACCATGTATCATGTAGAATTATAATCAAACAAAGATGTATGCTTAGTGAATTATTTGCTTTATGAATCCCTTTAATATTTATACCTGGGGTACTATATCGAAATGCGACATACGTTACTTATGAGTTAACGTCCATTGTACACGGAGACATTTTTAGCATCTGGATTCTTATAAAATATTTACAATCGGAGATCCAGACGAAATACGATCGGAACATGTATTTTCAAATCCGATTCTCACCGCGGTATTATTTATCTACAAAAGCGTCACTTTCTCTGCGAGCCGCAAAGGAGAAAGTGAAATGCGACAAAATGAATTTAGCGCCTGGAGTGATTAAGGAGACTGGGTCAGGATTAGTTGCATCTTTCCGTTAACGACTTTTGCGGGTCCGGGACATGGGGCACAAAAAATAGAAATCTAACACCGCCGGCTCTGGGAAATGAAACGGATCTCACCGCGCCAAGTAACGGTAAGACCGGGTGAACGGAAAAAGGAAGGAACAATGAGAGAGTAATGGGGCTTAGGGGGAACGAGGAGTAGGACGCCAGTGAAAGTATTGTCACGGTAGCAATCTTATATATATATATATATATATATATATATATATATATATATATATATATATATATATATATATATATATATATATGCGATGTATCAATAGTGAATGAGGAGCTTTCACTCATATCCGGATTCATCTGATTTATGAAGAAACAGGCTATATTCCTTTGCCGAATTGAAGACGAGCAAACCACGAACACGCCTCTGAAGAGAAAGGAAATGGGGCTTGGCAACTGCAGCCGACTCCACTCAACTACTTCCGTTCTGTAGGAATCGTTGAGGAGTATAATCTGTTCTGATGCAGGTCCATTAACTACGTCCATTTTCCCCATCCTCCCATTCCGTGTAATGAGATTTAATTCTCAATACCCTAACCGCTCCCAGAAATATCTTTCTTTTTAAATTTCCAGTTCGGCGTTCCACATTAGTCTCCAGATGGTCAACGCAAACTGGGCTTAGGTTATTAAGTTTACACAGACACGTAAGACAGGAACTATTTACGTCGTAATCAGGTGAGTAACAACGATATCTTTTAGTTGCCATTAGTAATAAGGAATCTTTTGAATTTTATATTTATATATGTTACGAATGTAAAAATTTTCGGTGAAATGAAATTTCCACCATCCTACTACCCAGCCATCTGTTGTATATTTTTAGATTCACATAATCAAATTATAAGGGAAAGATGACATTGAACACAGTCACTGACAAAGGTTAAAAGCAGACGTTAGCGTCTGCGTTCTAAGTAAACTGAAAGGAGGTAATTAATCTTTGATGGTGAAATATTCACAAGAAGGAAACTTGGGTGTTTTCCATAATCCCTCTCCGTAAGCGTCCGCGGACACTTCACTGAAACGGAACGAAATGTTCTCAGCAGAGCCCAGAAATATTTCCTAGATCGCTATTTATAGAGGACGTGTTTCATAACGGAAACTGTACCACGAATAAAAATGCGATTTTCATACAAGTAAAAAGCTCGTGCTAGCGCTTCTCGTCCTAAGGACGAGGCGACGTTCACACGAACTCATCGTAATGGTTCACTCACGAAAAAGTCGTACTATCTGTCCACTAACTGGGAAAGCCCGTGTTACCAGCTCATTATTATATTTCACGCTTCAAACATGTGCAGTACTGACGCGATGCGTAGGAACTGCGTTAGTCTATTACTGAAGAAGAGAGCCGTATCCGCCTAGCGAAAAAAAACTTACGGAATCCATGCAAAAATCCCAAGAATTTTGCTCTCAAATAATTACGGGTTAGATGAATAATAATGTAAGTTTTCTTCCCAGTAAATATTTGCAGCTAGAACTAGAATCCAGAGATATCGGGCTATTTTAAGAAGGCTAGCGGAAATCACAGGAAGGTTTACAGTTCGAAAATCGCAGTAACGTTCCGAGAGGGGGTTGGGGGGACACTTTCTATTCGAGGCGAATACGAGGGGGAAACTCGTCCGGGTTTACGGTGTTGTCACGACAACAGTGTCGCACCGGTTGCATCATCAGATAATGAGAGTGTCTCTTGCGTCCGAACGAGCCCTTCCAAGGCGTCGCCGGGAGAAAGGGGGCCGCGGTAATCCGACTTGTCCGACCGTAACTTTCTCCAAGGGCACCGTGTTCTTCAATGACGTCCCCCACCTCGCCCGCGCCACGATTCAATGATCGACTGTAATCGACGCCCTTTTCCTACCTCTCCGGCCCCCTATTGTGATACCCGGCCGACCCCCCCCCCCCATTGTCAGGTCGTCAACTTCAACTGCGTTCGTCCTCGCTAATCGAACCCTTAATAGGTTTCACCCTCCTATAAATGGCGCGTCATACAAGGGCACTGGATGGGCTTTTCGGATTAATATTAAACAAAAGCGTGCATGCTCTGACATGATAGTTCATTATATGACATAATGTCCAGAAGCCGAAATATAACTTTTAGTTATATGAATTTTGTTCCTATTATTGTTGAATATATGAATTCAATTTGATGAACTCTCCCTTGTTGTATTTTGAGGTTTATATTACCAGGTTTATGTATCATAAAACAGATCTATTGTACAAAAATAATTAAAATCTATAGCTGAGACACTAGGTTTGACAATCAAATGGGAAATTTTAAGCAAGAAACTAACTCTGATTTACCATTGTGTACGGACTTATGCAATCTTAATGATTGTTATCCATCACAAGAAGGATTTTTTAATTAAAATTTTGATTTCACCGTTAAGATGTAATGTACAATCGTTTCAGTCATTCATAAAACACATTAATTATTGTACACTCGTGTACATCGATTTCAGAGTTTCCTTTAACCGGAATATAATTGCATCATTACACTAGTTAGACTATGGAAATAGAATCGCCCAGCCCCACCGTCATTACAGCGAGAATGACACAATAGTATGTCACTATTACTGAAATTTGTTTTTAAAGAAATGCCGTATGTTGATTTCATTCGACAGCAAGGAAATCCGTATAACACGCCGATTCGTCATAACAATTTTTATCGCGTCATCGAATTCCAGTTAATGCCAGGTAGCAAAAAATGTCACCAGCTCAACACTCTGAAAGCTAAACTGTAATTGATTCGCGTCATCCGATCATGACAATGAAAAAGAAAATAGGCTATAAACAGTGTTTACGATAAATAGGATGAATAGTTATTTATGGAGTTACACGTCCATTAACGGGGGCGCTAAGTTGAATTTATATAAGTTGAACAGATATATATATATATATATATATATATATATATATATATATATGTGTGTGTGTGTGTGTGTGTGTGTGTGTGTGTGTTATATAAATACTTTTCGTCTCACACACATTGAAACCATAATTCGATTATGAAGTACATACAAACATTCTTTCATTCACAAATCAACAAAAAAAAAGTATTTTCTCAAGCTTTTGACTTCCGCATTATCTTACCCAGAACTTGGTAATGTATGCGTTTAGTTTATCGAAGCTCGAAATAGGGAAGGAAAAGGAGCTGTTAAGACGGAATAAGGCGAACTCCTAACGCGGATAGGCAGACGAGAGAGAGATGGAGAGAGAGAGGTGGAGAGAGAGAGAGAGAGAGAGAGCGCAAGTACGCGTTTTCAAGGTAAGCAAGACAGTTGACTACAGATCTCTTAAAGGTCAAAATGGTTATGATTCTGACCGATGAATAAGTGAACCGTGGTTAAATTCTATTGCTACTCGCTATTTTAATTTTTTGAAGCCGAATCGATCACTTCGACCAGGTGCTCTTAAATTGCACCCGGTGTGAGGATGGCGCATAAACACTGGCGCAACTTACCTCCTTCGAGGGCTTCCCTTGTTTTATTTATACACCGAACAAAAATCCCGCAAATCGGCTTCCACTAAGTAAGTTAAGGGCTTCATTATTTCACTACGATTGTGAACAGTTTTTGCCCACTTTCTGCTCTCGAATATTCAGCTTGTCTCAGAACAAACGAAGGAATTGAATAAGTAATGGTTCGCGGTAACAAACAAAAGACTAGCGTCAAACAACTACAACATAAGTACCAAGAATAAATATTTTAATGAACCCGGATGTATATATACCATTTTCATCCACGTTTATCAGAAAATATCTAATAGTCTGAAATAAATGTATATAGTTGCCTACACGTAACAGTAGTATGTAATATGATATAAATATGGTAACATCGACTCACTGAAAGAGTGTCGAACGCGTTCTCAAGACGAGAAACAAAAATTACCCAACTGCCCAGCAGTAAACCGGGATTTTTAAACAGGAAGTACACACTAGACTCAACTAACGAACGCGATTAGCTCGGACCGTTCGGCGGGATGATATATTAGGGGACGCCACGTCAAAGGCGAGTAATCCGATGATACATCGTTAGGTGCATTCCTAAAACACAGGACCGAGATAAAAAAAAACTGATTTTGGCAGGTGACACCGCTCGCCGTTTAATCCACCAAGACCGGTTAAATGAAAGCGTTCAAAATAGGCCTTGACCAAATTTCGTTTCAAAATTGTTATAACGCTTAAATTTGTTGACTCGCGTAGGATAACGATTGTTTAATTTTATCAGCTCATTCGTGACAGCCTACTACTCTACTTCTAACTGTACAAATAAATACTGATATATTAAGTAAATATATATGTTTTACATAACACTCTATATAAATATGTGAATAAACAATAACTGCTACATAATTTATGATAATTTAATAAATTCCTTTTCATTCTTTTTCTCTTAAGATTATTATTATTCCAAACTAATACAGAAACCGGTTTAGATCACCAAACGAATTAGAGTAAGTGATAAATACATTTCACGAATTGAATTTCAGTTAATGCATCCCTACTCCCCTAACACCATTAAACAGACCCCCAAACATCCAATCTCAATTCACAACCCAGCATGTCGCACCCCCAGACGCGACAAAAGGGCGGGCATTGCCCCCCCCCCTCTTCACCACTTTCCCGGGTTCCGTTTCATCCAATTTTTCACCCTAACACGTTTTAAGGGCTCTCGCACGGCCTTTCAATAACTGATCCCATTCAATTTGCGCCGTCTACGTAATTACACTACTATTCATTTATATTTTCGAACCGGGACTCCCTAATTCGTGACTCAGACATACGCACATAAGTTTTCAATGGTTCCGAACCCACCTCAAATGGAGAAGTCTAAGGGCATTTTGAAACACCGCCTTAGATGGAACTTTATCATTTAAAACACAGATTCGATCGGACGGACTGGTTCGATTACGATTCCTAACGGTTATTACAAGCATAAAATGGATTTTCAATTTTCATACAAAATAATTAATTGATTTTCTACATGACCGCTGAAAACTTGTTGTCAGTAACTTGGACAACAAGAAGTAATAATGATTGCGTTACACATATCCAGATAGTATTAACTGAGATGATAAGGCCACATAACCAATCAATTTCTACGTATTGATAAATACACCTTGCTTTGATTCACTTCGACGTCATTTATGTAATGTGTTCATATCAATCAGCTTAAACATAGGGCTGACCTAATCCCATTTAGCTGCTAATCCGTTGTCAGAAATTTCTTTTATTCCAATACTATAAGATTGGCTTAATACATTTTACCTAAAGAATAGTTTCACCAATTTTCAGGAAAATTATATTTTAATAACAATCTAGGAACAAAAGTAATATTCACAATATTAACGTTCTAGAGAAACTAATCTCAGTACAAAGTCAAACATTCACTTAGTTAAATATTCCATCCACAGCTCAAGGTAGGAAGTATATTATACAGGAAGTACAGTATATTTGCGATAGTAAAAAAAAGTAGAATGCTGCCCCTACTGTACATTTTAAATAGCTTACTGTTATCGTTTTAAGCTAAAGGGGTAACAAGAAGTTAAACTTGGAGCAATGAGTCATTCAAACAAGAGATAAGAAGAATTATGTACACGTTTTTCAACAACAAACAAACTATTTTAAATAGTTCGAGTAGCTTCTTACGATTAAATTTATGGTGTCAGATTATAATCAAATAATAATCAATTATCACTTTATCAGAGACCCTTTTATAACAAAGAAACCCGTCATTTTAACTGGAATTCAAAAATAATTATTCTCCAGGATAATATTATTATAGTAGTATAATAAACACTATTATTTTACTATAATTGGGCTAATTTTACGATTATAAGAATAATAGAATTATTTATTAAACATATATTCAGCAACAATAGAAATTTCAAAATTGCATCGTCGCCACAACAAAAGACTGTCAAATGTAAATTCAATACACATTCACAAGAGTAATTACTTCAGTGATGGGGAAATACGCGACTTGAGGATGACTAGGAAAGTACGTGAAACTGGGTTTTTGCAGCAGTTTGGATTTCACAGAACGCTATCGCGATTCGAACGAACACCGTTCGCTCTGATAAACTGGAGCGCCTACTGGACCTATTGCGACCAATATCTATATCAATAACTTCTTTTGATAAACAAAAACAGTGGCGCGGGTATCGATATTTCGATCCCATTCCTGCCTAGATCGTAGATCTGCAGCTCAATTAAATTATCGAATATTAGAGTTATATAGAAGTGTGTGTATGTGTACGTGCGTGTTGTTCCTGTACACGCAAATTGTTATAAATGCTCATTCATTCTTATTTATTACAAACGTTATCATTTATTTCAAACTGGATAACCGTAGATTTAACATCGAATTCGGAAAATTCAAATAATTTAACATCCTGGTTGTCACGTTGCACCGTTACATTTTTAATTACTTGTGCAATAAATATTAGAACACCTCTAATCCAAGTCGTACATTTACAAAATGGACCCTAGAGTAGCTTTCTACTCCTGAAAATTTCACAAGCAACGTCACTTTTGTTCCATTTTTATACCAAATAATAATCTAATTATATCATAAATTCTTGCGCTTATCTTTAAATTATTTTATAGAACCAGCAGAGTTTGATACATAATTCATGTAAATTAGTTATTTCGTCGTGATTCGTGGGTAAGTAAGTAACCTAGCTAACCGATGCCATGGAACTATCTTTAGCACAAACCTAGTTTAGTAGGTGTATCCGCCATAACATTTAGTAGTTACAATTCCTGGCGATTTAGTTAACAGAAAATCAATACTGCTCAATCTGTCAAAACGTTGCGTCCCTGAGGGTGAACAAGGTTTGCAATACCGCAAAATGTCCCGACTATCGCGGGGACGCTCAATTCTTCTTGAACTAGCCCAGAGAGAAAGTACCTCTGGAATGCGTACAAAACCTCCCAAAAGAAATACCTTCCTGTACAGGTTGTCCAACCTCTCGATCACCCATTCTAGCACCACATTTTATAACATATGCTACTTTTCAACAAAGTATTGTGGTTGACATTGCTAAAGTGCGCCATTTCTAGTGTTTTCGATACCTTTTGATTAATTTTAAATGGGAATTTAAAAAGTACGTCTCCATTAAATCCAGTTCCTTCTACAGGTGTAATTAGTCGCTCCTTACTTCGAAGAAAAGTGCAAAAATTCGACCACAGTTTACAATACGATAAAAACGCAGATATTTTCTACCAATTGAAAATCCGAATACTGCTGGTATAGGCAATAGTTTTGAAAAAGAATGAAATATAAGCGACTCTCTTGTATTCTGTTTAACCAGATGGGACGCTTCAATAACACAGCATTCGTAGGTTGTCTATCTGGCCTATAATCTATGAGCAAACAGAGGAAGGCAAATGATAAACACCGGACTCCGAACGCGAATTATTTCAAGCCTGGGTACAGTAAATTAATTTACGATGTTAGAAAATCCAATCCGCAGGACTTAACACATTATTGTTACAATTCAGAATTAAATATACCAGAGAAATTCGTCAATAAATCTTCAGCTGTAATACATTAACAGTGTTAACTAATTATTGGGGACGATAGTACTGTGTTTTGCTTTATTGGAGCAAATACGTGGGATAGGTAGCAAATAGGTGACATGTTCTCTGTTCTATACCCAAATTCACGATTTTCAGGCCGAATTTCAAATCACCGTTAGACATCAACGTAGAAAAAGGCTGTGAAGCAACCGGACTTTTAACTTACAGAATAGAATAAAATTTGAAATTTATAGCCAGCTAGAAATTTTATGTGTATCTTGTGTCAGTTCGGAAAGGCCGTCCACCCATTAAAAAAGCGGTCAAGGTCGGGTTTCAAAACGGAAACGTAGGTCCTCTCGGCAGATTCTACCGAAAAGCTTTTCTGAGAAAGTTGTACAGGACAAATGGCCCGGATAGGAAGAAACCGCGCCCGGTTTCTATAAGAGCCGTAAATCTATCTAAGGTAACAACGCTCGATTAAACGCGCCGGTTAAAGAAAGGGGAGGAGGTACTTTCACTGGCAATTCACCCGTCCCGGCGGGTACAAATGTCAAACTCACCCCAAAAACGGAAACCGCAGACGTTCCAACGTGTCGCAGTGTCCAGTCCGATCGTAACGAAAATAAACGTTAACGGTTTTCTGTTTCGGGGACGAGTGGACGGAGGCGGAGGAGCAGTAGGCGACCTTCGAGGCCTGACCTCAACACTGAAGCCTCTAACAGATACCGTTACCACTCGGAGCCCATCGTCGTCGTTACACCTATCGCCAAATCCTGCTTCGACCTCCGTTGACCGATCAGTTTTGTCCATAAAATTAACATAAGAAGCGAAAAATTAAGTCCCACTTTTCAGTTCAGTTGTCCTATTAAACGTTTTAACTGCGAGAGGGCAGACGAGCCACTTGTTTTAAGTATAGTGCGGTCACGAAATGAGCGGATCGTTTAGGGACTTCATTTCGGCGATTTCTTCCACAATATAATTTCCGATGTGGGTCACATAGTGTCAAACGTTTTCTTACCACATCTTTCTGTCGCACTCTGCATTTACTTTGTTCTCCACACTTTCTAAACTTTCCTGAATTACATGAAACGCTTGTCAGTTAGTTCCGAAAATGCGTCTAACGAAAACCATTGATGTTAAGAACTATCGGATAGGCTCACTTAAAACAAGGTACTACAATAACTGTCCTGTGTCGGTAAGGTTGTTTGTGTGACATTTAAGGAAATAAAAACAAATGAATTATAGATTTAAACTAAAAAATAGAGCACATCCAAAGGAAATTTTTTCCCGGATAAGCAAACAACCTAGAAAAAGCAATACTAATCTCAAAGGTTGAAGGTTTACACGTCAAATTACACACTGTAAACCTTAGACTAGGGCTAGTTTGACAGATGTAACTGTGGAGAGTGAAGCCAAGAACTGGAATCAACCTATAATACCCCAAACAAATCATGCTTAACGTTTTACGTTATACGCATTTACTACGTAATAATGCACAAATGTAAAAAACTTCTGATTGAGCACATAGTACGAAGGAGGCTTTACAATGGCACAATTGTGTTCGAACGATAAAAGATAAGAATTAAATAATAACGGGGTCCACACAAAAGATACCGCGCTAATTAGCGGACAATGGGAAATTCCGGGGAAATTTAAAGCGTGTCGCAATATCGTTGCATTTAGGTGTAACTCTTTATTTTTGGTTTCGTACGGGACGATACCATTCCTGCCGAAAAGGAAGCGCTACAGGTGTCGACACGCCTTGCGACATACGCATCGGGCTTTGGAACGGAACTTTCTTCAACGTATGAAACCTAAATTTAAAACAATTGATATTTCATTACTCAATGACATCACAGCCCCCCGATAATCCGAGAAGTACAGTGAAGTGTAGTACTTCACAGTACGAGTGATGTAAGCGACAGTGCAAACAGGATGCCTCACAAGTGTCCCATGTGCCAAGTGATTCACACTGCTACTGAAGATAGCGAACGGCCGAAACCGGTATAGCAAATGACCAAACCAGCGAGAGGGACCAGAAAACAGTGAAAACTATACTATTTCAAACCCTCGCAGACCACAAAATAGGCATTCCGAACTGAAATGTAGTTTTTATATTTTATTGTTTGACATTGCATGCTGTGTCTAATCTACACTTAATCTAATGTAACCGAAGGAGAACACAAACGCCTAGTAAAAGGAAAATGAAAAAGGGACGGCAGCGTTTTGGCATTTGTAAAACGCCCTTTATATCTTTACTCAGTTTAATTTATAAACTGTATACTCAATGACTGTGGATAAAACACCAACATTCAAATATAAACTGTCGTCAATTGGATCTTCAATATTTTCCCCAAAACAAAAGGCATACACCATATCGGACGTCTAACTCAAGGTGAAAAGCATAATTATTCGTGCCTAAAATAATGCAACGCTTAAGTTCTATAAATGATAACCTCAGACTTGGATCACGTCCACAAAAAAAATGTCTGTGGGTAATAATATTCGCATTATAAATGTCTGATTTTATAACGCGAAAATATATGCAACGACATTATACTCCGCGATTTATCCTATTTGAATATTCAGTGCGACCACCAACGACAGGTTTATAAATAGGGTTTTGGAAAAGATAATGGGCCAAATATAAAAAGCTGGCCGCGAAGTGTCAATTACATTATCCGCATTACACATTTTCAACGCGTACTGAAAATTTTTCAAAACAATTATAACAGTGTTAATTTTGTAGAACAGTTACAAGGGAGTTATTGAAAAATTACTGGTATCTACTAATATTTATATTATAAATAATAATAATATTATTTATAAATCTACAAATATTTACCAACATATTTTCGTTAAGATATTTAATAATGTTCCTGTTTATTTTAAGGCCACTGCAAAAGAGCGGCTGTAGGAATAACGCATGGACTCTAAACAAATTGAAAACGCTTTCATGGGAGCAGATGTGAACAGACAGTGGGCAGGTGTGCCAATGCCTAGGAAAGGTCTAGCGCCCGTTCGACAAAAACTTCGGTATATATTACCACCAGAAAGCTGGAAACTGATTCTACCTGAGCCAAGTTTCGATACGAAACATTGCCAGCTTAGTACACGATTGAAATTCAAAAATTATAGCCAGTGGTCTTAACTTTCTCACAAGAATAGTCACGTTATTTTAAAATAGAATTTTTTTCCTATCGCTCTAAAGGATGAATGACCCTAGGCCGTGACTTTCACCGGCCATAAAAATGTTGACCTTTATCATTTTTAAACTGTCGAATAAGATATAATAATGAATACCGTATCTGAAAGTAGCACAGATCTATATCTAATCGGAGATAACGTTAGATAGCTATAGGCGCAAATTTAAGATAAGAAGTTTTTCAGACGATAACCTTGTCCTTACTTGTAGTTGATCGAAGGTTTACACAAGCTGTTTTCACTCAGTTTCATGCTTATCCAAAACTAGCCTTACAGGGATTTTAAGAACATATAAACTACTAAAGGATTTCCTACAGGCAATTTCGACGATATATTGCCATCCTTTAAAGGAAAAAAGATAAGGACAGATTAAATAATAGGGTGCATTCGTACTCCACTCACACAGACGTACCTCGGCAGCATCTCAGTGTACGCAATGTTGCCGTAGTTAATTACACAGAAACATCCCCCCAGAGATTATTTTGACACGGGATTCGTGTCGGGGACCGGTTTTAAATATTCACTTAAAACAACGATTGTTCTCTAAACTCCTATATGTGACGGGTAAATAAAATAACCCCGGGGGCTATTCTTGGGACCGAGCCAAAAGAAGATACCGAATGCATTTAACTAATCCGATTAAAAATGACCCGTACGACTATAGTTAGTAATATCTCCTAATAATTAAACAGTAATAATTTACAGTAATATAATTTATAAAGGTACAGTTTCTAGCGAATTATTCTAGACGAAATGAATAATCTCTAGAATTAAAAGAAAGGAATTAACTAGGACCATTCGGCAGGCAATATGGATTTCAAACTTATCTAATCATACGTGACCGCTTCCCCATCCTATATACTGCTTATTTCTATCGCTACTTAACACAATCAAAAAACCCTAGTTGGGTATGACATAAGGAAAATGTAGCGACGGAATATTTGCCTCTTAAGCCTCTAGGAATTCCTTCTGGGAGCCCGGTGAATCACAAGGAAAATAAAAACTTAGTTGGCTGCACTCAGAAATAGACGAGAAACAAAACCGGGCAGTAAAATTATCTAGACACAAAATTATCTACATGAAATATTGTAGTGGTTTAAAAGAGTAAAAACAACGGTCTGCATTAATTATCATCATAAAATACTGAAAATCAGTATTTTTAAAATTTTGTGGAAGTTAAGATGAACACCGTTCAGCTTTGTTAACAGTAACAAAGTGACAGACAGAAAAACAATAGTGACGACTGCCACAACTAGATTAGGGAAGACATCATTCATTCAGCGAAGGTAAGAGCCTGGCAAATGTAAGACATTAGAAAAACAAATTAATGTACATGGCTCCTCCGCCTGCTGAAGCTCAGAGACCTCCGCACGTCTTAATCGACCTTTCAAAATCTTCCAAGTAAAAGGCAGGTGAATGTGATTAATACGAAAAAATTAACTTCGGCAACGGGACAAATTTTTGTTGATGCAATAGTATTTCGTCATCTATTTGCATTTAATGAAATAGTAATTCGTATAGGTAAATAACTGCGAATTTTCCATCTATTTTTTATTTATCTGTACAAGACCTTCGATTTGAAAGCTATTTACATGTATACACTGAATACAGAATAACTTAATTTGAGAATACAACAATGACCTTACTGATTGTTTTTCTATATCATTTACAAGAACAGCTGTAGCCATTCCTCACTTGAACGTTCTGAGCTAGAAGGACTATAGGGAGTTTCTTATTTACAGAATAATTTTATGTGTACTTGTTTAAGAGATACGTTATTTCCTTTTTTTTCAATAAATATTTCCTATTTTCAGACATAATATATGCAATATAATAGTCCGCCAGTTTCTGCGTCCGATTAAACCAAATACTACGGATGTAAGTAAAATTATGGAAATTAACTTAAAGAAACTCTCGAGTGGTTATTTTTGGAAGTGACCATTCAAAGCCATAAATCTGAAGACATGCAGGGTTTTATGACGGCCGCCGGTAGTGTACAAAGGCATCCGGGAAATCAAGGATCGGTAAATCACCAGGAAAAATGTATTTTCCGTCACTGGTTGAATGGTACGGAGAAAAGTGCGATGCAACCACCTAGGTTGTTGGCGCGACAATGGCTACGGGTCAAAACCTATAGGGCCCCAATGGGAGAGCCGTTTCCAGGCTCTGCTGTTACCTGCCGCCGGGAGGACGGGCTGGTGACCCCGGACTTCGAGAAAGTGGGAAGAAAGTGTTGCCAAAGACAACTCCGAGTAGGACCTTTCACCCAGCCGGGAGTCCACTGGCTAGCGCCCCATGCCAATACTTCCCTCTCACCCATAATCACGTCCTCTTCTCTTCTCTCTCTCTCTCTCTATCCCTCACTAGGCAGGCGTAGGTTTCCAAACCGGAGAAAGCATCATAGTGCAACCCATATTAATGACACCCGGAGAAAAAAAAGGAAGGTACGTCGGATATCGTTCTCGAGGCCGATCTAAAGAGCTATGTCGGATCAGAACGTATTTGCCACGTCTTTTCGCGGCAACCTTAAATAATAATAATCTTAATTTCTCTTTCAAAATATTGTGTGCAATGACGCCTGAATCATACAGTAAATCATTGGGAGGGGCCATAATTACACAGAAGACTAGGAAAAATCGCAGCGCAATGGTAATTAGAGAATGTTAAATTAAACTGTAATAAGTTTTATAGTTTTCATTAAAGACCCAGATTTACGACTGTTTTGATGTTGGCAGATGTTAATGACATTGTCTACCTAATGAAGACTCTAGACCTGTATAGCAGTTGTCATGAAATGTAGCTGTAATTATAACCGCTTCTTTCTTATAATATTTCACCCATAATAACCTAGATTGTTGCAATAGGAACAGTGGCATATTACCAAAATGGTCGTGAGACCAAATCACAGACTTGTGAAGGAGTGCAAAAGGAATGAAGAGCTCTTAAGATAAATAATACTGGCGCGGTTGTAAACTCTGACAATCTCATCACGTATCGGAATGGTCGACCTCATAATCGTAAATATAAATTTGCGAGATATGAATAAAGCTAATGTAAATACTACACTTCCGAAAGTCACAGCGACATGTAGTCGGCGATAGGATAGACCGTTTTCAAAGCATTCATGTACTACTACAATTGAAAAATTTTACTAATATCCCATTTCTGCGAATTATGCCTAATAATCGCACAAGATATATTAAAATTCTGCAATTTCTACGTGAACGGAAAAAACCTTAAAACCACACTGATAACATAAGTCTTAATTCTATACTAATTACCTACTGAAATTAATAATTAACTAATGTTAACGCGTTACGTCATAAATTTAGAAGTATATTCGTTACTTCTAAAATATCTGAAATACTATCTTTGATTCGCTATTAGGGATTAGAAATGCAGTTTGACCTTACCAAGGACGCCCCGATGAATGGATACCACTACCTTCGAATGTATTATCCAAACTGAATTTTACCATCAACATGTAAGGCTGAAACTTGTGCCGTCCCTTTGCGTGCATACATATCAGAAACATATACCCAGCCCGCCTGCAAATACGAGAGGTACATTTTCATATAATTAAACCGTCAACCACAACATTTATTAATTCTAAATTAATTTTTGCTGCCTTATCATTTCTCTCGCTTAGTTTACGAATTATATCATTATCAAGTGACATCCATTTAAAGTTAAATGTTAAAAGGTCTTCACAGCGTTATCAACACTCGGTAATGTTTTAAAGATAAAAGATGTCGATGAAACCTGTTCAAACATCTCTCGTCTCTCAGCTCCTCGTTATGGGGGGCAATGGAAGTAATTTCTATCGAATATATAATATATATTTTAATATATATATTAAATCTCATTTACGCAAAATACAGGCAATGTAAAGATAAGTGTGACATTCCGTGTTTGCTTCTGATAGAGTAGAAACTATGTAGATTTGATTAACGTGTCGAATTTACATTTCCCGCATTACATTAAAGGCAATGTACGATCGCCTGTTGGGAATTGCTATAGCCACGTAACGATATTAGATTAGCCAAAAGTTAGAATCTCCCTTTCTTTCCTCCTCGTTCTAAAGTTTTCGCAACCGTCGCTGTTCTCTTGACTTCATCCGTCCTCAGTTTAAAGTTTATAAACACAATAAGTTCATTGAAGGTGGTTTCCAATGATACAAACAAATCGTCCTAATTCATATCACCTAGACTGATGCGAAGTCTTGGCTACGAACACTTGAATGTCCTGTCAGTTATAACGACGCGTCCAAAATATTCCATACCCGTACCGCATCAAACTTAATGGGAGCCCGTATAACTACGCTAAACTAGTTACAGCGGAGTTCCAATTTACCCGCATGCTCGAACACACAGTGCGACTCGGATGGTGCGCGAATCACGCACTATAGGGATTGCGTGAGGCAACCACGCGCCACCTATTGACTTCGCCGGCCTTCGTATCGCGAACACGTCGTCTAACCAATAAAACAGCAAGACTAAACGGTTCAACTACTTTGGGGATGACGGAGCCGGCATTGCAAGTTCATCTTTTTAGGAATAGGTCAATAAGCGTTTTAAAAATAATGTCTACTCCTACAGCAATATTAATGTAACTCGATCCCACTGTTGTGAGAACAACTTTCAAACGTAAACAGCATGCAGGTAACGATTTTACCCTCGTCTAATTAGTATATTCCGTCTAAACCCAATATTCCAGGATTTGATTGGGAAATCACAAGGGTACATAATTTGATGCACACTCACGCACGGGGCGTGATTGGAGTATCAAGAGTGGGTTCTTAGAAGTGACCTTTCAGGTCGCGTCCGCGCCGCACAAAAAGCCCCAGCGTCCTTCACTCAACTTTCCCATGTACTTTAGCAACCGGAAGAACAGACTCGGCGCTTCAGGAAACGGCGCAGAATATCCTACAATGATCTGACTTTCGAGAAGATATAATTCTATAACTCTTTTTAAGACCGATGTCCACCCAAATGGCAGTATGTGTTCTATCAACATTAGAATTCAACAACGTCAATAACGTCTTTTTATTTTTTATATAATTATTACGCAGTCCGATATGACATCAAATATCATAAATCGCCGCGTTAGTTGAAAGGCAGAGGTTATTAAAACAAAATTGATATTTAACAACAAATAACACATTTTAGTTTTATGATTTATTCTGTGTGGTGTGAAATGTGACAGTGCTTGAATGTGGAGAGTCCTACAGGTCGTCGGTTATGGATCGGTGCTCAAAGCTATTTAATGTAGGGGTCTGTCAATTCTCAGTTAAATGGTCGATCATCGTTATATGACCTCAAACGGTAGGCGCCATATTTTAATTCGTCGCGTACTTTCATTCTAATTGACCAGTTTCGATTGACAAGCCGTATCTTGTGTACAGGGGTAATGACTTTGCGCCGGGTAGGAATAAATGACAGCTCCGATATCTTAGACCGCAGTATTACAGTGTCGCATGTACATAGTACACAGTGAGAAACAAGAACAAGTATATAGGCGTACAGAGAGGAGAGGCGGAGTTAGCATCGACCCAGATAAGCCTCGGTGTGTACACACGGTTCTATTGTATTCCCTTTCACTTGGACCGATAGCTGAGGGGGGGGACCTAAGAGCCTCCCCCACTCTTTTGACATTTCACGACCCTGCACCTATACACCCTCGCTCAAAGAGGGAGACAGCTGTTGCGGTATGGATTACCTGTCGAAGAAAATCGGCTTCGAAAAAACCTAGTTCTGTCCTGGGAACGTCAGAAGACCCTAGGAAGAAATACTGTAGTGACTGGCCACCCCAAGATGGCTTGACCTCAATGTAATCATATTCCAGATAACAATAATAACCTTGCGAAAGTAATCTTTGCAAACATTAAAAGCGGTTTACAAAATACTGCCTGCTTTTTCGCATTGCCCCGCTGTCAATATACTGTTATCACAAAACTGATTTTATTTAGTTTAAATATCGATATAATAACGCTTTATTTATGGCGTCATCTGCACACGCTTGTAATCCACGTATCTAGCCGGTAATAAGTTTCCGACGGGTGACCTTTCGTCGCATATTGCGGACGAATTTGAACAGGAACAGATCGGGGGTTTATCGATAATTCATATCTACTTCTGACGCAAATTTTACACATACAATTGCGCTATTCGGTGGGTGCTGCCGCAAATTGATCTGAAAAATCGTCCATACAGACAATAAAATGTAAACTAACAAACAACCTAAACGTGCAACTAGAGACGATTTTAGCGAGATAAGATTTAAATAAACAAATAAATAAATCGTGGACAGTAAATAAATTCCGTTTTAAAACTGAGCAACAGAAAAGTTGGAGCAGAAAATTTAAGAATGGTAGAAAACTGAACTAAGATGAAAAAACGACGCGAAAGGTTAAGTATTCGGCGGTATTCGAACCTTCTGTTCACTCGAAATGAACCGTCCTCGTGCTAATTTTCGACTTTCTAGGACGAACGGAAGTGCGCAAATATTTACGCGCTTTATGAGGTAATATTGTCAGTTGCCCGCACTCTCTCCCTTCCCCGTCTCCCTCACTATCTCTCTTTCTTCAAGCGTCGGTTAAAAACCATCTCATTGGTTAAATGAAGTGGTAATAAGAAAGATTCAGTAATAACGGAAACTTGTAGTCGCTGAACGAGAGGTTGATTTTCTCAATATAAATAAAAATGGAGCCTGGTCACAACCGCAGATAGGTTGCAGTAATTTCATCTATAAGTTAATAAAACGTTTAATCTTTGGAGATTATATTTTAATAATGTCTGTAATAAAACAAAAAACAATCGTCAATTAACTATAAGAAATACAGAACTAGGTTTAGAGAAAATACGAAACTAAAACATCTTCGATCCAGACCTAAAATTAACAGAACTAGGTTAGGGATTTACTATCTTTTGTAGTAAAGAAGCGCTAAGTAATTGCGGTAATAAGGCTGCACAAAGTATTTTATGAGAGGAAGGTGTTTGTGCCGTAAATTGGGTGGTCTACGACCACCGAGGGTGCTTTAACGGCACCGGCCATTCGAACAATCCCATTTGAATGAACCCCAAAATGCACTGTGAGGTGTGAAAAATTCGGAAGCGCGGAGGATTGTACGCTCGTAAAGTCGAGAGTCGTAATCTACTCGCAGAAGAATCGATGGTACTCCTTTACCAATCGATGCGGCGCGGAAGAATTTTTTAAATGGATTCTTAGGTGGGTACACTTCGTGTTTCACGTCATTATACCGTTATTTGTTAATGTGAGGGTCAACGTTAGCTACATTATTTCGCACAGATAGGACCAAACAATAAAATATAAATTTCAATTCGTAATTTACAACTAACAAACGAAATGAATTTACAAAAAAATTACTGTTACACATTTACGATCAATAAATTTCTAGATGGTAGTTTATTGGATTTATTTGATGGTATTTATCGTTATTATTGACGATTGGATGTATTCCTTTGTATCACAGATTTGTTAAATAATAAAAACTAAGACAATAAAAGAGAAGAAGACAGATTGTGCTAGCTCAAATGTATACCCCCGTTTAGAGTAGAGTAAAAGCCGCCTCAAATGAACAATATCGCATCAAAGAACGGAAATTCTACATCGAGATTAAGAGGTAAAATCGGCTCCAGGACGGACTACTTTCCCACCGAACGGTAAACGATCCTTGTGGGCCGATCGGCCAATCAGAGAGTGGGAAGGTCTATTGTCAGGGATAAAGGCCTCGATAGAAAACTAAAAAAAGTGTTCATGTAAATTAATTCTACTCTTATACAATTAAGGTGCTGTTGCTTAATTTTCCTGGCTGTAAGAATACTAACTGGTTAATTTTAATAAACCTACCGCAGTCGGTAGACTAATACATTAATATCACATAGATATATTCAGAACTAAATATCGGTTCGAAATGTAAGTGTAATTGAAAATCTCAAGGACAGAAAATTACTTTTTGACTCTTGAAAACAATTTTGGAAAATTGTTCAATGATGACACAAATTATTTGAAATTACACCTCTGTTCTTACCAGCTACTATGCTTTCTGAACTGAAATTGATTGATTTCAAGGGAACCATGTAAAGATATCATTAGTAATTTTAAGAAGTATAAAGCAACCAAACTCATTGCAACTCAATCGTTTTTTCAATATGCCAATATTTTCATTACTCTTTTTATCAATATCCTTTTCCTCGCCCAGTAAGGACAATTCCGGCACGTTTGGCTGGGTCATAGTCTATCCAATGCGATCATCAATGCAATGGTCGAGGTTAAAAAACCGATAATTCGCCAAGCGCAAGCGGAGATAATAAATTCCGAAGTCACCTTGAACCGCGACGAATCCTATTGGGCGAAAATGAACGGGTACAAATAAATGGCGCATCGTAACGGTTCCAGGGGTGCCACATACTCGCAAAATATGAGCCTGCGGAATGATCCAACATTCGGAAAATCGACTTTGGAAATTCGACACTCTGTAAATGCAGGACGGAGTTACACGAACAAAAAGTATGGCAAATGCAGGCCCGGAACGGGGCCATGGTCGGAGCGACCAAGGACCTCCCCTCTCACCGATCCCGCCGCCCTTATATTCTACGAACAACCTCACTCTCTGTTAAACCGAAAATTCCACGAATCGAGTTCAGATTGGATCGCGCACTACCGATTGGCCATCATCATTTCGTGAAGCCCCGCGTCACTGGAAGCCCTAAAGTTCACCGAACCGCTCGAAACAAAAACGAGAACGACATCAACTCACGGACAAAGATTTAATTCATTGACGTCCGAAGCCGTGAGCACAACGGAGGGATTTATCGGGGGAATCACGGCCTTCATTCCTTCGACGCACTTAACGTATATATTACAGATCGTACTTATTCATAACGGCCCAAACCACATTTTCATGGACAACATTGTTTAAAATTCGGGGAACAATTTACGGGTCCGGAAGGACGTCTGATAATAGTCCTGCCCATGACTCACGAGGACCTTTAAGGAAGGGCCTGGGAAGAGGAAATTAATGTTTCAATCTGTATAAACTATTCGAAATTCAAAGCTTGAACTGTAAGCAAAAACATTAAGATTGTGCTGTCAATGTTATCAAAATTGGGATTCAGTGTTAACAGTGGTTCCGTTTTATGAAACCTGAAATCCTTCGGAATAATTAAATGAAATTTAATTATTAAATAATTATATTATTATTATTAATCAATAATTATATAATTGAATTATTAAATGAAAGAGAATTTAATGTTTCTCTGATATCTGAACATATGGGGGAATGAAAGAATTTTAAAAACAATTTGTCAAGCAAAGTGCAAAACACCTAATAGTCAGTCGATAATATTAATAGGATGATTTTACTACCGGTTACTAGAATTCGTAACTACTAAGGCAACACGCGTAAGTGGTCAAAATCTAGCAAATAAACAAATTTTTACGTGTGTCCATGAGTTTGACAAAGAAAAACAAACCTATTGTTATATCAACGACTTGTTATCAACGACGTTTCGTATAGTTACGCGTTTTTCGAAATGAAACCATTGGGTTCGAAGCATTAAATTACTTCGAAATGCCAAAATAATTTTGACAATAGGACTTGGGGAGATGAACCTTTTATGAAATTAGTAAAAAGTCGACTCCTCAGGTCCATGAAAGGGCCTTACGCTACAGGGCTCATTAACATTTACTATATTTCTAGTCCTATAAAGATCATAATGAAATCAATAAATATTCATAACTTTAAATCCTTCTAGTCCTCCAAAAGGACTTAAGCAATGAACCTTTAATCATTTACCATACTGTCACAAAACCACCAAGCTCCACCTAATGAACAAAAGTTTTTAAAAATAAAACAAAGTTAAATTACTCACACACTTATGAAACATTCTAACTGTTTATTACACTAATGATTTAAATATAAGCAAGTGAGATGTAATGTCAATTTCCGAAGAGCTGATCTGACTATGATTTGTTTAAATTAGAGCATGACTGACTAAATTATATGCTTCCTGCTACCTTCCCATATTGTCTGTGCGCTTCCCTTCAGTCAACTCTGCTTGCAATCTCAACAGAATTAGTTGAAATACATTGACTGTAAGAAAGCAACAAAATGTGACTTTCCAATTCTCCAAATAAAAACCTTGTGTGTTTTCAACACAATTTCTAAATGTTTGTAAATTGTCCTAAAACAGATGCAATATAAAATTGCTAGCAGTAATGCTGCAATGACAATGAATGTAAACTGCAGATTAAAAAAATGAAGTAAACAAATTATAAAATCCCAAATATTTCATAAAATGTTAAGAAAAAACAAATCAGATGTGGAAATAAATACAGTTTTCCCATGGTGGAACTTAAGCAGTGCAAATATATGGCCATTTGAGATGACTATGTTAGCTTTTTGTTAACTTAAAATGTTCATTAGTAATGGAATTGTGAAGTTAATTTACAACAGGAGCTATCATAACCTATTCCTATATTTAGTGGGGATGTACTTAGAGGAGACTGTGAGTACATGTTTGGAGCTTAAAAATTAATTAATAAGTCTACTAAACTGAGATAGTAACATGTATAGCTAGGCTGAATCTGTCCTACTTAGAATCATTCAGTTTCTTAAAATGCACCATCTACTTATAAATTTCTAATTAAAAATGAATACAATATTATGTTTTAACTCATTTTTATCTAATCCATTAAAAGAAGTGGTTAAGAAGTATTTAAAAATGGAGATATTTCTAATATTCCAAAAATATATTGCAGAGCTGTTAAAAATAGCACTGAACACTAACATGCATCAGCAATTGGAACTTAAATTTAGCAAAATTCATGTATTATAAGTACTGATTTTTTAAAATATAAATCAATACATTAGTGGGCTAGAACTATATAAATATATCACAACAAATTAGAGCTGAATCTACACTAAGCAACTCACAAGCTACAATAACAATGGTATTTTGAAAACTTGAAATTTATGTTGTCATATGTTTGGACTTTAAACAACAATAAAATACAAATCTTTTCCTCAATACAGATAACTTCTTAGGAACTGGAATAATTACAAATTAAGAGGTTAACTAGAAAAGTAACAGATATTAATAACCAACTTTTTGGTTCAGCTTTAATATATCTCCATTCAGGGATTTGAGTCCTGCATGCAGTGTAAATTACAAAAACAATGAAAAAGGCAATATTTCCCTCTATTCCACTCAGTTTCCACTACTTAAAATCTAATAAGAGCTGGATTATACTCATAAATAATAGTTATATATCTACTAAACAACATTACAACTCAAATCAACAATAGTACTACATAGGACTGTCCATAAAACTGGGTTAATAAGAAATTTATAAAATCTAATACAACATACTAGGTATGGTGTTTTATTTAACCTATTTCATTAAAAATTCAAAATTGAAAAGTAAAACTTAAACATCATAAAGGCATTTTCTTAATCAAAGTGAAGTCAGGACAATATGTGAAGCACGGATAATACTATAACCAGAATTCCTTTTCAATAAACCTGCTTTCAAAACATTTATTAGGAATAATAGGAACAACATATGTACATAAACATACAAGAGTATAAACCTTAATAATTTTGTTTTATTACTGTATTAATATGATTAGAATGAATATAATGTTATTTAACTGCTGTAAAAGGCACATTTCAACTGGCAACAGATGATATTAAGGGATAAAATGCAACTTCAGGATAAATATTCCTCCATTATGATATTCAATACATTTTTCAGAAGGACACTCTTCTTTAACTTCAACACTTTCAGTTATTTTACTCAATATTGGTTCACTGATATTAAAATATTTACATTTAAACACATTTAAACACCAATGATAAGATATTTCAATTATACCCTTTAAAAAATAAGTACTTCATTTGTGGAGAATTTATTAAACAATATAGGCAAATCTGAGATCTATTTCGCTCCTGAAAACAATTTTATCTAAATATGTCCATATCCTAAGTTAAAATGAATTCGTAAATTTTGGAATCTAGAAATTTCCATATGTTAATACATTATGTGAAACATGGAAGAAATATTTAAAAATAAACTTAAAAAAGCATTAACCAAATAGGATAAGAATTAAGGTCGGTTAAATGATCTGCTAATGCAACATGTTAAGCTAACATATTGTCACACTTGTCCTAACCTAAATAAGTGAATGCTAGAACAATTCACACAAAAGAAATATATTGCAAGAAATAGTAAAAGTCTCTGTAGACTATAAGAATATACTTTATTTCATTAAATGAAAGTTTACAGTAAATCACTGCTACAATCTGAGTCTTCATTGAATCATACTATTGTACTGAATTCATGAAGCAAAGTTGTTAAATGATTAAATAAAATAATTTTACCTAGAGCATCACTTAGAATATGTTTTCAACTGACCACATTTAGAATTTTTTATTGCAAACTTTAATGTTTTCATAGATGCGCCCGCAAACTGGAACACAAAATTGGCCTTAAGACATAGCCACTGTGCTCAGTTTCCACAATACTTTAAAATTTCTGGGCAAAAATCTTTCGATTTTATTTGAAAAAGGAATTTGTTTTAACACATGTTACAATTGGTTTTCCCGAATTCAACATGCTTTATCAAATTATATGTATTGATTTTTGAGCTTTCTCGTATGAAAAATAACTGCTAGTATTAAGAGACTCTGAAATAATGGAAGAAAACAATTTATTGCAGTGAGATTTTACAAGTCATACAAAAAAAAGTTATTTCAAAAATTATTTTAAGGATCACAAAATGATTATGTTTCTTTGTAACAAATATTTATAAGCTTTACTAATGTAAAATATAATGACTATAAAATAACCTAAATATTTAAAATAACTTCATGACGTGGCGACGGTGGTATATTATTGGTAAAATTGGATAACAAAGTCCCCGTTAAAAATATGTTTTTATCTGGATTCAAATTTGAACATTTAAATTATTAATATCCCGAGACTAGATCTCCCGTATGGTCAGTCAAATAAATATGGCGACATTCCACTTACGGACTGTTACACAACCGTAAAAAATAAACACCTGTAACTTGAATTCTAAGAGGTAATGACGGATTTTAAGACACTCACCCTATTCCTCAGGAATTCCTCGATAGCACGAAAAGCGGAATCTGTCAATTTCACAAATATTAAAGACTTATTATCGTTTAAATGTTCCTGTGTAGATAAACTGTACTGAACACCTGCTACCAGGGCCGCCATTTCTATCTTAAAGCTTGAATCCAAAAACCAGCTGACTATCATTAATTGCAGACTGACTAAATATCGTTTCCCTTAAAATTGTCAAAACCCATCATATGTATCTATTGCTTTCAATGAATGAAGAAAATATGTTATACAAATACGTCTGTAAAATAAAAAAAAATCTAATAATGTTAGACATTATTAGTACAATAAAAGAATTTTTAGTTCAATTATTAATATTAGCAACAGATTCGAAATCTCGTAATCGCATGTACGTTAATATTTTTAAACATCCAATTAACTTATTACAATACAAACAATGAAGTCGCGTTTTATAATATTAATTATTTCTAAAAAAAAGGAAATGTAAATAATTATTTATTTTAAGTATCATTATCAGAATCATTGTCAGAAATGAGTTTATTCCTTCAAGATTTAGTAGCTTTGGCAAAAACTGATGGAACCTTTTTTTAATATGAATGTCCTATCCATTTAATTAATGATAAACTATTTTAAATTATTATATTTCTCTGTTATTATACTAACTTGTACTAAATATTTCAATAACAAATGGTAATTGCGTAATTTGTATTTAATTATGTCCTTATAGAACCATTATCATCCGCCACTAATATTATCAGGGAAGAGGTATTATGATATTACAGTGTTAAAAATGTTTGCAAATTTTTTTATTCATGAAAAACATGCATATATCCATTAATTTACAAGACTCATTCCATTATGAAAATGTACAATTTTCGACATTCTTATATAGAAAAAATAAAAGCTTGTTTGTATAATAATAATAAAAAGCATTATACTTTATTTCAAGAATATAGAAAGTTTTAACATCAAAAACTGTTATTGTTAATACGCATGTCATAAATGCATTCTTTAAGTTTCATTGTATAGTACCTGGAAGAAATTATGATTGTATACAAACCATACAGTACATGTACATCCCATTTACTTAAGATGAAATCATGTAATTAATACACAATAAATATAAGGTACCATATATGCAAAATATGTGAAGATTAATATTTGTGCTTCAACGTTACAGTGTTTTATAAAGAAACATACAAAGTATCCTATCTAATTCCATAAACAATTCTTTTATAGTATTACACCTTTATATGTTATTATACATTTGTACATTTTTATAAATAGCACTCATTCACTCAAGGATGATATTAACAAAAATTGTCAACTTAGTACATGAACAATTAGGTAATTACATAGATTACATGATTATAACCAGTCATTTTTCCTTCATTATACTTTATAGCCACAACTTATTATTTTGAATAATATAAGGTTTAAGTAAGACAACAAGTGGATAAAATTGAAAACAATCAAAATTACATCATTTTATATTATAAAAGGAAGAGTTTATAAAATCCATGAATATATCTATATTAGTTCATTCTGCTTACAATTCCATACTGTGATTTTAGTTCAGACAATTTAATATATTCTGTAGAATTAAGCAGAATGTTTAACAGGGTACTAAGTTAGAAGCCTGAAATAAATGATATTACTTGCGAAGAATATATAGAAATATAATTAGTTTGCGTTAATTTGAATATTTTGAACATCATGTATTCAAAATGTTAGTCAATAAAAATTAGGAAGTTGGAAAAAACTGTGAAAAAATCACACTCATTGGAAGGTGGATCTTACCTTACAGTTTACAACACATATTGTCAAAATATGGTTCATAAATTTGTGTTTTTAAAATACAGTTGAAGAATGGATAGTATAACTAATTAATATATTTATTTATATATACTATATAACAATGAACACATGTTGTATAGGATTATCCAACAATATATGCTTATCACAATAATCAGTAGATTGCAATACTAAGCAAAAATATGTACTAACAAAATTGCTTATCAACATTCAATAGAAACATATATTTCATTTATTGATATGCAAAATAATCCATTCAATAGGATCTTACCTTTCTCGATAGAAAAAGGTACATACAATTTTGAAGAAAAATGGTTGCATAATGGAATAAAGAATTGAAATTGGGATTGGTTAAAATCATTCTTCCTATTATTCAGATAAATGAAATTACAGAAAAATTTAATGTGTCCTGTACTCTGAAATTGTAGAAGCACCAACTATCCTTTTTATTTAAGGAAGAAATAATTTTTACTTTTTCATTACATAGATAAATATATTGCTCAAGCATATTTCTGATTATGTTTAAACAAAATATATTTAGAAATGTTGGTATACATTTAGAATAAATCCCCAACTTTCAATTATGATACCTTTTATACAGTAACATAAGTATTATGTAATTGACAATTCTGTTTTCAGATAATATAATTTCATTAAATACAATAAAACAAAGTTTACTAAATTCTACCTAAGATAAATGATGGCCAAGTTAAATTTCTTTAAATTAACACAAATCCAGTTCAAATGATTAATATAAACTTTTATATTTGATTATGGTTTCATAAGTAATCACTAATTTTGGTAACAATTTAATATATAATGAAGTTACAAGTTGTTGGATTGCTTAAAATGATAAGAATATGTGTACTAATTTAAGGCATTATAAATATAAACATAATAAAAGCGAAAATCAGTTTTAATTTTGCTTTTATGAACTTTCTTAAAGAATTGGTTACTGTCAACAACAACATTTAAAATGAAATGTTAAATAATTTGCTTTTTTGAAGGTTTTTTCCAATATGTAATTTGTAAGGTAATACCATTTCTGGTTGATACTTCTAATTTTTAAAATACATTTTATAGCAATGAATGTGCATAACTACAAAAAGGTTTCAAATGGACTAGAATTTATTACTAATTATTGCATGCTTTCATAATTAGGTTAAATGTTTAGTTATTTCTTCTAAATAATAATCATTATTAAAATAATTTAATAAACTTATCAATATTTATTAGGCTAGTTTTTTCACAAAACTCATCAACTATTTATCTATATTTCATGCTAGGAAATAATTCCTGAATTCTACAATAGTCTTAGATTAACATTCCTTTAAAATTGTTCACTTACATTGCCTTGGTGGAAGGACTAAACTAGCTCAATTTAAAAAGTTTTCATTAAGGAATGATCAAACTACTATATTGTCAATAGTTTCTATCACTTGTTGATTATTATTATTATTATTAATCTTATTTTTTTGTGCAGGAATTATTTTATCTGTTATGGACAGAGTATAATTATACAAAACTTAATGACCTATATTACTGTCCCTTCTTATTCTATAAAAAGAAAACATATTTCTTATGTGTTTTGTATTTCCAGTATTTTCTTTCACCAAGACAAAATAGGCGAATAAAAGAGACAATTGGGAAACAGTTGTTTATTAAACGACATTTCAATTTAGATAACATAAAATAAAATAAGTAGAAATAGTAATCATGTTTGGCATCTTGATTTTTATAATTATTTTATCAAAATAGAAGTCCATTAGCTTATTAAAATTTAAAAAAGGCATTGTTAACATTATTAACTAAAATATCTCATACTTTTCAAACATAGAAAAAGCTCTCAAATTTTCCACAATTGTTATAATGTAATTTTTTGACTTGCTTTAATGGCAACAGTACATGTTATCTTATTTCCAATAGAATTTTAGGGATCCTGGCAAAAGCAAATTATTTATTGTTCATAGTCATCAATAGTATTATATTATTAATTTATTAGGCATTTTTCAATAGGTGTATTAAATTCTTATATCTATTTAGTTGAGGTATAGAGCATGTATATTATATTAGTTATAGATATAATATATTACACTTAAGTACTACATACAATGTATAAAAAGCAAAGTTTATTATTCTTTAAAAAAATTGTTTCAATTTACAATCAGACTCTAAAGCTTCTAGAGCTTGGTACCAAAAATGGTACAGTATGAAGATAGTTTCTATTTTTTTTATAAACATTTGAACATTAAAAAATAAATTATCTTTTGACTACATTGTTTCCGAAATATGAGAAGTATTTAGCCATTAATTAATAATGAACATTAATCAAATAGTTAGTATGAGATATTATTTTCAACATATCCTGTTATTATCTTCATTCTTGTTGTATGAAATATGGCAATTTAGTATTATTGTTTTAATGTATAATGATTTGTTAATACCATATATATTCTAATTATATATTATCTTGTTGTGCTGACAGTACCTTTTCAATGGGGAAAAAATGACTTTGTTACGAATTTGAAGGGTCTCAGAAATTACATTGGAAGAAATATAATCACAGAACACAATTAAAATCTGATAAATAACTAAAAGAAGAGATTTGATTCTCTTATATGTCATTAATAAAAAAAGAATTCAAACTTCCTTGTGTGAATCAAACAGAACCATTATATGTTTCAGGTATCATAATATGTTTTGTAGAAAGCTAGCATTTTGAGTCATGAATGGTGCTTGTTAAGAATATATTGGAAAGAATATGTTTTTTAATTATAAGTATGAATTTCAATAATACTCTACATAAGCATATGAAATTGCACTTTGTACTCAATCAGTATATAGTGCCAATATTTAACACATCATATCCAGCACAACCACAACCTTTAACATCATGGATGGGTACATAAAGAGATAACATTGAAGATGACTTCAAGCAGATTTAAAATTGGAACATATTATTATGACTATAAATAAAAATAAATCAGTGTTGAAAACAGTATTACAATAGGCTCAGTAGGCATGCTTCATTATAAATTTTTTTCAAAAAAATATAAAATTGATACATATACATACAATACTCATATACATTTGCACATATACATTATATTATATACAATTGCAATGAAGCACATTCGCCAACTATAATTACATTGGCATAGTGCTACCAATGAATCTGTAGTAATTCTATCTTCAACACAGACAGTTTTTTTGTTTTTTTATTTTTTTCTATAGTTAGAATTAAAGATGAAAGATTTAATGTTTCCTCATGTACATCTCACATTCAGCTATAAACTACACAGCACTTTCAACTTTTAAAACATTTCCTCAACATACAAATGGTCATAATTTCATTATGATAATGCAAATATTATTTACAAGATATGATGTGAGTGGGTAACAATAATCACAATAATTTACACATTATCAAAGATAATTTTAATGATAAATCAATATTTGAGACCAAGTAGGACCCAAAACTTGATATAACACTAATATGTAATTGTATATTCTTTACACTAGGTACTTCTCAATCAGAATTGTAAGCTACCTTTTGGTATATGTGCGTAATATGATTTGACCAAAACACATTTCATCATTTTTTCATATACATTTTGAAATGAAACCATTAGCAATCTGGATTACAAGTAGTTTTTATTAAATTGTTTAAAGCTACAAATAGAAGGAAATTAGTTAAATTGAAAATTTTGGATCAAAAATAATACCTAGCGATAATACTAGCAATTATACTGGATAACTGTGCGTACATAAAAGTGAGCCTCAGCCAGCCTATAAAGATAAAGTAATAGAAAAAAAGTTCTCATTTGTATGTCTTATAGACATCAAAGTAGACCAAAAAATACACGGTTTGTACACCCAAACACTAAATTGGCACAATATTTTCCAATTACTTGAGCATTTTCACCTGAGGTTGAACAAGAGAATAGTAACGAAAGTATTGGAGAGACAATTTAGTCTTATAAATTTAAAATGTAAGAATAATGACTTATGTAATCTCTAAATACTGCTCATTTGTGTTATATAATTCATAAATGCTAATATATTCAATGAAAAAATTAAAGAAATATAATTATAAAAATAATATTCAAAATTTATTTTATAAGTGGTATTTAGCCGAAGGGATTATACCAATTTCCAAAATTATATTCCAAATGAATTAAAATCATGATGAAATGTGTTTTTGGACAAAAGGATACCTCACGATACTGGTAATGGATTCTCCTGACGGATATCAGATTTAAGTTTGACAAATTCCTTTGCAACCTCATCATTTGATCTTTGTGATAAGATTCTTAGTATTGTCCAGCCAGTCTCATCCATTTGAATTCGTTTTCCAAGTGATAACCAACATGCACAGGAACCCTGTATAGAATAATTTAATTATTAATGATTACAATATAAAAAATGCTTTGAATGTATAAATCATTTTTCTTACAACCTGTTATGGTTTTAATCTAAATGAAAGTAGGTAACTTGAAAAAACAATTCATTTGATTGAATTTATACATTTTATAAGTGTGGCAGTTTAAAAAATACCTGATCAACAATATCTTTGAGCTGCAAAACTGCCACACCGACAAGACGATCATCACGTGCAAAACAGTAGTCTTTCACGCATATGTGTAACTCAAAATATTCTAGCTGTTCTTCATTTCCAATTATGCTGTAAAAAATAAAAGCTTATTTAATTGCTCTATATATACATATATGCTTCTTAATTTATGGGAGCAATAGAATTAACTTATGTACTTCAACCTAAGATTGTAAATAGTATATTGTAACATTTGTAAATATATATATATATATATATATACATATATAACTGCACTGAATTTCTTAACTGTAGTTCAGTTGAATTATATATTATTCTGATATGGGACAATATAACTGATGTCAAATAATTAAAAACTCACAAATGGAATGTTTCATTGAATTTTGGAGACCAATTATTTGATTTAGACTTTGTGGCCTGTTTTCTCTTTTTATCTGCTAAGTGAGGACCAATAAGATTAACCTCAACAAAGGGCCGAAACATTCCTGTTGCGGTGGGCCATTTCAAATCATTGGCAGCGACAACTGAAACAAATAAACTTTACATTAATTAAGAGCAATCTTTGAAAAACTTTAAAGGACATCAGTACCTTGATAGTTCCTAAGACATATGGCAGTGTCCTACAGATTGCAGACTACATTAGATTATAAGTGGACAAATGTTGTGATCTCACTACATGCCGACTGTGATGTGGGATGAAAGCACACATAAGTTACTTAACTTCACCATCAGAGATAACAATAAAAAAAAATTTTTGCAATGAATTAATTTTAACATCCCTGCTACAGAAAATGTTAATTTACTTAGCAATTAATTTTACAACTGCAGACCCTCTAATAGTTTTTAATTGCAAATATTCCTAATCCAACTTAAGAAAATCTATTCACAGTATAAATAAATGAGATTAACTTTTGGAATATTATAATCAATAAAATAATGTTAAGTTCAATAGAATGTACCTTTGACAGTAACTTTATGTTCTCCAGTTCCTGGATGGGTGAACAAATCAACTTGTATAGATACTTCTCCAACACTTCCTTCATCCAAGTTGAGGATATCTATAAAATCATTAAGTTATTTAAATAAAAATACTTATTAATATATTAAGCAATGTATTGGTTTTATTTGAATCACTGAGTTACATAAAACTAATACATTGTTACTTAAGTTGTTTAGAATAGTTTCCAGAAAAACTAATTTACTGAATTCTATAATACTAACACTTATTATTAATATAAAAGCACACATGATCATAGCAAGCGCAAAGTATTGTTTTCCCAATGTAGCTTTCATGGTCTGATTGATAATAATATTGTTAAAACATATGAATAAGTTGTTAAAAACCATGCAAATATCTTTTCGTATATTTTTTTGAAGCAAAAAAGTTTCATTCAAATAAACAAATAAAGCAATGCAATTTATTACAAAATATAACTTGGCGTAAACAGCATTATAAGCTTATAAAATTAATTTAAAAAAATATGTCTACAATTTCCACAAAATATTCATATATTAAATACTTCACTCCATTTGTCTATTATCTTATATACTGTTTCCTCATACTCCCATCTTCAGTAAAGATGAACATCATGGTATAGTCAAGTGCTCTTGCTTATTGGTGAATTCATAATGTATAATTTTGTTATTTTCATTATGATATTATGTACATATATTTGCAGATAGTGGCTGGGGCCTGCTGGTGTGTAATTTATGTTTATATGGTTGAATGACAAAAATGGAAACAAGACAGCCTCGTTTACTCTCAATATATTAGTAGAAGAGAGAAGGGGAAGTACCAATTGGCAATAGTTTTCTAAATAAAAACCTGAGTAGCATATTGAAAATTAATATAGTGAAATTTTAATACATTAGTCTGATTTAATACATGCAAGCTGGAATACTCGAAGCAATAAGTTAATTGTCTTATTAAAATTATTTTAAGAAGCCAAAAACATATAATTTTTCTAAGAAAATGGCAAACTGGATGGCCGCTAAATTACTAAAATTCCTGCATAGCATAATTTAAATATAAAATTGTATATTAGGGAAATAAAATGAAATATAAATGCCAAATGCTACTTTCAAGATACTGCTATGAATTATATTTAGGCATTTTATTAAGGCATTGAAAAAATCCTGATAATGTTATAATAATATTTAAATAATATTAACAGGGTTATAAAGAGAAGGTATGATTTAAATATACCTTATATAATGAATATTAAATATTCTAAAACTAAGTACCTGAAATGTTTTATTTTTATTAATTAATAGATATTAATCAACAAAATATTAAATTTAAATGGGGTGTATAAAATTAAATAATGAATTTGTTTATGATAATGTAAATTATTTATTAAAACATAATATATGGTTGGTGTAATTTGTTTAATGTTGTGTAATACGTTCACACATCTCTAAATACTAAATTTTATAGTATTATTATCACTTCCTTAAGTAAATCCTTAGTAAAATCTAGGAACCATGCAGCTAATATTCTGTAAGCTGGTGACTCTCTAATTTACTACTTGTGAGTAAATTGTTTACTGTAATTCGTGGCTTTGTTCTTTGTTTTGCTACCTTGAGATGATTCCCGTCTCTTCTTTGCTTTTAAAGGCTCCTCAAGTCCTTCCATTGTGTCATCCTCTCTCTCACTTGACACAGAATGCTGTCTCAATGTCTTTTTGTTGTTTAGTGGGACTTTAGCGCGAAATGATCAAGCATAGAGAAGGCACACAGCAACGAGACAGAGAAAGCAAGGTTGGACAGAAAGAATAACATTAACACAACACTTAGATATTTACACATGAAGCAAACATTACACGAAAATGTTTAGTGTTAACTATTGAGTCTGAACTGTAATGAAACACAGAAAAGGAAAAAATGTACCTAACAACCCACTGCTATTTATTTCAACATTTCAAAATAAGTATGCAAAATAATACATGAACAAATATAGAATTTAATTAAGCAGTCATTCAATTTACCTGAAATTAACCTGATGTTAGGATATTAACTTTTGCTAATACAGTATGATTCTAAAGTTATGGGTTTTAAGCAGTGATCATATGAGACAGAGGATTTGATCTTTCATAATTATGGGTGAAGGTAAAAACAAATCACAACATTGATTAAACTAATCTATAATATAAAACAGCACAACAACAATTATTCTGTTAGAACGAACATCAATGTTAACGTAAATATTGTAAACAAGCACATCTAATTACTCCAAAGCACATATATAAAAATTAAAAAATCCTACGACATCAAAATATCATAAAACATTACAAAAATAAAATTAATAATAAATAAAACCTGTACAGATTTACTGCCAAAAATGTCAGAATGTTGAACATGTATTTATCTTCAAGAAACATCAATTTTAATATTAAAGGAATTATTCAGATTAAGAGGATCTAAATTAAATAATTCAAGAAAAGAAGCTCTAATTATTATTTTCAAGCTGATTGTTAACAAAGTATTATATTAATTTCATATATTCAAATGAAAAGTAGAAAAATATCAGTTCCCTATAATCAATAAAATTATTGGGAATGACACAGGGAACCATTTTGATTCCCTATAATATATAGTATATTAGGAATAATCAATGTATAAACTAACAAACAATTAAATTTACTTATTTAAGATTAATCTTAAAATCAATCATTGAAACTAAAATTAAATTTTCTATAGCCATAAGACATATACTGAAGCACTTAAGAATATTTTCCTTCACATACATTTAATGGGAGTTCAAAAATTAAAGAACTAACATAACTAAAAATATTGAAAAGTTAAGAAAATCAGTTAACTCACCTTCATTTGTCTGCGTAGTGACAAATGTTTTAATAAGGGTGTCAGTTGTTTGAGTGTAGAGAGAAAGAGCATATCGCAATGACTGAAGCTCAGGGCTCTTTTCCAAAAATGTTTTCTTCAGCCCATTACCGCCAGCATGGAAATATTGTTTTATTGTGTCTAAAGCAACATCCAGCACAGCACACTGCTTTGGTGATAAATTTTTCTCAACCTCCTTTAAAACAGAAAGAAGTTACATAAAATAATGGTAGCAAGCCAATTTTTAACATTAATATGCATAAATACAATGTTGTGTTTGATTACTGAGACTGAGTTTTAGTTGGGTCCCATTCACTTCAAATTAAAAAATGTCTTACTTTCAGAAATATAATTCTGAATCCACAAAAATAACCCATACATTGAACAAATTGAGATCAAATGTTACCTAACAGGTAAAGATCCTGTATGATCTTAACAGCACTAAAATATTCAAACATGTGTAAAACTAATTAAATATCTTAAAAAAAGATAAAACAAGAAAATTTCTGTTGTCAGTCAAATTTATTTGAATCATATTTCATAATTAAGAAAATTTCAGATCTATTCTTCAATAAAACTAGGTATTTAATCTTTCTGAGGGAAAATCCTGTGGTATAAACCACTGAACCAATTTTCAATAATTAGATATTCATGAGATATGTGGCTCCCTCACAAATATGGCACAAATGGTCACTGATTGTTTCATTAGTGCAAAATCATACACCAGCTAAACAAAAAAAACAACTTTTAAAATGTCCATTTCAAGCCTCTGCAATGCGTGTTTCAACATATCTGGTCTGTAACGATGGTTTAGTAGTAGCCTTACTTCAGAAGCTTGAAATATTGTGAAGAATGCACCTATTATATTCCAAAGCAAAAAAATGAGTAAACTATATTGTTGCAGATATGAGTTTTACCTTTGATAGGGGGGTCTGTAAAATTGTTGTTCATCAGAACAATATTGAAAAGTAATGTTACTCACAATAACCCCGCTGAAAGCATTTTTCACATCTTGCTTCCCTGCCATATGATTTTTAATTAGACGTGACATGTCCTCAATTTTAGCATTTGCAGCTAAGTTCTTTGCATTGTCAGTTAGATTTTTGAGAATCATCTGCAAAGAGAAAATGCAATAAATAGTGTTTATGAAAGAAAGAAATGGTACTGAAATGAATAATTAAATGTTTCAGCAATAAATGTGTTATGAAAACAGAATTAATATTACCACTAAACTAAGAAACTATTGATATGTTTTAATTATTTTTTTATTACAAATATGTACAGTTTATTAACAAATATTAAATTATTAAATCATGAATTTTAAATTTAAAAAATACTTACACTCTTATCAGTCATTGGAGGAAGTACAACTGTCTTTTCCAGAATTCTCATAACAATCTTCCATAATTCTTTCAGTAATCTCTTCAGCACAGTTTTCTCACAGGATTGTGCATACAGAGATAATGATCCTAGTAGTTTAAATTTATTAGATATACAAAATATGAATATAAACTTAAAAATAAAAGTGGTACATATCCACTGAAAAGTAGGAAAGAATGGAAAAAAGTAATAACATATTTAGAATTTCTTACCATCTAGGAGGTCCATTAAAGGTCTTAGTACTTCATCAGCTTCTGCAGCAACTGCATTTCGTTGTGATGGTTGATTCAGTGTAACTTGACCACCACCTTTGATTGCCAAAAGAAGGTCACCTAGTTCTCGTACACTTACTGTTATTCTATTTTCCAAACTAGAATCAAAATTACACTTATGTTATCAATGCGATTTTGTGTAATTGTTATGTTGAACAATTTACTTGTATGCTATACAGTCCATCACTTAAATTGAAAGTTAAAATAACTGAAAGAAAAATTAAAATGTACTTTGTTAAAAAAAATGTGTAATTTACCTTGTTGCAAACAACATAGCAAGTTCATCAAGTGCACTATTCAGATTTTGTTGTAGTTCCTTTAAGATATTGGCTGCATCTTCTTCTAATTTTTCACCTCCCATTGATTCAAACATTTTTTCAAGCTGTACTCTAAGTTGTTGTATGTTATTCATCAAAATGCAGGCCTACATATACATATAAATAATGCTTCAAGGGAAATATTGAAAGGTTTATGAGAACAGTGTAGGTGTAAAATAATACTAAATGAAGTAAAATTATATATGAAACTAATAAGGCAGAATATATTAACGATTTAGTTTGAATAACATGGTGCTTACAATCCTTTCTTCCTTCAGATGGCTGGGGAATTCTTTCTTAACTATGTCAGCATAAGCTATAAGAACTTTGACTATGGTTTTGGCAAATCTCTTCATATATCTCTTCCATATTTCAGGATCTGGACACTCCAATTTTGAAACTACTTCAAAGCATTGTGTGAGTTGAGTGAATATGTCAACAACAGAATTTGAGAAAAGTGCATGCTCAGAACTTTTTTGGAACTGGAAAAAAAGTTGAATGAAGTGTTAATATATTAGTTTTCCCAATTATTTCTATGACCAGTAGATTGAAATAATTGATAGAAGTAGTTGATTTTTAGTTCATTTACTAAAATTTAACTTGTAAAATGGTTAATGTGGTTTTTAAATGTCATTGATTTATATGTTAGTATCAATGTTTAATGATAACACATACCCCATCTTTCTTGTCTCTGTTGAAAGCACCATGAAGATATTCAAGTGAAACATCATCATTCTCATTAAGCCACTGCATTACAAAAGGTTCAAACCAAGCTGGGTACTCAGGCACAGAACCTTTGTATGGTGGAACATCCTTTATATAATTTGTATGAAGCCATTTGACTTTAAAGTGAAGGTTCATGTATGCTGATGATTTACAGTATCTATGTTGTTCGTGTTCCTCCAATGCATACTTCATATCAACAGCAAACTGACTCCACATTGTAGCAGCAGATAACTGAAATTTTTTTAATGTCCAGTCAAGTAAATAAATAACATTTCACTTACTGTATTTAGAGTTATCTAATTACAAACCACTTAAATGATTGGTAATTTCATAACATAACAAATACTTATAAAGAGTATTGAATTAAACACTGTTCAAATATTAATTAAAATGTAATAATTATATATCAGATTACCTGTCCTATATTTAGTTCCTGAGGGAATTGGTTTAGAACTGGGGCATAACTGTTTCTGTCTTCTTCTATCACAGAAACTATCAGTGCTATTAATTTGTGCCAGAAATCAAGACTATCTAACCTAGGGCCATTGTCTTCAGGATCTCTCTTTGCTTCATTTGGATCAACCTTAAAATAAGTTGCAATTAATAATGTCAATATTGAAGTAAAAATTATGTAACAGAAGCTGTATTCATTATAACATTTCTCAAAATTTATTTTGCAATTCATATAACAACTTTAAAGTTGCTATATGAACTTATTTAGGAACTGGGAATGAAGAAGATATGTTTCAATAGGAAATTTGTAAGCTGTATCTTACATAAATTACACATAAATCTTGGGGTAAACCTTAAACTTCAACTATTATTGTTTGTTCACATTTTGTTACAGTTGAAACTAGGTATTATAAGTGCAAATTCATCAACAGGAAAATTGAATTTAAAAAAAATGATATTTGGGACCCATAATCTTACTTGATTAGGAATGTTTGGAAATAAATAGAAGGGAACATGTTAATACCGCTATGGTTAATAAAATATTAGACATTACTTACCTGGAATTCTCTGCTGTACAGCTCATAACAGTTTTCAAAAAGGAACTGATATGTTGATCTTAGACATGCTTTAACACAATCCTTTACAACAGTACTAGCCCTTGGAGGACTCGATAATTCTTGTACCTAAAACGAATTATGAATTATTTTCTAGAAATAAAGATGAGAATTTTATATTTTTAATGCCAATAGATGGTATAAGTGCATCGATTGGTTATAGCTTAAATTGTCATTCTGGTCACTGATTACTGCCAATTAAAACCAAAAGTAAGGATTGATTTGTGCCCTCTGTTGGTAAATATTAAATTGAATCCCTCTCCTTGTCTGGAGTATGCGTGTGGTCTTGAGGAATATCAACAGTTACATTGTTTTCCTCGAATAGTGAGGTTAGCACTTTCCCCACCTTGTTTCTTCTGATAAAACATAAAAATTAAAATATTCCCTGCCACCAAGAGCTCACATCCGACGATTTGCAGATCCCTGGTCTAATCAGATTTGACTTTTGTATGGCCCATATAAAATTATGTATCGAGACCATTTTGCATAATAACAAAAACAAAGATGTAATAAATATGAGAAATATAAGCATGGATAATACAAAAATAATAAATAATTGGAAAATATATTTTGACTGGAAATGAAATTAAGAACTAACCTTCATTCTGAAAAATGTTATACTGGTCAGAAGATCAACTGTTGATTTCAGATCCATCAGTTTCTCTTGACTTGATGCAGGGAAATTATTCCTATACATTGACAAATCTATTCTCAAAGAATTATGTAGCTGGTCCAACAATTTGACAAATTTTTCTTTCTGTGAATCAATTTGTTTATAATCAGTATTTGTAAAATCACAATTGATTATATAACTTATATTCTAAGAGTCTTAATGATTAACCTTTTTTCGCTGTTTATTTTAAGGTACAATAATGGTTTCCCCATTATGCGCCTAATGAATCAATTTTAATTTACTGTATTTTAACGGAATAAAATAATTATCAAATTATGAACTTCTGAGACGTAGGAAAGATGTATTCAGGAAATTTCATTGATTCTTTAAATATCCAAGATCAAATACAATAAACATAAAAGTAAATTATTACTACTAACCCCAAAGTTCGAAGCAGCGAACCTATCACTAGCTGATACTGCAGAGGAAGCTGTTGTATGTGCGTAGTAAGCATTGATATTGGCTAGCAATGTACTCATCACAGCTGGGACTCCAGGACAAAGATACTTCGTGGATAAACAGTGGAAGTGCCTAATTTATTAAAGTCTTTATTACCATACATGTCACAATACCTTCTTATTTAATAAGAATACACAACGAAGAAAAAAATTAAAGATCATATTAACATTTCCATAGAAGATATAAGAGAAAAATTATTGCAAGGAATATGTCCTCGAGAAACTAAATGATTAAACGTAAGATTGTTTTTAGAAAATTGGCGTCAGATTTATGTTCCAAACAATTACTTTTGGACAGTATTAATTTGTTTTTCCCTCCATTTAATGACAAAAATTGAAACATATTACTATAAATAAGCACAACTGAACTTAAACTATTAGTTACAGTATGGCGCAAAAAAGGACAAGAATACGTCAGTTGTTGGGTCGATTATCTCTGCATGTTTACATGAGACACCGAGAGCTTAATTACACTTATTCAGCACAGTCTATTTGTATCATACTGGATATATAATGTTAATGTTTTATCGAGGTAACCAAGAGGCCATACAGCAATATTATCAAAACAGTGTTAAACATTTTACAATTGGAAGTTCATATTTGTTTCATTTTTTCTGGATACCTGCAGTTAATAAAAGCTTGCTACATCTGGCATTGTACAAGTTACAGGTTGAAGGGATTTCTTGATGGCTGTTTTTCCCATAATTCGAGAATAGGTGCATAGGTATAAACATTTTGTTATATGGTTTCTAATAAATGAATGTAATTTGTTGAAAGTAAATATTTGACAGTTCGAATATCACCAGTCACATCAGATAAACTTACGTCATTGCTTGATAAATGCTTTCAATGCCATATCTCATAGCAAATTCTTCAACAATTTCTTGCCCTGGTGGCTCAAAGTACGTTTTCCATGCATCGTCACCCTTTACAGAAGGAAGCACCACTTGTCCACCATTTTCTTCACATAATGAATGAAAGAGATTTTCATGAAGGCACGTATACTGGACATGGTAAGGCGCTACCTAAAAATGTCACAATTTACGCGTTGTGAGTTATATGATATTAAATGTTTTTAAATCGTTCGTTAATTATTATTTGCTTAATCATTACTTTTATTCGTGAATAATCTGAGTTCGATCCTCAGGGTTCGATGGAATCAGAGTTCCAAAACGGAAGGAAATAACACACGAGAGGGCACCAGGGGAAAAAGGCAAAAACCCTTCTCTCTGGAGCTCGCTTAGGTGGCTTGCAAACACAGGAAAAATTCCGGACTAGCAGGGGGCCAATCCCTACTAACCGAGATTCTTCCCACAGTATTACGCTGCTATTTAATTATATTATACTACTTATACCTTAGTGGTAATTCAAGTTCTGGCATTATACTCAACTTACCTTTTCTTCACCTTTTATCTCAACACTGATATGTAACCGAATAGCACCAGACACAGCAGATTTATCAGTTCTTTTTTCTAAGTTGTACCAAACTTCCATCTCTCCTGACAGTGTCCTTACCTATAAAAAGAATGAAATTTAAATGTAAATAAGGACGTTGCATCATTATATGCGATTGTTTGATTTGTAAAAACAAAGATACAAGAAGATACCTTTTACAACAGTAGACATACCTCAATAATTGTTTGACCCAAGAAATCATCAGACTCTCGGGTTAATTTTTGTCTTAATTTTGATTTCAAGTCATTATCTTCATCCCAAACTCTAACTTTAATTCTGTCTGACGAATTGTGGCATTCACTGAAAATGCAAAATGGTACATCTTTAAAGGTGTTTAAGAAAATACAGACAATAAATTATTGTTATTAATAACAATAATAACAACATTAACATTTGAATATTTCTATACTTACAAATAAAATTTTTCATTCCAGACTGGATTAAGTTCTTGTGGCATTGTTCGTGTTCTTTTCTTCACTTTTCCAACTTGTACAGTAACATAAGGATCAGATGTACCGCTCTTGTCTTTGGCAATCAATCCTTGAGCACAAATCACTGCAGAAGTCATGTAATAAAGATTTATGTTAGCATGTATATATGTATAAATATATATAATATTTCAAAATGAAGTCTATATTTGGATATAATTACTAAGATCGAATTTAATACTGATACCAGAATTACTGCTTTTAAAAGAATGCTAACAAATAATTTTAAACTTTTAATCATCTGTACAAATTTTAACTTAACTCAATTTCCAAAAATGGTAATTTAGGTTAATTCACTTTGAACATCTATAATTACTCAAAATAATTTGATGATTTCACGTTTTAAGGTGAAGATGAGTGTTTTTAAAATGCCAAAAATACAGAATAAATTATTAAGCAGCTTAATATTTGACTATATAAATAAAATATTACAGTTTTAATTATTTAATTTTTATTTTATAAATAATGTTTACAGTAAAATAAGAGCATGCAGGTTATTGTGAAATTGTGCAATGTATGCAAAAAAGTAGTGAAACATGCCTAGTCACACAAAAAACACAATGTAACTAATTTATGGTACAGTTATGTGAACGATTCCAACATGTATGCAAAGCTTGATTGGAAGCACGCTTATAATTGTTAATTATACAATCATTACATGCAATATATTTCAGCATTTTCATATTCAAATACTGCACAGGTACAGAAGATTACCTATATAATTAATTTATACTCAAGCATTGTTTTCATATTATAACATTAATGAATTGACTGATTACTGAGATCCATCAAGAAATAAAAATATCTGACTTCCGGTTTTGAGTGTAACATAGGCACCGAGCGGAGCCTATCCCAATCCTGCCTCGACGTTTAGGTACATACGGTCGTCCCTTCTTCAGGGATTATAATGACGTTCAACCAGCTGAGGGTCCCCTTTATATGATTGCACCGTGTGCCCTGATTGGCTTTTGGACCGAACAGTCATAAAATAATCGTCCCATACGTCAGCTTGGACAACCGTCCAATCACCGGCAACCAACTGTTGCTAGGTCTCAACATCTCAGTGACCTTCCGGATGATTTTTTCGCGTAACCTTTGTGTCCTGCATCCGGGTTTTCTCAAACTGTATTCCTGGGTCTTAAAGTCTTCAAGGAACCGCTGCTGATTTTTCAGTTTGCAGAAGTTTTTGCTGTCTCCTGTGCCCCGTAACGAAGGGCAGCGAGTTACTCCTGCCTGTCTGTCTTCGAGTGGTTAGTGGTACCTCCCTCTCGGGGCTCGGGTCGATGTAAGTGGCAAAACAGGAAGTCAGATAACAGAGTTTGCGTTTATTTATAATCAAGAAATAACTTTAAAAATATAAAATGTTGTTAGCCATAATTAGACTTCACTATTTAACACGTTCTATTACTATTAGACTGCTGTCAGATCTAAACCCTAATTGAACTTCATTATTTTAAATTAGGATGAGAAACAGAAATGATAAAAATATTGAAGCAAATTAAATGTCTACGATTTAATATCTCTACTATTTAATAATCTCTGGGTATCAAAATGATAACCAATTCGATTAAATGTAATATTTAGTATATGATACAGTTGTGTAATCACATAAATGAGTATTCATCATTTTCACATTTAATTCGAAGAATTTTACATATATTATATATTAGCAACGAAAAAATCAAATTACTAATTAAATTAAATGAAACTGATTAGCCATTATGGGATAGTACATGCATTGCATGCGAAGCATAAAGCAGTGGTCATGCAGTAGTTAAGTCGATAAAAGTAAATGTTCAATACACGATAGCATAATTTTACAAGATCATGATCAAAATGTAAAATAAATAAACAAATACATGAACTACATGCATAACAATGTTAAAATAATATGGAAATTTGAAAGAACTAAGTTTTCCTTCTAATCTGGAAGTTGAGTCAATTTGGTACAATATCATTCAATTTATGTTGATTCAATGCTAAGTCTTGCAAGTATTTAACAAGATATCGTGTTAAATAAATTCTAGTGATTTAAAATATTTATGTTATTAAATAAAACTCTCAAACATTTTAAAATTAAATGTTATCTATTTATTAATTTCCAAAGAGAAACAATTCAGTAATTACTAAGTCTACCTCTTCAAGCTCTAATATAGTAAACCAGAAATGGTAAACTACTTCAAAAAAACTTCATCTAATTGATATCTACTGAATAAATTGTTTATCAAATTATCTGATTTTATTATTTCATATGTTAATAATGTATGCACTAATTATCTGTTATTGCTGTGAAATTGTACAATGTCTTTGATACATTCTAGCTCCCACAAAGTGTACGTAGTTGATATTCAACAACATACAATTAAAAACGAAATAATTGATAATATAAAGTTAATTAAAAGTAGATAATAAAGTTGGTTTCATTACTATTACTGAACAAAAAAGGTTGGTATGTAATAAAGGAATTTAATGAATACACTTAAACAAAATTGAAAATGAATCAAGTTTCCCATATATTTTAAAAGTTAATTGCAGTAATCATGTGTATTAAAAGCAAAGTTGGAAGTAATTGCTGTAGCTAAGCACTTATAGTTCCCATTAACGTTATTTCCATTAGCACAGTGCAATATAATATAAGAATTTCAGAATATTTTGGTGATTTAGTTAATATTAATTGAAGGCTTTAGTATAATTAAATGTCACCCAATTGTACAATAGTACAGCAATGTGCATAATGAATTGTGTTGATCTAGGAACAGGCAAGGGCCTGACCTGTAATAGCAATCTTGCAAGACCACTTAGAGGTGCCTTCGAGCACGATATCCTCAGCTTGGTCTAGCGAGTCTATGTGAGTGTCCGGGTCCATCGTGAACGTAGTTCTGTCGCAAACAAACAACAAACACACCAAGAACAAACTACCATCAACATCACAACATCTGGGACTCTTGGGAGTTCGTGCCTCACTTGAACTTATCGCTCATTTCATTGGCCATGACTTAAAAGCAACTTCCAAACATACATTTCAGCTTTATTTACACGGTGGGTAAATTCAATAGAGGCACTGTCAGCTGTATTTAGTGTATTCATTCCACAGTCGATGCATAAGAAAATAAAAAAATATTACTTAGCCATTCATGGTATGAAAGTAACTTTAAATCATCTTCTCATGACCATACTAGTTACAACTGACATCATGAATAAAATTAGACAGGAAATGCATACAAGAGCATGTCCACATATATGCATGGTCACATAGATGTCTGCACTCTACTCACACTGTTTCGGACATAACATTTAATATTGCACCGGTGTACTTTATCATGTTTATTGGATATGTAGGATACACGGATCTCCAACAGTGAAGTAGGCGATGCAAACATATGTTTTTAGGATAGGTCAGGAACAGCCAAGACGTCAAAGTAAAGAATTCTGAGTGGTGGCTGGCGTCGCAACAAACCTGTAATTGCAATTTTAGCTGACCACTTGCTAGTGCCGGCTAATACAGACTGCTTCACGGCTTTCATGTGTCCTATGTGGCTCTTCTCTTCGGGGCCAAACACCTTCCTGTCAAACACAACAACTACCAACTCCACCACTGACTTAATTAAACTTGCAACTCAAACTATGCGAGAATTCAACATCAAATTTGAATTTGGCTGTTTCACTTTATTTAAGGATTATGAATACGGATCTGTCCTGCCTGCAATGCGTTCTCATAGACCTCTTTTTCTGTTATATTTTAATTCCTAATGGCCATTAGAAAAAGCTTAATGTCATACTTGTATTAAATTCATGTCTACTGATGTTACCCTTGAGCTAATGTAACATTATTATATCTAACAAATTATATGTGTATTTACGTATATGTCATCAAAAATGTTCTTGATTCAGGTTTAACATTTTGTTACATATGTATGTCTTTCCTTGAGGTAGAACACACACAAGGAGACGAAAAGCACAAAATGTCGCTCACAACGTTCTGGCAAATTTATACATTTAAATTTAATTAATTCATTTTTCTAAATTATTTTTTATTATAAAGTGGGAGGAATGTTTTATCGTAAATACATAATTTTGAATGAATTATACAGTTCTTTGAATTCAGGGAAGAAATTTAATACTTGTTTGACGTGATCATCCATATTTTGTCATATACAATACCTTGAAATTATATACCTGTATATAGAAATTTACAACCACTTTGATGTGGTTATAATTTTTCATATTTCTTACCTAATGAGTTCAAAAATTTCAGGTTTCTCACGTTCACGCTGCTTCATTCTTTCTTTCATTGCGGTTATAATACTGTTGGCCTTATCTTCTGCGCCGTGCTTCGAACTTTTTTCAGCAGCTCCTGCAAAATTAATACGCCAAAGTATTATAAATGTAGCGCATTTTTTTTATTTCTGTCAATTAGAAATTAATTTATCCTGGGATAAAAGTATCGTTCTTTATCCACCCTTCCTAATCTCTTCGTCATTGCCAAACTTTAGTTCGATGCTTTAAAACGTCCTATTTCCTTGTATACAAATTAACTGTTATTACAGCCACTCTTCTAGCGAGCAATTAAGTTAATAATTGAATGTAAGTTTTCATTCCTAACTGTTATAGTTGCATTTCTTTTCCCAATTGACTGCTTTTTATATACGTTTTTAAAGCTTATATAAATGAAATGCTAACTCTGTAAGCAATCCGCGTTGAGAAGATCCTTGCATTTCTCGTGGCATTTAACACCGCACTCGGTGCAGCGTACTCCCTGTCTGGCTATGCCCCAGAGAAGTCCCTCGCATTCGTAACAGTAAGTAGGGGAAGTCGCTGTCCACAGCATGAAGTTGTGCGGGGTCGTACTTGATATCGGATAGATCAAAGCTTGCAGTGTCTTCTTATAGACATGCATTTTCTAAAACAGATAATAACGTGTATTAGTCGAAGGTTAACGCTGAAGGTTGTGTAATATTTTAGTATTTATTTTTATTCAAAAAATCTGTGTTTACTAAGTTCGTTTCTCTCAATTCGTGACCAACAGGTCATACCATCTAGATTAATGTAAATTGATCATTATGTAGATAATTTTCGTTGCGGTACTTACAAGCTCTTCGTCATTCAGGGTGGCTCGTGGGACAGCTGAAGTAAGACCAGCATTTCTTTTGGTGGCAGCCATAGTCTAAAGAAAAGTCATCCGTTATATGTTATTTTTACAAGTAAACATTACACAAGTAAATAATTATCAATTGTTATTACATTCCAACCCTACTAGTAAGAATAGAGTATACTGCATTTTACTGGCAATAGTGGCTAACGTTAGAGTAAAAGTGAATTCAAAGATATACTCATGAAGGTGGTTGGAAAATTAGCGAGAATAAATATGCGTGTGCAAAATAGTAAAATCAAATTTACATGCTCGAAAAATTTGTATGTATAGACTCAGTTCATCACTAATGCATAAAATTAATACCAATTCAGTAATACTTCATTTCATTATTAAATTTCTACATGGCAAAATTTCTGAATATACTTACAATATAATTTATCGCAATATTAATATTTTAATAGGTATATAAGATGCATAGTAACAAGTATAATACATTTTTATATTCAATCTACAATAATAATTTACACATTCACAACACATGGTTAGCATGCATAACAAGGTACCATTGTGCTCTTGCATTTATTATTCAAAATACATTTATGATTTTAACTCTTAAACACCAAATAAAATACTATGACCTCATTTATATGTACAATTATGAACATAAATGAACATTTTTCTTTAATTTATTATACATATTTTACAGCTACTAACTGAAAGATTAAAAAAATAAGAATATTTTTTAGATTATTTCAAAAAAATATTTGGCGCATATTTTTTAACCCAACATTAGCAATATATCTTTTATTTCTATTTTTTTAACAATACCAAAATGCCAAAATGTAATGAACTTTTTTTACTATTTTATCAAGCAAATTAGGCTATAAAAATACTATTAAGATGATGTATTGAATGGTATTCATATACTAGAAAAACTGCAAGCATATAGTAAAAAGGAGCTACTTTAATGTTACTGAAATGCATTTTGAGAGGAATGAATAATCCATAAAATGAATTATAAATGAGGTGTACTAAGTAGCATGCAATACAAGGTGCTTTAAATAGTGATGAAGGGGGAAATACCTTGAGCACCTGGTGGTGGGAGCAGAACAACCAACAATAAACAAAACACAGTTAGTGACTCCAATAAATGCTCTCTTTCAATATTATTACTCAAACCAATTTAAAATTGAAATCATTAACTTTGATTGTCTTTATAATATGAATGTTACTTAATTTTGTATCCTGAAGGTTTGAGTAATACTATGTATATTACTTAGGACAGGGACAGCATACTCATATTGTTTCATAGAAACAACAATTTGAAACACAGATGCAGAAAAACATTCAGGGCTTTGCTCCCCACTTTTTGCATTTGATGGCTGCAATTTTGTACTATTTCAAATACTCATTTGATTTTTCACATATAGCTTCAGTGCAAAATACACCAGTAATAGATAATACTGAACTTTTAGTATATAATTAATATGATATGACTTTACCATATATTATATTGTTTGTATTATTTTACTTACTATCTATATATGATAATAGTAATAATAATACAATGTTTTACAGTTTATAAAGCATCAAAAAATTTCTTAAATTTAGGAGATAACATGGAAAAAATATTGGCTATTGTTAGTAATGTAAATTGGAGCCATCAAAAATCTCACGGAAAGAAATTATTATTACATAGGTAACACACTGATTATGAAACATTAATATCAAAGGATAATGCACATATAAAAAAAATGGTAAGCATGTCTCGTGGTAAACTGTTTTCTTTCAATTATATTACGCCAGTACAGCAATGTCAGTCAGTTTTTGAATTGGCATAGTAGCTAGAACGCATCTTAAATTATTGTCGTCATCATTTCTCGTCAGAGCCAGTTATGTGCATGCATTATACTGGTTAAAAATCTATTGAAAAAAATAAAAGAAAAAAAACGAATGATTCAGGATATATCCAATAACAATGCATTAACTCCAAATAAGAATCTCTTACCCAATACAGAAACATGTCAGCTTTTGGAAAACATGGAGTAAATGTTGATAAAGATTTGGTGGGAATAATTTATATTAAGAGTCATTGACTTACAAGTTCTGAGACAAGGGGGATTGACTTCCGGCGAGGCCTGATGTCTGGCATACTGTCGATATTGCTGTAGAAAGGATTATCACCTGGATGGCTGGAACAATTAAATTGAAAGTATCGTCAAAATAACTAATAAAAAATATCGTCAAAGTATATTATATCAAAATTTAATACTAACTGAACATTAATAAGTAAACGCTGAGTGAACAGTTCGACAATAATGTACCTAGGCTAATATTTAACAAGCGGAACGAGCACAAAAACAAACGGTTGTGATAGTAGGCTGATGTACAGCCAGAGTTTGATTATACTGGTATATTCCGCAGTGAGGCTACATATAATTGGATTGTGGTGGATTTTATATACGTCCGGTTTTTCTAATAAGTGACTCAGAACACCGGAGAAAGGACTGCGAGTTGACTCGCAAAAGAAACCTATTCGAGGGGTCGAAAATTGCTCTTGGAGGAAATCTAGCTGGGCAATTTGTTATAACCTCTCTGCCAATTAGCGTTATGGAGACGGCGGCCTTTTTTATTATTAAGAACGACTGGAAGGGCTGTTACTCTGTTTCCGCCTCACGCGAGGATTTCTAACGTGCCTTTTGTGTCGCGTTGGAAACTTTCGATCCCGCATCGGAGTTGTCAAATGTGTCGAGGACTTAGTTAACCAAATGGGACACGCTGGGAGAACTGCGGGATTTCAGAATATTGTTACTAAATGAATTTGCGGTGAAATTTTTTCGGGTTTTAATAGTATGGGGGATTGAGATTGTACAGAAATACGAATTCCCGAGGACGGTTAGCTACCCGATTACCTTTTCAGGGTTCGAAAATATATTTCATTTTCTGAGAGTAAGATACCTGGAGGTGAAACCGACTCGGGGGAATCGATTCCGCTATCGGGATCTTAGTGAGCGCAGAAGGCCGCTGGGAAGACGCAGAGATAAGGAGTAGGGAATGGTAAATTGAATTAGAAGAGAGTTGAGAGTAAGAAGAAGAGGAGAAAGGGGCAGTGTGGGCGGGGGGGGGCCTTGGAGTGGGTCAACAATTCATCGCCCTTAGGAACACTTAGCTGGACAATCCCATTAGGAGGTGGGGGCCTAATATTAGCCGACTGAGTTGAAACGCAATGGAAATGGGTCGAATGAAACTGGTTACTCCCAAAAGAAAAGGGTTTTATTTTGCTTATTTAATTCATTTTGTATTTTAATAATTAATGGGGTCCACACCTGATGTGTGTCGATTAGAAATTAGGAATCACTAAAACCCGCATCACAGAAATGAACGCGGAAACAATCTTCTGTCTTATACTTTATAAAGCAATGGTTATCGGCTCATTCCTCATACATAACATAAATATTGGACATTGGACATTGGACGCGTTCTAGATACAACAGTTCAAGAGGCCAGTTTCAAGAGAGAGACGTTAACAGGAAAGTTGCATTATTTTATCAGATTTCTAGATGGCAATGAGCACAAACAGTTACGCCTCGTTATGCAATGTTGATAAAACTAAAAAGAAATGACTGTTACCAAAAACTCAATTTCCTGAAGGTCGAACGATTGATCAACATTGGTTTAGGACTCAGAATAACGGCTTAAAGCAATATCAGTATTGATACAAAGATTGCGGAATATTGAAACCGACGGTCCAAAAAAGGGATAAAAGAATGGACCAAATACGAGTTTTACTGTGAATTATATGGTTATCGACAATAAAACATTATGATAATTACTATTCAACTAAAAGGGATCTACATTTTAATTTACTAAAAAATTGGGATATTTATATTTTTGTGTTCGTTCCAGTTTTTATTTTTACAGAAAAAAGACAAAATCATCTTATATAATTCTATATATTATTCGGCAATAAAGTTTCCAATTTTTAAAGGATTTAAATTTTTTTTATTTTTAAAGGAAATTAAATTTAAAAGCTTTTTCGCGAAACTTAATTATATTATATCCATCAGATTTTGTTTACTTACCCATTGCTTCTTCCACTACTATCGCCACCAGACGTTCCATTCTGAAAGAATAATAATTACTATTAGTTGGGGACATTAACTGAAACAGAATTATAATAAATTCATATATAGCGATTTTGTATGAGCGGTATCTGAATGAAGCGAATAATAACCGGATAACTTATTAACGTTATTCGTACCATTATCAGCTATTTCGGCAAAACTACTATGCTAGCAGTCTATGACTAGCAAATGACTAGCTAAAGCGTCATGCTCTTATCTCATGAATGCTTTCGATTTTGATGAATGAATTTGTGAGTTTGGATGTACCAAAATATTTATTCAAATGATGGATGCGGATGATAATGAAAATGAACTGCTTGACGGATGTATGAAGTTATGTTGTATGGGAGTCTCTTATGGATTCGTAACGTAGTTGTGAAGAAAAACGAAATGCACAAAAGGCTAACTTACGGTTGCCAAAATATTATTAGGTAACGACTATAGCATTTTATTCCTTAGTTCAGTTTTCGGATTATAAACATATAAAAATGGGTTATAAACACATTAGCGTAAGGAGCAGGTACTTACGACCGAGGCTGATATTCGCGTTGTTTAACCACCCTTACCGGATGTTGCAGATTGACACGAATGTTACTGTCCAATAGCAATAAAGGAATATAAGTGGAAAAACAAATTTAACTCGATTATCAACCCAACTTATGTGAAAAGGCCTAATGAATAAATAATAATCATTGCTGAAGGAAGAAATCAAGCTAGTTTGCAATTTGCGTTTAGATGAATATAAGATTGTTCGCCAAATGGTTGAGCCAATTAGGTGTTGGGCGTTAAATTTGTTTTTATTGTCAGACTAATGTTTGCAGAAATTAATCCTAATTGTTTCCCACTGAATTTTCAATCTAGTTCTGCTGCGCAGCGTCCAAATGACTTGCCTACGCTAGTTTCTAGGTCAGCACAGGGACGAACAAACATGAAATTGCTGGACTTAATTCTGCGCGAATATGTAAATGAATTTGTATAAACGAAATCTAATTATTGGAAAATAATCTGCGGAAATAAGTGGCATAAATTCCACAGCAATAGAAGAATTATAAATTTAATAAAACGCAATTGGCTCGATTAGAACAGTTCTTTTCCAGTGCGCATTTCAATAATAAAATATGATCCCAAAAATTACAGCGCATTTGATATAAATTGCACGGCACAATTACCAAGCTAGCAGAGAAATTATGAAAAACGCGGCGCTCTTGATACTGAACCGCACAGCACAGTCGCCAAGCTAGCGGTGTTATTAAAAGCACGGCGTTCCCGATACTATCCGGCAACACATAGTTGTCTTTACGGTGTAGAATCGACGCCTTATTCAAAAAAATGTGAACGCCTTTATATTAACGTATTTCGTTATAGTTATTCATTCATTATTACTATGTGGAATTATCTTTTCTTAGGTATTTTAATATATTTTGCTGGCAATTTCATAGCATCACGTTTGGTAAAACTTACAGCTTCAAAATTAATTACTCGTCTCCTAATAACATGAACACGGAAAACTCAAAATTGATAAACAGGATGATTAAATTACTGAAGTTTTTAGGAAAAAATATTCATTGCCACTAAATAATTACATTAGAACTGGCAAACAAGAGGAAGTTTCAATTCATTTTCAATACATAATTTGCACTGCGCTGCGTTATAAATTTAGCTACTAAAATAGAAACCAAATTCATGATCGGTGAATAACCAACGTTGGTTTTAATTCACTATATTTGTAAGCAAGGTTGACTTTTTATTTTAATGTTCGTGATTACCATTTGTATTACTCTTATATGTTTATTTTGCACTAAAATTCGAACAACTTTGTCGCTCAGTTTAGAATACGCACCCGGTATTTTGCTCATAGTCGGGACGATGTTTCTCCAAAGGGAGCATTCAGTTAGGAGTATCGATTGGTGATGTAGGGCCGGACAGAATTGAAACGTGGTAGTTTAACACTTAATCAACGATTCCGGCGAGCCCCAATCAACTGTTGTTCTTCGGAACGGACTTTTCCTGTTTTGTTTCAACCAACTTGGCAAACATAGCTCCGGAAACGATTGTTCTTTCTCACGTGTTTTCACCGGCGGCGGTTTCGCCACCACCCGCAAACTGCCGCCATTGAAAAAGTTACTACAGGTGTTTTTATTACTTTTCCCCGGACCTATATCGCTCGCGCAGAAGGGCAGGGGTCGCGGGCAAACATTATTACGAACGGAGGGGCCGGAACTCATTTCTGGCCGTATCTTCGTGTGTATACTTTAATATCAGATTTTTGGAGTATGAAGCAGTGGACTTGAAAAAATGTGCAGTATACAGAACTGAACTTGAATGTAAACCATTAATTGAGTGAACTGAATAATGTACAGTAACGGAATATTTTCCTATTTTAAATATTATTGAGTACGATCTCTCTGCATCATCTGACGAATAGAGCGGATGAATTGGAGATAGTTTATAGTGAATCGCCAAATCGTAAAATCGGAGTAAATCGTTCCGAACGGACGGGACGGAACGGTGGGGGTCATTAACCCTCGTCGGGACGCGGTACTTTGGGGGCTTCGAAGTCGACAAGCATGTTTCAATTTAAGTGTCGCGAGTCAGATAGTAAGTCCCCGTGCCACCGGCGGCAGCGAGATAAGGCCGCCTAATGACCGGCCCATTAAAGTTTGGCCCGGTCGTCTCCGATTGCTCTCTTCGTTGGGCGGATAGCGCCCCCTTGCGTCGTCACTATTGCTTCCAGTATTTCTATAATTCTTTTCGTGTTTTTTTCTCGTTTAATGGAGGATCGGACAAACAAATTATTGTGAATATAAGGCAAAAATAGATTTAATCGTAAAAAAATGTTCGTGGCTTGTATAAAAGTACAATTTATAACCCCTGTGTAAAGGTTTATAAAGCTTTATTCCCTGCAATGGGGACTTGTACTTACCTTGGGTACTTTTGAGGTTAGTTTTTTAATTTTTCTTTACATACCTCCAATATATCTATATGACATTAATGAATAACCAGATTGAAAAAATCAATTATGTTAATGTTACAAGTATAATAGTGAAGCTAAAATTGTCCGCTTAACTTTCGATCGGATTTTATTTTTCAGACTGTATAAAAGTCAAATTTAAAAAATGCAATAATTATTTATTTAAAACTTATATATTTAAAGCGAGAGGAGATAGAAAAGTGATAATGTTCCAAACTGCCGTGGACCACAAATTCCTCCCACCCACCCCGAATACCCCATAACACCGCATAAAGTTGAGATAAGCTTTACAAGTTATATTAATTAACAATTCATAAACTCCCGAAATTGGCCAATGCGGCTTCGGCCGTAAATAAACGTCCGGATGAAATTGCCGGGGGCCAATTTAATGTTGTGGCAGAATAACGATACCCGGGGCGCGGATACATTTTCCGTTCAAACGATGATTTTTCTATTCCGATAACGAATAGACGCGGCCGGGACCGACAAATTTACGGCGGGATTTTAGACCGACGATGTTTTTCCCGGGCGTTGTAAATTCTTATTTATGGCGTACAGCGCCCCCTCCCCCCCGCATGCCCCTCCACATCACTAAGTGGAAGTCGGTTTTAACGTTATTCATATAAATATACCTGCAATATTCCACTACAACGATTGATGACCCAATACGGCGGCAATACGGGCACACGAGGGACTCCTGTGCAAGTAAACGTTTTTTCAATCTTCCCAACGACTGAATTATCTTTGGTTGAATTACATTTAATTCAAATTAATTTGAACTATGAATTCTCTCGTACGTACTAATTGTCCGATTGAGGTCAAATAAATGGGGCTGTCCCCCAGTTGGTTTACTTATAGTTTACTCTAATTTACAATTAATTATAAATTAAAACCGATAGCGGTCTGGAATAGAATTCATTCTGTGATGGAGTCCGAAGACCGCACGGTTCAATCAACTCAGAGTCCTTAAATATCTGAGGTTATAAAAAATACTGTAGCCCTAAGAATATAGATATTCATGTCCCCAGGAATATTGTGACAGGCTAGCGGAAGACAGAAAAATCTGATTTAGTGCGGATTCTACAGCCCGTTCTTGGATTTTTATTTTTGGGCGGGCGCGATTATACCGTCAAAGAGTGAACGAAGTTTCCGAAAAATCGTTTTCTGTTATAACAGGTCGGTGGTGGTGTCCCAGTTTCGGAGGGCAAAATCGGGAAGCTATTCGGGAGTCCGGTTCATGTGAAAGACTCGGAAGATTTAAAGGCGGGCCCCGTGACTGGATTTCGATTTAATGCCAGACCGGAAAGTGTCCGTCAGGGCGCCGGGCTAAACTGTTAGCGGGGGCGTTTTATAAATAAATAACGGCGCCTATTACACGGGCGAGGGGACCAATAAATAAGCGTCCGGGATTGGGGGGGGGGGAGCGGAGGGGGTTGGCCTTACCCACGCTTCAATAAACGGGGCTACCTAACCCGCATCATAAATTCAAGCTGCGGCCGCGATACTAGAAATACAATTTTATCTGTTCCGCCGCCTCCCCCGAGCTCCCCTTGTTAGACAAACTCTATGAATACATTGAACACTCGGAACGAAATTCGGGAGGGAGGGCGGGGTTTTACATCGTGGATTTGAATTAATTTTCAATCCGTTGAATATTCAAGCGGGTATTCCAATTATCGGAAGGTGAAGATTCTGAAAAAAAATTCCGTTCCTCTGACTTCGACGAACAAAGTAAGTCAATGTTTCCAAACAAATTAAACACGCAGTGTGTTGATTCAAACCAATTGAATAGTAAACCACGGAAATAAATTTGAAACATTTAGTGTGGGTTACATGTGAAATTAACCACTTTTACGTCGGTGTTTGTATTATCCTTTGAATTTAGTGTAAGCATACGTTAGGCAGTCCTTAACAGCTGAAATATTGAAGTACTCGAAGCGTTGTTATAACTCGTAATAAAATGTTACATCGCGTGCATTTCATCCAATTATGACTAGAGTATAGTGTGTTATGTGTTAAAATTAGTGAGTAGGTTAAGGTCACTTAAATCCTAATTAGGAAAGGCGTAGTACACGTCACCGACATCCAGTGAGGAATAATGTTTTTATTTTCCTTCCCGCGAACTGATTTACATTCTACATGTACCTTACATGTAGCTTACCTTACATGTTTCCTGGCGCACGCGAAATTCTGTGAAACGTGAGCCGTATAAATTTGGCGAATGTGTTTCGGGCAATTTATCAAATTCCTCATTTAAATGCCGATGGGAAAATAGAAGCGATAAATAAGCACCGCGGTGGAGGGAGCCGCGGTTAGGGCGGGCATTTGCAGAATACCCCATTATATCCCCGAGAGCCGTGTATGTAAACACTGTATTACAGTAAAGTAGCCATTATACTTCATTTGACGCCACCCCCGGTGCCAGTCTTAATGGTTTTCCCCTGTTCCTTGATTAGCGATCGCGCCCACTCTAACGGTCGCCATCGAATGCCCGTGTCCCTTCCTACGTCCGTTGTAATTTCGCTAAACAATGAACGTTGAGTACGCCGGCACGTTCCGGTCCTTATCGAAGAGACGGTAATATTAATAAAGAATTTTACGAGGCGTAATTTGGTTAAATTAAATTGCTGAAACTGCAGAGAAATTCGGGGGTTTAGATTTAATTAGAAAACATAGATATTTCATTAGTGGTGTACTGTTGCTCACAGTATAGTAACTATAAAATATATTAACTAAAAAATATTAATAGACGTTGAAAATATTCTACTTGTGTGCTAGTAGAAGTGAAAGACAGCTTTGGGAATTCTTAAAGGAACTGGATAAGTTTGCAAGTTTTTCTCGGGTATCGATTCTAGGGGCGGGAGTATGGTTGCGGAGCCCGCTTTGGGGAATCGGAAGATGTTGAACGGGGGAGCCGGAATCCCCCCGGGGCCCTTATCCTATTTCGGGGGCTCCCCCCAACCCAGCGCTATTCCACTCTCGCTTATTTAAGGATTATCAGAAGAGTAATTAGTGTGCTGGAAGGCCGTCATCCGTATTCAGCCCCAGTACCAAAAGAATGAGGCGATGAGAGTTTTCCTTTTGAAAAGGAGGGGATCTCGTAATGAAATGAAAATGATTTTCGTGGTAAATGAAGGCGGTTTCATGAATGGTACATTCCGTCGTCGAGTAACAACCAGAGCCCGACTTACTGATAAAATTAACGCTCCATGATGATAACAGCATTTTGCGCAACACTAACGTTAAAACCTGTTTATAAACTATAATAATTAACGCAAAAGGTTTTCTTCTCATCAATACAATATACTAGATCACACCTAAACTAGACAAAAAAAAGCGTCAATATTAAATGTTATCCGTTCTTGTGAATTATTAGCTGCTGGAAAAAAAGGAAAAGCCAGTTTCATTATAGGTATTTAAGCGGGGTTAATGTCGAACGCTATGGTGTTCATTCGTTTCCAATACTAGTACGTGTTCGTGTTAATTGGTTTCAATAATACATAATATATCTGTTATATAATATGCAAGCGAGTTGAGTGATTAAGTAAGTGGGCGAGGCTTAGGTGGATTTTCGTGAAAACGACTTAATCGCTGTGGAAACTTTCGAACGAAACTCGCGAGAAAAATAACATTGTTTTCGCTTCGAATTGATTCTACGCAATGGACAGAAACTCAATAAGACGCTCAGTAACTCGATTGCCGGTCGCTCAATTTGTAGTTTAGCGCCAATTTACCGAACCCGTCTCGGTCTTACTCAATCTCTCAACGTATGTAACTTAGTGCTGTAATGTAATATCATGTATATATTTGTGCATACATACGTGTCCAAACGTGTCTACCACTGCAGGCTGTATTTAATGAAAATATAATTTCAGTTATTCAAAATGTATCAGACAATAGTGGTAATCCAAGGATTTTTTTTCACCTAAAAATAAATCTCGCAGAGTGTGAAGAAATAAGAATTCCGCAGGTGGGATTCACGGGTATAAGTATAAATGTGTTTTGGACGGCGGTTGGAGGAGGATTTCCGTTAGTTGTTTATCGGTCAGAGTGTCCCATCTTGAACAATGAGACTGGCGGGCCGCGATGGATATCCCCATCGGACTCGAATATTTGTCCGGAACCTCCTGGGAGGAGCTCCACAAATCTCAGTCCGCGACAGAGGGAAAAATACTATTGTTGACTTCCGGGGCTTCGCGCTTCGCCGCACACACAACTCGGTTTAAATCCCGGCGCTCGGTTGAGTCCATCCGGCCGCCAGTAAATAATCGGCGCCTCATGTACTTATTTAGACGGTTTTAGACGATAAAAGCACAACGATAAATCTGAAATCTCTTCAGATTCTAAGCCGGTACAAGGTGAAACTCTCATTGAAATTGTCTACGATTTTCAAATTGAAGTTGAAGCAGTGGTATAACATTCATGTACGCCGTTAAGGTTTAAACGAAGGTAAATTTGTAAAATTGAAATTTAGTTCGACTTAAAAGTGTTGTCTTGGATACGGAAAAATATGTATGAAGAAATAGAGAAGTGGATAACGCAAGTTGCTTTCCCTAACATCTGTTGCTTCTCGACCCATTCTCCTCTGTATTGGTTATTCCGAATTCTCGTTGTTGATGAACACTGAACTGCCAGAGAGTAGGGAATATCAAACAACAATAGCAAAAAACCGAACGATAGTCATGTACTTTAAATTTAACAATAGCATTGTTCCCTCAGGCGCGATGCTAACTTTTTTCGCGTTGCCAGTGTTTAAACAACAATATAGATATAACTAATGATAATATATTAATGGAAGTTAATGTATTAAATAATTTGCATATTTAATTGTTATTTTTGTTGTTTCCTCCACGCTACCGCCATTCTATCACTTAGACCCGTACTACAAATTCAATTCGGTTTAATAAGAGGCCGACCGGAAATTGATCTGGTGGATTCTTTTGTTGTGAGTACTCGTGTTTCAAGTGTCCTTAAAATGTATATTGCCTATCAATATTCATAGCTCTAGAAGCACGAAATGCCAGCTCGACCGGCTTATTCGTGGAACTGGATCAGATGAATCGACATCTACCAGTGTAGTTTAAGTACGCGTAGTACGAGCTGAATGTTGAATGTAATAAATAATTACTACAGCCGTTTATACTAATAAAAGAGTCAGATTTTCTATATCAGTCAGATTTAAATGTAATACATTTTTATGAAGAATATACATTTCTTATATAATATTATATAAACTCTTTTTGTTAGATATTCTACTAGGAATGTATTAAAATTGAAGGGTTTAAAATGTCCCCATTCCATGGTCGTCTTTTCTTATAACACACTTTTTGGAAGTTATCAAAAATAAACTCTTTCCAATTGACACTTCGATTTGAGTTTTAATAATATAAAGTAAAAGACTCAGAAATCTTATTAATAAGCCGTCATTTTTATTAGATATTAGTATGATGATTGGTCAGAACGAATTGTAAGCGCAATAATTATTTCGTAAATTGATTTATTTGTAGCGATCGAGTATTTGTAATTACAAAAACACATTAAGTCATAAACGGAGGAAATATAACTTTAAGTCTTTAATAAATTAACAACCGATATTTTTCCGTATTTACAAAGTAATAAACAATCTTTGTATAAGCTAGAGCGTAGAAAAACCGGTTAAATTAATATTAAGAATTGAGAAAGAAATTTGTATTAAAGGAGGAGAATCGAATGGAACAAAATAATCACTCAATTTTGATATCATTTTTATTTACTCGCGCTTTTTGAGAACTTTACTAAATATTGCATAGTTAAGGACTTACTGTGGTAGCGGCGGCCTCCTTGCTTTTTTCTTCTTGGCATTTTTCCTCGGCCTTTCGTTCCTTCAACGCTTTCAGTAGTTTCCACTTACTTCCAAGAGGGCCGCCACCGTCCTTGGTGAGGATCTCATCCCTGGGCGTCTTCTCGACGGGCGAATCCGGCGGCAGGTCAAACTTGAACCTGGGCAGTGAGGGCGTGCCCGGCCCATCGTCGACGAACTCTTCGGACATCTCGGCCATCTCTGGGAATTCGGTCGGGGTCTCGCCCGGCCCCACTTCCCAATGCTCCGACTGTCTCTCTTCGTACTGCTCGCTTCTGGCCGCCTCCTGGTAGCTGCTCGGCGTCGTCACCGTCTCTTGCTGACCGGCTCGCCTCGTCCCCCCCGAAGAGGACCGTCTCATCCTCTCCAGTTCCTTCTGCACGGCTTCTTCGTCGTCTTCCAACTCGTCCGTGCTCTCGTCGGGGCTGTCCGGCCCGCTCGTTTCCCCCGACGACTCGTCCCCCGAGCCCCAGTGCCCGTAATCCCGCTTTTCCGGTTCCGGCGGTCCCGGGACGGCGGTCTCGTCTACGCGTTCCTCCTCGATCGACGTTTTGATACTTTCCCGACGTTGGGTCGCCGCCTCCGGCTTTTCGACTGGCGGCGCTTCGTATTCCTCCCGAGGTTTGACTTTTTGCTGTAACTCTTGCAGTACGAAGGACATGTGCTGCTTCACCGCCTCCTGTATCTGTTCTGCCTCTTTGTCGTCGTAAGGTAGTTCCGGAATTAGTGTCGACTGCCTTTCCATTTCTTCCAGTTTCCTTAGCTCGTGGCAATACCACTCGTCTTCGCTGTCTATGCTGTCCTCGGTGCTCTGTCGGCGCGAGCTTATTCTGGACGTGCTCCTCCAGCTGTGTGTGCTCCTGTTATCGTCGTCCGCGTCGGCGAAGCCCCGTCCTCCCCACGGAATCTCTAAACTCTGTGTCTGCCTTGCGGCCGCGTGTCTCGACGGCACGTGCTGTTTCGAATTCGCCGAGATGAAATTAGTTTCCGATGTCGGTATTTCTTCCGGCTGCGAAAGACTCTTTCTGAGTTTATTATTTTCTTCGGAACTTATTCGTTCGAATATTTCGTTCCTTCTAAATTCCTCCTCCTCCTCCTCTTGGGTGATCACGGAATTCATCTCGTCTTGTCTGTTGTAGTAAGTTTCGTCTTCGGAGACCGACGACGACTGTCGCCTCCTGTACTTGCCCAGCGCCCGTGAAACGGCGAATTCCCTGGAAGCGCTCCCGACAGTCACCGGTGGAAATTGAAGTTCATCTCTGGTTTCTTCCGTCGGTGTCTGAGCGGACGTTTTCTTGGCTTCTCCGACCGTCGCGAAGAACGGTGTCGGTTCGGGCTGCACTGCTACCTCTTCGTGATATGTCGTTTCCGGTTGGGCCTCCGGAGGTTGCTCCTGTTGAATAGGCTCTTGCGCCGGTGGCTGCGAAGGTTCCGGCGGTATATTTTCCGGAAATTCCTGATTTTCAGTGACGACTGTAGGCATCGCTTGTAATTGTTGTGGAATCTGACTCTGAAGTTTTTGAACGTGAACAGTTGTCGTCGGCGTCGGAATTTGCATTCTGGCAAACAACTCTCTCTCTTGTGGAGCATCCGAGAAGACACTGTCCTCGCTATCCTCGGACATAGCGCTCGTCCTGCCGCTCCATTCGGTCTCGGACTGTTCGGGATCTGACATCGAATGGGGCTGCCCGTGACTTTTTCGTTTCGCTTTCTGGAGGATACCGGACATCGTAGAGACTATCGGATGTTTCTTCTTCTTTCGAGGAATATTACTCTGCGCCGGTGTTCCTTTCGGTCTATTAGTTTCCATTAGATGTTGTCGCGTCGCTTCTTTCGACATTACTAGGTCTTCCCTGCGAACTCCCATGGGTAATGAGTAGGATCTATGACGTTTGGAAAGGTGGAAATCCGGCAACCAGTTACTGACCGAATTCATAGCTTGTTTCAGTGTAGCGGTGCGTTTGTTCTTTTTAGCCTTTTCGTCCGGCACTTCTTTAATATCCGCCGCTATCGAAATGTAGCCGGATTGAGAAACGATAACACAACTCGGGTCGTAAAATTGAGCAACCTGTTTTTGCATAATCTGCTGCTGATCGTTCCCATTACTCCGAGGATCGGGGTTTCTATAGGCCTCTTCCGCACCGGGAGTCCACTGTCCCGGTACTGCTTGTTGTTGGTAGTACGGATCGTTCTTAGGTTGTTTCTTCATCATATATCTCGGATCCGGCGGGTACCTATCGTGAGGGGAAGGTTCGTGCACTGAACTCGGGGGTGGTCTAGGCGGCACGATGGGAACCTGTTCCTTCATCATCTGTCCGTATTGCATATCAACTACCATGTACGGTGGATACTGGTACGGAATACGTTGCATCATGCTTTGTTGTTGCTGATCACTAACGTAAGACGAATTGGTGGGATAATAGGAGAGAGCGTCGGTAATATTACCGGTAGGAAACATGGTTCGGTACATGGCCGTTTTATATCCTTCCAAGTTGGCTACTCCATCGGGGGGAGGAGGCGCATAGCCCGCCGGGACGGAACCCGTCGAATGCACTCTCTGTATAGTTCGCTTACTATTACTCTGAGCACCGTTCGGATAAGAGCTCGTCGAATAGCTTCGTTGCTGGTCGTAATTAGGTCTACTATGAGAGGGAGAAGTAACGTAATATTGTTCTTGCGTCGAATGCGGTTCTATTAGGTCCGGGTAATTGGAAACGGTCGTTGTCGGAACGAAATTTGTGGCACCGCTCGTGTAGACGGAAGTAAACGACTCTTCTCTGTGACTTCCGGCGAGAGAATATATCGCCGGTTGGTCGTTGTAGTAATAGTCTACTTGCTCGGGTTGAATTCGTTGGTCGTGGCCGTAGGGGGCGCGATGCCTCCGCTTGGGCGTGGTTTTTTCGGGTGCCGGCGGTGGTACGCAGTTGGAGGACTCGATGTGGACACTGGCATCTCCCGGTACCGGGACCGTAGTAAAGGAAGAAGCTATGTGGCCCCCGGGCAACACCCCATTACTGTCGCTACCGTTATTATCCGCGTAAGAATAGGTTTCGGGGTCGGTGGCGTATTGCCCTTGGTTGGGTGTCTGAGGGAGGATGCGGCCCGTAGACTGCGGGGGTGGTCTCGGCACCACGTCGGCCCCTCCAGCGGGCCCTACGTAAGAGGTCGTAGCAGGTCGAGAGTTGAAACCCCCCTTAGGCGAACCGGGAGATTTTTCTAAACTCGACCAACCGCTCATAGACGACAACCCGGAATCGGACTTTGCCGAAGCCAGTTTGGTCGTCGATTTGGCTAACTGTTTTGGCGAAGTCCTGGGAGACTTGGGCGAATGAGGTGTTCTCGGACTCAGACCCTGGGTGACTTCCGAATGCGAGTTAGGAACAACTCCCGCGTCCACCGAGTCACCAGCGCTGTATAACTGCGCAGGGCTCAAACTCCTCGCCGCGTCGGTCGGGTCGGTCGAGGGCATCAAGAAAATATTGTTACAATCTTGAGGAGCCGGCGGAGGCGGGCTGCTGGGTGTTGTTATGAACGTGTGATGCTGTATTAAATCCAAGTTTAGGTTATCGGACGGGCCGATGTATCCGTCTTGTCTGGTGCGCAAACTCGCTAGGGAGGGCGAGGGCGAGGGTCTTTCGTCCGTCTCCGCGGAAGGATAAGAATGCCTGACGTATAACGATTCGTAATCTATAGGATCTAACATGGTACTGTTATCGGATATAGGGATAGGATAGGGGTCGACCGGTTCGTTCATATCTTTGTACTTGGGCGATGTCGGAAGCGTTGAATTCAGGACGTCTCGTTGGGTACCCGGACTCGTAACTCCGATTTTATCGGATGACCCGTACATCGAATTTGGCTCTAATAGTCTTCTCCTCGGAGACGTCGGAGTGTGCGAAATATTACTCGCGCCGTAGCTTACCATCAAACTCGGATCGTCGATAGTTTCGGGTTTTCGAGAATAATCTATAGGAGAGAGATCCGCCTGCACACTAGGTCCCGTCGCGGCCATCATCGGATCGCGCATGTCCCTCGACGAGGTATTATAATTCCAAGATGACATTTCAGTTTCGTCGTATATTCTTCTTATCTGGTCTTCTATATCTTTCGCTCCGTTTTCCGCGATCGCTATTTCCGAAATATCGGTGGTATCCTTTACGTATTTATGTTTCGGGGAATCTTGTAACAGTCTATCTTGCAGTTCTTTCAAATTTCTGGAATCGTTCTGAAGTTTCGTAGTCAGTCTGTCCAATTCTTGTAATTTCGTGATGGCGACTTGATCCATGGTGCTGAGTTCGGTGAGTTGCGCCAGATCGTGTTCACTGACGCAAGGAGAATCACCCCTGTAGTCTTTGTAGTCCATGGCGCTATAAACTTGTTCTTCTTCGGGGATCCCTCCGACCAAGTCCTCGCCGCCTTCTCTTTTATTATTACCGTTGCTGTCCTCTTCCGATTCCTCCCATATCATACCCAGCTGAGAGGCGCCGGAAGACGCGACGGGAGGTTGCAACGTCGTTACTAAATCGTTACGGTACGCGGTGTTCAAACTACGATAAAAGGCCTCGTCTGGAAGATTCATGTCGTCGACGTCCAACTCCGATATGATGGAGGAGGATGATCGGGGAGTGCGGTGGAAGGGGGAGAGATCGGCCGCCCTGGAGAAAACGGGCTCTGAGGGGACCAGCTCCATGCCGGGGTGGCCCACACACGATGGCGGCCGCACCTCACCGCTATCCACCGCCGAGTAAAAGTCGATCAGTTGCGTAATCACGCCTTGCTGTTCGCACAACAGCATCTCTAATTTTTCCAGCCGCTCCCACATTTTAATGTATTCCTGAGAAAGAAGGTCGAGCGCCCGCCAGGCGTACCTGAGCTCGGTTTCGAGGATACCGAGTCGGGTCGCCAGTCGCTCCATGTAGTCGCCTATGACGATATCGAGGTCGGGTTGGGGGTGGGGGCGGCGGTGGCTGCGGGTGCGGATGCGGCTGTTGGTGGTGGGCGGTGGCGGACTGGGGCTGGGGCTGGGGTTGGGGCGGGGCGGCGAGCCGGTGGGGAGGCCGGCGCAGATTTGGCGCTACCCGCTACTGGCGCACCTGGCTCCATCGCTGCTCCTCTCGTCTCTCCTCTCCGATTACAAACACACTCCCTGCCCGCTCATCTCGAGAGCCCGAAGCAACAGATGGCGCTGTTTATACAGAAACACACAGACGGCCACATGTGGTGATCGGAGTCCGTGGGATCAAGTGAGGACGGTCAGCGCAGCTCGCCCTGTCCGATGCCCCGCTGGTGCCCTCGCCGCTGTACAGCTCTCCACCACTGGTAAACCTGCAATTTTTTAATCCCATCCACGAAATGTACACAGACCGCTCGCTCAATGTCCGGGAATGCCACTCGCCCGCCTACTGCGTACCACGCGGCGGTGTAAAGAATTGACTTCTGCAGTATATTTACGCATTATCTGGCACTAATCGCGCTCTCCGGTAGAATTAATAATTGCGCTTTTCCTTCCTACGCCTAGTTTTTTTTTATTTCGCTACTTGAACGAATATTTAGATTTAAAATGTTTCATCGAATGTTCGTCAGTCCTTATCGTGCGTATTGCATGTTCGAGTTGTAAAAGCGAATAGGTGAAATTGGGAAAATTTAATAACGACGAGAAGTAAAGTAAATTGAATATCAGGCACAAGCGACTGGGTCCGGAGGGTTTAAGAGGTAGGGTGGGGTAATTGTTTATCGTGTGGGGGACAGTATGGAGGGCCTATAAATTGAGTTTGAGACCTGAAGTGACTGGCATTAATGACAGCCCCTAGCCCTACCGGCCAGCCACCTTTCAGTGTCCCCATTTGCACATCCCCGACCCTGACGTAAAATAAAATTCACCTAGCTTTTTCAAATTTATTTTGATGTACGACTGAAATGCATGAAATTGTGATTAGATCACATACGTAATATTATCAAAAACCTCTTGCTCAAACGGCTAAAATTTAAATCAGTATACAATTCAATCAGAGTATTCTAAGTTTCCCATTTAAAATATATATAAATTATATGTAATACGTATTTTAATTTAAATGTAAATTCGTGCAGCTGGTTGTCTATGTTTCTGCATACTAGAATATTAGTGCAAATTATTCTTCGGAAATGGGAATATTTCTCTCGTCGGACAACGAAATTCACTCGGAATTCAAAAGGCGTTAAATTCACTTTTTGAAGTTTCTAAGTTGGCAATGTTCCCTTTAATGTTGGCTATCTTTTTTACCGCAGAGCTAAAAAAAAATTAAACCTTCCGAACTCTCGAAAAGTTTGAAGGACGGATATTAGTTCCCTCCCCTCGTATCCACTTGCCCCGGCGTCTTAAAGGAGTTTGATAAGGATAAGGAAAACTTCCCCCGAGGCTTCGGGGATTTATTCGCTGGTAAAAAAAATGTATGAAATCACAACAACTATAAACTCTTCTTTTTTTCCTACGTCCGGTAGGAAAACATGACCAAGAGTCGAGACACAGACTCGTGATTATAATATTCCTTGTAATATAATAGGTAGGTAGGTACTTGGTGGGTCAAATCATCTTTTTCATGCAATAATTAATTATTTTTATTAATTATTATTTTAAATTAATACAATTATGCTATAAAATACTCGGTAAAACAATGAACTTATTGAACTTAAACATTTTATTTTTCGCAATATAAATGGACGTATTCAAATATCAGTGAAATATTGGCTTCGTCGTATAAAAATGTTAAATGTAATTATTAAAACGTATTAATGATTGATTTATGATATTTATTTTTCCTGTACTTTAAAAGTACTTTCTTTAATGTAAATAAATATTTTACAAGGAAATTGCGCTTGGGAATTCAAGCTCTTGAACATAAGAATAAATTCCATGAAGTCCCCTAATTACTTCAAAAGGGATAACGGAGGAAGTGTTTTCCACTTGACACTCGACTTTCTAGAGAAAGTAGAGTCGGCTTTTGTTTTAATCTGGCAGACTCAATAAAGGTATTAAGATAATCGTATTACGCAAGTCATTATATCAAAGATAAAATGATTCCGAGGAAGCAGAATGTACTAATGACTTGGAAATTTGAACACTTTTTCAATTCGGAAAGTGCATAAAAAATACAGTAAAGTCGTAGTGACCAGAAGCGGTTCGAGTGTCGGCATAATCTTTAAATGCTAAATTGGGGCCGGCTCCAAAAGGTGAGTATGTAAAGCTCGACTCCATTAATTAATGCGGAACACTTGACCTATCACACTATTCAGCTAATATTCCGGGTCAATTACGCCTATTAGTAACGCTACGTTTTCTAAGAGCAGTTCTTTTAGCGTTTACAAATTAGGAAATCTACGCTTCCTTTTGAGAGGTCCGCAGAGTAAACCTTATCCTGTGGCAGGGAACAATTATTTTGCACAAATATGCCAACCGACGTAAGACAAGACTTACATTATTAAAGTTTAGAATTGTCTAGAAAAGTAGGTTTAAAAGAAGTTTTAAACTCTACACTGTTTCAGAATTCAAACTGTCGGGAAAGGAACTTATGTGAAACAGACTAAAATAAAACACTATAGTTCAAAGAACATTTTCAAACTGATGTCGAATCTCGTCCATGAAAGAAACGTCATTAACTTGACTAAAAATCATTCTATTAACCGGTCAATAAGGTACGGTCGTTGAACAAACTTTTGTTCCAGTTTCGCCTTTCTTCACGAAGAAAAGGGGAAATTTGGCAAGTGAATAAAAAATCTCGGGAATACGAATACAGTTCCTAAATTAAAATGAAAAAATATTTTTACAATGGTTGTCATTTCATTGCCTGAGGGCGGAAAACCCCTCTTAGGCCGGGATTCGGCCAAAAAATTATGTATTCATTAAATTATGCATGTATATATACACAAATGGGAGGGTCGATCGTCCCCAAACGGCCCTTCTCATTGTAATGCATATAAAGCTGTAGGAAACATTTTTGGCAGACTTCCCCGGGTGAGTCTTCTTGCTTCCAAATGCCATGTATAAAAAATTACGAAGAAAATTTTATTAAAAGAATTTAAATGCCTCGATTTAGAATTAAACCAACGGAATTGTAGATTCAGAAGGAGCTATTCAGGTCTATATTAGAACTGGTCGCACTTCGAATATCTGAAATTAATATGTGTGATAATTCGAAAATTATCACTGGTCTAATTTATATTGTATTGTGGCATACGATAACGTTATATTAATATGTACCTATATTATATGACGGGCCAGATTGTTCAGTTTTTCATTATATCGACGTTATAAGATAAAAGGGAGTGTACTTGTTTAAGCGGCCGGATAATTTTACCACGGGACAGCAGTTGAGGCGGGACGATCTCGAATTTTCCGGGGGATGGAAGTAGTCCTGATGGAGTAGTAGGAAGGAGGGGTCCCGGACTCGAAAGTTGCAGGGCAACAGTAAAGTGGATGAGGAGTAGAGCTGTCCCGGGGATGAGGATTCAATAATGGCAGCGTCGACAACCCCGGCCGACCGGCATTAATTATTGACACCGGAGAAGTGCACTCGAACTTCCAACATAGACCGAGTTATCTCCGATAGTTAATGGCCGGTTGTCAGACGAGTCGGGACACAACTCTTCCCCCCATAACTACCGACCTCGAAGCCGAATGCTAAGGGTAGGAACTTCTTACAAAAAAAATAAGCTAAGGCTTTAACAGAGTTTATGATCGTTTCTACGTAGTATGACAGTAACGTTCGGGTAGTGAAAAATTTATTATTATTATATTTTCACTCCTGCAATTTCTTTCCAAAGCTATCTTTGTAACTGTGGGAATCAGCGTTAAGCATTTAGCGGATAAGAAATCCTGCCAAATTTGTAACTGCACTGTTACCTCAGTAACAATTAAAAATGTGTATCAAAGTGAAAAGAAATTTCTTTCTTAATACGAAACTCAGCAAAATAACTCGTTTCAGTTCAATTACATAACGCACATGCGACGGAATTGCCCTAAATTTCGAAAAAAATTTACGCCTACCGAATTCGTATTCGATCGTTTATCGATCACAGTTTCACATGGAAATATACGGCAGTTCACCGCTTCAGGGAGCGTTGCCTGAATTTAGGAATAGCGAACGTACCTGGGATTTAACAGTGTGTCGTTAAGTGTAACACACGGGCCGGGCCGAACTGGAAGTATAAACCCGTCAAAGCTTGTCACCGATGCTTTTAGCGAACCGGAAAATAAACGGCCACTTTTCGCAACGATATTGCGCGTTCAACGCGCGCAAATAAAAAATTGCTACACCCTGTGCATGACAAGAATGTTGGCAGCACATTCAGGAAAGGGGTTTCTTTAATTGCCGCGTTGAAGAACGTTCTTCAGCGAGAATTTGTTGTTTAGGGGAGCTTGGTGTTTGGGTTTGAAAACATATCGCCTGTCTCACAGAAATAGTGGTTATGATTAAAGTTCACTGTGTATAATGAAAACAACTCGATGTGAGTGTAGATAGTAAATATGGAGGAGAGGTTTAGTAGAAAAAGAACAGTTAGTGGGAGGGAACAAAAAACTGCATGAGAAAACGTGTTTGACTTTATAGAACTTAGCATTGAAGTATTCTACAATATTGAAGAACTTATACGAATCCCAGGCTAAGTACCTCCGGCCAATGCCTGCCAGCATGTTACGGTGCAGCCAGGGCCGCCCTTAACTCCGAAGATTAAAGGGCTAAACTGCGAGACAAATATTGTTTTAATTATAACCGGGCCATTTTAAGGCGCAGATCTCTTGTTGACCGTCGAATCAATCTCAGGTGCGGCATCTTGACCCGCCTCCGCCAATCTATTAATATTGAATTAATTTAAACTTGGTAATTATGTGTTGGGGGCCGGCGCTTCAGTTTGAATTAAGGCGGCATAATGTGAGTCCCCGATCCGGCCATATCTGTTGAGCGCAGCCCTTGTCGCCTGTCGGCCCAAGAACCACCCCCTCCCTCACTCCTCCCCTACCGGAGGATATAATTATAACTATCCATCGATGTGGCCCGTCTAACTCCTTAGAGGATTACCGCAACATATACCCGGGCTGGGAACGACAGTGATGTATAGTCACTAAATAAGGGAGTTAAGGTTTCCGCGAACAGGAACCGCGAAAATGGTGAGGAATTTTTGACTTTCCCCTAGGTAGGTTCGTAAATATGTCACACATAATACTGACAATAAATAGACAATAATGTACAAGTGAAGATGAATCGCAGAACTCGACATAAAATATGTCGTTATTGTGTATAACAGCAATTCAACAATTTCGCTCTACTTTCATGTTTATATTTTGACTGTCTTTCAATTTGAAATCTCTTAGTTATTAACAGAATGGGTCTACACATAATCCAGAGAACGTAAAAATAACATTTTTATGATACTATTAAACTAACCGCTAGTTCAAATAAAAGCAGTCGCCTACCTTATATGAAAAAAAAACCTTTTATGTACCTCGAGCCATTCAACCCTATGCTGATATGGAAATAACCGGAAAACCATGGGTGGGCGATATTAGAAGTGATGGGGCCGTGGGACGGCCCACTCTTCTGACCGCTTGATGTATTGCCCTTTCATTTTACGGAACCGTGAAATATAACGCGGCGCGATTTGCCCGTCCCGGCGGAGCTTTTAGCCAGAAAAAAATATATTGTTATCGCCGGAGCGAATAATATTTCACGCTTAGCCGGCAGAAAATACATATCCGCGGCTCCGGATACGGACCGCTAGATGAAACCGGCTCTACGAAAATTGAACCGGGCTCAAAACATGCGTACTGTAATTACTATTTGGTTCGGGTCAGTTTAAAAATAGGGGGCTTAAAGGTTGAGTTTATTTTTGGCTTTGACGCAGTAGAATCTGATTGGGAATGTTACTTCCGACATACGCTAACCAATAATTAACTGAAATATCCATAACGTAACGTTATTACGTTATTGTGTAAAATATATCCACTATCTCCGTTCATGGTTTCTATCGAGAAAGCGATATTCTGTGCGACACTCGCCTGTCAATGAGATTGGGATGTTTTCCTCTAATAAAAACCTTACGCTATTAAAATTCAAGTAGTCTCGTATCTCGAAATTTCGATTTCCTGAAATTTAAAACGGAACAAGTTTCTTTCGCAGTTATTGACTCAGTTACCTTATGTTATTTTATCCCTCAGATTCGACCTATTTTAAGTATGAAAAGTGTAATTCAAATTAAGAGAGATATTCGGAAAATGATGGGTGGAAAGTTTGCAACCGAACTACACGTCAGATTGAGATTGCTATCTCAATTCGCTTTATTTTCTGAACAATGCAAATACACCTCTCTACTGTGCAATGAGCCTGTAATTGTCGAAATATCCATTTAAGGTTTTATGCCCTAAAGTCTTAGAGGCTGGTTCTTCCTCCATTCATTAACGCGAAGCTATCATAATACCGGCTGCCACTCGAGTTGTCATCCCGGGAGTGGAACGGTTCCTGCGGGCCTTAATGCATTCTTAAGTTGACATGATCGGATTACTCTCGGAGCCCCATTTGTTCGTGCCGGCGATACCGCGCCGGTGGGAGGCCATTGTCGTGAAGTTTTGTCTGGCGGTAATTACCGAGCGCCCGCCCCATCGGGTCTTAGCGGGGGTGGAACGGCGCTCGTTCTCAGGCCCCCCCCCAAACCCTCGACACCCCCGCCTAACTTCATTCTACTACTTCGCCCCCGCTTCCAAACTGATTTAAGCCCGCCGGGACGGGTACACAGATTTCTCGAGATGCGATTCATCGGTTCAATTGTTTTGTAATGACAAACGGTCTTTGATTGCGTAGACCCGACTTGGACTGTTACAAGGCCCGTTTATCTGCCCGATTTATAGTTTCCACCCGAGAACCGTTTCCACGGCCATAACATGTTAAAATTATCTGAAGCAACCCAGACCACCATACTGACCTTATATTATACAATGAGAGATTAATGAAGAATATTCACGGAGATGAAAAATGGTGTAAGTGTATAATCGTTTCTTACAATTTTTTATGAATTTATCTGATCACAGTAGGAATTTATCGTCATTGCATTAACATTAGCATCGTGGCCGGTTAACAATTAAAACCAGTAAGAAATTATGCTGAAGTAGAATGCAATGAATATATCCAACGTTAGAGGGTGATTTGTGCCTGAATAATGGCGATAAGCTATAAGGCAACTAGCAAACGTCAGGAAATTACCCCGTGTGGGCGTCAACGTCAGTGATGATAGCTGCGATCATCGACCAATTGAATGCGGAGGAGCAGTCGGGGTCTCAATGCAATCAGCAATTCAGTCGCCTGCATCGCATTGTCGATGGCTCTCCCCCCAAGGTGCTGTTTCCAGTAATGTTTCCCTCTAGGATTTGATTGCTAAACAGGCCATTACTGTATTGAAATTGGGGCAATAAACACCGTTTAGCATATTCTCAATAGCGTATTGCCAACTCGTATACGACCCCGAGGTGTTATTAGTATAATATTAACGAAATACAATTTGTTTTAGGTTATATTAATCTGTTAAATTCGAGCTCCAGTCCCTAATTTGAGATGCGTTTTTTAATGTTCTGCACTTATTTTTGCGGTTATATAACTGAACCATCAATAATAAAAAAAGTTATAATTGCAACCATAATTACATTAGCAACATTCTACACTGCCTACCGAGATATTCTACGCTATTCTAAGGTAGCTCGGATAAATCATAAAACGTTTGTCAGCTCAGTGTTTGTATACCTAAGACACATGTTCTTGCTAGCGTCAGTTATGAATAATATGATTCTCATAAACAACATTTTATAAATAATATCTCTTGCACAGTTTATTCATATAGACACACGCACAACGTCGATAAGGTTGGGATCCATTTGCCGCAACCATATATCCCACGGGCTAATGTAATATGAATTATCTAGCACCTATACAGTAACCTTTAAAGCTTTAGTATACACCCTTTATTATTCCCTTGTGTAAACCCGGAGAATATGAGGTTTACAGGTGGCCGGCGGACAACAAACTGTCCGGCTAAGAGCGTTCTCTAACGCCGCCACCATAAAGCCAATGAATGCTCTTTACAGTGTTTTCCCATTTCCCGGTAAATGACCTCGGGGCTTTTTACGGCCGGCCCTAACTGAAAGAAAACCTAACGACCCGAAAAGTGATCAGGCCTCGGTTGACCGGAAGTTGGAGTTTTACGACAAGACGGGAAACGCCGATGGAAAAACGGCGAAAAACGTCTAGGGATCCGTCCGCCTAAACATGCAACAAGCAGTTAAATTCATTTTGAATCATGTCGATTTGAAACTCATCGTGTATTCAAAACCTGAGTAGAACGCCAAGCTGAACGTCGCCTTAAAACTTTTAACGGACGTACGCCTCTTGAAAGGAGGACAAACTCAGCACCACCAAATTGGTTGGCTATTTCCAGATTAGAGTTATACATTAAATACTAGGCAGCAGCTTTGCATAAATTATTTATAAATACTCGGCCCCTTTTTTTAGACCTATGCTTCCTGCTGTCACGCGATAGTATGACAAATTACCTTGAGAGGGACCCGTAATGATAGGTACTAATAAACATAGTGTGTTACACAGTAAAGAGATTATAAGCCAACATAAGGAGTCCAAATAATTCTTTTATTGATTGTTTGTTTAATTAGAATATAGAGTTTCGATTTTAATATATTGTATGATACATCATATAGAGTAACTTTAAGATACCTTTTCTCGGTAATTCAAATTCGCTTTGTTTAATTTGATGAATAAAATACTGAAGGTAACTTTATCTGGAGCTTTATTCAATTGTTACCCGAATTACAATGTTTGTAAGTAAAATTATTAATTACCGAGTTATTCCAGTAATTACATCTTGATAGTGGGGGTAAATCGTCGTAAAGGACCTATTGGTATTCATCCCTTAACTATAATTAATTGGCCGCCTAATAATGTCTCAGAATTATGATGACATAACTGGACAGCGCATATAATCCGTGCGGCGCTCAATGTTTCAAGGCTATAAATAACGCTAATGAAGGCGGCGTACTGTCTGTCAGTAAAACGACCGAATTAAGGGCGATAACTGTAAATTAAACAGGTTTACAGTGTTATTGTATAGTGTGTGCGAGGGGGGATTGATGCCGGCGGGAATTTCAGACTTTCGGCCGGAAACCATCGGACGTATAACGCCGGTCTCTTTGATTCGAAATTCCTTTGATCTAGCACGGCTGCATTATTTGCCGTATCGCCCGGGCGTGGGGTTTAACCGCCGGGGAATTGACATACACAGTCGCGTTCGGTTTTCAGAATAACAAGAGTCGCGCTAGCATAAACCCTAACAGGATTCCAGCTCCATACGCTCCAGGAATCGTTGATCATACTTACAACACTAACAAAGTAAAGAAATTATATATTTACGTGTGTGTGCATGCTACTGCTAATATATTGCTATAGTTCAGACGAATTTTGTATCCTATAGTATTTTTGTGACATTTTAATAAAAATTATTTGTTTGAAGAAAATTTTACATAGTATTTTGGGAGTTAATAACATTTTTATTCACTATTATCAATAATTCACGGTGACCTTAGATTAGACAATCCCAACGCAGTCATAAAACTAATGTGGGTCGTCAATATTGTCACTATTATTCAGATAAAAATAATTCATTTACATTTATGTACTTAAATGTAATTACAGAATTAGGTACCTCTCTGACTATACTCAATCATATAATTAATAATTACTAAGTACGGCACTGAAAGCTAAACGCCAGACACTGCAGTCGTGCGGGTGTAGTATCAGGAGCCCCGTATATTCAAGTGTCAAATGCATAGAATAATATTCCGAATTGTGTTGTTTTCGTCAGTGTTGTATATTTGAATACGTTTTCACGTAGATAATATTATTGAAGATTATATATTATACAAAAACAAACAGTAAATCACATAAACAATAAATTTCGGTAACAAATAACAACACAGTTTTCTGTCGAGTTCAGCTTATTAAAAAAATACTCCTTAGAACGGATATTATCGCTTAAAAATATTTACCCTTTATATTTTACTTTTATAGAACTTTGTATACAGAATATATTAAATGTTATCTCATAATTTGTTCCTTACCTTTTATTTTTAAAAAGGCTTGGAACGAAATGGAAGTTGGATTAGCCCCGTAAAAGAAATTACTCTGTAGCTCATATAAGAAATTTCTCCACCGAAGTGAACGCGAGCGATTGCAGAAACAGCAATTTGAGTTAACGAGAGCGGTGTTTCGGAAGTTGTTTCGGAAAGAAGAAACGTCCGTCGAGGTGCGTGAGAAACTTTCTAAGAGGCGGGCCCGCCCGGATTACACCGTTATGATTATGATCGTAGTAAGATTGAGAACAGAGAAATAGGAATTGCTGTTTCAGTTTGGAAAATCCGAAGTAAAGGGCGGTGGGCCCTCGCCCCCTTGAGTCTGGAATAAAACGGGATGTCGGAAAAACTTTCCATGGATTAAGTAAGAAACTCGTTATGGCAATAATCCGGAAAATAATTTTGAATATATGATTTTAGTAGGTGCCTAAGCGGTACAATAATTATGTAATTTGAGCGTAGAAGAATTCATATCGTTGAAGAATTTGTAGATAAATACGTAATTAATTTGGGACATAAAGTAGAATAGTAACTAATTACATAGAAGACCAAAAGCGACGTTACTGAAGAGCTATCGTCGTTTGTAATTCGTAGAGAGGAGGAATATAGAAGCCTATTTGAAAATTCTGAACTAAAACATGTATAAAAAAAGTCAATTTATGAGACCGGTTGTTTATAGCGCCGTGTCAATGGACTGCAAACAGGCATTACTGAGCATAAATCGAGGCGAACCCTATTTATCGGTCTGTAATTTATTTCCTACACGAATGACTGCCAATCGATGAGCAACATTCGTCCGAATCGAACCCTAACAATTGGAGACGTAATTTTTACTGTGTAACGATCGACGGAGGTGGTGGCCCACCTGATACCGCCAACTGGACAGCACGCGACCACTCCTCCATATCATCTGCTTCCTGTTAAATATTATCCTTAATCTGTTTTTTGTGTTTATTATTATTTGTTGCATTAAATTTTTGTTCAGAAATATACAGAAAGAACCGAAACTGAAAATACCGAGCCCGGATTTATGTGTGGTATCTTTTTGAACCTAATTTTTCCTTCTTGTGTTCATAATTTTTGTATTAAAGCGGTATTTGGGTACGCTGGCTGCCGAAGAAGCGTCCTGTCGAGACTCACTAGTCACGATGGTTCAACACTTTCAGTCTACCATTAATAAGGCACAGTTTCAAGCATAAAATGTCACTATATTACTGACTGAGTTATCATTATTACTTGTACCAGGTTGATTGGGAGTCCCCAGAAATATTTTAAACTAATTATTGGGTCACTAAAATACGTCGAGTATTTCTCAATGAGCTTGCTTTTTCCAAATATCCCCGCCACAAGATGGAAAGTAACTATAGACAGAAGCGGTATACCTAAGGGAAATAAGTCGGTTGCCGCCTAATCGCATGAACGGTAGGGCCCGAGGAGGCCGGCCGATATAACGAGGTCGAATCCAGTTAGACGGCCGACGTTTCTGAACGATAAAATCTGTTTATCCCCGGTAAGTCCCATCCCCGGCGGACCCGGGCTTAACCCGGGTGCGGGGCGGACGGGGGGGGGTGAGGACCCTCAATTCCGGAGCTCTCCAGATCAATACTTCTTGAGGGGCACAGACAACTTCTACGGGCCCGAAACCCGAACCCCACCGCCGGGTAATACTTCTTAGGGGAGGATATCGGTTAGTGGATTACCGGAAGATGAATACTAGGACCCTCCTGCGCATTTTTCAGCGATCGTCCCCATCCCGGTAGATATTGTTCCATTCAATCTTTTTTTCATTATGCCGGAATAAAATATGGGAGGTCTTCGCACGTTACGGGAAATAAGGTTCGGCAAAACTAGCGCTTTTATATTCCGCAAAATTGTTTTTCCGGCAACAATTATGTTTTCAAAGTCGGCTACCAATGTCCTCCATCGTATGTCCTTCGAGGGCACAAATAATTACCAAACTCTGACTCCCATTCAAGGTCTAATATTTTCACGGTCTCGTAAATCGTTCCTAGTGTAGCGTGATAAGGAACCGGGAAGTGGGGCCCCATTGAAGGATTCGAAACGGTCAGAGAGAGCGGCCGACGAGCAAAGTTTGAATAGGCGTTAATAATGTATGTATTTGTTTACGGCTAAAGGTGCGGCGGTGGGAGGAGGTAGGAGTGTAGAAAGTTTGTCAGTGGATTTAGAGTGGTAGCGGGGTAGCGGGGTAGCGGTTTAACGGGCAAAGGGAATCGAGGGCGATATGATCGATGGGCGGAGCCCGGGATTGACGGGCTCGTATTTTTATGAGGGGGGGCGTGGGGGCCGCTGCTCAATAATTCACCCGCGGACCCCGATCAATCGATGCCCAACAAACAACGCCCCCGCGGCCGATACCCGCCCCTCACCTAACGATAGTATCTCTAACCGAGACCGACAATTGTCTATCTCAGTTACCTGAAAAGTAACCGTAAAAGGAAAACTAACCATATATAGTGGCGGCAAAGTAAATCGCAACAACTAAATAATAAACTGTACGGAAATAAGTAAATATTTTTTTTTTTAACCTTTTTTATTTTTGTACGATCAACTACATGTAGTTATGTGTACAAATGATGAGTGTTTTTCATTTCACTTGAATGTCTCGATAAAAGAGACCACCCAATGATGGCACTTTGCACATGTACAGTTTACGGCTTCGGGCTAAGAAGATCTCTGGGCCAGCGGCGTTTAAGCCGACGCGGGGGAGATAATGGATGGGTAAGAGAGGACAGGGACTGAACGAGTGGATTGGAATGAGGAGAAAGGCAGGAGTGGAACTTCAGGAACCGGGATTTTGCGACTTCGTCGACTGTTGGTATGTTGAGGTCATGGTGGATTGTGTGGTTAGAAACATACCAGGGAGCATTAAGGATTGTACGAAGGACTTTTTTTCATCCTTGCGCAGGGGCCATGCTAATCTTCTCTGTATCGTTCCAATTTTAGTATATGTACCGCCGAAGCAAGTACAAGTAAAATATAGGCTGCTATAAATAACCAAAGGAGATGAACAATAATACACGAACTACGCATAGATGACACTAAGTCAACCACAAGAAAATATGAGAAATGCAAGAATAAAATCATACGTTCAGATTGTACACAATTCTTTACGAAATATTCTAACTAATGACCCAAAATTGTGTCTATGTTTGAAGTATAATCATTGGACATGCTCACCAAGTAGTAACGCGAAATAAGGCACGATTACAAGGAGGTTACAGTACCGCCGGGTGAAATATACATCTTCCTACAGCTCGAAGTTAAATTTCTGATATTTTCTTCTCTGATAAATTACATGGACGAGCCATTTTACGTGGCCCGAAACAGCCGCCCCTCCATAATTCATGTAAAAAAGCATGGTTCTTTCCGCCGTCTTCGTAGGAAGCCCTAACAAAAAATATAAATTCTGAAACCGGCTTATTAAAATGTATACATCGCCTGTTTAGCCGTACCTGGTCCACGAGCTTCGGAAAGCCATTATACATGCGCGAGTCTTGGATGGATTATCTTTGATGAATTTTAATATAGAAAAGGGACATTGCAATTTTTCTGATCGAGTGATTTAGATATGCCAAAGGAAACAACATTTCCATACGATTACATTCTTAAATTGTGCAGGATTCCAAACGCTCGTTAATTTCATTTTTTTTAAAATGTGTTTTGTGGGTACATATATCTTGAGTCTTGCATGTAAGAATGCACGTAGGCATAGCCTCAATGACAGTAATATACTGCGAGTATTAATTTATTAATAGGATGTTGCATACTATAGAAAGTACTCGAAACCGGTCTAGCTCGCTATTAAACAAGTGGATCAGAGTTTTGGAACTCAGGGCGACTATTTCAGTAGACGAAAAACAGTACTTAGGGTACATAAGGAAAATTCGTGGATGACTTATAATCGAGAAACTTTATAAATTACCAATGAAATTACAGGAAAATGGATGTGTACAAGCGTTGGATAGTTTACGATGAGAGTTTGTAATTATAAACGCAGGTCTGAAAGCTATTTCAATTTCCCCTGTCTATTGTAGAGACGAAGCAAACTCCCCTCTGAGTTGGCACCGCGTTTTGGCGTCCTAGTGTTAAACTTAATGAGAGGGGGTGCGTGCGGTGGGCTCAAGGCGGACCAGGTTGGTGCATTAGAAAGCTCTCGTGACACGGCTTCTTAATGAATATACGTCATGCGGCCGGCGGAGATTAAATTTTATCCGGCCTCCCAATCGCGCTGCGTTCGGCGGTTCAACATCGTAACATAAAAAAAACCGAAAACTGTGGACTCGTAGTATTTTGTCATACATCCTCCTACTAAACTAAGATTTTGAAAGCTATTATGATTATCACTCATTTGATTTAAATGTTCCAGAATTTTCGGGACATGAATATGTGTAATTGGAACATCCAAGGATGTGTAAAAGAACATCCAGAAGTACTAGACGCTTTAATATTATCCTACTTTCAAGATTTAGCACGCCCTTATTACTAAAACCCAAGAAGCACTCAAAACTGTATTAAGCTAAGTGCAAGCAATAAAAACTTGCCGCTCTTAAGAAGGTGTTAACCACACTTATGATTCACGTAATGACTCACATTGGATATGAATATTTTTACCAGCAATTCTTATATAGTTTGTATAATCATGTCACCAGACCTGCAGTTGAACATTTCAACCGAAATCTACATTTTTGCAATGTAAATGAAGTTTTAAATCGTTTGAGCCGTAGGAGGGGGTCCGAACTAAAGCAATAATAAAACAAGGTAGGTCGAAATAGGTTTACAATTGACTCTTATTACTCGGATAAAATAAAATGTAGTTGTTTTCTTTTGACCAATCCCTATACAGATCCAGGTACAGATCCCTGGGATTTTAATAGAACACCGAAGAAATGAAACGTGACTTTAAGATAGACAGGGGAGTATAAAACTAAATTGTAGTGTGTGGGAATTGTAATGTTCACGGTGAATTGGTTTTACACCCAATGTAGGACAGGTGCGACGACACAGAACGTCGATTTCCGAATTGAAATGGCATTAATTTGCGTATCGCACACCGCCACGTTAATCAATGACGATATTAAAATATCAAACTGGGGACACAAATGGGATTCGGCACAGATCCCCAGCCTTCAACAGTCTAACTAATTCAGTTGGATGGAATGCACCGAAAATGTCGACAGCCGGCAGCAATAGATGTCGCAATAATCCCGAACGTTATTAGTATTAATGATTATTTCTAGATATTTATGAGGAGATTGAAGGTATTTCTGGTTCGTACTACGTGGTCCATTCCGCTCTATTATTAAATAGTTATTACACTGGAAACAGAAATATAGAAATCATCGAATATTATCAATTAAGGTTGATAAAAATTTAGGATCGATTTTGTCTGATGCGATCACATACTTGATAATGGAGAGAAAGTGTGAAGATTAAATGTGCGTTAATAACGACGATGTAAAACGCCCTAATTTTAAAAAACGAATATGTTCATAGAAAATATGGTTCTTTTACCAGATCTGATATTCGTTAAATACGGGGCGAATGTTGCAGGCCATTTATAGACTAAAACCATACTTCTTGATATAAAATCGGCGTCATTATCTGAAGATCGATACAACTGTTGCTCGTATTTTAGGTTAACGTAAATGTCAGATACAATCGTACAATGTTCGGCGGTTTCGGAACGGGCCGAACTGTAATTCCGGGATACGCACGGAAGCCGTAAATATGAAACTTCGGCAATTCGAAACTTTTCTATGGCAGTTGCAGCTTCTAATGGAGTTATACGGGAGTGTATTGGCAAAGCGTTCGATTCGGTCGCATGGCGGAGTCGCATGTAGCAGGGTGTTTTTTTTTTAGTTTCCTTTTTTCTATTTTCGTGAAGAATCGAAACACCGGAAGTGGGCGTAAGTGTAATGGTTTTTGGCTCTCGGCCCACTTATGGATTAAATATCTTCTCGTGGGGGTAAGGGGTGATGGGGAAGGGTTGGGGCTACCCGTAGCGGTTATTAACATGGATTAGCATTGCGGATGCGGGTGCTGAAACCCGAGGCCCCTCCCCGAGCTTATTAAAATCAGCAAACCAGCGTCCAGAAACTGTCCTTGATTTATTGCCGTTCGCCTTTTCCCAATAAGGATTATCCGGAGATTTGCAAGGCTAATGCCTGGTAAACTGGGAGCTGCAATAAAATCCACAAGGGTATTTGGGCGATGTTTATTGGCCGCGAGGGGGTAAAGCCCCCAACCCCCGATCTGCTATCTTTAATCCGATCTCGTTCCCGCCAATAAAATGGAAATGAGGCGCAGTGTATTATTACAACGGGTAATGCATTATTTAAACACGTGGACGCTTATTGGAGCTAAATTTAATTCGTGTTAAACTAGTTTCAGTTTTACTATACGTGGCACCCATAGAAGTACGGACATAAATCAGTAATGGGCCATTACGGGGAGATTACAAGGAAATGTAAAAGATACAGCTATTATGTTTTTCCATTACTAATAGATTATGTGATAAAAATGCAATTAAATATAATATCTCATATTTGTGGATCAGTTTTGGTATGGTTCCTGGAAATTATTGGAATATAAATACACCGAGGCCGACATCAATTTCCATGATAGTATTAAATACATATAATGGAATTAGAAACATGTTTATTCAGGTATTTTAACAGTTTGAAATGATCTATTATAATAGAGATAAGAAGTTACGTTAGTATGTTGCAGCAATTCGCTAAACAATTTCAGAAACTTGATACTACTAAGACACAAAAATTTCCCCGTTATGCATACTCCGGGTAATAACGGGGATCACCTATGAATATTTCAGATTGGCGAGCTGCGAAAATTGTCGCCGCGTGTCAAGACCCCTTTCCAGTCCCATCGAGGCGGTCTGGAAAATTGGAAAAGCCAATGACCGGCCAGATTGCGTACAGGGGGATACCCGCCAGATGCGTACGGCCAAACAAATGGAGATGATTTTCTTATGCAAACGGCCTACCATTAGGAGGCCCTCCTCTAACCTCTTCGAGTGCGAAACTGTTGCTCTTCCGTTCGGGAAATCGGCCGGGTCGTAATGTATGTATCGTATCTGGATCTCGGGCCTTTTTCCTTTCTGAGAACCAAATGTTTCCAGCTGGCATGAAACCATGAGAAAATTTAAACCCTTTGTCACGTAATTCTAGTGTTAGCCCTCCTTGACCGAAAAATAATATTCGTGCGTTTCGGCTATGAGTAACACGTTCGTGAATATATTAAACCGAACGAAAACGCCATATTTTAGCACCTGGCAACGCCCCAGCGTTTGGATAATGAACAATTAAACATACTGCGTCGAATAAAAACATCAAATTTTCTCTTGTAATTAAACGCTCGACAATATATTTGATAATATATTAATCACAGGTTACGAAATAAAGTACCATAACTTGAACAATCCTAGGTTTAAGAATCTACATACCTGTCGAAGCGCGCCATTCTAGCACAAAAATGGCAGTGAACTACGGCGATAAAGCACTAAATTGAAATTCATTTTTCGTAAATTATTCAGGAAATTCCTCGTCGCCATAGTAGGATTTCTAATGAAGGAACAACATGAAACCAAAATGATACAACTGGAGTTCTTTACTCTGTTCGGTGCAGGGCAAAGATTGATATTTGTAAAACAATTTCGGACAGATTATTTGCACTGGCTCAGGAAAACCGGATAAGATTCGTACATTGTTCCCTTCTTGCGCATTGTGTCCTTTAACTGGATTAGGTTGATTAGGCATTGTGTTCTCGGCGGTCATTGTTGTATTTCTGTTGTTGTGGACCGACCCTCCTTTGTTCGGCGGACATTGTTGCGGGTCGGTTCGACCTTGCCGTTTACCGGAGCATTTGGACCCGCTCGATATATGTTTGGTTTAACCATGATGATCTGATCTGATCTGGGATCGTACAAAGGTGTTACTGATTTGTCTATGTCGGAACTCAGAAGGATTGCAGCGTCGGAAAATTTGATGGATCATTTATTATAAATGATCGATTCGTTTGACAGCGTGAGGTAATCGTAGATTACGAAGCTTCCTGTAACGATACCAGATTTCATTATGTATTGGGGTTATTTCCTTCTTTCAGCACATAATATCCTCCCAAAAATGGGTGTCAAAACCTACTATTATTGCCCGATGCCTAGGTGAAGTACCAGAGAAAACTGACTCTCTTCAACCTTCTGTAGGTCAAGGTATTCTGCTGAAAATTGAATAACTTCTTGTACAATTGCCTAGTAACTGTGGACCTACTCGAGTTAATGCATTACTAATTTTAAATACTGGCTAATTTTTAACTAATCCTAGAGTAGATTCCTGAGGATTTATTCATGAATTCAATCCTTACAGTCTGTGCTAGAATCTTCGTTTATTACTTGTCGGATGGATAGATTGGTCGTTGGGTAGATTTTCTTCCCGTTTATAATGGCGATCGAAGTTAGATCGCGTGGGCCGGACCTTCAATCGCCACTGATCGCGTGCCCTCATTTACGCTTACAATATTTATCACTGCGTTCTACGAACTAATTTGGGCTCATTCATCTTTAAATGTGTTTAGGCCCGAGGTAGTCATTGTCGTTTTCATTGGCCAGGCTTATTTAGAAGGTAAATCGTTTTTCATTATAGATCCTCAATAGCCCAGTAAATATACGTTTCGACGCTATATTAATTATCAGTATATAACCGAATTAAAGGGGCAATAACTAACCCTGAAGCCAATAATGACCAGTCCTTAACATGCTGGGAGCACCTCCATTGGATTGTTATACATCGCCAGTTGTGATTCTGTGCATTAAATCCAAACTTCCAAACTTAACTTTGATAATTACACTTGCCTATAACAATAACAATTCATTGAAATTGTTAATTGAAGGAAAATACGGTATCACATCCACATGGCTGTGTCGGACCTCTTTCCTGTTAAATATATATTAAAATAATAAGCCACAACTTTTAAAGTGTAGCTTTTTCGAAAGGGATATAACACGAATGCATCTTAAAAACAATTTGGCCACTTCGATTAGGAAAACATAGAATACCATATCCTGAGGTCCCACGTATCGGATTCAGAAAGCAATTTCCGAACTTTCCATTCCCTGAATATACCCGGTTCCCGGAATTCCCTTCTTCGAGAAATAATATATTCAATACCTTCCCCCGCCCCCGCATCCCCTTCGCGCGGATAATATACAAAGAGACTTGAATCGCATAAAGAATCGCGGCGTCTAAATAACCCGAGTAAAGGTATTCTCCCCTACCTCCCGAGGATAATATTACCACCTGGAAAACCGAGTGTTCCAAAAAGGGATTCCAAGGATGAAACTAGGGTAAAAGCATTCGCGGTTCTATAATTAATTTAGTTTTGTAATATTTTTTATTTTTATTATCAGTATTTTTAAAGTAGTTATTAAAATTTCTTCGGATGAATAATTTAGTACTAGTTAGCCTCAAAATAGAGTTTATTACTGCGTAATTTAAATTTAAAATTTCCAATTGGGCAAAGTGGAATATTACATCAAGTTCAATTTGAGACACGATTTAAATTATGATTCAATTGAGTTACAGCATATATTCAGTTGTTACACTAAACACACTCGCGGTTAATTGCCTGTTTATACAACGAAATGCAGAGTAGGGAAACTACTCTTTATTACCACAGTGCTGCTCTGGATTGTATAAATTTAACGCGGTGCTTACAAATGGAAAATGTATTTCGCCGCTGGCTTCGTTTAGTTGAAACTGAGAAGTATTACATTTTTTGCAGATGAAAAAAGATTCCATTAGAGAGGTCTAAGTGATATCGCTTACATAGAAGACACTATTTTTCAGTATCTTTGTACACACATTTTTATGTCTTTTTATTTCTTATTCTTTTTATTTAAAGTATTTCTAAATATTTAATATGTATTTATTGATATTTTATTCATTATCGAGCCTTAACGGAGGAACGTGTATTTTATTATTTTTTAGGATATTGCAGGTAATCTTACCGACGTAAGTGCTCCTAGAACTAATATACGGTCTATTGAGCGTCAACGTAAGCGCGAATCGAGGGGGTGGAAACTAGGGATATGGTATTAAGGGGGAAATAAGTAACGAGAACGACGAGTGGCGAACTGGATGTATAATGAATATGAACGCCCGTAGTCCTATTTCATCCGACCGTCATAACTTCCAAGCAATGCGGGTTTAGTATCAGACCACGCCTTGTTACGGAAATCTACTGGAGGGCTTAGACCTATTTACGGTGGATGGACAAATAGGTTAAATAGTTTTAATAAGTAATATTTTTTAATGTACGAGTAAAATATGAGTAGGTCTCAGGAATTCCCAATATATTATGATGACAATTAAAGGAAATATATGCTCACAATCCAATTGAAGGTAAAGTTCTGTCAGTTTTATCTCCTAACAATTTTTTCATTATGCTTAGGCTCAGATCTTCCGTATTGTACGAAGGAAATAAATTCCATTGGATTCTTTACTCAAATATCAGTTTCCCGTTCGCAGCTCGCGTGGCTCGTCGAAAATTCGTTCGCTTTCCACCTGTTCAGACGTAAATACGGCCCGACCGTAATAAGGGAGCCTGCGATTTCTCATTGACCCAATCTCGGTACAGAATATAATTCCGGCAAATCCGGATCCCTGGCGCAACGGCTCATTAATCAAATATAATCTACCGCTATATTTATATGTGGCCGTGAGGCGGGTAGGAGGGCGGGCTGCTGTAATTCAACTCTAAATAATTTAACCCCCGCTACCCCCTTCCGTCCGGGCGTTCTTTCGTCCTGTGTTTTATTCACAAAGGCCGATTGGGCGCCGTTCGCTCGTTTCGGGGGGTGTGGGATTCGTCGGTAACGCGTTTACAGGCCGCGGCGTTTGTCCAACGGACCCCGGACTCTGTATTATTCACTCCGCGTTATTTACTTGGGGCGCAAATGACTGGGGTTCGAAGACAAAGACCCCCTTTCTTCACGGCCGGCCTGTCCCCCCCGCAATCCCGCTTTCATCATTTTAACGCCCCAGCTACCCCCAGCTGTTTACGTTTCTTTTGGTTCGTTTCCTCCGGAATGATTTCCCGGGACGAATCGCATTCCACTCACACCCCCCTCATTTACGGTTGATAATTTTAAATATAAGATGCTATAGTCTAGCCGGCGGAGGTTTTGAAAATATTTTATTCTCCTTCCCTCGGTGTTTTATTTTCGGATTTATAGTGACATCTTTATAAAATCGTACTCTATAAAATCGTAAGTCCCATACCGCACTCGGCGGAAAAAAATACCACGGGGATTTGGGGAAAACTGCGCTCCCTCTCAATATAAAATACAGAAATAACGCGGCGTAATGCACTTATTCCCGTCTAGGGGGGGAAAACTCGCTATTGAGGTTCCGAAACTGGAACAGTAATGGAGTTTATAAAACGATAAACGTATTGGTCGGAGGTGGGGAGGACGTTAATGTTGCGCAATGGGAGAGTTAGGGCAGATTTAATGCCCCTTGAAAATCTTCGAGTAATTCTCCCCGAAGGTTGAGAACCGGTTGAGCGATGACCGGTTCAAGCCAATTCAATTGGAAGCTGGCTAAATTCATGCCCTTGTTTCGAGTTTGCGGTCGGTTTAACAGCTAATAGCCACATTATTTAATGTTCCCTTATTTCATTGGGGAGTCAAGATTAACAACATTCTATTACTTTTTGGAGGAAACTTTCTCTTCTATAGGAAAGGCGGTCTCCACAAAGAGACTGAGAGAAGATACTCATGCGTGGTGACCTAAAAAAATTGCTTGACCATTGTCATTTAATTTTTACCGTTAAATGTACAGTTAATATTAAAAACGAGCTGTTAAAATAAAAAATGAACTGCGGCAAACAAATGCAGTTTAAAAAATGAAACCCAGCCTTTATTTATTTAGCCATTTGAGTGTGTTCTTGGAATATGTTGAATATCAGTTCATTTCCTGCAGTAATTTTTATTATTGTGTTAAAAATAACGTTGTTAACAGGCCAACATCGAACTGTCCGTCGCTTGAGTGTTTTTTTGGTGGCCTGGAGGGAGAAGGCGGAGTGGGCCACGCCATCTATCATCGGTATACTGAGGCCGGCAGTGTCGGCCCACCACCTCCAGGACTTGTTGCATCGGCCGACTCAGGAGCTGGGAAAAACAGCCCTGGATCTCGTAATTCCTCCGAAAATCCGCCGTTCGAAGTGTACACGAGAAGATGTTTTTGGGGGGTCGATCGCTAGCAGTTCGCGGGACATGTTACCGCTTCGCCCGGGAAATTTGTATTCAGTCAACAAATTCCTTCGAAACCGATCTGCCGTTGGATAATTAAAATTGAAACAGGGCTTTTCAACTATTCTCTTCAGCCATCCTCTCCGAAAAGCGGCGCCGGTGGGAGGAATGGCCGTTGAAGAATCGTTATTAGTTCCTGAAAAAGCCGGAGTGTTTTCGGAAGGCTCGCTCATAATGTCAAAAGTTTGCCTATCGGCCCGCAGCGCAATAGGCAGCCCTTGCAAGAGGCTGGTTCAGTTGCCGCCGACGGAAGGAATATCAACTTCAAATCTCAAACTCTGGTTTTATATATATTCCTCCCGCCAATTCCGCTATTAAATTATACCTATTTTAACTTGAAATTCTGTTCAGCACAATAAACACTTCGTTATGAACATGAGAAAGGGAATATCAATAATAAAAATATATTGAATTGTGTTCCTTTTTAAATTACATGAAATTGAAAAAAACCTGGCAGAAAAAACACGGAGCTGTCGAAACAAATAGGCGCCGGATTGTAATTTAGGTGGGCAATATATCATTGGGAGATGCTCTCGGCTGAAATATCTTCCTTAGGCAAATATGAAATAGCCAGAATAATGGAAGTCCAGCACCCCCCCCCCGCTTCATGTGATAAATCATCAGATGGATGCTTTCAATCATCCCGACCTATTCTAAATGAAATATCTGCGAAACACGGTGTCCAAGTATTAAATAACGCGTGAAGCCCTTCTGGGCGTTTAGTCGATATTTTGTAGATCTTGAAAAATATTATAATTACAACATTTATAAGCCCGGAATGCCTTAAAATGTATATATTGCGCATTGTTCTACCCGGTTTGGATGGAAAGAGATGACCTATACACAGGGTTATCTCAAATATCCTTTCGGAAATAAATAACACGTATTAGAATAACGTTTAAATAAACTTATTTTATCATTTTATAACTAATTTTACCTTTGGATATAACCTGGCAACACACACAAGTTGCTCGTGGTGGGGAAGGCTATAAATGAATAAGACGCATCTCATTTTCCAACGCTGTAAGGTGGTGTTTCGGTAATCTCGAAAATTAATTTACTAATAATTCATGTTTTTAATACATGCTTAAATCGAAAATGGTTTCTAAATGCAATCAAGGTTTTTCTGCAGATTGAAATTTTATACTTAGTTTACCTATTTATCCATTAATAAAGTTTTCCTTTACATTAGATTAATAACCATGTAAATGATATAAATTACAGAGGAGTGGGGGTAACATATTAAGTACGCCACACACAGCCCTCCATTGTTTTATACAGATAACGACCCCATAGAGAACTTCACGCTCTTAATTAATTCCGTCCAAACTGGGACCTCTAGTTCTAGCGCCAAGGGAGGCATTTAGCAGTTCGGAATGTATTACTTCACAGTGAGTCAGCGATCTCTGAGCAATATGGAGGGGAGCCAAATATTATCTCTGAAAAGTATTATAAATTCTAATTCAAATTGGAATTTTGAAGAAAATTTATTCGGTCCGACACCCGGGACTCAAAGGATCAATTAAACCGAGGGCACGAATATCACCGATAGTTTGTGTCCGGTTTATTTTAGTATATTTTCCTGATCAAACATAATTGATTTTGACTACCAAAAAGGAAAAGAGAATATTCACATAAACATTTACAATTATTGCAAATAAAAATGCTATATTACTTTATTCACATAAACTCGTGAATGTATAAATGAGTCTCGTGGTTACAGCAGTGCGGCCTAACTACTGTTCCTGGGGGAATGTCTTCAGTTCAAATTCCCGCAGTGGAATAAATTGGAAATAATGGTCGGCTGCTTCAACTATAAACTAAGACTGTAATAATGTTAAAGGAATCTCTGCAGTGTATTCAGGACCTTGTGTAATTTACACTGGAGTCGCATGGAATAATATTGGGAAACAAGTAAAATTAGGATAGTTCATATAAAACAAGCATATCGTAATTAATTGCTCAATTAGTTGTATAAACAGACTGTACTAATTGAGTTTGTCGTGAAAATGTCGGAGGAGGGGGGCGGGCCGGGGTCGAACCTTTCTGTTCGACGGTTCATTCGGTCGTGAATGAGAAGGTCGCGATGTTTCGTCTGTCCCCTTCACATGAACCGTTAATGAGATCGGCGGCGTAAATGTTTAAGGGAGTGATTTGTGGGCTGGACGGATCCAGGCTGATAATCTACTGATATATATAGCGGTCGGCTCTAGGCCTAACCCGCTTTCTCCGATAATGGATGTCTCCAATTAGCGGGGGCCCTGAGTTACGGCCCCCTCAGGACTGCGGTCTATGCGTTTCGGCCCCTACTACATTTTTACCGGATTCTACGCCCCTTTGGAAATCTCAGGAAGGGATAGTGAATTTTTTATAAAAAGAAAACTGTAAAAGTGTCACCCGACACAGGGTATTCGGCTCGTTATCTTAGCGTGAACAATTCAGAATCTGGGTTAAATTATACGGAATGAAATTCCGTTTCTTCATCACCGAAACCTTTGTAAAACTGAAATTCTCAGTTAGAAAAACTTGGCCGCCAATCTGACGACTGAAACCGAGATATTATTCATGAATTGATTCCCCATTAACAACCTATTTTAAATCGTTTAATGTATAGTAAAAGATTTTTAGTTCACAAGTATTTTGGAAATACTGACATTATCATTTTAAACGGTACTTCATTTGAAGTGAAGATTTTAGAACATATTTTAAGAAAGATTTTTTCCCTTAAGTAATATACCAATTGACTGCTCTGATTTACCAGCTAAGGGCCTACTAAAATCGGGACATTTTCGTAATTAACCATTCGCGGGCCCCTTTAACCGCGGCATTAACATTTTAGTCGCTGTATTGCTGGATTGCTCTTAATTTTACCGGGTTTTAGTACCGGCCGTATCTTTTGACGAGGTCTTCAGCCCTCGGAGTACAATAAAGCTGCAGTCAGGCGACGTTTATTTGGACAGGAAGGTAAGACATTTGAAAAAATAGAAGCCAATTTAAGCCGCGGTCCTGTTACCTGTTTGTAGTGTAGCCGTATGTCAAACGCCAATTCCGTTTCTTCGAATGAAACTCCAATCTATCCTAATCCACTGGCGAAACCGCCTCCCTCTTGTTAAGTACCAAGAGTCTCACTCCGCCGCTTCTTTCGGCCCAAGTTCTGTTATCTTTGAGTTCGATTTTGAGCCCGGAGATAATAACGAGTCGTCCTCAGTGCCCCCGCAGCCGACAGTTTCCCCGAAACTCGGGGTGAATTTAATTCGCGAGGAAACTGCTTTTACGGGCTCACCGTCTCACGGGCTCACGGCAGAAGGATTCGGTCCGGGGATTGGACCGATTTAAACTTTGTTCGGTTGACTTTCCGAGACAGAATTACGGAGTTTATTTCAGTCTCCTGTACTTGTAAGTAACGTCTCTCCGAAAGTCTACGACCCACAATTTAAACGATTTTTCCTCTGTTCTGCTGGAGATTTATACAGCACTCCATTCTTGACAAATTATTTACTTATCTAACTCTCTGACTTAGAGGAGAATACGTTTCTTTTAGTGTTTCTCGTTTAATCGAGTATTACAAGATATTATGACTTAATACCTTCAGCCAATTAAAACACGATCTAGCAAAAAATTACTTGTATCAAAATAATCTATGGAATAGTGTTTCATTAATTTCTGGATAATTATAATGATTAACGACACAATGTGAACATTGACGATTTTGTGATCAATAAAAGTTTAAGAACAATTAGACGAAAACACTTTTATTCTTTACTTTCTGTGTTTAACTGTACGCCTCATGCACCGTTCTCATTACGGGCATAATGGCAGAACTGAACCCCAGAACGACGTGTCAGGTCCGACGATTTATTTAGGGCGTTGTTTTTAAGTAGAACGTTGGTTTTGGGCCGGGGCTCGTATTTCCCCGAAGTGAAACCCAATAATCGAACGTTTAACGAGCGAATTGTATCAGTTATGGTCCAGTGAAAACCTAATTTAGGCGCGGTTATATTGGACGAGTTCGGATAATGGGGAACTCTCCATAATTTGTGGCCTGGTCTACCGCCGCCCCGGTTAAGGCCCGGATGCGGCGGATACCGCCGTTTTGGCCGAAATGCACAATTTCGCCGACCGAATAATAATCGCCCTTCAATTCGCGAATCTGACTTTAGCGCGGTTAAACATCTTTATTACTGTGCTTTTCCGAAACATTTCCATTTATTTGTGAATCATAAGTAGGAAATAGGTTTGTGGACAATTTTTTAGCCCATTTTCAAGGTAGAAAAGTTTACGGCCACCCGAAAGGCCATTTTTAGAGGTAGAAGTAGGGTATATTCGCGCGGTTCTTTTTCCAAAATAGATTGTTCCGAACATCGGAAACGGCTTCCACTGGAGAGCGCTCAGTTTGCAAGACAGGAAATGTCCAGGACTAGCACGTACTAACCGAGGTTCTTCCCACAGTATTAAGAGATGCAACCGGAAGTTAGTGATAATTCAAGTTCTGATCGCGGAAATTTTCCCTCAACGTAAATATATAGCTGTTTTATTTACAGGTTTCTCTAAAAAAAAAACTTTAGGGTATATAAGTATGCATGATCCGTTTCGATCATGATTCATGATGATCAGGCGTTGGGTGGCCGGTTAGGCGTCTGAATTTGCGGTGCAGTCCCAGTAGGTCGGGGTCGGGCGGTACCTGCCGGAATTTCGGGGTAAGGTAAGGTAAACCCTCGACATAATTTAGTATTCAGGCCGAAAGTGAAGTTGGGCAGGCTGAGGAGGGGGCGGGACCTGGGACCGGCACCGATCGATCGGCCCGCCCGCACCGGCTCCCGCTTCTCTCGGCGAAACCCTCACCCTCACCCTCACCCTCACCCTCACCCTCACCCTCATCCTCACCCCCACCCCCTCACCCTACTCCGATACTACCGGTGCTAACTACGGCCCTTTGTTAACGCCCTACGGACTGACCCTCCGGCCGCCCTTTGATCTCCGCTCGAAAAATAGAGTCGCCCAACCCGTATATTTAACGAGGAACAAAGGATCGCTTTCCTCGAAACTGGCTGACCTATCGCAGTCAACGAGTACGAACATGAAACCTGAAAAACATACAGTTTATCCCTGTTGTACTAATACGATAGCGAAAGTAGTTCAGTACATGAAATTTGTATCCATTTTCCTACAGTATTTTTTCTGCTACTATTTCTTTATTTTAGATTTATCTCTTATTTATATCGAGGGTATAGAATTTTCACAAAATTTGATTCGCATTATTAGAATGTCTGCAAAATAGGAAAAAGTTTGTTTGCCTCGTAATTGAGTGTCGCCAATTTCTATTCGAAATTACTACAGGTATTAGCCATACAACACTACTTTAACTAAAACTATAGCTAATCATTTGAAATCTGTCCGATACTGCGATATATTATCTAGTTTCCAAGAAATATTACATTACCGTAATATTACGCATCAAACGTATTAAATAGTGATTATAAACATTGGACGTTGAAAAATACCACGATTAGGATTGAAAAAGAATTCATTATCTCGATAAAAGTTATGATTTATTCCAGCATCGAACTTCCTTCGTAACGTTCCAGCGATAAGACCTCGACTGAAGGGAAGGCGGAAACATATATTTCCGAAAACGTTTTTCGGGAAAATCGTGAGGTAATAATAATAATAAGGCATTTAACAAAAATTTTGAGCAATTAAAAATCAAAGCAATCAGAAATACACTTTCAGTAAATATAGAATATTTTGCGGTATAAATACAGAACTGTTGATGTTTCAGATGTAACAAACTATTTTCTAGAGGTGGAAATATCTTCACTCAGCAGTCACTCTTTCAGTATCTAATTTAGAAAATTGCTTTGATGTTCGATAAAACGTTCCACTCAATCGTGCACCACATATATATTACTACATGTTTGGTTTTGTTGTTTTCTAGCGCGTGTGTTATGTATTTGTTTTTCTCCACGCTGTTTGTATCAATTCCGGAGGGGAACTTCGGCAATCGAATCGTCTCTGAGTTCTACACGGATTTAGGCGGTACGGTTGACCGGGGCACAAACGCTTTCCGACTTTGTATCCCTGTTTATTTGTCTGCGGAACATACACGGGGAACTATTTTTCAAAGCGTACAGTTGTGCGATAGCAAGTTGTTCTCAAGTCTCCTCTCCGAATCCCGAGTCAAGATATATCGCTTGCTAGACAGTTGGCCCAGAGTTTCTTCCCAAATTGCTGGATATTCTGCAACGTTAATACCGAGGCTCTCCGGCCCGTTTTTAACGAAGGTTCCTAAATGCGAATGTGAAACGGCAGCAATGATTATATAATTAATATTCCAAACGAAGCGTCGGAACCTGCAGCCAATTCGGGAAAATTCGAGTCACGATTGATAGGGAAATTTGCCTTTTTATCTTTTGAAAAGCCCCGTCTCCTTTCGAGACAAAATCCCCGGGTGAAAGGGCGACAGAGGTCGTTAAGGAAACCGGACCTGTGTAATGGGCCATTTAACGCAATTTGATTTATCGGCCACTAGCGGGAAACAATGGGCGCTATCTTTACTGGGCTAGAGCCGCACAATAGGTTCCCCCTAACGTTAATAGTTTTCAAGTCGAAATTTCAATCAAATTCCAGTAAATCATATCGCCAGAAACGATAATGGGTATATATATAGAGTTAATCAACTTTTTAGGTGACAATAAAATGGTTTGGAGTGAACAGTAACTTCTATAAGCAAGTTTGGCCCGGTACATTGAGTAGTAACTATTTTGTGATTGTTTCTCTGAGTTCTGTGATCTTCCCCGCCAAAACTCGCCCTTACATTTCGCAGTTATCAAAATTTAGCAATGTTAGAATTAAAACAAATCTTTCGTTATTGTTTCTGTTCCAGAATGTTAAAATAGCTAGGAGTAGAAAACAGTCTGAACTTAAATTATCATTATGTGCAATGATAGGGAGGATGAGAAAGAAACAAATAAGCACAGTAGTTGATAAAATATTTGGTATCGGTTATTGTTATCCATGAAACTTGAAGGTAGTTTCTCGAATGAGAAATAGTGATTAGAATCATCAAAGGGAAGTTGGTAGATTGTTAAGAAGGTACTTTTATTAGTCCCCATTAATCATCAATTGGAATAAATGCCCTTTCAAAAGTTGCACAATTAGAGATATCTAAATGGGAAATAAACTTTTCTTTCGAGTCCCGGTACAAAAGGCACGCCGACTTTGAGCAATGCTCTCGGCGTCAACCTGAACTCGATTTTGTAAATGAATTGGACGGTAATGAAGTTTCCGTTGAACGTCGGTGCAGTGAAAGGTTCGATTCACGGAAGCGATACTATAAAGAATACCTTACAATTAATTAAGAATTTCACTTTCAACCTACCCTACAACACTCAGAAAGCTTCAAATAAACGTTCAATATATGTTTAAAATAATATAATGATTTAAATTATTTAAATAATGATTCAATAATAATTTAAAATTAACAGTATAATATAGGCGTTATTTTTTCTTATATCGTCTCTAATTTTTTAATTTGACAATTATTTTATTAGCATTCACGTGAATTCGCTGCTGTTTCAATTCAGGTGAATTCCCATTTAAATGGGATATAAAATTTCTTAACTGTTTCTTTTTTTCCTAGAGTTATTTCTATACCAATGCTATAAGTCTAAGCGTTTACACCAGTCGATATAAGTTGGCTGTAATTGTATTGCCGATAGGGGAAAGTCAATCGGCGTGACAAAGTGCAGGTTATCGTCATCGGGAAGACCATTCATCTTCTCGGCGCTTTGGAGCCGAAGTGGCTCGCATTAGGACGAGCTCACACGTCTCGCGGCACAGGATAATATTCTTTCGACGCGTCGTTTATCTTAAGCATAATCCCGACTGACGCCCGATCACCTTATCGAATAAAGTGTATTCTCCGAAAAGTCTCAGACTTATACCAGTAATAACGGGTAATAACGAGTACCTGAAAAATTTCCACATCAAGTCAAGCTTTTGAAATAGAGACAAGAAATTGTTACGGATGATCAATTTCAAAAAATGCGTGAGCAAATTCCGCTCGGTAATGAGACAGATTTTATGTAACCACATACAATTTTATTTGCTCACCTATTACTATAGTGGTAGCACATTAAATATAAAACTCTCGTCACGACATACCAACACGAAACTACATTCAGGGAGTTTTGAATCGTAAGCGAAACCAATAATTTCAAGATTTCAACAAATAGAATTTTGGCAATGGTATAGAGCCTTTAGCTTAGGGTGAGAGCTAAACTGAAGTGAAGATTTCGCGAAGGGGAGAATCTTCTAATCTTTCCAGGGGGACACTCCAGGGAAGATGCCCCTAAGCGGATTATCCTCAACCTTTCCGCCGTCACATATCCCAGGAAAGGTACACAATTTATGTTACCCGACCGGGAAGAAAAATACGATCATAGGCTTAAGCGAGGCTTATATCTCATAATAATTAACTCAACCTCAATATAAATATGATCTTTGGGCATTGAGGATGAGATTCTTTTAATTATTAAAAATCGAACAACCCCTTTGTTTCAAGACATAGAACCTATTCTCATTTAATTAATTTGAAACAGGTAATTTTGTAGCTCATACGACGAAATTTGATATGGCGAACCCTTCCTTATCTGAGTCCTTCCATCAGCGGCAGGTGCTAATGCAAACGGCCCCGCCTAATCTATGTAAAACGACGTTCCCCTTTTTTCAGCTTGTAATTCCCCCTTATCGGAAGGTGGCCAGTGGCACGTAGAGAACCCTTATCGGTTTCTACTAGTCGCCCCTATCCGTGGCCTTGCATGTCCTTTTTACATGGTTTCCTCTTTCTCAATCCGAATCCGATTCGTACGCGAACAGATAAATTCAGAACCAAAGATTCTAGCAGGTATGCATTTTCTGGTTCTTCTATATTCATACTGTTGGATAATGATTTTATGATTCAGACTTAGTACTATTAGAAACACTTGCAGTTGTAGTTAGTATTATAGTAGTAGTCATTTCCGTATGAAATAAATATACTCGGTAGCTCTTATCGCCTCCCTCCCAAATAGTTTGAATAACATTTCCTCGAGACTGAGTTTACTTTCAATTGCGTATAGATTACGAATGGAGTTAATAACGCTCCAGAACTCCATTCGAATTTAGTTTGGTAGTTTATGTGCGGTGATGCGCCCTAAAATAAATTGATATAATATTGTAAATTTCCTCTTATTGTTATCGTAACTCTTCTTCCCCCGTCCAGATTGTGCTTATCCCAGCTGAAAGCCTGGCTGACTACTATGGAGAGCCTACTGGCTACTACATAATCCTTTCTCTGGATAAAGCTGGCGATTTATTTTGCGAGTGTGGCGTGATGTCAGCGTGGGCCGGGCCGATCGACCGGATTCCAAGGGAGAGCCAACCGCCCTAACAACCGGCTACGTGTTTGCCTACGCCGCCCCGCGCCACCAAACCAATTTTATTATTTAAGCGGCCCCACTGTACGGATTGATTCAAATGGCCGGCACGCCTACTCCAATTCTAATTCCGCCGTTTGATCGTCCCCGGCCAGAATGCAATTGCCCAGTGCACCTGGTGCAAAGGAGATCACACGCGGAATGAAAATCAGCCTCTACTCTGAAAATATCCAAGAGGTAAAAACCAACGGACTTCAAGGAACATGCGTATTATACATAAAAATAAAATGTATAGAATAAATCAACGTACAAGGATCATCTTGAAACGTTTGCGTATTTTATACCGATCGGATTTCTCAGTAGTGATCGCGATATTTTAGGGCTTTAAGTCCCTAATACGTGAACCTCCGGGCCATGCATCATTCAAGTTGAAAAACATAAAAAGGAATACGAAACAAATACAAAATTAACGCAATATGCAAATTAATGATCCCCAAAAGGTTTCAATACCAATATGTAGCTTATTAAATGTAGAATTCAAGATTTTGGGCAGTGCTTGTTTTCGGACACAATTACGGTTAAATTGACGCAGCGTTAAAACTTGGCCGTTTAATTTTAATTTGTCATTTAAGGGAGGGCGGCAATTAAAACTGAAAGGGGCATTCTATCGAAAATTCTAAACTTCTAAGTGCGATGCCGTTCTGAAAGATTAAACTCTAACAGGAGCCGCTTTTAAATTAAGGCTCGCAAGCCCATTGTTGGGGATGGGACGGTGACGGGCGGTGGGTAGAGGGGTGGGACACTAGGTGGGAAGTTGGGGAAGTGACGCTTGTAAACTATTGTCTGAAGTTGTGCGAAGAGACCCCCACGCCTTTTCGAAACGACGAGAAATTAATCCCTCCGCTCGTTTCCTGGCTCCTCTCAACCCCTTCAATATACAGATTTGAAATTCCCCGGCTTTAAACGCCTCCTCTAATTATCCGCTATTTATTAACAGGACAGTTCTCTCAAATAAACTTCACTTTTTGACAGGAACTACGACATTTAGACACTGCTTTTATTTTCTTGACGTTGTAAGAAATAATGAATGAGAATAATTCAACTAAGTAAGTAATTGACCGATTTAAATTAAAACGGTTTAGAAATGGGGTTAGAAACGGGGTGGTTATGCGAAGTACGCTAATTAATTTGAAGGAACTGTAAGAAACCAGACATTGAAATTATTTTGACTTTTGTGATTGGTCAAGTAGCCATTGTAACCCTTGCTCAACTAGTTTATTTTCAAACGTAAGTCAAAAATTTAAATTTAGGTACCCCCAAGAAACTGAACGAACAAACAAAGGCAGATAAACGGTGTACAACACTGCAACAAAATAATTATTTGTTGTAGCGTATTACGGTAACCAGAGCCGGAGGCATAAACACGGTCGGTTAAAAAAATATATATTTATGGACTCGGATTATTCAGCCCAAACAATTTTTTCTTTATGGACGGTCGGTTTAACCGGGAAAGCTTTTTGTTCCGGCTTTTCCCCGGAGTAATTGAAAACAGGTTCGATATTAGAGCCTATCGGTGGATTTATTGCCAGTAACCGGGAAGAAGGCTTCGAGCCGAATAAACGGGAGGGGAGAAATAATTGGGCGCTAAGCAAAAGAAAAAAAATAAATAAACAGGAGGAATAAAGTAAGAACTGGCAACTCGGGGGCCATTAGAAGGAAGCGCTTCAATTCGCTCCAGGAAATAGGCTCTAACATTTTTTAGTGTTTTTACACCCTTAACGCCTCGGGTTTTTTGCACTCTTCAAAACACGAAAATAGCTTCAGGAGAAAGACCTACTTTGGGATTGAATTGATTGAGACAAGGCCCAAACACTACTCGAGACGGCGAGAATCCGAGAAAACGGTTCGGAACCGAAACGGTTAAATAAGTAATATTTCACGGAGAATTACATATCAAAATAAATAAATACAAACGTTTCTCTGTCTCTCTACATTCTCTAATTGCTGGTTTAATTGTTAAGCTAAATTCTACTAAATCGGGGTTCGTCAGCCTGTTAAGTATTGAGAATAGTCAACAGTGAGAATTGATATAAGACGCCCATCATAAGATTTCAATGGGCCGATAAGGAATACATTTGCCGAGGATCCACAGAGTCGGCGTGCGCTAAGTGGTTTTTCGAGAGGAGGAGGCTGACCGGAAAGGAGGCTGACCGGGATTTCCGCACGGACGAGCGACAAAGCCGGCCGGCCGAGAGACGGCCTTATAAATATTTATTGGCGCCATTCCGCCGCCGCTGCGGGCCTTTAAACCCGAATACTTAAATATAAATAGAATAACTAATACAATAATAAAGCGGCTCGACAGGGGCCCTCTAAAACCTGGCCGGCGGCCCGATATGAGCCGGCTCAGAATGCCGAACGAGCTAATCAGACTGAGTGCGTTGGCATTATGCGGCCCTAACATTATTAAAAGCGGAATTACAAAAGGCTTCCTGCCGCCAATTCTTTTACGCTAAAACACAAGCAGTCTCATATTCCCAACGGCGTGACCAATTTAGTTTTCTGGTCACGGTGATTAAATAGGATTTAAATTTAATTATAATTCTTAAACCCTAGATTTTATGTTACATCAGGTATAATTATTGGACTGTTTCTATTAATATTTATTTTCATTATATGTATTTAATATAAAAACGTACTGAATTGAATTTATCGATTAAGGGATTTTGGGCTAGAACTCAGCAGGACACTGTATAGGGACCAATTCACGTATAAATTCCTATATTTCAGAAAAAACTTTGAATATTTTCGATATTTGATAACTTAATCTGTTGAGAGTTATAGATACCGAAACTTATTTTAACGGTACAAATATTCGGTGGATATTTTCCACGTATGCACCGATGACGTACATTTCCTGTACAAATCCTGAAACGAAGCTGTGTACAGAATTGGAGCCTTCTTTATTGAGCGTTTGACGGGAGAACGTAGAATGGAATGCAAAGGAATAAAGGGGGTTGGAGGGGTGATTCAAAGTTTGGCACAAAAGGGTGTCGCGTTAATAATCTATTGAAGAGAGTACGGTTGCAGATATAATAAGAGAGGGTGGAAAGGGAGAGATAGGAAGAGGCTGAGAGAGCCTGTATTATAACACTGTCAATGCAATATACCCGTAGGGACCACTTTGGATGAGCCCGTACTGGAAATCTAGATTTAGTTCGGTCCGCATTTCTGACGTTATAATAATTAACTCGCGAAATATTGCGATATTCCGAAGTCGGGGCGGGTTAGGAATTACTTTGTTGGATTATGCCAAACGGCGTCTCTTTGAACTCGGTCAAATAATTTGCTCAATATTGTGCAAACATTGACCATTGAACATTGTTGCCTAATTATTTACCCTTAAAATTTATTCTCGTGTTAAGTTTCTAATTTCACAGCACCATAATGAGAAATTGGATCATCACGAATTGACTTGTAATTGGTTTGGTGTAAATATATTAACAGGTCACCGACGTATACATTATGTTTCTATTGATATCGTATTTTTTCTGGTGTCAATTTTTACTAAGAATTAGAAAGTAGACGTTTTGCCTTGTGATTGACGAAAATTGATTCGGCCGCAATGCATAGTACAGTATAAAATCATTTATATTGCGCTCAGATTGCCGAAGTCATTAACGATTTCTAACTCCTGGGAGAGGGCGTATTTGCCCCGGAGAGCCGAGCTGCATTTGCGAATCCTTTCCCAGAAACTTTCTTCATTTGCTCAAACTTCAATACCGAAATCAACCCCTCTCCGCGGAGGTATTTTTTTCGTCCTAAACGTACGAAAAAATATACTGACAGGAATTCTAATTTCGGTCCATAGGTATTAGATTCTTTGTACTATTGGGTCTTTGATTGGGGAATCGATGCCGGTAATTACACGAGGGCCGATATCATTCGTGAGGGCTGAACCGGGCCCGCAGCCTCCCGTTTGTCGAATACGTTCCCCGAACCAGTCTAATGACTGAATTACACGTTGACATGCGGCATCAAAAGCGAAGATAGCCGACGGTATTATGCGTGCTGCCACCCCGCCCCCGTAACCACGCTATCAGCGGCCCCCCTGTACAAATCGGCCCGATTAAACTCCACCGAACCCGCGTTATCTCCAATATTCGATTGTGCTGTTTGCACGAAATCAGACCGCATTTGTGAGAGCCGTGTTTTTGTTCAGAGCCGCTATTAGGCGGTTAAAGTTAAGCGCCACAATTACAGAAACCGACCGCACAACGCACGCTATTTACTTTGACAATTACTGTATAAAACCGGGATGCGGCCTAAAATTTTAGTCTAAACTAAATATTGACGTAGATTATTAAATGGGGTTGGGTCTTCGATAAATTAATTGGACTCAGAGCAAATTTGATGTGAGAGCAATTACAAAGTGAAAAGAATGAAAATTTGGCCCCTCCAATTTTCGGAGCTGCACAAATTTCAAGTAGTAATGGACCCACCACATCGTCGGCGCTGGCAGTTAAACAATTTTTTATGCAAAGAACCAGCGACCGAAATATGCAGGCCGTTCTCTTTTCAAGCGAGAAAATGCAGATTGCCACAATTTTCCAATTTTAAACGGGCTATTATTTTTTCCCACGCCCGTAACCAGTTTGACTTCAGAGTAGTTCCTTTTTTCCGACTGCTCGGTGTGTTTGGGCCTTTATGGAGGGGGTTGGAGCCCGCTATAATTAACATTTAAAAAGGAAATGGCACCATCCATTCCACGATACGTACCCCCCCCCCTCGGTCAATCTCCTGGTTCCGATGAGTACATATTTATTCGGGTAATTACTGGAAAATGAAATCGCTGGTAAAATCTTAATGAAGGCGAGAACGCTGTGTAATTTCTAGCGTTGAAGCCGGGTGGGGGAGGGAGATTTACGAGCCCTCCGGGAGGAGTTTACGAGTGGGGCGTGCAAAGTTCTAAGCCCGGATAAGAAAGCGAAAAAATTTTTTTCATCAAAATCCCGTTTACCGGTTTTGTCAGTCGTCGCCAGACTAAAGACACAATTTATCCCCAAACCTCACCATTCCAACGTGATGCCTTTCTCAATATGTGGACTTTTCCTAACCATCAAATTCATAGCATCGTATTATTAATTCTGTATTTACTGAATAACGGTTAAAATAAAGAATTCTTCCGTACCTGCACAGACGTCAATTACAAATTCAATCAGAAATAATAGTGTTTAGTATTATAACGCTATATTTCGATATTATTGAACTGAAAGTCCATAAAAATATTTCTGTTAATTCGCCACATTGAAAATATTAATTTCAAGTGAGATGTTAAACCAACATCAATCAATAAATTGATGTATTCGAAACACGGCGTTACTGATACTAACCGCAATACAACAGTGCCGCGCTGGTTTGGTATCCGGTGTAACCAGGAAACTTTCTTTAAGGCAGTATCTCTTAGAGGAACTATGTTTAAAGTGCGGAAGCCATTGCCTACAGAATCAGAAGCTCTAAAATCATTAGATTATAACACAAACCCGTATTTGATTGAAAAATGTTGTGGGTTTGGGAGGATCAAACCCAGGCCCGACCCTTTCCACGCACGGGGATCTAGTCCCGAATCTAATTTAATTTCTATGAATATTTTTCACGGGTATTGCGGCACAAACTTCAATCACTTTATCGAAAAGTAGTTCTTCTGGGAAGGAAATTGAATTTCATTGAAATGTATCCTCGTCTGAGTACGAATGCGTTATTCAAGAACCAGAAAACTTAAAACCATTAAAAATTATATATTGTTAGTCGACAAAAAAAAGATACCGCGTGACAAAAATAAACGATTCACGAGACACTTCACATTTCAGATAAAGGAGCCAACCTTTTATCGGGTCCATCGAAAGGTGAAGCCCCAATACAAAGGACAGAAACCCTGGTCGGATGCAAATAAACAGCGGGAGGAATAAATTAGTAGAGCGGAAAAGGCGGCGACTGGAGACGGTATCGAGCACAATTAGAGATAGTCCGTGGAACTGTGTTGGAGGGGGAACCGTAATTAGAGCGGCAGGCATCGATCCGATGGGGGAGTGGATCGGGGAGTGCCCGCCGCCACTGCCTTACGCTGCCCGCAACAGGTATAACTCCTTACCTCTCTCTCTCTACCTCACTCTTCCCTCCCTCCATCCCTCGCTCCCATTAGTCCGAGCACAGTGGCAAGAGGACAGGCACATTCTTTTTTTTTTATTTATACCATTCTGGCCTCATCAATCTTGAACCCTAAGCTTCTCAAGTCCATACAGCTAAAGAACACGGATTTTCGGGGCCATCATCCGGGCAAGAACTTTTTCATGGATGGTACTGTTAATGCCTCAGTACTTGTAACGGGTGTTATTTATTGCTATATGTCGGCGCGTAATTCTTGTATATGTAGGGTTACGACCCCAGTTAACCCCCTATTGGGTTAAAGAGATAGATAGGCAGAGAGATAGGCGAAGAAGGAGAGATAGGGTGAATGAAAGCCGATTCGTGTACATCCTCTCCCTTCCCAATGTTCTATCGGACCGGCGCCTCAAATGTTCAAAAACCGTTAACCTGCAGTACCCTGACCGACTTAGGTTAAATCTTTGCAGGTATGGTACCAAGACGTTCGGTTACAACTAATTGCGGAAGTCGTTAAAAGACAATCAATCACATTTTCCTATTATTCGAGGCATAGAGATTCCCAACGGCAAAATTCAGGATTTACCTAACAAGGCGCCGGGGAATAACATTCAGAGAACTGTCGGCCGGATGTTAAGGCCGGTTGTGTTAAGGGGAATCAATACTCTGTACAGACTTGTCGGGATTGAATGGGAGAAAGAGAGAGAGAGAGAGAGAGAGAGAGAGAGAGAGAGAGAGAGAGAGAGAGAGAGAGAGAGAGAGAGAGAGCGTTTCAAGATTTGGACAGTGTCGACTCCTCAATTCACGGTTGAATAATTAATTGGAAGGGGGAGGGGGGCCCTCCCGAGTTGGAACGTCCGCCAACCGATTAATCAACCGCAGTTAGCCGCCCGGCCTCTCTAAAATTTGGAGCCGTTCCGAATGGGAACAGGTTAGTGGGCGTTCCTTAATTAACGAACATATATGGAACCGATATTGCGTACATTGTGTTTTACAAGCGCTAATTGTATTGACGGGCATATGAGACATCAAAAAAATTACAGAATACATTTCATTATTATCAACAAGGCCAGAATTGGCAGACACAAGGCTAAAATGTGATACAGGATTCATTAATGTTACGAAACAGCCCTGATGACATTCTAAAAAAGTGTTCTAGGAAATTATAGTAAAACATTTTCAGGAAAGATAAGCACAAACTTGGTATAAGAAAATGTATACACTATTATTAGTAATATTGTATATTTTGTGAATTATTCGTGAACTCCCTCTCGGCTCCTCGTGCGAGTGTTGCTCTTTGTCCCAAATAAACAGCAGAGTCAATACGCTGGTGCAAAACGGCAGGGTCTCGTTTGTCGAAGCGTCCAAGTTTGTCTGTTAAGCCTGAATTCTGTGTTTATATGAGTGATTTTATAACCAGAACCTTTGACAAAACGGTCATAAGCAACATCTCAAATTAATCCCATTCCAAGTTCCAATTTGACTGTGTCAGGTTGGAGGTGTAGCGATTGTTCAAAAGCATGACTTAAATTAAATTTCATTTGAGAACAGGATATTCGAAACTATCCCCTCGTAGAGCGGGCCAACACCCGACCTATATAAAGGATCTGCAATGTGAGTACAAAACTCCATCAGACTTCGTTGGATTATTTGAAATTCTTACCTTACACATTCAACTTGGATATCGCAATATCCGGTTCTTGAATTTTAACGTCCTTCTGTTAAAGGTTATTTTAATTTTTTTTAATGCCAGTTTCTAATCTGTCACTGACATAACAGCGTTACTTTTACATTCTGAATAAGAGCAATATTTATAAGTCAATGTAATTTGTCTAAACTTCTTCCATACAATAATATAACATCCGCTATTGTTGATAGTAGAAGTTTAACAGTTATAAAAGAAACTTGTGGTTAAGAGGAAACTAAAATATTTTCCGCAATGTTTTAATAAAGAAAAATTAAATTCGAGTGTACTGTATATACAAAATCGTAAAAACAACTCTGCTTCCCCTCTTTACTGGGTTTAGCAAAATATCACTTCCTTTTAAGAGTAAATTCAATAGTGTTTGATATTTTTTTAAAAAATGCTAGGATATGTTTCTTAGGTGAAAACTGTTAAGGGGGAGTGTTAAGCGAGTCCGATACGGGAACGAGATTACAAGGTTCATTGAAAAAGGGTTGGACAGAGGGAAGAGGCGACTCCGAATGGGAAAACGGGTCGTGGAATGGAGTCCAACGGCCGACCACAAGAGCACTCCACACCCTTTAACCTTTGAAGTGCGGACCTTTAAAATGCATTTTTAATTCCCGAACAGCCCTCGCCGTCCTCGTTGGTCGTTGCGCCCCGAGCTGTGCTGAAACTTTTCTAGAAAGTTTCGACGAGTACACATTTCTGCGAGTACGACCATCGAGGTCAATTTTTTTCATACATCCTCTTAGCGGAGAATATGTAATTTCAGTTCATGATATTTATCGGGGGTGTCAAGAGGGTGTGGAATGTGTCAACTTTTTACCCAATTTTCTAAATCGAAATTATTTCGCTTCCCCCCCATGAAATACGAGTTACCGGCCCATCATGCCCTCTCCACGCTGTTGTAGTCCTGACAGTGTGGTACCTCAAAATATCTGCTGCGATTGCTAGAAACCGAAAACCGGCTTTAAGAACACTGAGCGAGCCAGGAAAGCCGGGATTGGTAGATACTGTTCGGGTTTTGTTCAATTGCAATACTTCGTGATGCCCAGGAATGTATGGATATTCGTTCGGGATTTCGGGAAACGATGGGATTTCCGGTTCGCTAGTGCAATTTATAGTGGAATGTATAAGGGACATTAGCATAGTTATTTGGGAGGCCATTTTGAGAGGGCTGGGGTTAGGGCCGTTAAGTGGCAGCGGGGCGGCGTTTACTCCCCATTTCCTCCTGCAACTTTTTTTCAACCGCACAGGAAAATGACTATTCTCGGCTCTTATTCTTGTTCTTCGTTGTTTTTCCCCGCTTATCCGCCGGGGGAAAATTACTTTCAGCGGTTAAATTCCGGCTGGAGGTGACAATTACTGTGGGGGGTGACGTAAGCACAATTAAAGTAGGCAAGTTTTCTAGCCTCGATAAAGCGATGTGGGGTCTGAAATTCTAGATTTAAGAACTTCATCTAATTGGAATTCTCAAAGGTTGGAAGGTGATATCTTAGCTGGTGTCGATAAACAATTTAAGCAATAATAAGAACATTACAAATTCAACATTGAATTTAGCTGGATTGTATTCTATTTGCAGTTTCATACACTGATAAAGGAGGTCACATGTAATTGACATTTCATAAAAGAAGACAAAAATTTGTCCCAAAGAAACTACATGATTTCTTTTTTCTTACTCATTATACTCAATACTTACAATAATACTCATTATTTTAAACTTTTATATAAAAAGAAATAGGGTTTAAAATTATTTAATTTTCGTGTATTTAATAACCTACAATAAATTTCGTGTTTTTATGCTGAAAATCATTACGTACCCTGGGATAATTTTAGGACTCTGGAAATTAACAGTGTATTGTGACTGTTAATGGCTCAAATAACCAACATAATAATTATATAACCCTAAATATATTAGACAGAATTCGGGCACGGAATGATCCCTTCGTTTCAATCGTGGAGAGTTTCAAGGCACTCGTGGGAAGGAAAGCAATATTCTTCAGTCACGAAAGGACACCATGCAAGGGATATATATATATATATATATATATATATATATATATATATGATGAAATCTACCGAATAAGGAAGAATTCCCTTTTGCGTGTGCGTCAGCCGTTGTTGTTCTATTCATTTAATTAAAGCGGACTTCACGTTTTCGGTGAGTACGGAAAAACAATATAAAAAATAGACCAACTTGGTATTAATTCCTGGGAAGGGACAATGAAACACCCAAGAGTGAACACAAGGATTGAAAGGAGTTTATAATTTAGGCTCAAATGAAAAACCCGTCAGTTTGACCGGCAGTTTCCCGTCGGGTTTTTTGCATTAAAGAAATCCGAGGAGTGGGAGGCAATTTCAGGACGGTTTTTTACAGCTGATTGGAATTCTTTCTTCTAGAAGGGAATTTATTTTTCTTATTTTTCATTTCCTTTTTTTTTAAGCTTTACAAATAACAATAAAGGCGCATTGGAACAAAAACATGGAATATTGAAATATGGTACAAGAATTGTGCTGTACATTTATATTTCTTCAAGACCTTTCTACATGTAACCGAGCATTAAGGGAAACGAAAACTAAACAGGATCTTCAGATAAATTAATAATGAAATAAATAAAATTTGTTTTCTTTCTGCTACAATAATAATAATTTATTATTCTGATTCAATCGACTAATACTGAGCCTGCCAGTTCGTCAGGATAAAGTTTGTGAATAACCCCCAATGTCCCAGCGATGGTCTATATATGGCCGGATATTTCAAAGCGTATTTCCATAATACGCCGTCAGCAAGTAGGAAATAACGATGATATACCAGTTTCCTAACTGGGCGGACGGTCGACGGCTTTACGATGGCCTCTGTGTGCGGTTTTCGGTTAAGTACAGTGGCCAAAAGTTAGCCCGGAACACATTTTATCGCATTAATTATTGAATAACTTCGGCTGAATTTCTCTCCCGAGGCGTGCAGAAGCAACAGTGGCTCCGACCGGGCCCGTGATTTAGCCGACACATTCCCGTTAACTAAGAGCGCATTATGTAACTCAGTACTATCGCTGTAACACGTCCCTGCCCACAACATAAATATCCGAGTGCCCAACGATATGAATAATGGCGCGATTGACTAAACGACCGAATAATTTAAACTAGTTACGGGGGGCTACAGTATATTATCGCAGAAATGTTTTCTTTTTCAATTCTGGTTGGACACTCCTGAGTATCCAGGTAAATGTCAATTAGCCTCTGTAATGATTTTAATTGATTTACTCATAAATACTATACTACTACGTTGGTTGTTTTATTCGATTAAATGATTCCTCAAATTCGTTGCATGTCTACAATGGCTACGTACAATGAATAATTGTAGGAGAATATTTAAAGAATTAAAAACCGGTTGTGCATACCGAATGATAAACGGCCAGGTTAAATTATATGTGTACTCCTACAATCTACTGACCTGTAAAACGTCCGGTATAAATTAATGACGGTCGTTAATAACCGTCAAGTGTAGTTGTGGCGCTGCCTCTCTCAAAATCACTGTTATTACTCTGAGGTACGTTTTGAAATATTTTTGCTTAACGCCTTCTTGATGCTAAAGAAGGAACGATTTCATGTACTCAAAACAGGAAATAATTATTTTTCATTCATAGGGTGCAAAAAATAGTACGTAGATTATGCGTTTTTAATTATTTTCTGATGTTTTATGATACTCTCTCTATTAATTCAATTTTAAAATTAATAACGAAATTAATATTGTAGCGAGGTACCCTGGTTTTATATATACTTAAATAGTGATTTCTAGGTCCCTTTAAATTGGGAATGTATTTTTTTAAATGTTCTGTCGTGTGTCATCGACACAGAGATGAGTGATGTAAGGAAAACACTTCCAAACCATCCCCCCCCCCCGAAGGAAACTAGCTATTATCCGGAGATCTGAAAGAGACGTCGTTAAGTGTGACTGATGACTGTTGGCCAGACGTCATGCCGTGTTCACATTTGTTAGCCCCCGTAATTCACCTCCCACATCAAAACGGTTCCTAAACGGGCTATTATTAGGGGCGGCCCTCGTAAACCTAAAGATGGGCTGCGTATCGACTTCTCCGCATGACTGCCGGGATGAACAAATACGTTACAATTAATATAAGAAAGCGATAAGAAAAAGCCATATATATTATATTGCTGCCTGTGTCTTTTTACGCAATTGAACGTAGCCTCTGTTCTAATTATAATTAAAAGTAGCGCTTAAGTCTACTATTTATTCGTAAATAACATTCATTGGCTGCGTATAAATCCGATATTTTTGTCGTTCTACTTCTCTACAATATCATATTCCGACTATATAAATGTCAAACAGTTTTAATAGAGAAGTGTGGATGATTTTAATTTCTGGCCCCCGTATGTTCTTAGCCAAATAAATTTCAAATTCAATTTCTATTGCTATTGGGAGCCCCCCCGTCTGATCTTTTCGAATTTATTCATGTATGGATATTTATGCAAATAAGGGGAAAAAAACATGGCTCGGCGTGAGACTCTACATCTGGCGTCCCTTTTCGAATATTTAAATGAACGCACGCTTCGCTCCGTACGCATTTCTCCCGACAGGAGCCCCGCGAGGGCCTTTTACAATTTTATAAGGACGCGGTCTTGGGCCGGTGCCGCGGAATTGAAGTTTAAATAATTTATGACGACGGATATCCGCAGAACAGTACTGCCAATTCACTGTGATATCCCGGTGCGGTGAATTGGCGGAGTTTCAGCCATTCAGAGTCGAACGCCTCTTCCTTCTCGAAAGGCGTATATCAAACCTACAATATATGAGCGGAATCTAGTCCGTATATGGCGGTTATCTGAAGTTATACGACTCTTTTATATCCGCATAAAGACTTATTTTAAGACCCATATATTTGCTGTATACCGTGTAGGGTCGGTATTTCACCATGATACTGAACGAATACTAGTGAGGATGGGCGAGAAGGTATCTCTCCTTACAGTTAAGATGTAACCATTTTAGTTTATAGTTTATATTGTAACCATAATAACTGATTAATAATAAACTCAAATATTGTTTAGGAAATCTGTGTATTATTTATTACACCCGGCTTTCGCACAGAATTCCTGCGTAATTATTTATTGTTAATATATGAGGATTCATGGAAGGCGCTGGAAAATCAAACTTTCACGTCAACAGAATTATGGGAGATCGATCTCTTAACTGGATTTTCAATTATTCATAGCTCAATCAATCACCGGTTGTAATCAGTCTCAAATGTCCGTTATTTAACTGCGATTGGGAAGTTGACAACTAAACGAACTGGAAATACCGGCTGTTGAATCAACATACCGGTGTTTACCTTCAGTGTTCTCTCATTACAGTGCTCCACATTACTGTAGCATTATGTCAAGCCTTCGAACATTACCGAATCTACAATAGGGCTATTCCAAACCAAAAATGTTAGAACTGTTAAAACAAAACCACAGACAAATAAATATTTTGTCATCAGTTGTTAAAAAAGACTTTTGATGATGTAGAGTCTATGTTTTATATTAAATATGGATATTATTTTGATTCAATTTTTTATAGCATTACAAGAATTTAAAGATGATGTATAGATCTAAAATGAACAACCTACAAATCAACCGGCATACAGTTTAGCTGTAACTACCAGAGATTTCAATAAATAATGCCGCCTCATGAAAAGTAAGTAGGAAGTGACCGGCTGCACAAAGTTGGCTCATATATTGCTAAGTAGGACTACAAATTTAAAAGTCGTTTAAACCTCTCCGGTACATATATCACTAGGAGCAACAAACAAACGGAAAAAGAATTGGGGCGAGTCGTCGTTTATATTCAACTCGGAATGGCTTAATTCTGGTAAGAAGCGCTATATCTATGTTTGAATTTTAATAGCATTAAAAGCCGGCAGAAAGTGGGTCTTAGGATCAAGTAGCGCGTCGCGGAATAAGCGGTATAATTTCATCCCAAAAAATTAGGGCGGATCAAATGAGATTATTTTATGGGGGAAATAACTTTTTCCTTCCGACTCTGCCAGCCATCCAGTAACTGGAGTATTTAGTCGAAGCATCTATCAATAAATTAGACAATATTGTAATAAATACACTTTATAGTCCAGGCTGATTTTGTCGCATACAACAGAGTCAGGATTGAAACATAAAATGTTATATGTTACTTAAATATCTTGCATGTTGTAAAAACATAATCACACACATAAAGGCATAGTAGTTTGATGAATATATTTAATTCTAAAACAAATATTGTATTAAATTAAGCTTCCAATAGACGCGGATGTGAGTCATATTTATATTTTCACAATACAATAACCTTTATATATATTTTAAATTACCGGTCGATATCCTGTGTCATGACCGCATGACGCTGGATCTATTTCGACATCTCCCGTGATAGTGCAGCCATGTAATTAATACATCGAGTTGCTGTCAGCCAGTAGTCTGACTGATAGTACAAGAGAGTATATTGTACTCCGAATAACAATGCAATGAAAGGGCGGAGGGGATTTGCATTAACAGTGTAAGTCACTCACTTTATTACTGTTACAGATCGCCGTAATCTGCTTAACAGGCGATACGGACTTCTCGGCAAATACATTAAAATGTTGTTAATTAGTTTATCGTGAATCCTCTTTCCCTTCCAATGAAATATTTCAGAAAATGTTCCTAACATCATGACAAATATATCGGCAGTGGCGAAACGCTCTCCCACTACGCTCGACTTCAAAGCACTGTCAACAGTATACACGACGGACGATGTCGTGTCCCCCCAACGGGAGTAAGTGTAGCGTTTACAGCATGTAAATCGTGCAATACTGGCCCTTTTATTTTGTTTCATAGCCGTGAAAAAAAAACGAGAAATGGAAAGTAAAAGGAAATATAAAAGGGGCTTGGGGCGGGGGCTTTTATGCGGAGGCCGGCTCGACTTATGCAACACGTTCAGTTTATTATTCAGCGTCGGCCGGGACCGGGGCGAAACCCCCCCCCCCGAGGGCCTAATCAATATCCCCAGTGAGCCTCGGTCCCAGGCTTGGTCACACTCGGGCTTCCCTCCTTCCCACCAACCTTGGAAGTCTCCAGTTCTATTCAGAGCCAGTCCTAAGAGGGCCCCACTATTTCCTCCGTCTATTCACCGAGAGTACATATTTTAGTTTCGGGGCTCAGAAAGGGTAAAGGACCCGGCGATGTTTAGACCTTAAGGATCGTCGTACTTGAAGACAACAAAATGGGAGAATCCGATGGAAAATTAATTTTATACATCTCGCTGATTTGGTCTAGTGCCAAGCCGGTTTTGGCTCGCCATCTTCAGTTGCATTTCGTTAGAAGTCTCATTTAGACTACTAAATTTGGAGTCTCATGATGCGCTAATTCGATTAATTATTCTCACTCTAATAGTAATGCTCATTTTAAAGTGTATTGGGGTCTGCTAGGATAAGAGACTGGTGATATTCTCACATAAAACCGCTTTAGATTATGAGTATTTTATACAGTATTCAATATAGCGTATATTGTTTTGTGAACGAAAGGCGTCCAGTTACTCCATCAGCCTCCCCGGTAAGTGTAAACGTTTATTTTCATTTTAAACTAACGGGCGATGACAAACCATTATAGCTTTTATAATTAATATTCATTCTGTTGACCTACGGTGTGATTGTTTTATCGCGTGTCTGGATAAAACGAGTATTATCATAAAGATTTTGCCGAAAAGAATGTTTCCTTGAGAATGACGCTTGACTGTTAAAATAACCGAGTTACAGTAGGAACAAATTAATAATTATCAGGAAATATCGACAAATAATAACGGACTTTTACTCAGCCTAGCAGAGTCATCTGTTGTTTTCATTTCAAATGTGATTAGGAAAAAATTGTGTATAATTTTAATACTAAAAATGAATTACTAAACGAGTTAATATGAGTGTTCATTTTAATTATAGAATTTAATGAGGGAGCTCGCGGAAGAACGTATTCGATCGTAAAAATGGGCTGAATATATTGCGACGATAGGGTTCGTTTGTTTTAGATACAAACCGAGGTGTTCGCACCGGGGCCGAAAAGTAAGGGCGTGACTTCACCGTAAAGAAATGGATACTGCACACGCCACAGCCCAATTCCAAAGCCGAGCGCGAAATAAGCTTCAGGCACAACGCCCTAGCCGAAGCCACAAAGAGGGAACCAAGTTGGAGCTACGCGGCTGTAAATACGATAACGGACTGTGAGCTAGCGGCGGCGAGCCAACTTTAAAATAAATCTTTTTAAACGGCGGTTATTGTTTTTATCGTCTTTTACCTTTTCGGTATTATCGGATTTAGTTAAATCAGCGTATCCTGCACCTCCAACTGAGTAGCTAAACATAATAATCGCACTAAACTAAGTATAAAAAACCAACTCATTTGTTAGAATAAATTCTACTTCCGATATCTTATATTATTGTTTTATGTCTCCAAATTTCAGGTCAATAAGACTATTACATTTTTTTTCTGAACACTCTGCATATACTGCACTTCATATTAAAAATATATACATAGTTATATGCAACAGAACGTAAATAAGGCATGAACTTCCAAGGTAATGAGGCAATGAAGTAGGTGAGTATTGGTTACGCGCTACAGTAGACACTTCAATTCCATTACCGTGAAGAACCTGGGGGAACAGGAATGTCGATATTTTCGTTTAATGTCTTGAATTTAGACAGCCGATCGCCCCAATTTGCAATTCAAATACGATCCTAATTAACCTTCGTCCGGTTTGAAACCGTATTCGGTTTGTACCGGAGGTGTCCCCTCAGTGTATCAACCGAATTACGGGTAATAGCCGGACACGGGTACCGACGGTCGATACGGCCAACGTTTCTGTAAACACAGGACCCAACAACAAATTTTCGCCCATGGAAATTATAGGGCTTTCCAAATGACACTTTTCTGACCTCTTTTCTCGCTTCTATCAAACGCCTATGTACGAGTTTATTTCCAGTTACTAGTGCGCGACGGAGAGGGGTGTACCGTTAACTTTTAAAACTAAACATTGAATTTGTGAGAATGTGACAATTACTTTCGCATAAATGTAATTTAGCCTCAATCAACAACTCGCGGCAACTGGGCTCTGGCTGAACTAATAATAGCATCCAGGAATCGATGGTATTTTACTTTGACTGGCGATATTGTGAGTCGTCAAAACTCTAATCGCCGTTCCTTTATTGAATTCTAGTTTCAGCTACTTTCGACTTCTGTAATTGAAATTAAATTTAATTTCTTATATAGGGCTTTTCGCAAGTATTAAATCATTTTCGAATTGCAGTGAATATTCGAGTTAATGTCCGATGTAATTTAGTAATTTTGTTTACATTATTCTAAAATATAAGAACTTTATTAAATAAAACTGTTATAATGTTCTTATAGAACATAGGCTCTCGAAATCCTCTCAAATTATAAACTAAAAAATTGGTTAAACAATCGAAACCCGTTAAATATAATTGCATATAGTTTAGAATACCTGTTATTATTGTATATTGTTAGTGTTGTATATTGTACTGTGACAGTTTAATGCCCTACTAGTTTTAATGGTACGAAAATAACACGCGGCACCAAATGTCAAAATACGTTATGAAATCGCAGTTAGTGGTCAATTCATTACGCCGACATTGAACGACGAGTGGCATTCCTTCTAAAAATCATTAATAATCTTATTCTACTTAAAATAAGACAGTATAAAAAGCGAGTTGAAACAGCATTATTTTTTCATCGTACCTCATATATAATTACGAATCATGTCAATTTGTTTTTTTTTTACCGTACTCTGGCCCCTTTATTAGATTTTAAAACACGTATCGTAGTTTTCAATGGTCGATAATTAGAGTCTAGATTCAGTCGGCACTAAATAACAAGGACATAGTTTAATAGTGTCTAGCTCTTACCCAATTGAAATTTGCAATTAGTGAGAAAAGAACTACCGGGGCAATCTATTTCAGGAGAATAAACGTTTGATTCCTACTCCCCATGTGCTTTTTCTCTCTACTTTTAACTTTAATTAGGCAAATTAGAGATTTAAATCAATTGAAATTCCTCGATTAATTCATACATTTCATTTAAAAAAATTATTTCGGTATTGGGAATCGATCCTTACGAACTTCCTCAAGTGACGACAAATGTCCAAGTTCGAAGCCCAACTCATAATGTCATAATTACCTATTAATTCTAATATTTGAATTTGTGAATAAGAAACTTTCGAGTGTTCATTAGTAGTTATTATTCATTAAATCCCGATTGTCCCTTGGCCTATACCCATTAGTAAGCTGGTTTACATTACAAGGCCTATCTACTGGGAGGGAGGATTCCAGATTCGATTTTTCACAGCCACAATAGGATTCGGGGAAGGCGATTTTTTTTTCCCCCGGCGAGGGATAAAGTTCCCTGCGAAGGTTTAAAGAGAGGGAAAGCGGGGGGGGGGTGTACAAGTTTTAATAGACGTGGTCTCCCGAGATAAATTCCGAATTCAAATCATCGGGTCCTGTGCCCCCGTCGGTTGGGCCGGTCTCCGAGGAAGTTTTGCCCAGGATAGGCCCAAGTTTTAGGCCACTCCTCCGAGTGCAGTTCCGACTAAATCAATAGACTAGGAGGGTGGCACAACCCGTGACACGTAAATATCCGCTTCGGCGATCCCATTCGATTTATAATTGGATCGTGAATTGAGTTTCGAAGCCTTTCGAGGTGTGAAGGTCTCTTATAGTTTGGTATTTAACGTGCTAATTTATTGGGATTTTCCTAGAATATTCATAGATCAAAATTTTATTTAATGATGAATTAAATTGTATGTATTGTATAAATAGTATTATCTATTATATTAATGTAGCTGATCGGTTATTAATAAATATCATTATCAATAGCTTTGAAAACCCAGCTATATTTGTATTGAATTTCGATTAAAATTTTAGTAATAACTACCTTGAAGTTATATTGAGTCTAATTAATGATTCCTAGGTATGATTCACGGTCGAGATTTGATAACTAGTTGTTCGATTCCTGCTGTTGGACTCCAGTCGCGGAAAAGGGAAACTGAATCGGACGTCGCTGTATAAAAAACCGACTGTTTCAAATCCCCCCATACCAGATAAGGAGACCCGTGTTCTGCTATGCACACGTAAAACAATGGAGTTAAATTAGGACAAGGAAAAGCGCAGGTTTTTTTTTGTCCGCATTTGGGACCGGAACAAACGACGGTTGAATACCGAATCACAAGCTCGGACCGCGGCCCTACCTCTCTTATTTTCTACTTTGCCATTCAGGAAAGACAAAGACCTGTAATTTCGACGGGATGAGGGGCGCGGACCCTGCAAACCCGGGTTTACACTTTTTGTTGCCCCTCACAAAGCGACTGAAGGGCACGGTCAGGCCGATCAAAAATAAATTACAAACTTTCGGTGGCTCGTTAAATGTTTGTTTGAAACTAAAATTCCGCGCTCTCACTTTAGCAGTCCACATGGTTTCGTTTGTCAATAGTACGACAAACGATATTTCCGTCCCCCCGGGTCTTGTACCTATTTTGGCTTCCCTTTCCGACCCTCTCTCGTATCTCTCCTCATTACTAATAGATGGCCAAACAGTTGTCCATATGGAACTATGGAAATAACCCCGTATATTTTCAGAATTAGTTCGTTTTAAATTTAAGATCAAACTGGTCTAGCAAAATTCTAAATTAACGAGTCCAGACTGAAGATTGCAAGGGTGTTGATAGATGTTAAATACCTCGAGGAACACCCCTAATTACTTCACTATGCAAAGCTCCGAATCAAACGTGAGTCGGCATAGACAAAATTTAAGCGACGATTTTTATCGCGGACAAAGCAGAACTCATCGAAACGATTCCAATTAGGTGTAAAACAACACAGGAAAATGCTCGGGGCGAAAAGAGCGACAGGAAACGAAACCGCGGGTTAAAGCAGCGGGGTTTGGGATCGGTCAGATAAGCCATCTGGGCCCAGTCACGCTTCACACGACAGGGATTGCATTATCCGCTCCCGGACATCATCACCTGTAGGCAAATGCTTTTTGCCAAACCGATTTTATTTTTCCAACAAAATGTGGAATACTATTTTCATATTTAAAGATAATATGTGCGGTATTAAACTTAAATATTCTTCTAGTTCCGATTTAGAATGGAAATATATATTTAAAAATTGTTATAAATATGAAAGAAAGCACGATTAAAATATATAATAGTTATCATTTCAGGAATTTACTTGTTCGTAGTGATCTTTGTATTCAAACATGTGCTAGATCGCGTTAACGATTTGGTATAAGAATTCTTCTGTTCGCCGGCGAATAGTTTTTAAATGTAATTTTCCTTTCTTTGTGGGCATCCTCTAATCTGAATGAAACACAATAAACGCGTAAAGATGGGGAACACGCCATATATTCTCCCTGATAGAACGGTCTAAACGCGTGCAATCATGGAGCTGTAAAATTTAAGGAGGATTTAAGGGCGGCCCATTGCATATTTGAGAAAATCATCTGCGATAAACAGTACTGAAACGTGCGCCACTCATGATTTAAGTACCTAAATTACCTTCGTTGCCCGAAATGTTATTTTTCTTGTTTAACGTTCCTGTTTTGTGGTCTGCGAGGGTTGGAATACCGTAGATATCATGTGTTTCTATCTCCTCTCGCTGGTTTGGTCTTTTGATAGACCGGTTTCGGCTGCTCGCCATCTTCAATAGCCGTGTTAGTCACTTTTGGCACTTTGGATGTTTTTTGGGCATCCTCCGGTGACAGTTTAATGCGCTACTAGTTTCAATGGCACGGCGCACCTAATACTAGCCCGCAATACAGGCCTGTCTTACATTTTAGTACTAGCGCCTTACAGTACAAGTGACAGTGACAGTGCAATGAGGATGCCCAAAAACATCCAAAGTGCCAGAGTGACTAACACTGCTACTGAAGATGGCGAGCAGCCGAAACCGGTCTAGCAAATGACCAAACCAGCGAGAGGGGACAGAAACACACAAAATCTACGTTATTTTTCTTATTTTGCAGTAAACAAGCCTATATTCATTTCTACATAAAAAATTCCACGTTAAAAAAATCTGAGCTCGAACAAAATTTGTTGATGAAAGCTATACAGAGTATATTTTCGAACAATTCAGGTTTGGAAGATTGATTTCGTGCAATCAGAATTATTAATCCGTTCGACATCAATCTGCAAGCAATAACGAACCCATCAGATTTTGAAGGGCAGCACGATTTATTCCCCTTTGTAGACCCGATATAATTTTTGATTGATTGTTGCCTCCGAAAGGTTATTGAACTTTGATGTAAAAAAAAGTTATTATTTTTCTCATACCCACTGAGATCTACTAAGAGATGTTTAATTTGTATTCCACGTTCAGGAGAATGGATCCCCCTCGTGATTCTTTTCCAAAGAAGGATAAGGAAGTTCCATCGGAGAATTTAATTCAGAAAAAATAACGCTCAATATTCTAATGAACCCGGGGAAATCCGCTTGAAGTATGCGGAACGTGCCTTGAACATTGCCTCCTCTGGGAGAAGAGCCTATTTCCCGTTCGCCCACCGAATTTTTGTAAAGTCCACTTTTCCGAAACGGTCCCAAATTCTCTTACGGAATTACATTACCATCCGTGAGGGTCACCGACTGGTTTCCGATATTTGTCCACTTATTTCGGATTGCTCTCATTCACTGCTGCCGCTCCGTTTAAAATAGCTAATCAAGCGAAACAGAGTGCTCGAAAAACTCTTGTCATGAGGACTCTACTTTCACCATATAAGAACGAAATATAGTTGAAACTTTCAAATTTTGGGCAATACTAGAATTGAATTGCTCGCTTGCTACATACTAAAATGTAAATTCATCTAAGTGAGTTCAAAAGCTTTTAACCTAAATAAATTGAATTCCACGATTTCACCCATTAAGCAATCTCAATAGGCCATTTTGAATATATGGCCGCTACACAACTCGAATAGGAAATACGGTTTACACGTCGCTTGTTCTTCTATTTGCGCGTGAAAATTGTAATTTTAAATTGTTATATGCGAAAAACTTTAGCCAGATTAAATTCTTTGGGAAACCGTAGTCTGAAAACTTGCCATTCACCGGTTCGGGTACGAATCAATTTTGTGAACGGGAGTGAATGTAGGCGGGCAAAGCGGCGGGCAATTAATTAGGCAAACGTATCACTGTTTATATGCGAATCGATGCTATTTATTACCAATTAATTCCAGGAATAAACACGTGGGAGAGTGGCCCTGTACTTCAATACCCAAATTAACTTGATAGGCCCGAGAAGATTTATGGGCGTATCAAATCCCATTGATTTACCCATTTTAAACTGAAGAAATGAGTCGAATTGAACTGGTAAAATTGAAAAAATTATGCTGTTTCAATCGCTTATAGTAAATCTTAATAATAAAAGACTACAATAATAATAATAATAATAATAATAATAATAATAATAATAATAATAATTAATGTTCAACTTACAGTCGTTCGGCCGATCCACACGCACAGACATTTGTATCCAAATGAACCAAATTGGTTGTGCAATTCATTAAACACAATGGGCACAGCGACTGTAATAATTAACAAAAGACACTTTTTCCCTCCCCTCTTGTTTATTTATTTCCGAATGTTTCGTTTCACTGATGTAAACCAAGCCACTCACCGCCACCTTCATATAGAACACACAATCGTCACATTTCAAAAAAACAAACGATTATATATATTTTAATATAGATATATATTATATATATATATATATATATATATATATATATATATATATATATATATATATATATGTATATATACATTAAATGTGAGAAATAAAATATTCGTAAAAAGTGTAAACTGTGACCGCACCAGTGCCGGGCGACGGATGATTGTAAAATAAATTCAGTACATGCTCTTATTTTAATTAAAAATTTCGAAGTAAAGAGAATCTTATCATTCATAACCATCTAACCAGACTTGCTTTTTAATTTAGCAGTGATTCTTATTATATGATTAAGAGATAACAATTTTGATTGTGTAGAATAAGTCATTTGTTAATCGGTCGGTCAAAATGTCTACCGGTAAAGTTTTTCAATTCTCAAAATCATTCCGTGGAGTAGTACGTCAGTGTCAATATTAAAGGTCTTTGTAGTACTTAAAAAACACCCACACACTATACAAACATTGTTATCGAACTACTGTTACTCTATTGTTCTCAATGAATGATTTTCAATCACTCGGTAAACCTAAATTTTGACGAGGTTGCCGGTTGCCATTTGATTCACTCTGCGTTCTTTATAGTCGGAAACCTACAATTTAGAAGTCCTGAAACGAGAAAAAATTCCCCTCGGAAGGGATATCGATTCTGTAATTTTATTACACCCAACTCGTTTTCTCCCCCCTTTACCCCTTGGCGTTAACCAAGATTCCTAGTCCACAAATTCAAAGGTATTTACTACTCCGTCTTTAAGATGAAGTGTAACCCGATTATTTAAATGATTTCTGAGGCAGGGATAAAGAAAAATCGCTGGATAAATGTGTTTACAGAGTTGGAGAGTTCCAATCAGGCGGAAAAACCTGGGCCGTCATCCCCGGGAAAGAGGAGGAGCAATTGATTCGTGAATAATAACGCTATTATCCCAACCGGATGATCCGTAAATTGGATTCCTGGTTGACGATACGTCAACCTGGGTTTTTCTGAGGCCGAATACAATTTTTTTCCTTTCGGTCTATTAAACGATTCTCAATACCTGGAAATCGAATCAAACATCGAGATAAACAATTTCAAGGAAAGATACTTTGAACATAAAAATGTACTTTGAAATATTATTGAAATCGGCCTCGCGATAAAACGTTTGCCTTAAACTCAAATATCGAAACAAATAAAAGGGTTAAAGATGGAGTGCCGGAGTTTTTTAGTAATATCAGAAATCTGAAGTAAACTAACTTAAATATGGCAGACATCGAATGGTCCAGCTACATTTGCTATAAAAGTGTGTACTGGGAATCGAACCCTAGTTGTCGGTTATTTCTGGAAAAATTGACAGGTTAAAAATAGACAGATTTCGAAAATCAACTGCGCTTAATTAGAACTATATTTTCGGCCCGAAAAGAGTATTATAAGAAAACGTATTAGTGGTGTGGATTTGAAATTTGCGGAAAGCCCAACCGTAAATACCGCTTGAACCGCAGTAAAAGTTCCGGCCTCGGAGCGGTTATCTCGGAGTGCGATAACCCAAATTGAATATCGACTTGGGGCGTGTGGTGGGGGTCATCCCGGATTTCTCGCGCCTGAAAAACAGGAACGGTGCGTTTTCTGTGAAACAATTCTGGAAGGAGGAGCGCGGGTAACGGGTGGAGCTCGTGGGAAATCATGTGCCCCCCCCCGCCCGCGCCCCATGCAAAATTCAATTCGCCCAATTCGGCCCGCGATTTTTAATTAGAGCCCGCAGCGCCCGCCCAATAAATCTGAATTCTGACAAGCGCAAAACTTCCGTCACTTTCAGGCCAATCGAAATACCGTAGGACGGTCCCGGTCGAGAGTAGGCGAACTTTCGCCGGCCTCGAAAAGCTTTTAACGCGAAGAGTAAAAAGCGACTCTTTTTATTTATTTTCTTTTTACTTAGAAGCGGATTACATCCCCAATTGCCCCCATTCATAAAACTTCCCGCCAATATGAAGTCGATCTTTCGATTGACCCTTTCAAAGTAAAATATGAATAAAAGGCGTGGCGGTTACTATCGCTTAAAAAAGCTAATTTAATGGAGTCTTTCTACTCTTACCCAAAACATTTGGAAAAGAATATTCACATTAATATTCACATAATTGTACTCATTATCTCTGAAATAAATGATACGAAAAAGTAAAATAAAACCTATAATAATTACATTATTTCTTCAATAACATGTCTCGTAATTGTTACAACATAAATTCGGATGTGGCATAACCTGGCCAACTAAATGTTATACAGTAGCATATTATTGACGGATACATCGTTGGAATAACTGAAGAAAATGTAACCTATGTTACTATGGAATTAATCAAGTGAGATAATGAAGCAATTAGTCTCTGGAATAATGAATTGCTACCGTGTACTTAAGCGCCATTGATTCCAATATTATGATTATCCTAAATTATGCGAAGAAGGGTGTGAAGAGGGTCATTAGCTGTCGATTATTATTATGATTATTATTGGTCGGCGGCAACACCTCCGCACCCAAGTTTCGCCCCTTTCCGGGGTCCGACCGAGAAGATAGAAGTTCAGCAGGCGTTCACAACCAAGTTTGGGAGGTGATTAATCATGAAAGGGTCGGCGCAACCTGAACCATAACTCCTAGGAAGAAACCCGATACCATGCCCCCCCGAATCCCCGACTGGTGTAAAAAACCTCATAGTTCTGAACCCCGTTCTTGGCTCATTTAATACTCCAACTTTCTGGCCATTAAAAAATCCCTCTTTTGTGGACAGAATCGGTGAATGCTGCACGAGTCGGCGACCGCAGGAATATTTATCCTATAAACAGCGAAGTTTGGAATATATACCCAGAGGTAACCAAGAGTTTTGCCTGCGTGAATCCGTTTATCTCGTTAAAATTGTTAGCCGTATTTTTGATAATGTTTCCTGTTCTCCTAGAATGGTTTAGTTTGGTGTTCAAAAGATGCGAACGACTTCTGATAATGGGATATGTGTGTGGAAACAGTTTCGATTTGTGTTTTCAAAATATTTTAGAATGCATGTAAGAATAGTGTCTTACTGTAATCATACAGTTAGAGCGAGTAGAGATTGCCGTAATTATTGAACAAATTCAAATGAAAGGCAGTCTGCAGAACACACTTAGCTTTCACTTTTGGTGGTATTTATTTTTACCTAATAGAAAATGTAATTGAAAAATGTTTCTGGTTTGAGGGGCAGGGTCGGTTTTTATCGTTCTCTTGAAAAATAAAATCCGGGCTCTTTTCCCGACTTTAAATTAAGAGTCATCGACTGGTGGAGATTACCGGAGTGGGTGGCATAAAACACCGGCTTCACGGGACTTTACCTCCTGACAGGCCAGATCCCGCAGCGCCCCCCCGACGGGAATTATTTATTTTAATTTGGAATGGGCGCATAAAATTTGGCCCTCCCGAGACTACTGTGTCAGCATTCACCGGACCGAAAGTAATTAACTGTGCGGATGGCTTGCGATGATATGACAAAAATGTAATAATTCTCTTGTTCAACAAAGCATGGCCCAATGACAAGGATAGATGTGGATACGAGGGTGTTTGTATACAAAATTATTCTAACAAAAATCGGGTGTCCAAATTTTTTTTCAAATCCGGTTCCATAATATTATAATTCCCACTAATAAAACCACGGTCAAAGTTGACTGCATGGTTCTTCCGCAACCGATCTTTTTTTTCAACTTACAGAACTCGAAAATACAGTTTTTAAGCAAACTGTGCCTAAAATAAAAGATAGTGTAACAGCTACGCGAGTGGGGCAGCAGTAAATGTTATAGATGTTGTGCTTGGGTTGGGCATCGTGACGCCTCCTCTCTGCGCGTGTCTGTCTATCCTTTTGTCTTGCCCCGAGCGAAACGTCTCGACATGGAATAGAACACCACTGTCAGAAAGTTGACATCTTGACAGGGAAATCTCTACACCCCCCCACCCGCACCACCATATAACCCCCACAACCCGTGGCTCCGGCTGGAGTATTATTCATTTTCATTTTGAACCACTTCTCGGATTAAAAGTCCGCCTGAGGGAGATAAAAAAAATGGTCTCTTAGGGAAATTAATTGACGTTAAAGACACTGCCCTAATGAAATGGCTCAATTGTGGTTACTGGTCGATAATCCCACTCTATATTGGACTAACTTGGTTTAACTTTTCTGAGGAGTGTTTTCATGATCGTGGTTTTATCAAGGCCTTCTGACTATAAACTTAATTTATAATGGAAATTTATTCACGATTTTGAGAGCCAGAATACAGTCTAGGATAGGACCGTGCTAGGCAGAAGAGCATTAATCATACATAAAATATTACATTTGCCACGATTTCCCTCCAATTTGAAATTATTCCACATAATTTACATTTTGGACGAAATCTATTAGATAATTTATATAATAGACATAAAGAAATATATCCTAATTCGGATATAGAAGGCATATTAGATCGTGCGCATTCGAACAATCAATGATATTATAACAGCTTATGCTACTAGCCTACGTGTTTAATACATGTGTGGCTAAAGATTAATTTACTTATCCTGAATCGGGGTTGGGTAAACAGAAAGGGGCTGATACTAAGCCAGGACAGCACTAATGTAGTGTAGGTTAGTATTAGTAGGCAATTTAGTTATTAAATATGCAAACTGTGATAATAATTGTACTGCAAGTATAATACAGTACCAGAAGGTTTTTAATAAAATCTGAGGAGGTGTTAAATCATTATTTGATAGATTTACCCACAAATTTTCTAATGCAAGGATTCAATCATATCATGCAGTTAGGTCACTCTATGTCCTAATAAGGTTATCTATTCAAGGCTTCATTCCTCCTTACCGATAATACAAATGATTCTCGTTTGTTCAATATTTTTTGGACAAGATAGCCATCAGAGGTTCCCCACAACATTGAGTATTCTCAGCGCGGAGAGCCCAACTGATTTCACTTTGAATGGGTACATATCAAATCTAAAGATCTATTATTAAAATTCTATGAATTCTGGGGGCGGGAGAGGTGCCTTTTTCAATTCGAGATAAGGGATAGAACCGGAGGCGGACAGAATTCAATTACCGGCCTATTTGCTAGGAGGGCGGGCGAGCCTCGAATACCGGCCCCTTTCTCACTTCCCCCCGCCCCCGCCCCGCCCCGCCCCACAACCGGCAGTCGTGAAAACATTGACCCGCAAACGCTCCAAGGATCGCCGAATTAATTCGAACTTAGCGGACAAATTGCGGAAATAAACTGGTAAATCGACGGTTGAGGGGGGGGGTGAAGATCGCTTGAACAGATACGGCGGTTAAATAGGGGACAAAGATGGTGGAGAATGCTTTTTTAAATTACCGACTAATATCGGGACAACGATCACTTTCGACAAGATTTATAGGACATAATTATTATGATTTATAATTACTCGCTTAACGCCACACAATGGCTGAAGAATTTCTCAGAATCCGACACCAGGTCATAGTTTGTAATTATTAAATTTTATACCCCACACAATTGAATAATCTCCTAACACAGAGCTTGGGTATGAACTAGAAAAACTCAGAGTCTCCCAGAAAGTTGGCAAACCCAGTTGTTATTGAGCCATTTTAATCATTAAAATCCCGCAGTAACAAATATATTTGAGGTGTTGGGAGGTCCATTCAGAAATTAAAAGTATTTAATCATAATTAACTCGATCAATCCGTCTATTAATGTCTAAGAATATAAATTTTTCTCGTCATTAAAATCTTATTTTTCGACGTTTAAGGCTGGTAAGTGTAATCCGCGCTTGGTACTGTGTAAATTACAGAACTCACTCATTGAATTTAATAACCTTAAGTCAATATCTCTAATTGGTGTATTATTATATCGTTAGGTGTGTTGGTTCTTTTAGTGCTCAAAAACATTGACAATGTAATATATACTCGATTATAGATTATTTCCCTGTGTTTTTTCTAGACATTTAATAATAAATTCTGTTTGTATGCTTTTTGTATTTATTGGTGGGGAAACAAATTCGATCTCATGTTCGCATCTCTAATCAAAATGGCCACAAAATTTAATATGAGAATCCGTTTCGCTCATTAAAAGAAAAAATACCGTTAAAAAACACTCGATTTTCCGGTTTCAATTAACAACACTTATTTACCATGTACACACGCATGGCGGACGAAATTGATTCGATAATTCAGTGTTCTAGTATAGAATGAACTGTACTGCAATAAATAGCGGGAACATTCGGAAACAAGTAATGGAATTGCAAACTCGACGGTGTAATTTGATTTGGCACCTCGGCTTCGCGAAAGCTTGGATTATTAGTTAGCGAATTAACGTGGTTAAACCGGCTGGTGGGCTGAGGCGGGGCATTCGACGAAATGGTTGACGCGCAATTAAGCCCACGAGGACCAGACACCGATGAACGCCAAGTTGGATGCAGAGTTCTCAGTCCCCCCTACCACTCTCTCAACCTCAACCGGGAGATCTCCAATCACCCCTCCCACCCCAGTCCCATAAGAGGGTAAGATGTTCAAGGTTGATTTCCATCCGGTTCGTATTTCTATTATAACTTTGATATAACAGCGCGGAATTAAAGATAAGAACATTCCGTATTAGCGTGAGCGAGAGGCAAAACTACTCAGTTGTGGTAATCATTCCCTCAGATGGTGATTATAATAAAAATAATATTCACACGTTCTTATTAAAATCGGCCTCCCAGTACGCATATAATCTATTAATTATAAATAAGAAACATATAACATTATTTCAATGCTATTTTATATTTCTAGTTTCATCCCCATTATGAAATTGTTTTACTCTGGGATGGTCTGAATCATGGATAAAACGAAAAAATTCAGGAAAATAATTACAATTAATTATTAGCACCGTATAAGCCAAGTTTTCCTTCGAGACAGAAATATTTACCATTTTAAGTATCTTTGCCTATATTCGCGGAAAAGATTTGCCCGTTAAACTGCGCGTAATTAAATTGTGTTAAACGACAAACAATATTTTCAGTCAGGGATCGGCTATGATTTAAGATTTGCGAAGTAATTCGGATAATTTACTAGTCAAACGATCCGTCTGTCTCTGAACATCAGCGGTGACAATAAGATGCGATGACACGGAGTATGGATGATGGAAAAGAGTGGCGGGCGTTTAGGTGAACGTCTATTCAAACCGGCGAAAGAAGGATAAGCTTCTTGGGCTTGGGTCCGTGGCACTAATTTCGTCTGAGAACAAATTGGCCGGCTGTCGGTGCCGGTTTGGAGGGCAAATATCGATGGGCGGCAGGCAGGTCGACGGGACAAAAGGGACAATTAGTCTGGCGGAGTCGGGCCCTGAATCTTTAAGCGAGCGGTGCGGGCGCCCTCAGCTCTCGTCCCCCCAATAACCGATGGTTAACGGCCTCCCATCCAGTCGTCAAAAACCTTATTCTCCCGCCCGGTAATTAACGCCAATTATCTCCCTTTCGACGTTCGAATGCTTAGCAATTTGTCGCTTTTAACTGGAGGAAAGAAACGGGAGGAAAAAAGCTGTCTTGCGTCTTGTGCAGACAATTGAGCACTAAGTGTCCGGATCTGCGGAGATAGAAAAATGGACTGAACTCAATTTAAACGAGCCGAGAATATTTTCTTATTTTACAGCACACTATTGGACCGACATTGTACGCCCGATCGTCCATCGTGCTGGCTGTTATTTCTTGACCCACATTCCGCGTTCCAGCGCTCGCTTGCAGATATATCATCGGCATAACAAGCGAGAGGAAATTGAAAATTCTGGAGAATCGTCTGAACAACTGGCATTCCTCTAAATCTAATTTTTAGACGGATATTTTTAGCGTTAATTTAAGTTGTTATATGAATCAAGACAGTTTATATTTCCCCGGTGATCAGAAGAATAATTTGCTGCCCCCTTCCTCCACGACACGGTTACATAAACACACTAACCAGAAAACAAGGTACAAGCAGTTTAAAATATAATTTTTTCGAGCCAAATTACAAATTTTAATTAGACACTATTAAAAATACATTAATTTAAAATCTCATTATTGATTTCAAGCAATGCACATTATAATATATTGATGAAATATTGATTATAAGATTTTTCATAGCCATTACGTTGGGAATATTTTTTATAATGTAAATTCGCGCATTGATACTAGTTCCAAACCGGTTTAAAGTGAATTTTCGACAGTTCTGGATTCGGATCGTATAAAAGCTGGGGAGTTGAACGGGAAGGGAAGGTCGGGCCCCCAGGGTGGTGCGGCAGTTGGGGGGTAAATAGGCTTCATTTGTAGTTCTTTAACCGTGCGTCGGGAGCGAGGGCCGTTTCCTGCCTACGTGCCGGCCCTAATGAGGCCCCCCCTCCGCTACAGGGCCGACTTTCCCTCTTCAAAGACGTTAAAAAACTATTCATTAAAAAATTCAAACGAGGAGGACTCCTCCTCCCGGCGGCCATAAATTGTTTTCTGCCCCCGCTTTCGGTTATTTAAAACGCCGCCAACTGGGAAAGCGATAGAAGGGGCGAGAAAGATGAAATGGCCGGCCGAGGGTGCAACTTTTAATGCCGACCTGCATAAAGTCTTTACGACCCGTGAAAGCCCTGGTCCCAGGCCTATAAATAGAAACACGTCGCATATCATCCTACCATAGAGGGACACATTAAATTTCACTTTTATATAAGGCGTGACAATGAGAAAAGTATTTTCAAATTTTAATTTTAGAGAATCTAATCCATAGTACATAGGGCGTATCATCCTCCTATCCAACCTGAAGGTGGAATATGTGAAATTAATATTCCTCATATAGTATTCAGTTTCTATTTAACAAAAACCAAGACATCTATTTATATTCGACGAACTAGTAATTACAAATTGATACATTCCTAAAATATAATGTTTTATTCGTTAATTCATAATGACTTGAACCTCACAACTATTAAATTCAGATAATCTCACTGGGTTTAAAAAACGGAATTTTCGAAACTTAGTATAAATTAAAAATATCCCTTTAGGCAAAAAGAAACAGATAATTATCGGGAAATGATAACAAATAACAATTCGACAAACCGGATTTTGCATCGCGACAAAAAATAAATTAAAACTAGACCAGGATGTTATCTGCGGCTGACATTCTAGTTAAAAAAATAATTTCTCTTATCGATAGAGATCCAAGAGTGGAGATAAAATAATTGCTGACACGACACCACGAGCAAATTCATTATTTGGCCGGGTAACATGAGAGCATTTAATACGGGCCAATGGTTTATCGACTATTCGTCCTTTCCAGTCCCACCAAATTGGCCAACTTAACCATTCAAAAGTAACTGGGAAGATATTTTCCCTTCCGAAATTTGCCGGTATTATAGCCAATATAATAGAGATATTCTGTCCGAAAAGCCACGGATCGTAAGTAATCAAATTCGGGTGGTATCGAAGCCTGAATAGGAAGTGGCCTTATACACACACAGAAAGTGGTGGATGCGGGAAGTGAGGGGGTTTGGAATTAAGCCGGTGAGTTTGGAAGAGGGGCCGGAATACCGGCCACAAGTTACGCAAGCGGGTGGCGAGGGGGCGAGTGGGAGGAGCTGGACGAGGGCTGTAGCCTGCCCTCCTCCCCCTCTGGTGTTCTAACCCCGGCACATTAACAGTGTCCCTGGCTTGGTTCCAGCCAGAGGAGGGAAAGAAGGTCGTTCTTGTTTCGGGATCCGGACACGGCCCGGCTGTCTTTCTGAGGGAAACACCGGCATAAAACCGATCGATATTGCTGGCATTGATTTCACAATCGATAATCCGTCCGTTTCCTCTCCAACGAGGGTGGAGGCGATACCCCGCAGTTAAGGATCACCGTACAACGAAATAAATAACGAGACAGGTGAGATCATTCAGTGAATGAAAGTTGAACTTATCGGGGATATTCAGGCATTTTTCCCTTAACATTTTATTAGACAAATGATAAAACTTCACTAATTTCCAACTTACAAAGAAATTTTCGAGAAGAAATATAATTTAAAATTTTCCGAACCGACATGTCTATTTTAAAAATCGAAAGAAATTATTTTCTGGCTTTAAGAAATCTAATATTAATAGAATAATAGCATTTTAAATAGCTACCCTACATATGTCCGGATGTTAAATAAAACTAAAATTTAAAATTAAAACATTAAAATTAAAGAAGAGTACTGGCAATCTAGGATGTCTGAGGGGGAATTTTAGTACTACATTAAATGACACTAATAGACGAATATTTAAAAAAATGCAATATTAAGCTAATAGGCCGAAATATTTGCAAGGGACCTTTTCACTTACGTCTAAACCTGTATTGTGAAATTGGATATATTGTAAATGGTGCATTTCACTAAAATTCTCATTGAATATCCCCCCCAAAGTTATACTAAAGGACGGAGATCTGTTTCGGGATGTCGGGACATTTTTCCCGAGATCAAAAGATTCAATGCGTGGACGGCCACGGCATATTGGGAATACGTTCACCCCGAGCAATATTGAATTCCTTCGTCCCTGCAAATGGGTTTGGAGAAATGGGATCTTTGAAAGGGCCGAAAATCACTGGCAATACGCCCGGGTCGGTGGCCCGTTCCCAAACTCGGTCCGCCCTTCCCGTACGTAATAAGTGCCTTATCGTCTCCGCGGTCAGAATATAACCGGAATATTATTTAGGGCGGAACGCGCGGGAGAGTGTGGGGAAAATCTGACCTTAAAGAAGCAGAACCGACACACTTGTAACTGAAACTTTGGCTATTTCGGAATTCGGCCGAACGGGTTTTCGGAAGGCCGAGGCGACCCGCCTTCAACAGGCTGCCCCGCTGGATCTCACTTCACTCCTTTCTCCTGGTCGAAAATGTATTAACGATTTTTTTTACCACTCGATCAATATAAATCGCTGTAAATTGGAGATAAAACCATAAATATACGGAGAATCTGTAACTTTAGCTAACCAGAAATCCATTCCTAACTGACCTTTTTCTTGGAGCGCGACGGAACTAGTGAAAGTGAATTGTTGCTACTCCACCCACTCCACAAATACTACGCCCGATTATTTCGTTTCAGATATTGTCCGTTTAATTTTAGTTGGAACTAGATATTTACGCAGATGTAGCACAAATTAAATTTACACAAATATCTCCTCCAATTGAAAAATTCCATAGTGAAATAATGTAACTGTATTATCGTATAGTATATAAAAAGCAGAATTAATTGTATTCTCAATTAATTGTATTGTAAAAAAAAACCACCGAGCTGTGGAAACCTTTACAGATACGTAAATTAAATAGATTCTATTTAAAGAGTCCTCCGTTTTGTACTGCCAGAGGTTTATCACATAACGAGAATGAGTTACAAGAAAAGCCTTACTAGAAATTTCATTGCCATTCTGAGAATCGAAGCCAGAAATTTCCCAAGGGGGCCCAGTTATGTAAGAGCTAATCCCGGATATTCAATCATATCATAATGCTGCAACCAACACTGCCCTAAACGTTCTCCTCCCCTTTCCAAGGGTGAAATGGGGCCGGTTGAAAGAGTCCACGATACAGTCACCGCACGCATATCTATCTGTCTAACATTTATGCAAATCCGTAATATAGAAAATTGTGCAGAGGGAAAAATTGAGGTACAATGTAGCGATTCTTAAAATCGATTTTCACGAAATATGCCAGAAATTAAAATTACGTCGATACATTGATACGATACGAGGGGTTAGATAAAATAGTCCGTCTACCATGTCAAGGTCTCTTATTCATTGAGCTAAACGTAACCCTAGAACACCGGTCCTCATTAATTATTCTCTGGAATAGGCAACCATCGGCTAGTGATATCACCACGTATTAGTTTCTTTACAGAGTTTAAAATAAAATAGAGTTTCCGTGTAAGAAATTAGATGGTTACAGTGAACAGTATTCGTCAGTAACAGGTCTCGACCGCGCAAGAGCTCCGCTGAGTTTACGTTAGGTGGCCTACTACCTTGTTTACTCTCGAAGGCGCCGAGACTATTTATATAAATCGGTCCCCCGTGTTGGAGCGGACGGGGGGCGACCATTTAATCGCTTAGTTCGGTCACAAATATCACAGAATGGCACTGGAGCGGTCGCGCGAACATCCGCCGGCCGGCAGCACAACACCCGCGGGCAGCCGGCACTCGGACTGCCGGGCCGACGCACCACACACCACTGACTCTAGACTATTATTATTACACTGTACTGAGAAATACGCTGAGTACCTCGTGGGGGCGGGAGCCGGAGTGAGAGAGCGTGTGAGCGAGTGAGTACGTGTGAGAGAGAGAGAGAGAGAGAGAGAGAGAGAGAGAGAGAGAGAGAGAGAGAGAGAGAGAGAGAGAGAGAGAGAGAGAGAGAGAGAGAGAGAGAGAGAGAGAGAGAGAGAGAGAGAGAGAGAGAGTGTGTGTGTGAGAGAGACGGTGAGTGTGTGGGGGTGTGTGAGCGGTGATAGCGGGTGGGCAGAGACTGAGAGGCCGAGCGGAGAGCGGCGGTGGCGGCGGGAGCGGCGGCGGCGGCGGGAGCGGCGGCGGCGGTTGGGGCCGGTGGTGGGGGCGGCTGGTGGCCCGGTGGTGGGGGCGGCCGCCTCCGCCGGTGGAGGGGCACCACCCCGCGCTATTGATTCACCGGCCCCACAGAGACACACCACCGCCATATTGTTTAGAACTACCCGCCGCCCCCGCACCCCGTCCGCCCTTACATTTTTGTAGGCCCCGACCCGCGGTTAATCGATGCGTTTAATTACGACAGTCCCCTGTCGTCCTCCGGTCCTTTCCTGACCCGCCCCCGACCTTCTCCCCGCCGCTCCTATCGATAGCCGACATCGATTAATAGACTGATGACCCCGTGCGGCGCCCCCGCCTCTACACGACCTCCCTCCGGCTATTTCCTACCGCCCTATCGGCCCCCACGAAAAAAATCGGCCTTCCCAGAGGTTCCCCGCCACTTGTACGCTTAGCATCGGGGATGGTCGTTTGACAAGCTTAGTCGACTAAATAAAGCTTTCACTTTTTCGCCCACAATAGTGTTTGAAATATGAGTCTTGTGTTAGATTAAGTCATTGTATTTATTTGCAAACCGATGAGGGCCTAGGGTTATCGGTATATGTACAATCAATTAAATTATTACAGAATTAAATTTACATTATTTACTTAACAAATTTCCAAGTTACCGACTCCCTTAATTACATTCCAAAATATCCGAGTACGACGAGATTAAGTGAAGCTCGGTGGGAGCAAGGTTGGGGGTTGTGTCTCCAGCTCGATTTACAGAGGAGAATGCTACGACCCTTTTTGTCTCTATGCATATAGTGTAATCAAATTTATTTATTTTTATATTAAAAATAGTAAACTGTACCCGACTTTAATGACTTTGTTTAAGTGATATAAATAGATATACTCGTTAAATTTTTGAATAGGCCTAAATGAAATCTAAAGTCTCCTAATGTGGTCAAGTATGAGCCGAAAAATAAGAGCATACTTGTAATACAAAATTTCTTCCAATTACCCTAAAATTCGTTGGATTAAAGTTCATCCTGGGGCCAGGGTAGGTAAAATACAATAATAGGGCGTCCACGGTGTCCTGTAAATACTCGCGAAACCAAAAGGAAGGTACCGCGGTATAAAATGTCCCTCCTCAAGAGAGAGAGAGAGACATTGTTCGGATCTATTGTACTCTCGGAAAACGATCGAGAACAAAGTCGGTCCGGAGGTAGAAAAGGATTAAGTGAGATTACCTCTATAGGATTTATAGCAAAAGAAACCTCGATAACCCGATTGAGGGGAGGCACTAAACACGTTGGATTACCGGACACCTTTCCCCCTTTGGCTTGTTTGAGCTGTAAGGATTTAATGTAAATCTAGACGTGGCTTCTTACTAATGTTAATACGACCTTTAGAATTCTTACTACTCAAGACTAGGAAGATACCGTTTAGATTAAAATGTTTCCTCTTTTAGATTTCTGCATGGGATTTTCAAAGAAGTTGAACTTTCATTTCGGTATTTAGTCCAACTTCACTTCAATTCGAGAATAATGCTGTAGAAATTGTATTATATTATATGAAACTAGAGCATTAAAATTTTTAAAAATGCGCTTTCGTGTTTGCGCGAATATCGTCGATACGTCCAGGAGAAAATATTCCGGAAAATATTTGAGAAAACATATGTCAAAAACGGAAGAATTGGGTGACACCGGAAGGCCGCGAAGGGAAAAGAAAAACATAAAAATCAGCTCTGAGTTATTTGAGGAATGTGTCAAGAAAGGATGAATTGTCGGAATGGCCGGCAGCCGGAGATATTGGCGAAGCGCGAAAACCTGGACGAAGAGATTGCCAATCTGATGCGGCGGCGAACGGAACAAATAGTCGGATGTAATCTGTTGGGCGAAAACTTCAAACTGCCGTCTACGCGGTCCTGACGTATCTATGATTGGGTTCTGACTCCGAATACTGTTAAAGAATTAATAAAAGAAATATGTGCGTAAAGAGGAATTTTCTGTCTCCACTCGTCTATTTGGTCTTTGGCTGAATGGGATTCGACTTTAGACCATCAATAATAGGGCGCTATATTAACGTCCATTGGAAATTTACGGATGATAATTGTTAAAAAAATTGCCTAAAGCGTACGAAAACACGGAGGGTACACACACGGTATAAAAGAAATTCGATCCCAAGTCTTATTGGTGGGACAATGGCAGAACATTCTTTGAATAAAAGAGAGGCCGGGACTTCCGTGCTTAAGTGGAAGAAGGCCCAGGGGCCGGTACCGTAATGGACCCTCCCTCGTGTCGAACCCGCAAGGAATTTGAGGACCAGACAGCCCTTCATCAACCTGTTACGGCCAATATCCTGTCCGCTCAACCCCCGTAAAACCCTCGCCAACATAAAATCGGAAAAAAACGTCCTCCCCGAATGAGTACAAGACGGCAAATGCTTACGGCTTATAAAATAAGTCTACAAACCGCGCGTAAATTTATCGGTGTATGAAATTATACATTTGGCGAACACTTGAGCTACTGAAAATCGATAAAGTAAATACTGAATCGATGCTTTATAAAAAGAAAAATCTACAGTTAGAGAAAATAATTTTTCATTACAAACAGAGACCACTCACCCGGAATTCGTTTACAACTTTAATATTGAAATAAGAAATTTTTGATTTCGTTTCACAATACATTTCTGAGATTCAATTGCGTGTCGGCAATGGTTTATCAAAGTTGAAAGGGGTTATAAAAAAAGGGGGTTTTGTTTATAGAAGTAAAAAACTGGCTCTCAAACAATCGAAAGTCAAACAATTCCCTTCCGAAGAAGCCCCATAAGAATTTCTGTTTTAAACTACGAATAAAATTCCAATCTGACTAAACATCTGAATTAATTTTAAACCTGATTATTTATTCAAGCATTTACTAACGGTGGCAAACAATTGTTTTAACAGCGAAGGCAATAACAGAATTGTATAAACTGGCAATTAAAATTGTGAATTGAAAGACGGGTACCTTTTATAATTTATGTATTCAGACTGACCGATTGGAGCTGTTGTAAAAGTTAAAAATGAAAATATTTCCTATTCAGTCCGTGAATTGAATAGGGGTGATGACAGGAACGGGCGAATTCAAGCTATTGAAGTTAATGAGTTCCGTTTTTCAGGACGGCGGGATAGCAAGCAAACAATTCGTTCAGAGCAATTTGACGCCTTCAAAGTTACCTTCAATAACATTTTACCGTTTTTTTCAAATATTTGATTGAATTTCATCCTTTGGAATTTATAAAAGCAGTATTATTTATATTGATATGAATTGGGAATCGAATATGGGTTATATTGTTTTAATGCGCTCCTATTCGCGGTTTGAGGTTGTAGCCAAGCGATGGAGTTAGTAGCGGTTACATTAAGCGGTCAGGATATTAAAATGAACAATAGGCACAGTTTGGTCCATTGTTGACAATCGTGGAAACCTATCTAGACCGGGTTCGGTCCAAGGAATGTTACTACTACAGAAAATTACGTGTTGACGCGTTATAAAAGCAATCTTTTATTCAATAAAACTTTCTAATCTTATTTAAAGCATTTTTTAACATTTCATTTCTGATTTATACTGCCGAGGGTTCTCAATTGGGTAACAAATGACACTGTAATTGAAACAGAGGCACTAAATCCCCGCTTAAAGAGATACAAACCACTTTGAGTTAACAAAAGAAAAGTTTTCGGATTATTAAATGGCGGGCACTAAAGTAACAAGGCGAGGGTCGGTTTTAATAAAGTAATTTCCTGTTTTCCGGGAGAATAGTAAAGTTGGAAACATTCGGCCTACTAATACTGCCCCAGATTCTCGTGGGAAGTGAGAAAAAATGAACCGTGGAAGATATCGGGCCCCAGTCCTTTCTGACTCCATTGTCTGCCCCATTCTCCCGCCTTCCCTTAACCCCGACCGACCTTAACCCCTTTCATTCGAAATCGAACTTTGATAAGGGAGGTAATGAAGTGGCTAAACGTCTCAGTGTGTTCGGATCTGCTCTTCCGCGAGGTTAATTAAATGGGCATTCCTTCGAGTGAAAGCATTTTTCTGCAATTACAGAAAATAAAAAACAATGTATATATACTCTCCACCCCATCCACCATATTATTTTCTCTTGAACACTTTTGAGAGTGGCTTAATCATTTCCTTCCTATTAAAAAAAATATTCTGTTATGATATTATTACCGGATATCTATCCATTTTATAATAAACGATCACAAAAAGAAAACATGAGAAAGCTTTTGAATATCAATTGAATTATTTCATTCTGCAACTGAAATTTAAATTCATTTAAGATTATAGGATGTGTACACGGAGAATCAGTACCCTAATGGTTTCAATCGCCGAGTGCTAAAAATTGTAATTTAACAAGCGAATACAAAGAGGGGCATTTAACAACTAGGGGTAATATATTTGCAGTACCGAAACGAACTGGTTAATTGGTATAAGGGAGTTGGCGTGAAAGCCCCCGCAGCTCCCGTTGTTGTACTGCGTTAGGTCCCCAATTACGCCCTTAGCACTCGGCTATCTGACAGACCGATCGCCGCCCAATATCATGGAGCAATATGAAGTCGCAAACCGAAGGGTGTTGTTCCCTTTCCGTGCACAGCCCAAACGAACACACGCTATTCTACTATCGAAATTTCATCTGCAGCCGTTTTAGACATTAAAAAAAAACTAAATTCCGCGCCAATTGATCGAACGCCAAATATTTCCTCCAGGTAACAGTATTAAAGAATGAAAACTTTGTATATAATGGGTTCTGGCAAGCACACCTCCACAAGGCGAAATTTTTTATTGAAGAGAGTCATATAATTTCTCAAAGATCGCATAGTACTTAGGAAATATACAAAATTCAATATACCGCAGATATATTATTCTCAAATTTTTAAGTATTACATTTTTCCATGGCCGAGGAATCATTAAGTCGAAAGCGACTACACTTAAGTCGTTGAATTAGACTGTCGAAAATCTGTCTATATTATTCTGTAGGTCGGCGTGCGCGTATGAAACTGTGGGTTTTTTTAAACCGCGGGCTGAATACATAAAGGGATTAATGGTAATCAGGGCCGCCGGAGAGGGCAGGTCGGGTGCGGGGCTTACGCATAATGATTGGGGGCTGCCTTGGCAACGTCAAGCCGAGAGGGGTCGCTATCTGCTCCCCGTCTCTGGTACACTGACAAATTTCTGCCCTTCCGAGCACCGCGTTAGCGGCTCTTCCGACTCCAATTATTTTCCCACTCCTTGCCCTTCATTCGCCCCATTCTGTCCTCCTTACCGGCTCCTACTTAGGACGCCCAATCTCGAATTGATGATACCCAATTAAATGTGATAAGTAACAAAACACTTAATGAATTCTTAATTCACTCGCGGTGATTTTATAACATTCTCGATTAATTTCTTAAAGAGTTTTCTATATTTTCAGCAGGCTTCCGTTTTGCTCTATGTTAGACCTGTTACATGGTTAAGATGTTAACACCATATATAATTTATATGAGTAGTTTATTTAATTTATTTTAAGGGATTCGTAAGAGAACAACATTTTGTACCATGTAGTGATTCAGTGTTCTTTTCGTGTCGCCTGAAGGCCGTGTTTTATGAAACCAAACGCCTTACCTAATATTACAACGAAAAAGTAGCGAACGCCGATATTCCGGGCTCTGGTATTTTCTTCCCTCGGTTTTTTGTCTCGTTTTCAGAAGCGGAAGTAATATTCAATAAGCCGGAAGTTTCCGTGGGCCGGCCCAACTACTAAAAGTCTCTGAACTTCCAGCTTTCGTGTAGTGACGTAAAAAAGTCAAACATCGTTCCGGTCTGATCGCCACTTGAAGGGACGCTGGAAAAGTTTGAAAGGATATTCAGGAAGTAGAAGAGGGCTACTTTCCAATACTAACGTCTATACAATTTCTTCGATGTCTTTAGGCCTTGCCTAAATTTGGTCGGTCAATAAAATGTAAAAATTATATTAATTCTACTTTACAGAATATAAAAATTTAGTCCCACTTAGAACAAGATAAACGATGACATAATTTTGGGACAAGAGATTTAGCGATTAACAACATTTCGTACGAAACATTTTCGAATAATCATGGAAACTTGCTCTATGTTTATAGAAAAGAAATTTGCTTTCAAACTATTATTGAGCGATGGGGCCATTTTTGTATCTCTATGTATTTTAACTTCTACGACCCTATTTTAATACTTCAGTATTAACCCCGGCGTAAATGGGACCAATAGACTAGATTGAGACTAGGCCGAAAATTGGTTGGGCGAATCACCGGAGAGTATCCGATTCGGAAGTTTCATGAAAATTTAATATAGCACTGTGTCGCAGAGGGGCGGAATAGAACAATGGGGAGTGGTCCAGGAGGGGCTCCTGTTGTACGCAAGAGAGGTTCATTACACGGGCCGGCGACATTGAACCGGTTTAAGCCGCTCAGGCCCCTGTGATACATCTCAATCGGGAAAAACTAATTACAGCCCGGCTCTTAGGGCCACTGTCCGTGTAATCTAGTCCAGTTTACGGAACGCCCGACTACCCGAATTACACGTTCTCGGACGGCTTTCGTCGATGGACGGCCGTCGGTCGTCACAAAGTGTGGAAACCTGAAGTTTCCAATTCATTGTTAGGCGAACTTTGTTATCAAGTTAAGTAACACTAGATAATATTAGATACAACAATCCATTTTCGTCAGTATATCGCTAATAAAACGCCTGAAGTGAAGCCGAAACTTAAATATTTCGGACTCAATAAATTCTGAGGACATAATAATACACTGAACTAATAATCGCGCTATTTTCATGAGTAGGGCCTGTTTCTTCGTGAACGGTTTAAGATACAACAAGTGAAGATATGGATATAGTTATGAATAATATTCTAAACCCTTCAATTAATAATATTTTAATTTATTTCAACTCTATTCATATGGCAAAATACATTAATAGTAACGAAGTGTTATAATCAGTGTTAAGAGCAGCATGCCCAAGTGAAGGTTTTTACGAATTTTCGTGTACTGATTTCAGACCCCCCCCCGAAAGTCAACAACGTAATCCGCTCGACTTATCGGCCTATTACCAATTGAAAGGGAACTCCTCTATTCTGTGGAAGGTGTGAGCAGGGAGGCGGGCGGCAAAGTATTAAACAATTTACGGTAGTGGATTCCGGACCTCGCGACTCGGCAAACTGATTAACAATGGAGACAACAGGGTGGAGAACCCTGTTTAAACGCCGGATTGGACGGCCGGTTTTTCTCGCTCCCAACTCTATAAAATTGCACGGGTAATAAACTCTAAAACGGGATTAATTATTGCTCGATTTATTGTAGAACGCTGTTTCGAATAGATCATTTCACGTATCAACTCACTTATCGAAATGTTTTTCCCGCAGCTTTTAGGCTTCGTTCAAAAGATCTCTGCGAAATTTCGTACCCTTCAAGTAATTATTTAGGAATTTCCGCATAAAAATACGCACAATTGTATAAGGACTTTTGTCCATTAAATCTAAGTATGAGTTTTCTTAGATAAATTTAGTCTAAGATTAAACGTATAAATTTCGGGTTAGCACAATTAAGTCCCAAGCTCAAGTTTGCGTTTAAGTTTCGAATCGCTTTTTCCCGGATTAAATGGGAGGGCCAAAACTGATCTGGGCCCCTAGGAGTGGGCCCTTCAGTAAAAGTGGGTTACACTTACATTGGCACCGATCCAACGTGCACTGGGGCCCGTTCTCCGATTAATGGCTCGGGCTTTCAGAATTTTATACGCCATAAACACTATTCCGGTTTACCAGAAACTGTATCGCTATTGTTGTTAAACCGCAGAGCGTTCGGAAAATGTTCAATACAAAAGTAATATTGCGATAGGTATGCCAGAAAATTATTTGAAGTAGAAATTTACAGGACCTTAAATTTAATACGATGATACTGACGATAGAGAGAAGTCTTCACCGCCAAAATGGTAAGAGTGACGATACTTCAATCCCAGATCACCTAGCAAGTATTTTGAAATAATAACTTAATAATATAATTTATATTTCCTAATTACATTAAACTCTTCCTTGCGATGATTTGGTTTAGCTTTCTCCTTAAATAAATGCTTGCTTACCAACCAATTTAAATTATAATTGCTACCCTTTTTCGAATATTTATTCTTGAAAATTATATTCATTCTGCAGCCGATGTACCTTCCCTTTCCTATATACCTCTTTGTGTGTATTCGAGAGATTTACTGTAGAATGTAGCATTAGATAGAAATCAAATTGTACGAGAAATGTAAAGTAAAACGATCGAAGACTCACGCCGAATGCAGTAGTCCATAGCTCAGTGGCGGTGATTGATATGGGTAATGGAGAGGGATCGGATTTACCGCTCCGAGGACACGGTTCTATTAGTAGGCTTTTCGATTTCAGACTATGAAAAATCACTTTACATGTCTGTAAACATTCCCCCCGCGTCAAGTTTTAACTGCGAGTGCTCTGTCCATGCAGGAATTTGTTTCTATCAGCTGTTTTTTTTTTAAATTGAAATCACTCAGGGTGATACGGGAATCGTGGAGACACTTTTACATTCACACTTAACCGTTGTCTTTTACATTTATAGAAATCACAAAAATTCATGTTCAAATGTATTCATGGTCATGTAAAACTTCTGGCTGTTTTTGTTGTGATCAAATATGCTACGTTCACTACGTTGCTTTCGATTATCTAAAGAAAGACTGCATTGGGGTGCCCTAATTTCGTATCTGTTAACTACAATGCTCCTTTATTCGTGAATACTAGTATGTATTCTCTGTTTGTATTAGTTGGTTCTCTACATTACGTCGTATGTATCGATCTGTCAGTAAATTAGTAAGGATCCCACTGACGATGCGAGGAAGGACATATTCAACATTTTTAAACCGATTAAAGTGTTGCATTAATGAAATGTTCTAGAGGTTTACAGAGATTTACTGTTTGTGCGTTGAAACTCACGTGACGATAGGTCGGGTTCAATATTTACAAAACAAATTAATTGTACCACCGTTTTTTTTTCGGTTTTAATGAAAAAGGGCTTAGCGCGGCCCGGAAATCGCTGTCCCGCCCCCGCCGTAAATTAAACGGTAGAAGACCGGGCGTTGTAAATTAAAAGAGTCGGCGCCAGTAGCGCCCGACCGCGGCCTTTCCTCCTTTCACGATAGGCCTTAAGCTAAGCCCGTCCGGGGGTACAAGATATTTACGGGAGTGCGGGGGCCGAGGAGACCCAACACCTGAACCGCTTCCGATGGGGGATATTTTCACGACGAAATACGACGGCTCCCTCCTGCCGACATAGGAATTTACTGGCTGCTTCCGCCGGCGGAAAAATAAAAATCTGGACACATAATTAAAAATCTTTTCGAACCTCCCCGGCGACGAATTTTCAGCCCTTAAGTTTCATCGCATTCTAAAATACCCGGGAATTTTCAGAGCGTTTCCTCTAGGTTCCTTACAGCACCTAGAAAGGCCTAGTTGAAGGCATCAATTGGGGTCTCGGCGGAGGTTTCAAATATTCATCGACCGTGCTATTTTCCGCGTCCAGTACCTCAATTGTATTACTGACAATGGCAAGAACAGATAAACAAAATTGAGGCAAGAGGTGCATAATTTTAATAGGATTCGGCGGAACAAGATTTACAACAAATGTTTTTATACTCGGAGATCGGCTCCGAAATTCATTAGCGAAAGCCCTAACCGCTAATAATTCAGGCTTGGTAAGTGATGACATTCAGATATTGAGAATTTATCGAAGCGCGGACGAACATTTTAATTTTATTATTCGCTATTTCATCATGTATTTAATCTGCTTATTACAGCGGTGTTATGAAGCCGAAACCGGAACGAACGATCGATTTAAAATGGAAAATTGCGACCGTAATAACATTACAGGAGCCCACACAGATACCTGCGGTGATAGGAAGCCGCATAAATCGCTTATTTACCGAATGATTTATGCAGTTCCCACACAAACAATAATCTATATTTACATAACTCGGAAATAATATTCAAATATCATTCCTAGGAAATGTAAAGGGGAAAAATTACACAAAGCCATCCAAACTATTTTTTAGATCAGATTTATCGACTGAATTGACGATTGATTAGAAAACTGGCAGAAATAAAATGTTTACTTATTTTGTATTTAAAGTTCATAAAGAATATTAAATATTGACAGTGCCAAAAATTACACCAATTTAATATTCTAGTCACTACAATATTAGTTGGAAATAAGTAAATGACTCGAGACAAAATTAAGAATGGAGAAACCTTGGTGGAACTGGAAATTGGCAAATTTATAACGATTTAGTTTAACGAATAAACGACATTTCTAAAACTTGGACTTCTACACAAGGGTCAGTGCAAAACATTTTGGACGGAGCTGACTTGAAAGGCTTAGAAACTTTTTGAATTACTCTGGGCGGTTTTTGTGCGGCCACTTCGCGACCATGGCCGGGGACTTAACTACCCTGTAGCAGTATCAAGGGTTTTTCAGTACTCGAAACTTTTCCCACTCCCATTTATTACGGGTTACCTTCCCCGTTTGAAGCCCGATCTGATGCCTCCTCTCAATATTTTTCATAGGAATTTCCACATCCGAATTGTCAGCCCACAAGAAATCCTCAGCGAACTTACTTTTGCTTTAAAATTTAATGGACAGGTGTTTTATAAGCGGTATTATTGATTAACTTGCAGTACCAATATAAATAAAATATTTATATTAAATATAATAATGTATTTTACCAATACAAAAAAATGTATTTATTCCGGATAGTTCAGACAACATTGGAGGGACTCATGTTATATTAATGGTACAATTTATAATTTGTATGCTCATTGAGTTCAATCTATTGTATTTCACCGCAAATACAAGGCCTGCCAGTCGTTCATTTTTTAAGAAAAGATTTACATATGCCACCCAATGGTGTTAATGATCTATTAAAAATCTATAGACAGAATGATTACATTTATCTAAATAATTCATTCAATAATTTGTATTAGTACTTAAAATATTGAAATTAGGCGTTCATACTACACCAAGACACCTGGGTGTTGCGGGTCAGTATCGATGAACGCCGTGTTTGTGACCGTGTTTAATATGGCGACAAGCGTCCAAAACCACAACCGAAAGCATAATTCATGGGGTGAATAAAACCAATAAGACCACAAGGTATCTGAAGGGATGCTTTTAATATTTATTTTATTAATGAATAAATTGTATTCCCTGTGTTTAAGCGTGGGTAAATTAATTCATAAGAAACTTTTAGAATTTCCGATCAGTTTTCGGCTCGAACGGACTTAACTCTGCCGGAAAGACACTGCAATAAAACATACTGGGAGGGCCGACGGATCCGGAAAGTTTCGGATGGATACCGCAGCGCAATCAGATCTCTCCGGATGTTCCAGAGGAAGGGCCGCATATTAATGACGCAGTCTCCTGCTACTCAACCAACCCTCCTCCCTCAAGTACAAACTCTGAGTACTATGTAAATCGAGGAGGCCGGGAGAGCCGAGACTCCGAAGGGGTGTGTTTTTCTCGTTTTCTTAGAACAAAAAAATGAGAGGTGTTTGGCCATTGTTCGGCCGAGTCTTTTGATTTACCTAATTGTCTGGCCTTGTTTCTCCCCACTGTTCTTCCGGAAGATTTCATTTCTGAGAGAATAAAATCTGAAGGAAGACGTAAATGCTCTCCGGTACAATTATGTTTTAAGATTACCCCCAATCAAACCCTCTTCTATAATTGAAATCGAAAACCGATCAATGAAACAATTAATTCGAACAGATAGGAATATCGGGAAAAGTAAATTTGCATTAATTTTTTACAATGTTTTTTCTCTATTGGGAAAATAACAAAAATAAAGTTATAGAAAAACCCACGACAAGATTGAACTGAATACCTTGAAGGCCTTGGGCCTTTAGCCGGCCCTTTTCAATGTTAAGCTTCATCCGAGCGGCATTATCGGCTATCGGATTTATTTTCAATATTGAGGCCCCAAATTATGACCAGAGTTCTGACCGCTCATATCGCGGGACGGGGAATAATTTGCCTTTAAGTTTCGACCAAAAGTAAATCAAGATATCTCGGCGCACAAAAGGGTCTAGTAGCTAATCAACGAAAAGTTGCGCGGATTTACTAACAATTACTTTAGTTAAAAAATAATTATACGAGTTATATTACGAAAATTATGAGAAAAGCTTGCTAAATAAAAATTACAGGTATGTTTGATCTGTAGAGGACAATTATTGAACGATATTACGGGATTCGATGGAATTCTTTAACGAAAAACATTATAACTCTGTAATTCTTTTTTACTTTATCGATGGGGTTATAATGTTAACTGGGGTATGAATTATGTCCCCATGCAACGCTAAGCTACCGGGAATAGTTTAAATATTCATTAAAATAATGTCTGCTGCAGGTGCGATAAGATCCCCTAATTCTCCTTTTTAATTTCAAAGTGGAGGAATTCATTACGCAGACTTCGTTACAGCTTAAATTTCCATTGTAATCCTAAATTTTTACATTATTTCTGACTCCTCTCGACTGTCATGTATGGTACTATACCGGATTATATTTTCTCAATAGTATAGATTTAATAGGGTCAATAATCGAATGAAGATATGAAAGTGATTGTGGGTGTCACTGTACGTGAATACCGTTCGATAATGGTAAAAAAGTCTTTTTTTGAAACAATTCGCCATAACATAATTTTCATTTTTGCCTGAGTCCTACATAAATAAATATTGGGCGAATGTATCCTGGTTTTAGTGGAATTATTGCCGGGATATTTCAAGGAGTAAGAACCCGGCTGACAAATATCCTCCGTGTTGGGCACGTAGCACCCGTTATCTCGGCCCAACAAAGTTGGTACAGTTTGAGGCGGGACCGAATAAATCAGAAATTCCGAAATATTCGCAGGCCGAACAAAGAGAGAGAGAGAGAGAGGAGGATGCCACCGGCATACACATCGGTTGTCGCCGCATAAGAAACATTCGGAACGCGGGCTATTTATTATTGACTCGGGATCGCAAGACAGTGCTCTTTAATACATTATGGATCCTTATCAGATATACTGTGACATACAAAAAAAGAGTTAATAATGATTCAATTATTCACAATAATAGATCGGCACTAACATATCGGCTTGCGAACGGGGACACATTTCGAGTAAAAATATTTCGTTCACTCTTATTAATCGGTGTTGCTAAGTGGAGACAGAATTCGGAGTAGGTGAAGATTAGCGGGACCTACCATATTTGAATCAGTCCTCTCAGAGCAACAAATGTAATTTCCCACTAAGAAATTATCGGAGAGAAAAGTAAATACTTCCACAATTTTGTGTGCTAATTTCGTGAATACCTAACACACATTCCTAACACGCATTTTTGAGACAAACATACTTGCTGCAATGCTCCGACTTACTCTAGTGGAGGATATACCACCCCTGTCTCTAGTTCGCACTTACCGCAGTCAAAACCTCGTTGAACTCGCACCCGCGTCAGACCGGATATAAGTCCCTTCGGAGACCGTTTCAGACGTTAAGCCCAATAGTTTGTTTACATTAACTTTTATTACTCTGTGGCGCCGAATACACTCGATATAAGTGTCTTTAGCATTAGAAATCAGTACCTATTACATCTTAATTTATGACAAAATACTAATGGCAATAATGGGGTGTCAGGGCCAATAGAGGATTTAAGTGGATTGAAAATTAATGAAAATAATGACTTTAGCGTGCCCTCGTTGAGGGGAATTATACCGGAGAGTTTTAATCAAGATTAAACGAAATCTATTAGGCACGCCCACTTGTAACAGCGCGAAGAATTATCAACGGAAAAATAGACGTCAAACCCGTCGGTTTAGTTCTGGTCGCGATGAAGAAATAGAAAAAGTGGGACGCTGTGCTGTCGGGACTTTATCTGGGCTGTAATATTGTAAAAATGTCCGAGGGGGGGACGGGCGCTAGTCGACGGGGACAAACCAGCTCCACGCTTCTGAGATAAAGAAATAAAGAGAGGTTCCACCCGACCCACCACGACCGACAAAATAAGTTCTGCTTTGTTGTCGAAAGACGTCTTCATTCTGCATGTCGGAAAAATGCCACCAGACTTAGTGTCAGTTTCTTAAACATGGCACTGAACAAAGAGTACAAGCTCTCCTTCGATTTTGAAGGCAGTTTTGAAAAACGTCGGTCACGGGGGTGTCTGAAAACCTTTTAAACATCCATGAATGTACAAAATTAAATATCAGGTAGTTGCAATAATAATGTAGGATTTTGAACGTTAGTATTATAATTCTATAACTTTTGCAAACGAGAAACTTGTTGGAGAATCTTTGCCAACGAGAAACGGCCTGAATTTAAACCGAATTAAATGTCTGTTCCAAAAGGATTATATCGAAAAAAAAGAGAAAAGCTTTAACTAAAATATACGATAAGAGATGTAAACGGCATTATTCTTATTATTATTTAAAAACATTGGTAGATACATGATGCATGTAGTTTGCCCTAACAATCAGTGATCGAGTATACTGGTTAAATTTACTTGATACAATTCATTCCATCACATTTCGAATTGTGTTTTAAGACTGTTTTACTTAATTCACTTCCCACCTGATTTGTCTTAATGCAGACGGGAAACCAATATCCGATTGTACATGCAAGAATAAGAGCGCTCGATAGAGTAATCCGTGGGATATGCCGAGACTGAAAAATCTGGAACGCCGCTAGTCCCAGTGAAATAAATGCGACATGTAAAGCGGGGCTATTTGTTGGATCTGAGGAACGAGAAACTCAGAATACAGAATAACGTGGTCTGCATATAGACAACTATGATAGACAGCAAAGAAACTACTACGAAGACTTTCTCTTGGAGGCATGAAAGGTCAAACTAGATTATTTAAGGAGAGTAACGTAAAATGCCAAATTATTTCGTCAATATCATTAAATTAAGTAATGAAAAAAATATGTTCAGTAGAGTAGAGCTAAACATTACGACTCCTTATAGTTAAATTCTAACAAAATATATTTATAAACTAAATATAGTTATCTAGCGAAACAATTCATTCACGGTTTCTAAACGACGTCCGGAATCTTGTTATAGATTCGGCGATGTTCGCCACCGCGTGGAATTAGGGCGCGCTTCGGTGATGGAAATACGCTCAACAGCAGTTGAGCTTTGGGATAAATAGCCCTAGCGCAAGGACCGCTGGGACTTTCAGTATGGTATGAAACCGCAAATCGTTGCTGGGTAGTAAGGTATCGTGCCCCGGCCGAATATTTCTCCACCGAGATGCGCGAGAAGGAATCAATAGCCGGGCTGAAATATTCAGTGAACCGCTGAACTGAACCGGGAAGAACATGCACGGCCGGCTCGCGTGAGATTCAGAATTGCGTGCGTATAGAAAATCGGTTTGAACGTTTTTTTTTATCCACCCCCCCCCCTTTTCTAGTTTCCTATCCAATTAACTGCAGTTTAATAACCGTCGTAAACATTATTCACGAGAACTCAACAATGTGCTGAGGGGACCCCGTCGAGAAATAAACTCGCCGCAATGAATATATACGTGTAATAAAAACAAGAAGTTCTCCGCATATTTCCGACCAACATACCCAGATTGTTAGGTCCGGGCTTGGAATTTTTGCGGTGGGGTTAAAAATATAGTTTGACAAAGCGATACGATACATAGCACTGCATGGAATGTAACCTAGGACACATTCATCTGAAGTGGTGGCGACAATTCATTCCGATTAATTAGTTTCAAACTAGTACTAAATGTTCCCTACAAATTGTTGCAAAATCTTGTTGTTGGTTGTATGGTTGCTACAAATGTAATTGCTACAATTACTGCCAGAACAATGTAATATAAGACCGCAACTATGTTCCAGATAAGTCATTTTGCATCAAAAATATTATTCAGAAAGTCTAGACACACTAAATATTCTAATAAGAAGATATTTAAATAGAAGAGACTGTAATCGATATTGCAAAAGCAACCCAATTTGTGGAAATGGCCGTTTAGGATTATTATGTTATAGGCTTGGACTCTAGCCAGAGTATTATTCATATAATACAAGCTACTGTTTAGCCCGGCCAAATTTGGTTTCTAACAATGGAAATAAATGTTTGGGCGTTCAAATTTGATACTGTTTTTTGAATAAGACGGCGTAGACTCGTTTCATTTAGATTTATTGTCCTCGAAGAGACATATTTCTAAATTAATTGCCGAAAACTGAAAAAATGTACGCACATAAATTCCAGTTTATATATTTACTTTCCTCATATCAGAATACTGAAGATATTTATTAAACAAGATTCACAATGGTAGGCCACAAGTTTTGTAATATATCATTCCGAAGGCGGTAGAGAGTAAGTATCTGAAATAAAGTTGAATGCTCTAAGTTCACTACTGACGAAGAAAGAAATTCTGGATCGATAAAAAATATGAAATATTCAGTTCGACGGGCCGAAACCACGAGCGGTGTTTCCGGGTGCTGTTTAAAATTAAATATTGCGAGACCCAATTTTGGCAAAGGCAAGACTCCTGTGCCAATGTGGAAGAGTGCAATTTAATTTTCATTGGTCTCATGCTCCTTTGGCATTAATTATTTATGATAGAAGCCCTGCAGTAGGCCCGTTCCGAGTACTTTCGCACAGGCGCTAATATGCGCAGAATTTGCGTTAATATCGATCGTCCGTCGCGTTCGATTTTTTTTTAAATCATTCCATGGTCTCCGTTTAACAGACCTCAGCTGAAAGAATGTTGACGGAATCAACATTTGAATTGCGATTGAAATCGCGGAAAATATTTGAGAACTCCAAAGAAGTTTCTTCGTGTCATAAAAACGAAAACGTCCTTACTGAACCTTGGAATAGAATAAAATGCAATCGTACTTTGTGACTTACTGCCAAGAATTTGTCAAGATTCGTGAGATTATCCTGCTAATAGCGATGCTTGAAACACGGGGTGAAACAATGGAGATGAAAATGAGAAAAATGAACGCACTTACCACTGGACCATCTCTGCAAGCGGTACTTACCTGCAAAAAGAGAACACAAATATTAATAATTGAATCAATTCGATGTTTATCTAAATGTTCAAAATATTTCAGGCACCGTCAGGCCTGAAACCTGTCATTAAAAATACCATTTATAAATAAGGTACTGATATTATATATTTTAAATGTCGCGGGATGTATGGGTGTAATCACGTTTTCTAGGATACCAGAACGCTGGTTCTGAATTTACAACCTAGGTAATTCCATAGAACCGTCGCATTAGGCAACGAGTTAATGAAATGCTTCCAGCTTATATTACACGGCGTTCTGGAGAGCATAAACTCGGACTCGACGACCAGTCTAAATATACATGCGCAGAGCTGAGAAATGCGGAGATTTGTGGGCGTTTGTGTGTGTGAGGGAGATATTAAAATTCAGCGAACATCGGAGCGAAAGACTTCGCTCTGAAATTGGCTTAGAAGTAACGGCAAAAAAAATTCGCATTTATTTATATTTACATAAAATTATATTTTGAATGATAAAATGTTGCCCGGAAATTTAAAATCGCAATAATGATCCCGTTTTCCACAGTCATAAAATAAGCTCAACTAAAGATTACTACTCACTTTATCTAATATAAGTCAATTTTAACATATGCCGTTTAAATAAGCGCAATAATAAGTGCGCAATAAGCGCAACACAAGTGTAATGCGACTATTATTTTAATTTGCATTACAATCAGGAACTTTAGGATTAAAACTTTGGTATTATTAAAAGAGAACTGAAAAGTATTGAGATAAAAAGAAAGGAAGTTGGATATTTGGAGTTCAGTAAGTGAGTGTAACATTGAAAAAATAAAGAATAATGGTGCCTTCAAAATTATAAAAAAAATAAAAACAATGAATGTTAAATTTACGAACTTTACCTTTGTCAACGGTCGCAATTAGCATGGGCAATTTACGAAATTAACCTTAACTGAAGGCATCCGCCATAAGAAAAAAGTTTGGAAGTAATGAAGCCTGTAAATATTATATGAATGCAAACTGCGCGACAGGAAGTCGTTACAGCTTTTGTCGTGGGGTGCGAGAGCAGAAGAAATGGTAGCCGAAATTTCTAGTGGGCTGGTTATTATTATTAAAGCGCAATTTTACGACGCCGTTGTTTCTTCGTACGAATCCTTTTTTTTTCTTCTAAACTAACCGAGTGAAAATTAACGGGCTTATAATATAGATTACCATCCGGCAGCTATAAATCGGGTCGGATTCTCAAAAGACCGTGGCCGACGGGCTGGAAACTGGGGGACGAGCGTTTCATTTCCGGATGGCGGGATATTCAGATGAAAAGGAATTTTGCCCAATAAAAAACCCGACCGAACGCTCTGCTAATGTTATAAACTTAAAATAATATAATTTTATCGCGACAAAACAACAAAAATTAAAGAGCGTTTTTATATTAATTCATTTAAAAGGGGAGGAAAAACCTATATTTTTTGGGAAAGGAGAAGTATCCGGTATGCTGCAGGAAATATCTGGTTTTGGGTCAGCAACGGGTTGTAAATTTTCTTTCCATGGAAAAATACGCCTCCTATTGCAGTGGAGAAATAAATGTCACCCAAAATTCGTTACGTTATTTTTAATACACAGTTATATCGTGCGCTTTTACTAAATTAGTACTCATGTCGATGAAGATTACTTTACAAAAAGCATCACTTGTAAAATAACAAGCTGGATTAGTTTCAGGCCTCTCAATGGGAGGAGGAGTCTATAATATTCAGTAACCGTTGCAAAATAAACAGTACAAATTAATCTTAATACTACTTTCAAACTCATTTTAAATTGCTGTAAACGGGTCTAGTTCGGCTTTTAGCCCCTTTTGTGTCTCGATTCGCGGGAATGTACTTGCATCGCGATCACAAGTGGTGCGTAATTGTTATCTGGGAAACAGAAGGGAAGACAATGGCACGAGCAAAGGGAAGGAGGAGGGGAGGGAGGAGTTAGGGCGGTTGTAGCTAAAGTTGTTCCCGCCGAAGTCCGCATCTTTACGAGGATTCCAACCGTGAGAGGCCTCCAGTGCCCACATAAGCAGAAGCTACATCCCGCCCCGTCTACCTTTGCCCGCCTGCTAAACTGCACGTAACCAACTGGAAGTAACACCATCAACTGTTCCATTTGGGGAGTGTCTTATTCTGAATGTAATTAATAGTCCGCCCCGGGCGGATACAGCCCAACAATAAAGTTTGTTTTCGAAAGGAGAACCTAACTTTCAAAGTAGGAGAAACAATTTAGGTATAGAAAATAAAGAAACAGTTATGTAATATAAAAAACAAAAAGACTACTAACGAATAAAATTTATGCATAAATATATAGGCCTTGTCAAACTATCAGAATAATTACTTAATTTTAATAGAAGTTGATAACATGGAAATATGTCTTCCATGTCTTTCTCCTAGGCTGAGATCAAATTAAACTTATTATATATTAAGTACAAAAATACGGATAGCAATAGTGGTAACTATTTTCAAGAAGAGTTGAAAAATCAGGATTTATACAATTTATACCAATTCAACATATGATTGAAAAGCGGAATGGGAAAAAAGTATCGAAAACCCTCACCTTGTAACGTGTCCACATATGCGGACTGTCAATGCCACTGCGGCCATTGTAAATGAAAGGGGAGGCCCAAAGAAAGTACGGTTTTGATGTATGACGCTTATAAATCTGGGAGCGTTTCTATTCTCAAGTGTAACCTTTATGCTAAACTACTATCGATCAAAAGTCCTAACAGCGTATATTGGGGCACGGCCAAATATATATGTTCCTGTCGGCGGCAATATAACTCCCGCGTAGTTTTACATATTTTTTGGCCGCGTATCTGGAAAATGTATTGTCTCTGATATGATTAGGAAAATTTCCTATGCAACGCCGGAAATTCAATGATCAAGTTACCGAATTTTCCCGGATCGGAAGAATTGCGGTGTTGACAATTGGCTCACATTTGCAGGAAGGGCCATTACAGCTACGATTTTGTTCTGAATATTAAAGACAGAAAGTTTATCTGCGTGCAATATAATCTTGGAATTATGTTCTTTTTTCTGGAACAGATCCTACATAACTCCCCGCTCCAACCTCTCAGTTCCAAGAAAAAGTGTTTGAACAATAATTCATTGTTACTAAGTTATGAAAAAGAGTAATCGCTTCAGAATTAAGTGAGAAATGATCGTCTTCCGGGCCTGAGGCTTTGAATAAACTTGAACTTTTTTTTACGAACAATTAACAGAGTTCTGTAATAATTTTAACAGTGGTAACAGCGATGAGATATTTTACCAGCGTTTGTTTGCGTTCGCTTGGACCAAGATAAGGTCTTTATACACCGGATTTTAGTTCTTGCTCCTGACTATTAATATAAGATCTTTGATTACTTAGATGTAATTAAAAGATATTGCCCTTATGTGTCAAAACATACTGCATTATATAATCACGGTATCATTATAGGATTAAGGTGCGGAAACCCACTCGCATCCATTCATAAAACCTGCACTGAACATTACAAGTGGTCATTTGTTTCGGGCAGATTGCCATGAATCACCAATTCCAATTAAACATTGGATTTCAAGGTTAGTTTAAAACAGGAACTGAACGATGCTTCAGTATGTATCAAATATTTAATCAGCATAACGGTAGCAATATGTTGATACTATTAATAGTGCTGTGGTTTAATATCTATTGTACTCCAGATTCCGTCTGAAAATGAAACGTCCAGGAATAGCTTCAGGATAAAATCTATTTACGGTCAGTTCAATTTTCAACGGCGCCTGCAGTCCTAGCCAGAATTAAATGTCCGGCTTAGATGCGGTGGCCGTTGATTATATCGAGGGGGACCACTTAATACCGCAAAATCGTTAATTCAGCCTGCGGACCTTAGGCATTAGCGGTAATTAGCGGGGGACCGGTCTCATTTCGAGGGCGGGGGTGTCGCGCTCTCCGTTTTGCTGACTGGATCCAGTGCCCCGACCAGCGGGAGGACAGGCTTAACTACAGTTCGCCAGGACTCCATATAACAAGCCCAAACCAGATTAGAACCCCAATTTAGAATCATTCGTCTCAAGGATTTTTAGCCCCGAGACCTCCACTCCAACGACTGTTTGTGATGTCAAATAAAGGCCGGATTTTCGAGCGCTATTTAGATGTCAGCAAAACTGATAATAAGTCACCAATACAATTGTAAAATGGACGTATTCTGAATCGCCAATTACCAACTACAAGGAGTATGAGCGATTTCCATAGGACGGAAAAAGATATTTACCCCCTGGAAAAGGACTCTATATTTTGTTATATATGAAGAGAATATTATATTTTTCGGAACTGTGTGTTTTTAATTTACATTTGACTTTCAATAAAACTCACATTTAACACTGATTCAGTAATTCCATACTTTTCATGTTTTAAAATAAAACCCACGCAAGAAATTAAATTAATTAATAATCCTTGCCATGTTACGTAAAAAAATAAATGTTTCCAAATGTACATAAAGTGATATAAATATAGATAAAAAATATAAATGTTTAATTCAGGACCGATGAACTTTGCCCGACTTAATTTCTAGTTAGTTGCCCGTCGTATAGTTTTTATTATAGTTCACATCTCAGTCAGTAGATAAGATTTAATCAAAATTTAATTCTGTAATTTACAACTGTGAGTTTCGCACTACAATATGTATTTCCGTCGGCCTATTCACCGTATCCCCGGGGTTCTAACCCTCTGTTGCGCAGGTTAAAACCGTCTGCTGTAAGTGGTGGAGTTATTAGGGGCCTGTCGGGCGGCGGCATAAATGACGGGTCTATTAAGTTAGGTACGTCAATCTTTGTACCTCGGACGGTACGGTTTTTCTACCGGGGCCCGACAATAAATTCATACGTTTTTACGGGCTCGGAGAAAAAGCGTTTCGCCGCCTCTAAAACAACTAGAACGGATGTTCTATACACATTCGTTTGTTCGACATGTTGTCGTATAAAAAAGTATGTTTTTCTGTTCAGTGATCTTATTAAACGAATTTTCCAGTTTCTTCTTTGTGGCAAAAAATATTGAGGATTAGCTTTTCCTTGGTTCACAATGGGACCAAGTAGATGCAAATAGACAACTGAAATACTAAAAAATAAATACGAAAAAATATTTCATTTTTAAATTTTAATGTTAATTAAATACTACAAACTGCAAAACAACACTCCACATTAATAAGGTTCTAGGACTTTAATATATTTATATCGATTTTCCAACTTCTGACATAATCTCATAATAGCCTGCCAATTACAACAGCGGCTACCCCCATCACCTTGGCTTAGGACAAACGGATAAACCTTTTCATTCACCGGCCGCCGCGTTGGCTTTATTTGTCAATGAGCCCGTGTAATTGAAAACAAAATGAAAAATCGACCCTCCGCCGCCCCATAGAACCCGGCCGACATTAATAACGCGCGGGCCGTCACTTTCATGAATATTAAATCATCACTTCTTTTTTACCACCGCTGAAACACTTCCCCGGGAGCCGTCGGATTAATTAAAGAGTTCGGCCGCTGAGCGCACGTCGTGTCGGAATGAAACCAAATTTAATCGCGTTAAACGGATTACAAGCTGCGTACATGGCAGGGGTATGGGCACAATCACAGTTGACAATTAAATCTTTATCGGAAATAAGATCTGAACATCGAAAAAAATACGTCGTCTGTGAGAATCGTTATAAATGACTAATAAACCACCTATTCTGAGAAAGGTATTATAATAACATTTGTGACGCAAAGAAATATTTGCATTCTTTAATGTCAACATGAACGTAGTCCAAAAAGAAAATTCTAGGGGCTTTTTAACTGAATAAACAACTCTCAATGTGTTATTTAGTAAACTGTATGCAATTCGTAAGGGTCAACCACTGTGTAATATTTGCCAAATAATTAAGAGCCTGTAAGTAAGGATAAATATAAATTTAACATTTATGTTTAAAATCACTGTCCATATTTGCATCGCACCACCAGGGCGAACTAATTCACTATATTTACTGTACAGCATTAATTATACTTTCATATAACATTTACGGTACCCATTTAGAATAACTCGAAAAACGTGTTAGACGTGTGTGGGGAAACCATTTTTTTTAAAAAAAATTCTCAATTCCGGAAAATGCGAGTTCCGGAAAATAAGACAACGGGCGGACTGAATTTCAGACGAAATCCCTTTGTACACTTTTCGGTACCGCTCTCCCGGCCCCGGCAAAGGGATAAAAGGAGTTTTTGGACCGGTGACGGGTACCGAAAAGTGTACAAAAGGAGAAAACAAATATTGTCCGAAGCCCCGGGGCCTACACCTCTATTTGTGTATCAAGAAGCCGGCCCGAAAAGAGAGACGGAGAGCGTAGGGGAAATGATAGGAGTGGGAGAGGGAGAGAAGGAGAGCGAGAGAGAGAGAGAGAGAGAGGGTGAGAGTGTGGTGGGAGAGGGAGGGGGGAGAAAGAGATAGCGATGGCGGTATAAGTGAAGAAAGGGGCGGGGGTGGTACGCAGCGCCAGCAAATACTGGGTCCACCGCCGACACGCATGTGAATGTCTCTGCTCCGCCTCTGATGGGCTCCAATTTAATATTTGAACAGTGGCCCGTTTTGGCATACACGTTTGAAGTCCGCTATCGCTCCAGTCCCGGCTGGGATTTTTAGGTTGCAGAAATCCTGGGCATACGCTGCGACACGAGCGTTAGGTTAGGTTAAGTTAATATTTCATCCAAGTATGACCAACTTGAACGCTAATATCGTTTCTTCCCTGTTTTACAATAATTACGCAGAGAAAATTAATATTACCCCGCAAACTACATACAGGACCACTAAGGATAACTAAAGAGCTGCAGGTTTAGGCCTAGGCGCCAGGGGACTGAAACCACAAACCATTAAAAAATTGATGACATAAGCTCTATATTTCATGCCATAACAAAGGAGCTAACCGTTCACCAAATCCTTTATAAAGCTTTACTAAATACCATAAGGTACCATAATTTAAAGAGAGTTTCCCTAATCGTCTAATAATTAATTAATCGTGAACAAGCATTCTAAATGAATGGATCCCACTCAATTAGCCGCAGAATACCCAATAGGCTTCAGGTCAGATTATCTCCGGTGGTTAGATGAGTGTACATAAGCCATGGCAACATAAATACGAAATTAATTACACGTACATTAACCCACTTTCTGGTCTTTTTTAACAGTTCTTTTCCGGAAAGAATTTGACCAGTATTTATGTTACTACTATCAAATAATGCAATAACTGCTTGAACTACTATTCAAGAGGGGGGTTCGAGTGGTGAGAATGATGGAACTGGATTCAGTACTTCCTGGACTGGAGCTGTTTTATAGAACTTAGAGTACAGTCCACGTGGCCAACCATTTAATCAGCTGCCGGGAGATTCTAGGGGAGAGATTGCACACGAGTGTGTTGCGAGGAGAAACTGGAGGAGGCAAGAAGCGAATGTGGAACCTAAAATAGCACAGACACTGTACACCACGATTCCAATTTCCAGTACATTATTTAAGTTGTTAAATGGTAATAGGGGTATTAATACAATGAGCTCTAATAAAATTATTAAGCAACTTAGAGTCATGTACTTATTAAAATATGATGAATAATAAGCTTCACCTAGGTATTCTAAGATAATGATATGATAATAATGGTAATAATGTATCGAATAAACCTGTGGCGGAATCACTAGAGCTATAATATCTCCTGGCTTTTTTGTTTAGAATGTAAAACTTACGAAATCACATACTCTACATTCTAAATCGGAATATTTAGAAAAAAGGCACGCGTAATTTGTAATTTACAATTCATGAATTATTGATACAATAATACCACGATTTTGAATTTTGGCCTAGTTAACTAAATATTCCTAGAACTTATCCCATTATCTTCTGCCCGGTAATTTTCAGCTTTTGCATTAAGACTACCAGGCTTTTTCTGACCTAATACTTGCCATATTTCAACGACAGAAGCCGACCCTGAGCAATAAAAACTCGGGGAGGCCGTATTATACAATTCTCATATAGTAGAGGCTCGGCCGCCGTATTTGCTTGGGCGGTCGCCATAATGAAGACATGCGTCTTCTTGAATTCCTATTCGAAGCGGCTTCTTCACGGCCGCACTTGATTTATGTGGTGTGAACTTATAGTTTCCCATTATTCCTTTTTATTGTCCCTGCTACTATTATTCGGTTCTGTAGTCGGAGAACCCATTTTCCCAAGAAGTAATATCTGCCATGCAATTTGGCTATTTCTTTTTACAAAAATTACTAGTTTAATCTTAAACTTTTGGTTTCTCTATAATACGTGTAATAGTGAATATCTCCGATTCTGATTATAACTTTCCTTTAGAGTATAGTGGATTTATACTATTATTTTTTCGAAGATTTCGTCTGTTTCTGTCCCCTCACGCTGGTTTGGTCTCTTGCTAGACCGGTTTCGGATGCTCGTCATCTCCAGTAGCGGGGTTAGTCACTTTTGGCTCTTTGGATGTTTTTCGGGCATCCTCACTTCACTGTCACTGTCACTTGTACTGTAAAACGCGTAGTGTACTTAGTGCAATGCGTTAGTAGTTTCAAAGGTTCAGCGCACCTAATACTAGCCCGCAACAAAGGTGTGGCTTACATTTTAGTATTAGCGCCTTACAGTACAAATGACAGTGACAGTGCAGTGAGGATGCCCGAAAAATACTCAACGTGCCAAAAGTGACTAACAACAGCGACAGGAGACAGAAACACACGAAATCTACGGTATTCCAACCCCTCGCAGACCACAAAACAGGTATGTTATACTATTATTTTTTCACTTGAAATTTGTAAATCGGGAAAATTTGGCACACTACTGGAGAACAAATGTTGTTACATATTGATGCGCTAATTCATTATCGTAGTTATTGTTCTGAGCCGTGTCCCGTTAATCCTGAATTCTTCCCAGTTAGTCGAATATCTGTTGTACAGGACTTAAGGCCGGCTGTTTGTAATAATAAACCGACTCGGGTAAGACATAAATTAGCGCCGGCTAATTTGAAAGCGCGGCATGGGCCGGGTCATACTTGTTTGAGGTTTGGCTACAACTTAAGTCGGCTTAACTGAAATAGCGACGACATTGGAAACTCTAATTTCCCTCGGGAATAAACCGAATCCTAATAAACTCCGAGCCGGCTCGGCCCCGATGAAACAAATAAATTGGCTTCATTTTCAGAAGTGGAAAACCCCCTTTCGTCGGGTTCGAACAAATTACGAACGGAGTGGCCTAATTAGGTTATAAGGTCATATAAATGAAAAGGTGAACTTGTGTCCGAGAATTGTTTTCATTACAAACCTGAAAATGCAAGATATAATTTACACCGCTTTTTACTTCCAACTGAATCAATCGTTACGTTGAATTTGATTCGAGGTAATTTATTAAAAAAGTAATTACTACTTTTGCTCAAAATTAAAACATGTAAAAAGGAACATAATGGCAGAAATTAATGCCCCCTCCGAAAGGAAAAATTACTTCTTTCGCTTAGTTCTCAAATTGCATTTAGTTCGCTAATGAGAAAGGGCGACTGGCTAATTCTGTGCCGCGGCTCTATCTGCTATCGGGTAGGCGAGGTGAAAACCCTCCCTTTTGTGCGTGTCAACCGTGGACAAACGTGAAGGGGAAAAGCGGCGCGGAGCTAGAAAGAAGGAGACGAGGAGTGATGAGGAAAAAGAAGGAGAAAGAGGGAGTGATGGAGGGTGGGAGGTGACCTACATAAGAAGAAGGCTGATATAAGGCCAGGCGGGAGGGACTAAGCACAGCCGATGCCTCCAAAGGGGACTTCGCCTTTTGTCTAGCTTATATGGCCCGACCTGTCCGACGGCTAACCAACTTTATTCCCAACAGATTTAGCCCTATTATATATTTTTCCTTTTAAAGGTTTATAGGATAACGAATTTGTATAATATGATATTAACAATAATTCAGTTTATATTCGAAAGATTAATTTTCTTTCAGTTAAATACTCTCGGCAAAGTAACCTTGGAATTTTTAATTATAACTAATAAGTAGCGAGAAAATCACATTCACCGTAACACGTAATTATTTTGAAAAGAATAATTATGTGTTAGCCATAGTTGAACGTAATGCAAATTTTTGCTAACATAAACTGATCAATGTTGAAAACTATACTGACTCCTGCAGATCTGGCCAATCATTAAACTCCTACTCCGAGGGGAAAATTGCTAAGATAATCTTCACAATAAATATAAAAGATTCTGGTTTTATAAGTAGACGGGGGCTTTTGCACACAGATAGGATCTAACGCGGTAGGTAGGGCGCAACGAATGTCCCATTGGGGAATTTGCCCATTGTCTAGCTTTTATACCCAGACAATTCACACCTGCATAACCACCTTTATTCTCTTTAGAATTACCCATAATTTCATTCCTAGAATAGATATCTGAATTAATGTTAAGATACAGGATCTGGACATGTGTGGACTTTTAAAGTAACAGTAATATATTATTATCATTTAAAGTCACGTTCAATCGACCCAATTGCCAATATTAAAAATTAATTGGTTGAAATGATATCTACTAGTAATTGGATGGTAAATCTACTTTTGAAGTTCGGCAAGCAAATTCAATACAAGTTGTATAATAGGTCTAACTCTTAGTTAATAAACTTAACTGACATTAGGTAGTCAATACGGGGCCGGGGGCAGACATCGGAGACATAAGGTTCATGCACGAGTTTACAGGCAGGATCTAATCTGTAGTATAAACCACCCAGCAAGAACTGTCAATACAAGATCTCAAGTCCCCTATTTAGTTAGGAAAATCGGATATGTGCTGACAGAGCTGAAGGCAAGCAATATACGACGGAATTGGGATAAGTACACACTCCGTTCCACAGGCAATATATACACTGAGTATACGCCACAAAAATTAGGATAGTATAATTAAATCACTTACTTTTAGCTTGTAATGAAAAGAAAACGGTTAAATTAAATCAATCTTTCCCAGAACACCATTATAATTTCTAAGTTCGAGAAACTCAATTCTCGCCAAAGATTATCGCTATTTTCTGTTTCCATTGAGTGGTATTATTAATTCTTCGTCCTATGAACACAAGATAATCTCATAAATAGCTCTAACCACAAAACGCGAACACAGGGTGCTTCTACTAAGAAAAATAGAGAAAAGCGACCCTGATGAAGATTTGCGGGAGGAACTCCGTGAAAATAAAAAATACTGTACTTTTGGTGTAGTATACTTAAAATAACAATTCATTTGAAGTGGATAAACATTTTCGAAAAACAAAATCAACAGTTAAACCTTTAAAATGGTCAGTTGGCGTACCAAACTAGGAAAAGATTAGAAAATCAATATATCCTCGGAAAATGCGGTGAAAAACATTTCCGGCGTTCGAAAACCGTCCCCCTCTTAACAGAGGGAGGACCATCAATTGCTAGGATGTGGAGGGAGTTGTATTCCCTGGAGGTCCCCAGCCTGCTGTAATAATAAGGGCCCCCTTTTCATTTTTCATAGGCGGTATATAATTTTATCGCGAGAGGGCCGCCGGTTGCCGAGGCAGGAAGCCGAGCCCCGGGTGAATAATACACCGGGGGCCGGCCCACCCCCCATAAAAGCATCGTCCGTACATTGTGTCCCGCCGACTTCGCTCCTATCCAAAACTACACCGGCTCAAAACCTTCCCAGATAAACAGACGGACCAAATCGGTGGGCATTTGTAGCGTGACGAAAAAAAACTGAATTAAATCCAGCGTTTATTCGACTTGACCGACTTCCCGGACACCGATGTCATGAAATATGGCTACTGCGATAAAACGCTCTCCCTCTCTGTTAACACGCGGCGATTTATTGCTCCGAGTTATATTAATATGTTAACTGAAATGCTACAGAAATTCTCTCACAAATGTAAGCACTTAATTATAGTTTATAAAAGTAGTAACCAATTTAAGCTTAGAGTCAAATCTGAAACAATTCGGCCAGGTAATATTTCTTTTTTCGCGGGTAAGATTTAGCGAAAAATCCATAGGGGACCGGTTCAAAAGTCGGTGCCCAACTAACCGTTGCCTTTGTTTCCCCGGACCGGAGGAGAAGGAGGAGCAGGAGGAGGAGGTGGATGGAGGAGGAGGACCATCGGAATTTTATGAGACTAGCCCCCCCACCAGTGAATATTTCAGCCGTCCTCATTGTTCCTTTGTAGATGAGTCGCTCTAGTCGACCCTCCGTCCCCGGCCCGCCCCGACCTTTTTTAAACCGAAGAAAGCAGGCCCCAAAAGGGAAAGGGCCCCGTTTAAGTTGGCGACCCTTACAAAGGGATAAAAAAAAGAAGGAGGAGGTTGTAAGAATCTAGACTCAGGCCAGTTACTATAATTTCGACCATCACCTCCTTTGTCCTCGTATTATATTGGCCCAGTTCATTATATTGACCATTATTCGGAATATAATGAAGAGTTGTATGCGATTCCAGACATTTTAGAATATGGAATAAAAGACCGGTAGGTCAATAAAATTTAACGATGCCAAATTTCGGGATAGCAAGCTCTCACGTAAGAATGATTAAATAAAAGAATGGTACAATTAGGAAATATAAAAGGCAATTATTTCACGCTAGACTGTAGTAATAATTCATTTAAAAATTGTGTTTCGTACGTAGGTCTAAGTTCACTTTCTTAACCCATTTAAAATGTTACAATAATATGTATTATTTATTTTTATAATCCATAATTTAAATTCCTGTTATATGTATAATTTATTATCCCGTGTTTCTATTTTCCGTTTACAGAAAATGCGCAGTACTGCACTACAACTCAACTATTCCTGCGTAACAGAACTGTTTATAACTTCAATTTGTAAAAGTGTTTCCATTTCGGAGACGAGTTTGTTCCGCATAACTCCGCAGTTCGGACATTCTTTCGGACTAATTAAAACCGCGTGTAGGTTTTAGGTACACGGAGCCCTCGCAATGCGGATTGGTCTCACTACACAGAAGGCAGACCCGGTAGAGAAACGGGCCCATTGCAAATGATGTCCCATAAGACTATTTATGGGCCATAACGCAATTGACAAGCTCTTTAACTTTATAGTTATCGTCACTAGAACATCAAAACGGTTCCTTTTAATATGAGCCCTACACTATAATTAACGTCTTCTTTACAGAATTAATGTTAGTAATGAGTAATAATGTTTATTTATAAATTCAATATTTATTTGTTTTAGGACAAAATAATCGAAAAGTGAGAAAGTGATTGAAATGTATTACTGTGTTAAAGTTTGCCCTAAAAATTGATTTAATTTAACGCGTGTTACTGCAAATAAAAATCCACAAGTAAGACTTTTCTGTTATTCAGTAGAAGAGAAAGTATTTTAGGTTTAGGTTAAAATTCCTGGATCGGGACTACTCGTGAGCCGGATTACAATTTGGTTCATTAAAACTAACTGCTAATTAATAATGTCTACTTTCGTAGTAGAGAGCTGAAAAAATCTGGCTCAGTAGCGGGAGGAAATTCGGTTCACTTTATGTCTACGGTGGGCTCCAGGGCTCTTTGTTTATATAAAATATTAAATGAGTACATGCGTCACTGGCTGGTATCGATCGGGGAGGTGGAATTAAAATTTTACGTGAGAAATTGTCTCGGCTCCTGTTCTCGAGATGCGGCTCCAAACCTGTTTTGGGACATCTTCGTCAGATTCCAATCCCCCTTTCAGCTTACAAATAAATATAATTATATCCAAAAAATTTACATATAAGTTTTATTTATTAATTTACTGTGTTATTAACTGTAGTTTTATTTCAAGAAGCAATTTAAATGTCATTCTTCATACTTCTATTGGAGCTTAAAACAATTAATAAAAGATATTTATGCGCACTATATGTTCCAGGAACCTTTCGGAATAATGGTAAGTTAATCAAACCAGTTTTAAAATTTTTGTGATATTAACTTTTACTTGTGGATCCGCATAGTTTAACGCACTTAGTTATTCCAAAACACATGTAACCATAATATGGGAAATTGTTTATTCATGTGGTAGGCGAAAAATATATTCCTAGCCATTCTGCCGGGTGAGACGATATTGTCGCTAATTTTTATTTAACCATAAAAGTAGTAAATAATCTCATTTATCGCAAAATGATTACATTTTGTCTTCCTTTACAATCGCAAGTCTACACGGGCGTAATACTTCAGAAGGCGTTATAATATAATTTCTTCGAGTCTGCAATTCAATGTATTTTTAACACAACCGGCGGGATAAACCGTTTTAGGAATAAAATTGCAAAGGCGCTTTGCCCCGAGAAAAGTGCGCCTTTATATATCTCGGGGGGAAACAAAAATAATTCAGTTCGCCCTTTTGTAATGGGAACTGAACAAAAAAAAAAGTGGAACGAAATTAAGGACCGGCCGAGTTGTAAAAACGGGACAGACCCTTTCCCTTAGGCCGCTCTTCGCCTTGATAAAGAAACGTTGGAAGCCTCAGGCGGGAGGATGGGGGCGGGGGTTTGCGGGGGCGTGGGAGGGTTAGCTCGGGAAATACGGCCGGGGAAGATTGCGACTCAAATCGTAAATAATTCTTCTAGGATGGTCTCCTCCCCTCTCTCTCGTGCTCAAGGAAACGGAGTCGAGGAACGGAAGGCCGAGTTCCAATTGGAACCGAGTGGCCCAAACATAAACCCGGGCCCGGCGACCGCTGCTTCCATTCCACGAGGCCCAGCCGTAAATTGCGACCGCTTTCGATAGTTACGCTGCCCGCGCCCTGTCCATATATATTCGGAAACCGCAATCAGCGCCCGGAATGGCCACCTCGAACACGGCCGCAGTTACAACAGGTGAGTTACGATCGGCAAAATAGTTCCGGCATTCGGGATGCCGAACTCGAGTTAAGGATAGGTCTGATAATCGTCGTTATGTCAATGCGGCTTAGCATCCGTTTGTCTATCATAAGTTGTCTCGCCGAATCCGGCACCATTAAGAACTTAAAAGTACTTACTTACACGTTGCATATTGCTCGATAAAAGTTGCTCGCTAGCATACTTAATCTAATCTTATTTATTCTTTATCCTCAAACAAATATTTATTATTCCACTTTATTATAGAATAGCATAAATAAATACGAATAAATGAAATTGATATTTACACTATTTATAAAATAATGAAACTAGATAAATTAGTTCACGTAGATGACCGCATATGCTTGGTAAAAGTTTACGGAGCTTGCGATACTAACCGTCATAACTGTACAACATTGCGGGTTTGCTTATGTGCACCTGGTTCACTCTGTCTTACTACAGAAAATATCAAATGTTAATTAATTTATTATGTAGTATTTTTATTATTTTTTAGTATTCAGGAGCACTATAATTTGTGTTGTAAATATTGATTATCGAGCGTATGTCAACTTCGTTCCACTGAAATTCATGAGACTCCAACTCTACATTTCTAAATTGATTAAACGGTGCGTTCAACAAAAGAGCGGACAAACTCTAATTCCCGATTTGGTCTGATATGGGAGGAAATATATAAACCAAAGGTGAATACGATAAAGACGGGAGCAACATATGGCCCGCTCGGCGACGAAGTCCCCCAACTCGGCGGAGCACATCTGCCGCTTCCAACATACGTATGGAAATATGAAAAGGCGAGCGTCCTGAGGGCAGAGCGGAATACAACAGTTGTATAGAGATGGCTGGAATTCAAGGGCAAACGGATGCCATGAGATAGAAAGTGGAAGAAATATAAAAACCTGCCCTGCCATAATAGACGTGTTTAGTTAGTTAATTGTACCGACATTTGAGCTCCTAATGTAGAACCAAGCGTAAAAAGGAATTCGGTAAATTTGAATATAAGACGGTGCTATTACAATTCAGTAATAGAATAGTATGGGATATTTAAAGATTCGTGTACTATTTATAATCGTAAATTATACCGGCATATATCATAGTTTTATTGTTTCGATAAAAAATCTTGGTTTTTAGCAATATGGTTCTACTAGAGCGTATCGGGGAACGTTGACTGTGCCAACATTGTTGAAGCCACTTGTATCAATGTTAATCTCTGATATTTGGTTACGTTACAGCGGGTGTACTCCGGCCAGTGGGGCAAGTGATGGGAGCATTCATCGGAATGCCCGCTACACTCGCTGCTCGATCCCGTTTCACGGAAATGGCCAATAGCTATCCGCTACAGCTGTACAGCGCTAATGATACGCCCTCGCTGACCCGTTCGCTAATGCGATAGTTTACAGGCGATGGTATGAATCAAAACAAGATCAGTATTTTCACCCGACAACGAAATAGCGTACTGGGCTGGACATGTTGACAAATAACTGAATATTAAATCTTGTACTGCGTGTAATTGTAACAGTTAACTCTGCCCTTGAAAACCACTCAATTATCTCACTGAAGACAACATTCAAATGTAACTTTATTTAATTTATTATTAATATAATAATTAAATAATAGTGTAGAAGTTCGAATTGATTGAGGTTTGTTGGCAGTTAAAATTAAATTGCCATGGAAACTGATAATTGAAACAACCAAGCTTTGTTATTGAGCTCGAATTCTGTCACCGACATGTATTTCTTTTATTGCCAGATTGATTAATGTACATTATAATAATTGAATCACGGATATCACGGACTAATTGCACTTGGCAATTTCCGAATAAAATTAAACGGCACTCGCGGAAGTACAAGCGGCAAATCAGAGCCTCGCGAAATTTTCAAACCAACTTTCGTTTGCTTTCCTCAATATTGAATGAACAAATCCACGGGACGCTGAACGAAACTCGGGTTCGGGGCTTACCTTGGGAGCCCCATTCATTAAAAAAATGGTTGTAGGGGGAGAAGTTGTTTCAGAAACAACAAAGGGGAGTTTTTCAATTGGAAGCTTTTTATTCGACCATGGTTTTCATTATTGGCAGCGTCGAGTTGATAACAGCTCCTGCATTGGTTGCTCATAGAATCGAAAGTGGGAAAGTGCCAAAAGGAAAGAATATATATATCCATTAAAAATATTAAAGATTTATTTTAACCAGGAATGAAACACGAGGGATGTTCAGAAATAAAAGAATAATCTGTGAGATTTTTAAAAATGTATGGCTTCCTGGACTGTGACGGTGAAGCGCCCTCATTGAATCATTAGAATTTACAAAACAAATAATTATGGAAAAATCGTGCTGTTCTTCAACAAAATTACCTCGAAGCTCACAATAACATTGAAAGTATTAAACAAAATTTGGACTACCTGTTCGGTAGTCTGCAAAGGTTTGCAATACAATTGTACTTGTTTCTCCTTCCAGTGCAGACTGTCACTAAACTTTTACGAGAGGAAAGAGAGACAGGATGATCCCACAGGCAATCAACATGTCTGCGTGACTCACAAAGTTACTGACGATAAGCTACCGAAGGTGGCGAGCAGCCGGAATCGATCTGGCAGAAAAACGGTTACTAAAATGAGTTATATTATAAATGACGCTAAAATTTTGATCTGGTTTAATAAAGAATTGACAAATCTGAAATAATAAAACCTATCAAATCAACTACACGCACATACAAATAGAAAATGATTTACTTTGTCTAAAACCCCGTATGGTTTTGGGGAAAATGTCTCCCTCTTTTTTGGGGAGAAAAGCAATTTTAAGACAAGTTTTAATATATTTTAACCTAAAATATTCTTGAAAGTTCTGCCCTTGATTTCCCCAAGTAAAGGGACTTCTGCTACACCGCTACTGTGAGGACGGGATACATCCAACCAACGACCGACGAATAATTCACTGGATTTGTACGGTAATGTGCTATCCCAAATTAAATGTTTACTTTAAATTATCGTCTCCGTTCGAATGAGAAATTGCGGAATAAATTTATGCCGCCTCATTGCAGTCGCAGGGATGAAAAGAGCTAATTTCGAAATGGAACATATTATTGCTCGGCTGTATATATTAGCGCAACCAACAAGCGAAACAATAAAAGGAAAATGCGAGTATAATAAATATTAAGCCGGTTTCAGTGTGACAGACAAATAAAATTTGTATATAAAGTGGAGAAAAGATATTTGTTTCAGCTCAAAAAATAATTCATTTTTTTAACAAAATAAAATACACGTTAATTTTTTATTTTTTTATTCGCTTTTTTCCTGTGAAAAGATAAATAAATTCTTATTAAATACAGTTAAAAAATATATTCCTGATAAATAATCGAAAAAAGTAGTACAGTAAGTTAAGTTCTCTACAAATTTGTTTGGTTAAGGCATAGATATAGATTTAGTAGATACAGTTTTGAATTTTATATCTTCTGTTTGCAGCATGATTGTTAAATTTGAATATTTAATCCTCACCGGCATGCGGGTCGCCATAACCCGCCTTCTCACTCCGCTAACTTGACCCTGCAGGGGACACTAGAATTATACTGGCGTAAGGGGTCAATACCGCTACGGCCCCTACTCATATTATCTGTACCCTAAATACGGAACAATTATAAACCAAAATATAACACTAAGAGAACAACCCTCACGCAGTATTAAGGCTCTAACTGTACACACCTCATGATTACCGTCACTGAGGAGGCCCGGAATACCGCAATGCAAATACTCCTGGCTTGTACCAGAATCAACCGTCCCAACCGTCCTGGGACTGCCGCGGCCGAAACACTGGCAGTTGCCAAATAGAACTGAATCAATAAAAACAAACCCAAATGGAAAATTGGAAGAACGCCCGTGGACATTCCAAAAAACATCAACTCTCTACTTGACTCAGGTCAGTAATGTTTTCAGGATATTCGGCAGGGGTTGCCAAGTAGTAGCGGAAATTACCGCTGTTGGTTAGATACTGAGTTAATCGGGCTGATTTTCGTCATAATTAATGTCCAATGCCCTGTTTTCACGCATACCTAATGTTTTTCTACTAACTGTACGATAGTTTTGGAATATGACACCGTTGATCTTGAAGCTAACGCCCGCTAATTCATCTGACAGATATCTGAATTTATTTAGTAGCAGAGGAATTGTAAATTTTTCCGATAAGTGTAAATTATTTTAGATTACGTGTGTTTCTGTCTCAGTCTTCAGTAGCGGTGTTAGTCACTTTTGGCCAAAAGTGACACGCGAAATCTACGGTATTCCAACCCGTCGCAGACCATAAAACAGGTATGTTAAACTATAAACTATTTATTTGATTTGTAAAGTAATTCCTGTTGTGGAACGGGTCTCGCAATGGACAGAAAGTACGAGAGGTGTCGAATCTGTTGTAATATGTAAGCCTTAATAACTCGCTGGCAATGCGCTCTGTAAAAGAATACCGGTTGCAGTTTTGTATCTAGGCTTCGAGAATTTATCAGCTGGAGCCAATAATTCATGCAGCGCCGCCGCCTGGAGATATATAAATTTTCAAACATTATATCCGCCCTTACCCCTCCGCCGAAACTCGGGGTGCGCTTTAACCCTTGGGGGTGGGTGGGGGTGCCGGTGGCGGGTGGTTGATCAATAACTAATACCAGACACACTCCTAAGCCCGGGGAGAGTCTCCGCGAAGCCCTCCAACCAACCTTGAAGCCGAACATTGAATAAAAATAAATATCCCGACCGGAGCCGGCACGCGGCGAATAGCCGGACCTTTTTTTTTCGAAATGCTCAACCGATGTTTGCAGCTATGCCCGACGTTTGTTCAGCAAATATACCAGTTCGTTCGTACAGGATTCCCAAAACGGGCTCTAAGTACACCGCCGCGGAGACAGTTTTTTTTTCATTTTGACAGTTCGAAAATCGAAAACCCCGTTTTCCGTAGGTAAATAATGCGCCAGTTAGTAGAAGATTTGAGCACACAAGTTAAATGATTAGTTCGAGACATATATACGCGGAGGTGCGCTTGTTTGAACCGCTTGTAGATTAATGAAATATAAACTATCCCGTTTCTAACTCTAAGTTTAATTAAGTAATTAAGCGCGAACAAGTACTTGGTAGGATATAGTCACTTAGTAAAGTTCGTGCATAATTTCTAACGATATTGCAAAATCTGAATAGAATTGGGACATTGCCCCTAAATTTCCACTCGTATATGCTGATTTCAAGATATTTATTCGGGAGATTCACGAATATGACGAGATGTCTCCTATATCTTGTTTGTCCAACATGTTAATTCTAGTTCGATTTTAGACTTTTGTCCATTTTCAGTAGGAATCTGTTCGTAATATGTAGTGAGGCACTTACGCATTTTTCTTAATGGTGTACTGAAGTTTAGTGGGAAAGGTGATTACCTCACCTCACTGTAGGCGGAGAGAAAGTATACATCGTTGGAGGTTAGAACGGAAATAACTTGTTCGGAAGAGACGCTAGAAATATATATATATTTCAACTGCGGGAACATGTCAGGAGTTTTAAAGAACGGACTTACCGCATAATCAGAGCGACCGCTACTGCAGTGGTTCTAGTGGACTAAATTTAAATTGGACCGAGATGAAATGTTTTAAGAAATCTACATGGATTTAGACGGTAATCTGTGGGTTTATTCTTCATACGTTTATTGGCCAATTTACATCGTTATTAAAAAGAATGAATGAAATCAGTCCTTCATAACGGTAAAAAAATACCCCGTAAAATGTGTTCCAAAAAACTGCATGGTAATTGTTATTAAAATAGGGTATTCAAGATACCAAAAATTATTCTGTATGGATTACTTATCTCGGCAGATAACCACTGAGACTACCGAGAGAGAAAGAGAGGAATATACATAAAACTCAATTAGTTATAGTAATATTTCCAATATGTCATAATGATATACAATGATATTAACTACATTTAATTCCTACTATCCTACTGTCCTAAAAAGGTGATCGTACATAATGTATCTGAAAAATGCTAAAAGGATAAGTTTGGAAATAAGTTCATCTCATGAAATTATGCATTCATCGCAGATCCTCCTCGATAATATTAACTTGTAAAAGGGATATATAAACATTATTGTTTGAAAATTAAGATGGCTTAATTAAAAGTTGGGGTAGCATAAGAGGATTTATGTATTGTTGTCGAATGTATTGTTTCCCTGTTGGTGGATTAAAATTCCAGCGGATCATCTATTAGTTTTTGTCCGCGGGAATTTAAATAATAGGCCCTCGGATGGTTCACTTTTAGTCTGTCTCTCTCTCCTTCTCTCCATTTCTAGTCGGCAAATAAATCATCGGGCTCGAAATACAAGGCCGAAAGACTTGTACGGGTGTAAAACATTTTAGTTGAGGGTCCGTCCCCCGCTGGTAATGGGAGTGTAGGGTACCTCCGAGGCGGTCTTTCCACCCCCAACCCACCCCCCGGCCCATTGCGCGTTCTCCTTTTCTCCGGGCATTGTGACGCCGATTTTTTTTTGCTTTTTCTCCAGAGGCCCGACACGGGAGCCGTGATAAATCCGACCCCTTCCCATCACCCTCCTCCGTCGGCCGAATGGACGAAAAATAAAAGCGTCCCGACGTCCATTATGAGAGATATCGGTGGGGTAGAGGGGTAGTGCTCTCTCTCACCCTCTTTTCTCTCACTCTCTCTATCTCTCTATTCCTCTATCTGGCTCCTTTTATTATGAGCGCTGTAACGAATTTGGGCCGGAAACCGAGTCGCACTTTTACGTTCCAGGCGGGGAGACTCCCTCCGCGTCGGATACCGCGGGAATATCGGAGCCGGTACGTATACCCGACTGTTCAGCTAATTGAAACGCGTTTAGAACAACGATGGGAATCGAACCTACTGTCACGCTCGAATGCGAATACCGTGTAGGTCACTCCGGACGCCACGGTTATGCATTTTCCGGGCGGCGGATTTACACCCTGTGGTATAGGCCGTAAATGTTCACGCTATAGCTTAGTAAGCAGAGCATCTCTTGTCGAAAGGAAGGTTAGATTCCTTTCGCTAACACAATTTTCCGTTATTAGACCGTTTTAATTAGAATCGATAAAAGCAACTATTGTGAGTCTAAATAACAATATCAGTAGGCAAGAATCATCTGTAATTAATATTGCGTCTTAATACTGGCATTTAGTTGTTCTTCTGGTATGACACGAACGAACGTGCCAGATAGAATACTTATTATTATTCTCGTGTCGCGGGCAATTAAAATGAAATAAGAATGAAACATTTGGGAGGCGACCTGGCGTCTGCCCGCCGACACCTCGCGAATTCTTAAACGCGAGAATTTTAATAGGGCTAATATCTGGGAGTGGGGTTTAATTCTTGAATAATCGCCGAGGGTTATTGTTGCCGGCCTTCGAAAGTATTACCCTGCGGAATTCCGTGACCGCAGTGCTAAAACCGCAATTGTGTACACTCGGGCGGCGAGTTCGAAAATTTTAATTTGGAAGTGGGAGCGCTGAAAGGGGCCAAAAACAAACATGTCGGCCTCGCTACGCGGCCCGCCGACCGCCGGCCCAATAATAAATAGGTGTTGAAACCGACCGACAAATTGGTTTAAATTCTGCAACTGTTGGAACGTTGCTTTACAATCTCCATGAAACGACCCCACGGCCGAAATATTAAACGATCCCGGTTAAAGTATTCATTTAGTTAGCGCCTACGCTGTAATTGAATTTTAAATTTAAGTTGTAAAAATTGGTAAACAAAATGTTGAGAAACGAGACGCCATTGAGGAAAATAGTTTCTGTTCCAGGATGACATTAATACAATGAAGTAATATTTGATGCAGGGGATACAATTATTAAATTCAATCTCTTATTGGGTCTCATTTTATACCCTTGCGATCTGAATTAAGGACAACAATAATTTGTTTCATCGTTTATATTAGTCGGAGTTTAAAGACCCAAATTCGCAAATAATGTCCTGGTATATTTCGTCGTTTATAAATATTTGTGAACAGCTGTGAACAGAGAAAGCGAAATAAAAATATCGAGGATCCAAACAAATACAGGACTGACGCTTTACGGGGGAAACGATGCATCATTCTGGCGATATCCCGGCCGGAAAATAGGATCCGGCTCAACAGCGTGGGTCATTTGGGGGAGGCAATACATGGAGCTATCCTACGGTCATCGTTTTGTCTCAAAGGATCGGTGCAGTTCCTGATCCATGTTCATATCGGAACCGTTTACAACGCGAGCTTACGACCGCTTAACAGTGATCGAAATAAAAACAACAGATCTTACCACTGACTTTCATTATTAAATGTAGGTTTTCGTCAGAATTATTTTGGCAGATCAAATGAATCGAAAAATCAATGAATGCTTATTGATTGCAACTAATAAATAACACATGCATTAAAATATTTCTAAATTTATTTAGAGTTGGTTGAAATTTCTTTAATACTGCAAGTATTTTTCAGCCCTTAATCTTCCCTTTCATAGATTCCACATAGAAATAGGAAAAAGATATCATTTCACAGTCTGTGCCTAAAATGAGTCTTGTTACAGCGTTTCCTACAACTTAGTGGACCAAAATCTTGTAAGTACTTAATTGCTCAGATAATATTTATTCGAGACTATATCATTTTATTTCATACATAAATAGAGTTTTTATTGTTCTTTCCTTGCAGTATACATTAAATAGCTTATTAAATCTCTTTGTTAGAAAATAAGTATCCAGCCTTGGTTTAGTTTCTTCTTTTTTATTTAATGAATAAGTTTAAATTGTTTTATAAACAATTTCCGTTATATCGGACGTTTTTACTACGTTATTTAATAAATCGTATTCGCCCATTAGAATTTAGCTTTATGGATTATCAAGGGACATAAAGTTGGTCGAGACCGCAACTTGAAGCGGACTAGAATACCGCTGAGTAAACCGCAACGTTCGGGCGGGCAGACATTTTCCCGCTAATGTTCTCCCCCTCTCCGCCGTACGTCCTTGCAACTCGAAAGCCGCAAACTCTACAAAAAAAGGGGCTCATTGTATGGTGGGGGCCCGCCCTCATAAAAGAATCGGAGATTGAACAGGGCGGTCGGAACACAGGAGGAACGATGCAATTCCGTCGAAATTGAAGTCTGAAATACCTTACACTGCTGTGTAATAAAAGTGATTCCAATGTTGTAAATATATATTATAGTTCAACAACTCATAAGTATTGTTACTTATACCATTAGATATTGTTACAGTACAGAGTCTAATTAATGCCTACGAACTGTATGGCAAGTGCCTATTTCTCACATTCCGCAATAGCACTGTTGTTAAGAGTTTGTTTTGCCATTTGAGACGGTAGGCCAATATCGGCGGCCTACCGGTGCGAACTAAAAGCAATTTTTGAATTAAGTCTTGTTTACTGGAACTTTAAAAGTTAATTAACCTCTCGGCAAAATGAGAGGGGGCGGGGGTGGGAAATCAACCCCGCCACCATACCGCAGGCCGGGAACGGCCGGGAAGAGAATTTGAATAATTACTGAGGGGAAGAGGATTATTAAAAATTTAATTTTGATTAATACGTTAGTCCCTGGTCTCCGCACCAGGGCGGTTCACATCCCCAAAACGCTTTCGTTTACTACACCTTACTCAAAATGATTAAAATCTAGATTTTATTGAAACTTCATTTTGAAAATGGTATTTCGTAAATACATATTGAAAAAATAAAATAATAAGTCTTTTTTGGTACAAAAAAGCACTTTTACTAAATGTTTCACCTAAATTAGGTATTTAAGTGTTCTTGGCTATAGTCCAAAATTAAAGGCATGTAATTTCAATGAGTATGAAATATGAATGTGGTAGATGCACTGGTGTTGCCCTAGTTTGCTACGGGGGTTATTTCTTAAATGGAAGATCCAAGAGGTGGAGGCTGTTTTAGGGAATTTTCTTCCGAAGGAGGCGGAATGGCGGCCGCTCGAAATGGAGAAAGCCGGCCGGAAAAGAAGAAAGCCATTAAGAGGAATGAAAATATTCTTGTAGAGCCGCGAAGACCGAAGTGAGCGGTCAGGGAGTGGCGGCGGAATGGAAGAGAGAAACCAGGTTAAAGCCGGGCTGAGATGGAACAGGAGACGCGAGCCGTAAAGGAGTCGGTCTGTTGGTCCTAAGATAAATGCCCGTTGTTATTTGACAAACAGGAGTGTCAGCTGACTGAACCTCCGATCTTACTTGTTGCTCGATATGCTTCTCCGTTTGCGACTCGGCGCCCACTCGGCCCTCGTTCCGTTTTGGCTTTTCCCCGGCCTGTTGTGGATCCAAGTTTATTTCTCTAAGTGGTTAATTCGGGCCATTTCCTCGGGAGATGGCCCCTGCAATTCCGGAATAAAGGCGGGGCAATTTCCCAAGGTGCAGATACGGCCGGGTAATAAAAGTACAGACCGCGCCTGTTGTCAGGACCGAATGTATTCCGATATGTTTGCATTAACAAACTAATTTTGTCCATCTCTTCTGACCTTGGATATTTCGCACAGGTATAATTATTTGACTGGTCGATACTCGTGTTTAAATTTTAATCCGACTGGACTTGAGTTTTTAACGGGTGATGACAGTCGGAATCATTACTAGTTAGGAATCAGATCTGCTCTTAGTGTTGTGGACTACATACTATATACTATTTCTGGTTTTCATAAAAAACCGAAATATGACATAATCAAATAATAAGGTAACGGTAAAGCTAAATTTTCAGTGCAATTTAAATGCACTGAAGGCAAAGAAAATTGATTATTACGAATCACTGAAAGTTTACATACCGTACATGTATTAATATATATATTAGGTTGTATGCATAATAACGCAATTGTAATTTCGTATTTTAAGAGTACATTAGCCCTTTTCTAATTTCATAGCATCAACAGAATTATTTTATCCCTTGAAGATACGTGGGCAATTTAGACCGGCCCAGCACTCGCTGTACGCCGTTTATATCTGGTTCGCTCGGCGATACACCGCGGTTCCACTTGTTCGGACGAAAGTTCTAAACTTTACGACGGGCATTAACATACAAATGGGGCTCGGACTAGGCCCCCCCCCCGGGGTTTACCAGTTGTCGGGCGATTGTTTGCCGAGCCAAGTTGAGACGCATGTACGGGCCCGGAAGAAGGGGAAAAAATTACCGCTCTTGTTTAATTTGGAGGAAAATTAAATTCGACCCTCCCGCAACTGGGCGAACACACCCAGGAGCAGAAAGTGCTGAATCAAGATCAAATAAATAATAAAGCGTATAATGAAGTTAATAAAGTTTAACGCGTAATTTTATTTCAATAATGCTATTAGAAAGGATAGACAGAACATTCTCTCAGTGAATCTCCCTATGAATTCCCTATTTTTATATATTTAAAAATACTAAACGATCAATTTTCTAAACGCGAATTAGTCCTATTTCAAATACAAATATCTTAAGAATATCTGGATACTCGGCCCCTTAATTCAGATTCCCTTTGGCCGGTATTCTGATAACCCATAAGGATTCCGAGAAGTGGGAGATACCCTTAGGGTTGGGCCGTTTATAGGGGGTAGACAGGCATTTACCTTAGGCAGGGACCTAACAGACCCCTCCCACACCGACCCATTGTTTAGGAATGCGGCCCCAAACCCCCTAAGCTGTTCTAAAACGGATTATTATATACTGCGAGCATAAATACCAATCGACTTACAAGGCCGAATGGAACACGCCGCCGCCATCCTCGATATTAAGATAACTGATCAATAAACGCGTTTATGAGCGAGTATTCACCAAGCTATTTGTTCAGATATAGCGTTATAAGATCTTCCTTGATTTTATCCAGGAGAATAACCTTATGGTCGCTATAAGATTACCTTAAGGTAAGAAATAAAAAAGACCAGCTTCATTTCATACAATGACGAATTCGTAGTTACTATTAAAATTGGAATACAAATTAAAATCTGGTCTCTGTTAACTAAAACAACTTAATTTATTCGTTCGTGTACTTTGGAGTTGAATACGTATAAAGACGAACATAAAATTTGATGAGGGTGTATTTTTTGTATATTTTAGTTTGCGAATGGATAAAATTAATTCTTCTCCAAATGTTAATTCAATAGGCAGGAGATCGAGCAATAAATGAACAACAGCAGAGTTCAATTTTAACCGGCCATGTGGCTACCCATTTTGTTTGATGTTTGATATATTCCATTTGAAATGTATTCCAAGCTCCAAACATTCGTCTGGATTTGAGAGGGTCGATTTGTAATCCTCTGACCGATTATTAGCTGTTCCAATGTCATATTGGGAGTTTTAGGGGGGCATTATGTGGGAATTACAGGAACAATAGACACTCCAGCAATAATAAGTGGGAACAATGAAGCCGTAATCCTCTTGGCTTGCTGAATCCGACAATAGCATTCTACGGCAACACTAATCTCGGGCATTATTTATTTAATTTAACCTTTGTATTTGTTCAATGGCAAACGGTAGACACACTTTTTTGTAAAAAGAGTAGTAAGAAATAATGTGATATGTTACATTATTAAATGTTTTGAATCATTTTTTCATATTTACATACCCACACACATGCAGAGGTTTGTTAGCACAATCCCTATCGTAATATACAAAAAACCTAGCACAGTAGTTTCAGTAGTAGTTTCTAAAACACATTTGAATAATATAGTGCTGCTAATAATATTATAATTGCCCTCACTTCCATGTTTCAGCTTCACGTCCTAATAAGTTGCATTCAGTTAGTATCACTTAGTCCATTTATGGGCATTAGGAGTTTTGAACTCAATAACAAACTGTTCTCACGGTTAGTTATTTCAATACACAGGGTCGATTAATACCCACGAGATTATTATCCAAATAAGGAATTTTATTTATTATATATGACACCGTATCATACACGACATCAATGTAGGCCATCGTCAACGGATAGCCAGGACACTACTCAAACTAATTCAGTACTAATTGAAAGTGATATAGCCCCACTCATAAGAATAATTACACAAGAAATATCTAATTCTGTTGCCTTGTACATAAATTTAAACATGGGTTAACAATGGGCCAACAGTTCGAGGACAACCAATTAACTGATTGAAATGCACTGTCCCATTAATGGTATAGTAATTTATTATTAGCCCGACCGACTCCCGTGGTCTCCTCCGATGCACATTAATAGCGAGATGGGTTAAACGCGTCTATCGGCATTGTAAATTAAATGGAGGGCGTACCCCCGCCAACCCCTGGAGGTGCTTTGGGTAACAAATAACCGGCTGTAAATAAATGATGAGGGACAATGGCCGAGAGTAGCCGGGGACAATAACGGCCCCTTATGAGCTGCAATATATCGTCGGCCGAGAAAAGACCCGGCATCGGTCACACCCCCCAACACCGCCGGATAAACGACCGCCCGGTATTAGAGCCCCATTTTTGTCATTGGGCTCCAATACCGGCACTACCAGAAAGGTCACAAGTTTGAGTGGCAATGTTAGTATTCAAATCTTGATCCGGCGCGAGTAGATATCGAAAAGAATTTCCGCCTTGTTAAATGAAATTATATAAACAGTCATCAATCAAATGCCACGTCTCTCGGTCAATTTCTGGTCTGTCAGACTGAGGACAGATATTTTTACCTGATTAATCATTACAGAATTTCTTGATATATAAATAGTTTTCAATAATTACACTTATATTTTTTTTAGAGCGTCATGGCAGCGATTTATCGGGTGATTTATGAGCATGGATACTTGCGCTCATGCCGAACACATGACAGAAAGTAGATACGTAGGCTGCGATCTATTGGTATATTTTCGTTATACGCTTGATTGATATATTAAATTTTAAACTTACATGTGAGTCGTATTTTGTGCGAGCTTGCCGAAGATGCTAAGTATGCAGCTGAAATGTGGCAATGGTAGAGTAATGTGAAGAAAAATATATTCGAAAATAAAGTATTTAAATGTATAAATAAAATTGTTTGAATGAAAATTAAAATTGAAATCTTTAGGAAGAAAGTCGAGACAAACGAAACAAATGAAAACGGAAAATGATTTTTTTCAATAACACAAAGTAATGAAACCTGGATTGAAAGCGGCCAATTATAAACAGGCAGCGGGCTAATTACATAATTGATTCCGATTGTGAAGGCGTAGCCTCGCTATTATTATAAGATATTGAGAAGACAAAGGCGACCTGGAAGATGGAGAATTAGAATGGTCTGCGGCCGGGAAGGCTATATCAAAAGGGAGCCGGGCTACAGAGAACGGACAAAGACGTGTAAAAATACAAAGGCGAGATGGGTCTTTAATGTAGGCTTTGCTTTAGCAGCGATGGAACTCTTGTTAATTTATAATTTATGTATCGTCATAGGCAGCATTCGAATTAATGAGAGTTGTTATTACTCAAATTTGGCCAATATCAGAGTCACTTTCATCATCACTTTTACAAAAATTATTTTATTTTAATAATTATTATTAACACGTTAATTTAATAGTTTAGGTATATATTAACAATAATTGTAATTAATTAACATTGTTTTATAATGAAAGGAAGAACGTGCAGTGCGCTGATTAAACTCCTTTGAAACCGTAAGCGAAAGCCTGATACAGCGTTGAATATTTTCCTTTGGGACAGTGATGTAATCAGAACGTTCACGGAGTTCTGTTTACTGAGGGGACTCCTTATCACTTGCAACTTACATAATGAACATTAAGATCGGATTACCCGGCCGGATTAAATTTCCACTTCTAAGCCGCAGAGGAGGGCGAATCCACTCTGTCTCTGCCTTCTGGTGCGTCTCTATCATTATCGAAACTCTGAGAAAATACAATTCCTATTTCTTCGCATTAACTTAAATACATTTCCTAATACCAGTGGGAATTAAGCAGATAATTCATTAAATCAGTGTGTAAACGTTAAATGTATAAATATATTTGTAAATAAATAAAAATGGTGAATATATACACTAAAAATAAAATAAGCCTGAGAATTACTACTTGAGTTACTATTTCAGTAGGGTAGACTTCTATCGTTACTAGCGTTCAGGGGTGTTCGACTCATAATCAATTCAAATTTAACTCACATATTAAATTAAGAGGTAAATATAACAGGACCGAAATAGGGGTGATTTATAAATAGAGAGGGAGTACGGGCACAGATAATTTATGAAACTTACTCCCGGCCTACGTCCATAATGCGACTTCTGCCCTCAACCTGCATAGTTGAAGAGACATTTAATGGGCCCCCCAGTAGGCCTATCTGGCTTCCAGTGAAAATTCACCCTTCTCGTCCTCACTTGCGTACATATCTCCCGCCCCTAATCTACTGTGTTAACGTTATTAGCCCGGAGAATGAACCCCCTCCGCCCTCCATGCCACCCTCGGGGCTGTTATCTTCGCCCGCCCAGCATGAAAATACGCCGATTCCGATGCCTTGTTTAATTTATTCGTATGCTAATGACGTAAACCCTCTACGGCGTTCCACGTGCCTAATATATGAGCCTATAGGGACAAGTCGTGTGGGAATTCTGTTCTGAAACCTGTGCAGTGGCTTTATTAAAGGAGGTGCGGAACACGCTCCACCAAGCGCGAATGGTTGTTAAATTCAATCTTTTTTGAAAGTGTAGGCGCCTGCTGATCTTGTGACTGAAACTACCTTGTATCTGAGAAACAAAAATGTAGTGTATTGACTCCAATGTTTAATTTATCTTACCCAAATAACGCAAATTGGGCATGTCCGATGTCTAATTCATGAAACCTTAACGAACAGGATGTGTCACAATTGCTTTGAGACCGGCGCAGTGCAATATTAAAGCGACTGTGGAGTTGAAATCGTAATTGGAACAATGTTTAAATTCGCTGGATAAATACAATTTAAAAAGTATAATGATCGAATTAAATAAACGGGATAACCTTCTGCAGTTTGGAAGGGCGTGTTTTGCAAGGTCCAATTACGTCTCTATTTTGGAGAGCCCCCATTAGTCAACTGTGTATCAAAGATCAAGCGAATTCTCTCGGCCAGAATATTTAATTAATTTTTTTCAAATCTTTTTATACTGTACTGCGAAATGTCCGCCACAACAACGCCAGGATCGCTAAAGGGAAAAAGAAAACTGTTATTGAAGGAGCGTAACATTTACACATATTATTTATGTTCTGGCCAAATTTACTGTGTTTGCGCTATATTAATTTGTAGCGATAACTTTGTATGAGGGGGTAAAAATAAGAGCATTAATTGATGCTTTAATTGTAAATGTTTTCACACCAATGCCCGGCCTGGAGAGCGGCTGTTAAAACACACCAGCACAAATACGGCCTGTACAAAATCGTTGTTCTTGATAATTATCAGTAATTAACATTTGCCAAATATCAGATTACCTCGTGTGGATACGAAAATACTATTACTTACCGAATTATTTACTTTTAATTATAGAATTTTGCCAGTAATTCTCGATTATTTATATAACACTCAATAGGAATATAGGGTATTCTAAAAATAAAACTAACAGTTATGAATTTTTGTGTGCAGTATTCATGTTAAGCTGCCCTCTAATTTTTTTTTCGTAAATGTGCAATTTCAGAAAATAAATAAATCAGATGGATGATAAAATTGTTAATTCAGACCCCGGAAATGCTGTATCAGAAATACTACATAGTGTCCGGTCGTAGTTATGCGTTCTCAGAAAGTTCGTTAACCGACGACAACCGAGTTATATTGTTGTTAAAACTCTCACGTCCGTGCGAGCGTAACGCCAGTAAATTCAAGTGAAGCATCCTCGGCAGAATTAATGCAAATCTCATGGCAGTTTAGAGGATTCCCCCTCGACAAAGTTTGTTCCGCCTTGTAGCCCCGGGTCCGGCCGCTAGCACCGAACTAGCGCCGACCGACTATAAATAAACCGCAACAATGATTGGGCGGCAGAGGGCGAGCGTACAACATATGCGGGACCGAGACTCCCCCTTATCAGAATCTAGTGCTAAAAACCCCCTAACCCCGTTGACACAATGCATATTCATACTCTCGCGCCTTCTTATTTGCTGAAATATAACTAGACACAAGGGACGATCAATTTGACCCGGTTATTATCCACCTCAGTTGGTGGACATGATCATAGCTTCAATCAACTCATTGTAGGCAAACTGAGGTTCTCACCACTGCACAATATTATACGTAGAGGTCTACAAGTCATATTGTTTCCTTTAAAACGGTTTATAATACGGATAGCTTCAAAATAAAATTATTTGTTCGCCTGAAACATTGTTCACTATTTTCCCCTCTTGAACTGCCGGGAGCGAGTATTGGATATTCAGTGATATTTGCCAGATTATTACACATGAATGCACCACTGATTTAACACGATTGTATTAATAGTAACGCGTTCGATGCAACAGCATAAACAGTCGAAGCGATTACAGTTTTTCATTTCATTCGTTTCAACGCCGATCAAGCGTAAATCCGACTGGACCTTGAACAAATAAATAAGGAGAAAAATCGCAAGGGCGATACTCCGAACTCTCGGGAACATTCCAACCAATCTCTTTAATTTACTATATTATTTGTTCATACATGGGGCAATCTGTTCAGCGAAAATACAGTCGCAATACAACTGCGTATTGCTGGTTAGTATCAGAAACGTGGTGCAATATTTATTAGTCCTCAGTCATAATTATAAATCTTCTCTAAATATATGTAGAATATCAAGTACTGTGGCTACAGTTTATGACCAAATCTTAAACTGACCTTACATTATTGCGGAACTGCAGTATTTATAGCACATACTCTCGAGATGTTTACCTTCTGTTACTGACAAGGTAGAGGCAATGGGAGAGCAGAACGGGATACCGACGAGGCATCCTATCTGTTACCACCAAACTGGCATCTTAAATTAAAGTTTTGTATTTGCATCGCTCCGCCTCGAAATTTGATAACATACAGTTTACACGTTATTTTTACAGAATTTAATTCAGAGGAATATTGAAGTAAAAACAAGGGGTAGTAAAAGGGAGAGTGGTGAAATGAAAAGTTAGAATATAGGAACGGTTGACGAGGGATGGCTGGGGCTCTCCCGCGGGAGCAACGTTTCGCTCCTATCACCCTAACTCGATTTGGCCGTTGGGGGTTGGGGGCTCGAACGTCCGTCGGGTAAACATTAGACCGCCTCAATAATTGGTGTTTTGTCGAATTACGGGGGGGTGGGGTGGATGAGACCGCTCGCCCCCTCCCGTCATCCAACGGCCATTAGTCAAATAATCGAACTCCCGGACCCGATAACAGGGGCAAAAACCAATAGGGGACCCAGTGCGTGGGTGACCCCCCCCCACACTTGACTGTCGACCGCCCCGCGATAAATATTTATGAAACTCTCTTATTCCACCCCCAGGAGGTGGCCTTCTCGGAGGAAGCGAGCGAGAGAGAGAGAGACCTCACCAGCCAGGATTTTATTCGGCACTGCGCTATGAAAAAAGCTTTTGAGGACCACCAGCCTGTTGAGCACCCGTTTCTAAATGACTGCTCGTAAAATACACTACTGCGGTTTCGGGCCCGAATATGGAATCAATTACCGGTTGCACATTAAATATTCATTTATAAACGATTGTCTATTTTATTCCGGGGTATCGAGACTTTGTTAATAATATTTTTCTTAGACATTCAACGAGATATCTATACATTTCCGGCAACGTATTTCAATTAATATATGAAGTGATGAGAGTTTTAATGATATCAAAAGAATGATTTTGAAATAAGATTTAATTTAGGCTTACTATGGACGCTTCGTTGATAGAGAAACTGGGCGCCTTCTGTTCACAAAACAATTATTATGTGCTAACTAAATTTCCTGCAATTAAACTTTGTGAAGAGTTAACGGCGCGTTTCGATAATTACACACCAATTACATTTTTTTGGACAATTCCGCAGGCTGGTGAAACAGGTCGAAGGTTGTTTCGATGGGACAACAGTAACTTAGTGGGGACTTATTCGGACTTGAGTGGGGCCGTCGGTTGGACAATTATGGCGGAGGTCTGTTGAAAATTAGATCGGCCAGGCGTTGACGTTCCGCCTCCTCAGTTGCACGCTTGGATATTGCCAATTAACATAGCCGGCGTCCGGTTCACAAACACCGCCTTCCCACCCCCGCCCGACCAACCCTTCGATCCCCCACTAAGCGATTGGCGATTAAACTGGGCCATTGTCAATGCCTCCGACTACAGAGGAGGTGAACTCAAAGAATGTGTCTATACACCTTCTGAGAAGAATCCCAATTAGAATTCGAATGAAAATTCGATCCCGGAACTCGTTCCACCCGTCGCCTCGGAATCCCCTTCAATTAATTACTCCTTTTTCTCGGAATCGGCTCCCTACTGCACTTCGGATCCGAAGCAATTTTCCCGACAACAATCGAACTTAATTATAAAGGTTATTACAATTAAAACGTGTTCCAATTACGATGTAGTCTGTTCTTTAACAATTGCTTCCCATCTAAATTGCAGTTATAATTTCGCCGCTCTCCGTACAGTTGGTGAGGTGCCCATACATAATGAGAATAGGTTCATGGTAAAGCAGTAATTGAAGAAGAATAATAAACTCCAGCAGACTCATTAGGATATGCACATGACATGAGATGCAGTTATGCTTACGAAAAATTCCCATTTGCTAATGGTACGTACGCATAATAGAATATAACTGACGAAAGAAACAGGTGAAATATTAACAAAATGATTAAGCTATGAGAGCGACTAGGATTCTGGAACTCCAAAATCACTAGAAACTATGTAATTTATTTCGTCAATTACATATTTAGAATTTAGCAAATATAATTATCTCAAAGTCAGTTGTCGATCTCCCAGTGCCTTTTACAAATTATAATTGGAATTTCCTCGATCGATTTTACGATAATATGTAAATTAATTACTACAGTTATTGACCTTTGGATTTAGTCAATAAAGAAGTTCTGGAGGAATAAAAGTGATTGATGAAAATAGGCTCTTATCGCTAATTAAATGCCATTTTTCAATGAGAATTATTACTGATTAAATAAATAAATCAACAAGAAATTATAACGAACAGTCTAATATGCTGTAAGCATAAATAAATAAATGCGTAGATTTAATTAGTACGGATTTATTTTTATGACAGAATATACATTGCAAATTATATAGGTGGGCCGATGATTCGCAGCGTCAAACATTTGATGCATCAATGGTGTCTTGTAACATCAAGAGAAATATATAAAAACGGCCATTATATATGACTATCTAACGAAGAAGCGGCCGCAAAACAAAGCACCCGTGCTATAATCTCAGCGTCTGAACTTACCCCATTAAAAGTACATCAGAGAGACAGTATTTAGGAGATACCGATAAGGCATATACCCGCTCAACGTAGTTGCCCACACATTTTGTAACGGTCGCATAAAAACTGGCCCCGAAAAACAGGTGGGTTATCTAATCGACCTCTATCACAAAAAAATTCTATTGCTAACAAATTAAGGGTTTGCATTTTATGCACGATTGGTAAATTAACTATACAATGTTTTTTATTTGATTGACTGCGTGATTTGATAATTAATAAATAATAATAAAATAATAATTGATTATTTGATTATTTGCGCTACCGTAAAGGCAGAAATCTTAAAAAATCAAAATGTTGTCACTCAATACATTGACTTCAAACATTAAGATTTTCATGGATTATATTTAATAATCAATCGCGATTATTAAATATAACTGGGTTCGGATTGTTGACTTCATTTAAAACTATTTCCTTTTCCAATGCAGGGAATGGAAAATTGAAACTTACTAAATGTTTAACACGAAATTTCAAACGTTGCCGGATCCCGGACCTCGACGAGCCCAGTCAATTCGGAGTGTTCTTCAGGACGCAAGCGTTGTTCTGAATTATTCAGAAATGTAAAAAAAATGGAAAATAGTAGCTCGGACTTTAATGAATTCAAGATTAACTCCTAACCCAGGGAGCATAAATTACATTCCTCGTGTAGGGTACAAGAACACAACGCGAAATTAGTACTTTAAATAATGGTCGTTCGGTTAAATGGTAATTTTTTTTAAGATAAAGTCTCGAACTGTACCTGGCGCATTTTTTAAGAGAAAAATGCGCGATGAAATAGAATTATGAGGAAATTGTCTAACTTTGATTTGTGTACGCCAATTCAGTCGTAGCGGAAAAAAATTATCAGATAATTGGAAGTAAAATGTCTGGTCATTAATGAAACGAAATATTATCCGGTTCATTTTAGTTATAAGTATTAGCCTTCGGAACTAAGTGAAAATTGTCGTTTGTACGTTCAGCTTTTATTGCTATTTATAACCTCGGCCTAAATGCCATCAATGAAAGGATTTCAAATTCCTGGTCGAACCACCATTTAAATACTGACTTCTTATAGTGAGCTGTCTAATACTAGAACCTACATTTTGGGCCCTATCAGTAATTAATGGCTGCTCTTTGTAAATAAATTGCTCGCTTTATTATACTTGGAAGCGAGAAAATTATTCAGTGGAATTGGATCTATTTCTGCCAAGTGTTGAAAGAAATACAACGCTAAAAACTTACAGCTTGACGAACTTAATCTAGTTCTAAAGGCGTGACGAACTATCATAGGCGAATTGGGGCGGCGTTGAAATACTGATCCAATCATTTTGTACTGATAGGGGTAGGGGGTGGACTTAATTACGGATTTGAATTTTTCGAAGGGCTCCTAGGAGAGTAATAAAATCCAACGAAGCATCGTCGAATTACAAGTCGGAGCCTTTTTTTAATGTCCGCTACGAAAAACCCAATTACAGTTGGAGTTCGGATTGGGAATTTTACGGCTTTCCTCTTCAACCGGGTTCGAAAGTAGTGTCCCTTTATGAATCATCCACTGGTTGTAAATCGGCCAACAAATTAAGGAGGAAAACGTTCTCCATCTGCTATTGGTAAATACCTCAATCATAATAATAACTAGGCATTGTAAATACAAAAAAATAAATATCTCAAAAGAAATAAAATATAGAAATAAAAACGTTCGCACGTCTGCCGAAATAAAATATAACTTATTTCCAATAGTTTCTTCGGTAAATAATATTTCATACTAGATTAACCTGTTGCCAACAGTGTTGCCAACTACTGTTTAATAGCATTAAATGAGCTTTAAAATGTTTCTCGAGTGAAATATTAAAAATGTAGTACAGGAACGGTCGAAATCAGACATCGAGCTGAGTCCAAAAATTTATTTCCTCCTTCGTGGGCTAGAGCTCTTCCGTTAGGAAATGGGGCGTCCCCATTTCCTAAGGGTTGGAGAAGCGTAATTTTTTTTTTGTCAGGGCCTCGGTCCGTGGATTTCCTCAGACGTTCCCGCTCGGTCCCAACTGTCAATAATCCCAGCCAACGGAAAAGATATTCCAGGGCCCGGAGTTCACAGCCTTTCGGGCAATGTGTTGAAATAACGGAGCCCCCCACGGCCTACCGTACTCACCGGCAAAATAAGACATTACGGACGGAGAAAGCCCGAATAAAAAAAACTGTACGGCCCGTATCAATCCCATGACAGTGTTTAAATTACGTAAGCTTCCTTTCAATTTCCCTCTAAGCACCGAAACCTGCCACTACTATCTACTTTACTCCGGAGATTTTTTGCATTTATATTCCGACCAAAATAACAAAAAAATGATTTCCTCGGACCCAGTTCTACTAATGGGTTTGGCCTAATGAAGTTCGAAATGAGATGAGCAGGCCGCACTTATCGCCGCTTGATTTATCGCCGTTGCGATTCATAAAGACAAACGATACCGAGCAAGGACTAATCGTTATTAAGGCGTGCTTTTAGCGCTAGGGCAGAGTGGAAGAGGGAATACTGAAAGCATTTCAGGAGCCCCACGCTCTGACACTGCATTTACACAAAATCAACAAGGGGCGAACGGGAAGATGGATCCGATGATTTAAAAGTATGGCCTCGGGTACTTCGGGTCGTTAATGGAAATCAAAATGGAAATATTGTTCCCGGTCGTGGAACAGTATTAGTATTCGTCATGTGTAAAATACGAGAAAAGCAATCAATTTCCACTATGTAGCGGAATTTTGCTGTGTGCAAATCAATTAGACAAACAAATTTGCGTTGAGGGTCTGGGTACAGCTCCTCTCATTCCATCCCTGGACCTCAGAAAGGTCCTAATGTCAGGAATTTAGTAAGGGCGGGAAAATAAAAAATCCCCCAGGAAAAAAACTCAAAAAAGGGCTCTAGAATCAATTAGGCATAGGTGTATTCACTTGAAAGCGTGGAATATATTTAGTTTTTAATTCATCCTTTGATCCGCCCTCAACGGTGGAATTCTGTTAAACTGAAAAGGTCGCCTTCCGAGAAGAAGAGAAGAGTCGGATTGTAAATTATAAACAGAAATGATTGACTTGCTGATTTGCTCGGCCGAGCCGGTTCAAAAGAACATTCGCTCGGCGGCGAAATGAATTTTAATTTAAGCCCCCCTCTTCGATTTCAAAGGAGCAACAATGGGCCGGCCGGGAAAAAGTTTTAGGGAAAGTATGACATTTTAGGAACTGCTTTGGAAATTATATCTTAAAATATTAACATGGAACTGGGTAAGTGTTTCAATCAAACAATCAAATCTCACTGCAATCGATGTTTCATTAGAAAAACCTGTAATATATTTGTCGTACACTTCCGTATAGAGTGAATTAATTAGAGCAAAATAATATTATAAAAACCGAAAACCTCACACGGTTCTAAGAATATATTTTTTTCTAGTACTAGCAGTGAAAGTTGGTATCACTTGAGTTCATTGATGATATATCCAGAGGGTCTCTAGTCTGTAGACTGAATACAATTACAGATTTGTACCTTACGAAGCTGAAATGATCGGTGCCTGAAATTGCTACGGTGGAATGGCGGCAGTGTCTCGGAGGTGAAACCCCGAAGCGGCCGAGCGAAGTCGTGCAACTTGAGACAGGAATTCGGCGAAGGAGGAGCCCCAGCAATCGCATTAACCGGCGTGGGGGTAAGTTCTAATGGAGGGCGTGAAAAGGGGCCGAAGCCCAGTCTCACCCCATCCCCAATTTACTAAGACCAAATGTCGGTCCACTCATTTATAATATAATAGTTAGCAATATCGTGTGGAAGCCCCGGCCTTTGATGTAGAAGGCGATTGATGTAGAATAAAATATTCCTCATGCTATTAAATGGAATTTATATTTAAAAAGAAGAAAATTTCTTCCATCAGAGATCGTACTTAGGATAACCGGTGGCCGAAATTCCCCACTGATTACTCTTCGTTAGTAGCTACGGAAATTAACTACTAGGATATAACTATCAATCACCGCTCTCACATTCTGTCAATTTAATTTAGGATATTTAGGATGTATTGGCAGTACTAAAACCGAATTCTGTTATAACAATGAAATTTCGTCCGGGGATAAGGTCAACACCCTCCTAATTACTACATCAATCTGCCGACCCCTAAAGTGCCCCCCCTGTTATGCTTCCATTCGAAACTTCGGAAGCGCAGAGTGGTGAGCGGAAAACGATTTTACAATATTCAGTTATGACGGCGAAAAGGTATTGCGAAATCCACTCAGCCTAATACAAGAAGTGTGTACCGGTTGCTCGAACTTATACGGCGCTAACTTTCCCCGAACGCCATCCACTCTTCCATGTACAGGGCCGGATCCCATTTACGGGATCCTTTCACTTCTTCAATTCGAAAATATTGCAGTACGTGCATCTGGCGTTTTCCCGACCTCTATCTGATAATTTATTAGGCACGAAGAACACGTTCGCGAATCGGTTCCTGCTTAACTAATTTGAGAGGTCTTATTCGCTTAGCTTGCGAAGTGAAACTGTTGAATAATCTAAAAACATTTTTCGTTAAAAACTTTTTTCTCAACTAGCAAATAATCCAGTGGACCGAATCACTTAGCACTGAAACATTACTTGATGACTATAGGTTACACATGAGAGTTCCATTTTTCCTACATTTTAAGCATTTATATTTCTACGGCAATTATTGCCCAACTTGTTCCCCACCAGTTGCTTGGTTAGGGCGCGTTGTGACTTTCAACAATAATTTAGTATCAACTAAATTGTTGGAGCCACCGAGTTTATTTCTAGACGGGGGCTAACTAAGCGTGGAACCATTTGAGACGCGCGGAGCCATATAACATTTATAGAGGGTTCAAAGCAAGCTTGTCATCAACCTGCAACCAAAATTACTTATATACGAAATAATAATGAGACCTTCCGTAACGTTCGCCGGTCCTTTTACACATAGACCAAATAGGATAAAATTCACTAAACTTTGATGCAAGTATAAGCAATATTTGGCGAGTGTAATATTTGGGGATATATCGTCTCAAGTATGATTCCACTTTTTGATTTGGACAAATTTCATTAATCCCGGACAGATTATTTTAAATGACCAAATCACTGGGACGAATCCAGTTGTAAGAGTGGAAAAGACAATCACTGCGATTTTATAGACCCTTAAATGAAGTTAATATTTGTCGTGTCCCCCGAGCGAAATGTTCAGAAATTAAGTATACATCGGCGAAAAGGTGAGTTTGTTAACTGGTAAATTTCGTTGGCCGCCCGGCCGTACAGAACGCGACACGCACAACTTTGCCCGCTGAACGGAGTGATGAAATTTTGAGCGTAGCGGAACAAAATACACAGCCAACTTAAACTGGAGCGCGCAAAACGTCAGCCCAATTATGCCGGTAAGTGAAGGCGAGCGCCACGATTTACGCAGAGGTCGACCTGTCCCACAAGCTGCGGGAAATTTACGCTAGCAATAAAAACTGTCCACCGGAAACTATATTTTCTCCCCAAGCAAACAAACTTCTGTTGGTAGAGAAGAGTTTGTTTTGTAGTAAACTTTAATATTATTCTAAATTGTTATAAACTAAGTATTATTATCAGTATAATGATACTATTCAAGTCCGCACTGATTTTTCCAGAGTAATTGATTTATTTTTTGATATGTTGATTGTGTTCTCTTGGTGATTCTATGGGTAGTGCTATTTTCAAAATTTATTTTACACACAATTTAACCTTTCTCCATTTGGCGTAAAAAAGAAAGACAGATATTTTCAATTTCAATTTACTGACTACATTGAAATTAGTTACATCCTCTCATTTAATAATTTTAAATAACCTATTGATCGGGGAATCAAACTTAGGTAGAATACATTTTTCAAAACGTGTGCAACACAGATGTTATTTCTGGATTCAAGAGAGTCATAATATTTAAATGTAATATAGTTTATCGCTCTCTTCTGGCAGATAAGTCATACTGAACCCATACTATGTATCCGTTCAGCTAATCTCCAGTTGTAAATCCCATCACGGGCTGGAAGCTGAAATCGAACAGACTTTAATACTTTATTTACATAGGAATTACCACACTCCTGGTCGACAGGGATCGTACCCTTTCGTTTAGGGGTACGCGGGATGGGCGGATAGCGAGGGGAGCGAAGGAATGGATGATGTATTCCAGTGAATATTCCAGTGAAATCAATGTGACGGGCGACCATCCACCCGAGAAACAACAGAGTCCCAGCATTTCCCCCTTATGATTTATGGGGCCCGGACCGCTCCTAACCGCAGACCCTTTTAGCTTAAAACTAGGTGGGGCCGGTTTTGCCGAAAAGAGAAATATAAAAAAACAGAAACTTCGCCGTCCGCTTTGATCTGCCGGGCAGTCCGGAAAAAGATAATTTGAAAGAGTTTTCAGATTTTTAGAAATTCGCGAAACAACAGTCTGATGCCGGACAAAGTGTTCATCTCATTTTCCATGTTCCAGTATTAAAATACTATGACTATACACAACATATTAATGCCACAATCTTCGCCTTCATAAGGATTCGTTGGATATAAAAAGAAAATAATTTCTGGGAAAGGTTTTTGCCTGTCCCCTTACGTGCAAAGCTTGTCAGAATTCAAACATATTCAGAAAATATTGCATTTTTTACTGTCATTAAAATATTTTGAATTAATATTCTGGCTGTACATCCTAGCACAAATCCGAACTTTGTTCCTCGCTTTATGCCGTAAACAGTTTTATTTAAAATATCCACTATTGTTCGAAATAATTTTGCAGTTTTATTTTCTAATAATTGCGATTTAATTATTTTATAATTCATTAGATATACACTTTGTACAAATACTTAGAAATAAAATGGAATAATTTATTTCCATGAGTAGAGTCTTTCAACTTATTAGGTCAGGAATTTGTATTACAATTACGGTAAATAATTATGGTAAAATAAATACTTTCTATGGTGTATATCTTAATCATATTTTCTTTCAAGAATATGTGGAAATTATCCGGTGTGAAAGCTGCCACAGCCATTTAGCACAGTAAAACGCGAATTAACTGCGCGTGAAACTACGCGAGAACCGGAATGGATTCGATGATTGATGAATTCGATGATATCTGCCCCTTTCGGACGCGGAAACGCCGTCGAGATATTACATAGGGGTTCCACAAGTGGGGAACACGCCTTCCCTGGGGTCCATTTTCAGTAGGGCACTTAAATATTTCAATCTCGGATATTTTCAATATATCTTTCTGGAAAATAATTATTCAAAAGGGAATACAGTCCAATAAAAAATAAATAAATAAAATAAAGCCAGTCGGTGTAAGTCTAATTTTGTTTGTTTCCCGAGAAGACAATAATTAAACGGGACAATACAACTGTTTATGCAATTAAGGTTATGGAAATTTACGGTATATTATAGATTCTGAGTTAAATTAATGTTCAACGCTTAAAAGAAATATTTTAAACCTTTATAAGAAAATTGCGGCGATATTGAATTCTACGAGAAATGTCAGACGACAATGTGAAAGCGATCAATTCTAATCAGGACTGGAGGGCCCTTGCTTGGAAAGCCTATCAAGGCAGCGTTTACAGACTCGACCCAACAATGCTACTTTATTCCTTCCGTATGCAAATGTTTAAGGCACTTTTAAAGTCGAGACTTCGGTTAGGGCCAGTTATCTTCCCGTTAAAAGGAGTCTGCTTCCTAATTGACTCATAAAAAGCTCACAATTGAACCAGACAATTTCACCGTGTTTCTATTTATTTTTAACAAAGTAGAAGTGGGACTGTCCCAGTTTCTAGACAGTAGAGTGGGCGTTCTCTTTACATACTTCGTTACTTTGCTATACATATGTTGTAGGCATAGTCAAGCTACGTGCAGCCACCTTTTATAATACATACAAAATCGTGCGTGAAATTGTCACTTAATAGGTAATTCGGCTTACTGAATAACAATTGATTCAGTAAAGCGCTAACTAGGTGGGTGTTTAAACGAATCACCGGCTTCCACCCGGGATGGGCAACTCTCAAAGTGTTAAACTGAATCTTAGAAAACGCAAGTTCAGCTTCCTTCATCGACGAAGAAGCCTCAGCAATGATGCGTGACAGTTAAAGTTAGAGGCGGGGTATCGATTAGCCAGAGTTTAAACTTTAACTTAAAATACCTAATTTCTCAGAATTTGTAGACAACGTTCAACTAAATACATTGATTTAGTAGAACCATATTGCACAAATAATAATTGTAATATTTGGTAATAATTAGTGGTAGAAAATTGTTAACATGAGAAAAGTAAATACTACTAATATTAATGGAATTGGAGAGAATTTGATGCAATTAGAATCTAATAAAGAAATAAAATTATAGGGAATATCTATGAGTGAATCTGTATTTGTTTCCGCCTGCTTTATCTTTCGACAGCAATAAATGAGGATATTAAAATGACCGAATCGGGCTTAATTTACAGTGGCTGAGCATTCGTGACATTCGATATCATCTTTTCGTGCATTAAATATCAGAACCTTATTAATATCTTTACTAACATGATTTCTTATTCCGCCCATCATTAAAAGAACCATTTTATTGAACCATTATGAAGTTAGGATATTAAGTTAAGAACATTTAATTTCTTGCTCGGCCTTCGACAGGACTGAGGGAAAATAAGATGTTAGTGTTTACATTCAATGCATGATGCAGATATTTAAAACGGGATATTCGAATCACACTAAACTATTATTAAAAGTGGTCTGTTAATTCGCCCGCGAGGGGTTGAAATATGATCATTTATGCGTTGTTCAGCTTCCATTCGTTAAATTTGGTTCTATGCCCGGGAAGTTTTGTCATTGTCAGTGGCATTCCATTAATTAGTGAAGGACAACAAGAATGACGAGTTGAAGGAAATTATTTTCGCAAAAACGGGCTACTCTGGACGGTATCCCTGAAGCCTAGTTGTTGTGACCCACATTTTGATGGACGATCCGCGATACGGGGTCCATTGCGTTGCATGAACTCGGACGAATGAGAACTCACTGCCCTTTATACCGCCGCCCTTTCGGAACAATTACTGCCCTTGTAGAACAGCGCAGTTATAACCGCGAGTCATTTTTAATACCTCATTAATCAGAGCGTTCTTTGTTGCAGCAATCGGGGGTTGTGCACTATCGGCCTCTCTAATTCACCGCCGGGAATACGGAACGCTACAGTGGAAACCTCTGGAGGTTCCAGCAGCCCCTATCTAAAAAGTTGGCAACAGTTCAATTGTTCGGTTTTTGCCGTCGTTTACACCGCAGTCACTGACGGTCACCCCCCCTTTTGCATTCTCTAATTTTTAATGTTGATTTACGAGGCAGTCGATTTCCAAAGTGCGACCCAATTTTATCCTGAAGTTCAGCGCTTTTCCACTGTACCATGTGTCGCCGATATATTGTTTCCGCCCGAATTGTAAACATTCATCAAGCTGAATAAAGGTTAACTGAGTATCAAGTTCTACTTCTTAACCAGTTCCAGTTGACTTAAATAAACTGTAAACATGTTAAAGGTTTTACACAGTTTGTATAGAACTGTGAGTTCAATTATTTAGAGATTATTATGCTCAACTGCTCCTTGCTCAGAAATTGTGATTTTCAGAAGACTGATTGTTGGGAGACTTAAACATATAGGGAAAGAATGTAATTCATACAATTATAAAGAATAATCATTAATAATAATAAATCAATTAACGGAAGCAAATTGCGGCCTCAAGTTTCAGAATTGCACCCAAGCCAAATAGATGGGGTCTAAGAGGATTGCATTTCCAAATGAAACCAAGGTTATTTCACGTCCCTTTAAAGTCACAAGATCTATTATTCTTATATCTTAAGACCGGTCCCATTGTGGTAAGAACTGAAAACAATTTAAATCTCCTCTTTGGCGTCTCCCATTTCCATCGCCTTCTTATGCTGTCCGTGACTCTGGAGCCATATCGCAATTTACATAAGTTAATGCATTATGCAAATCCGTCAGTTAACAAATCAGTGCCCGGGTCGAGAGCCTTAAATAAAAACTAAGCTCTTCCATCAGTAAGGAAAAAAGTTTTAATTAGTTTCTTCAGAGGAGGCTTTTAGTGATTGAGTGGATCCGTTTAAAAACCTTTTAAATTCTATGAATCGCTTTTGAGAAGAAAACACCCGCTTATGGCTGTACACTTTATATTAAACTTAACTAGGCGTACTCAGTAAGATAATTTCTAGTCATTCATCAAATTTTGCTTTAGCAGCCTTTCTTTTTAAAATGTATTTAATTCTTATTAATGCCAGTAATCGCTGAAAATATTTTACAGTTCTCTTCATTTACTAAGACTCATACGCTAAAATATTTACGGCACTGCAAATTTACCGGGTACTTGAGGTTACTGTACTTTGAACTTACTGTTACTTGTCCCGGTTAAGGCACTACTGGGAAAATATTGTGGGAAATTATGAATATAATTTTCGATATGCATTGTTGAGTTGATCTCCAGCAATCATATACCAGGAAATTTCTATACAGGAGATAGCCGATATTCAGATTTCTGACACCGGGGGATATCGACTGGAACCAGCCGCCAACTAACTGTTCATTCAGTTCACTAACTTCGTGTACGGGTCCATTTGGTTAGTGCCGAGTTTGGTTTGGGCCCAAATAGTCGACGGGGGTGTAGAATAATTTAATATTGCCGCGGGGCTCTCCGCGCGCATAAGATTAAGAGCCGGGCTTGAAGAGTAGACTCGTTCCTCATAATTGAACATTCCGTACGATCCGAGCTACCCCTCTTGACCGCAACTGAAGCAATAAAGCCGAACCCCGGCACGTCGAGCTGACGCTAAATGTTCGAGTACAACTTAAGGGACACTACCACGTATTCACTCTTAAGCGGATCAAGAAATTTTTTTTATAAATACATAATAAAACGCTGGTGTGGCCCTGAATAACAGGAATAAAAATTTACCAAACACCAATATTTAAAAAACAAAATCAGAATCCATAAAGAGATTAGTATTTCTATTCTTTTATGTATATTTGAATGTTGTCGGATTCGAGTTCTATGGGAGGAAATCCCAATGCCGATTAAAAATGTTTGATATTCACCGTTCTTCTAAACTGGTCGGCAGATTGCGGAGTCCAAGAATGGCTGAAGTGTACGGCGTTAGGGATCCCTAATGTAGTTTTCATGTCGGGGGCCCCTCGCAAATCTCGGAGAGCCATCCGCCGAAATAACGGAGTTATTTAACACTAGCGCTCAGGGCGCTGGGGAAAAGAGTGTTCTGAATCTCCCAAAAAAAGGGCGCAGAAAACTTTCCAGCAAAGCGGCACCGCTCTGCAGACTGTTTTATATTGGGCCCGAATTTTTTTTCTACACTAACAAAAAAATGTCACCCGGAAACTATTGTGGATCGCTCAATCCGCTCCGAACTTTTTCAACGGTTCGTTCCACTCTCTTAAATACAATTGCAACAGGTTATTATAATTATCTGACGTATGTGCGAGTTAGGATAGTTTTACATAATTATCAATTTCGATAGTATAGATATTATGGTAACATCCAGGTTGCTACAACACACCGTAAATATAATACCGCTCTTTGGCCTCTCGTGTTCGTGTAAATTTGTTCAATTTCGGAAAAAATTGTGTTCAATCATTCGAGATAGTATAACTAGAGAATTGATAGACTTCTATGCATTGCGGGATAGTATACCTAGGGAATTTAAGGACTTGTGTATTGCGGGCTAGTATAACCCGAGTATTGACGGAATTGTGTGTATTGCGGGTTATTAAACCCGAAAATAGAATTACTTCAGCCATCACAGCATAGTCCACTAGGAGAATTGAAGGCGTTCAGAACATTTGAGATAGCGTATCCAGGATAGTAAAACTAGAATCGCAAGGGTTAATTGTGCTAGAACATTTTTGGATTGCTCCGCGGCACATATATAATTAAAACGAAATACATTTTCCAGCGGCCAAACGATCGGGTACACGGCTTTGTTCAACACAGAACAAATACCTTGGGACAATAGTTGTGGGCGTAATTCATTATTGAGCTAGAGGTCGGCAACTGGGCGGTCCCCGTTCGGCGGTCATCTAGATAGCGCCCGTGCCGCGCGGTCTGGATGTGACAGCGGCAATATTGAAACTCTGTATCGGGTCACCTCCACGCCGCCCCGCTACCACTACCACCACCAAAACCCGTTTCACCCCCCCCCCGCCCCTGAAAATTCTATTAGGCCGGGGGCGTGCGGGCCAAGAATTGAAAATGTCCCGGACGGGCGGATAAAGCGGGGGAGGCCCCAACGGCCAAGAACGATTCCGACCCCCACAACCAGTTGTAATTCGAGTAAATTCAAATACTCACGCGTTTCAGAAATTTTTTGAGCAAGCTCACTAAAGCGAAATTTCACGCTCCTGTGAATTCGATGGAACGCACGTCCTTTGTGAATACACCTTTCCTCTGAGCTCGACTCATGCCGTTAACGGGCATTTTACGCCCCTTTCTCCTTTCATAAAAGGTAGCGTTTTGTACATTGTATATTCGAGTTGAAATTTCCTCATTAGAGGCGTGAGCATATGGATATTCTTTTCCAACCGACTGTATACAACTGAATATAAACTCGGTAAAGACAAACTAAATGCGTCCGAAATTTCAAATTCAAATTCCTCATCCTGTTCTTGCATTTTATGAAGACTTCTTCCTTCAGCTTCCATCGACCTGTTTTACCAGCTCAACAGATCTAAACTGAGTCTCCACTCGATCAATCAATGCAATCTGGCCGTTGAACTTGACAATTTCTTGACACGGTCGATTTGAAATATCCATTTCGCTAATGATATTATTGAAACGTTATAAGACATTCTGAAGGGAATATGAATTTTTTCTTCGCCTAAAGGGCAATAAGGGAGGCCGGCGTTTCGTTTTCTGGGCAACATCTGTTTCTGAGTTGCGGTCATTCTGCCGTGAGTGGCCGGGATGGAGGCAACGTTGACTGGGCTTTACCGCCGATAAAAATTAGGAGGCCGCAGGAAATGGCCCCGGGCCCGATTCGTTTTATCGGCCGTTGGCCGCTTACGATTTGTTCCTGCCCATCAGCCGGGCGGCTATTTATAGTCGTACGCCGACCGCAAATAGACCGATCATTAAAATTTCGATCCCGACTGTACCTCGGTCGGACCAATTATCCCGCTCGCTCGTTAAGCCTCCGAGTGACCCGCTCCCCCCCGCCCCGTTTCGATTCTCCACCCGTTTTAGTTGGGTAATACGTTTAATAAATCCTGCATCCCGAATTTATATTCGCGCTGCGATCGCGGTATTAATGAACATTTTTACTTTAAATCAATTTAAAAAATGAATTAATATGCTCTTGAATAATGTTGTAAAGGGTGTGAATAAATGGATTTTAATGACTCTTCGATCAATACTGTTTGGTACTGTTGACCAACAGGTTGAAAATTGATTATCCCTATTATGGATTATGAATATAAGAATGAAAATTTTCTGTTTGAATATTCAATGAATAGAAAAATTGGAACTCGATAGACGGAATGAATGGCCGAAATTTCCTGTTAATTTTGGATGGAAGCGGTCTTTATCTAGCATGACGTTGGTCGAAAGTTTATGCGACCGGACGGCTATAAATTTGGGATGAATTTGCTTTTTGAAACTGAGCGGGCGACAGTTATTATTCGAGTTGATGATTGCCGTCGTTGTTAACATTTTCGCCATTTTCTGGCCGGAGTGTTTGACCTAGAAACTGGGCGCTAAACCGAGCCCGGTTCCCGGTCCCATTTGCGAATCCCTTACAAGAACTTTCTTCATTTACTGCAACTGCGATTAGAAAATCGACCTTCTTCCGTCCGAAATCGTTCATCCGGGAATTTGTGCAGTGCTTGTGCCGAAATTCTGCAACTGCAATTGCGTTACTAATTGGAATACACTGTATAATTGCAAGGCGAATTAACGAATTATTTGAATACAGGAAAAAGTAAATGCTATAACTCGACTAATGTGTGAGACAACGCGATGCCGGGATACATTTTATAATTTAGCCAAAATAGTAATCTCTCTCGGTGACTGAACCACTGTGATAGACCACGTTTTGCATAAAAGGACGTTTACTGAATTTAATTTTAATATAAAATTCTTTACGCGGAGAGATGTATTACTCTTAGGTGGTGAAATATAATGTAACTGTTTTAAATTCATACAGAACGATGTTATCTCATTTCACATGAATAACAGATTTTTTACCCCGTGAAATTTCCCTATGACGATAAAGAAAATAAATTATGGTTTAGCTATGAGGATTGAAAAAGAGGTTGAAATAACTGTGGTAGAGAACGTTTGGAAGGGTTCAAAATACCCCTTGATGTTCTTGTCCTATACGTGGAGGGTTATTATGATTTCTCACCGCCGTTTGCAGAGTTTCAAGCATAATATAGTGATATAATTAACGTCATCAGCCTTTGAAATATTCTACCGGCATCACTGAGTATTTTCCCAAAAATGTAAAAAACTTTAACTTTTTTAGGGTAAAATACCTGTTTTGTGGTCTCCGAGGGGTTGGAATACCGTAGATTTCGTGTGTCTCTGTCTCCTCTCGCTGGTTTGGTCTTTTGCTAGACCGGTTTCGGATGCTCGCCATCTTCAGTAGCCGTGTTAATCACTTTTAGCACTTTAGACGTTTCTTGGGCATCCTCACTGTACTGTCACTGTCACTTGTACTGTCACCATTAGGGGGCGCTAGTATATCGGTACAAGTGCACGCAACGAACTTTAGTTAAGTACATTTCCGCACCACCCTCAGGGGGCGCTATTTTATCGGTGCAAGTGCACGCAACGAACTTTAGTTAAGTACATTTCCGCACCACCCTCAGGGGGCGCTATTTTATCGGTGCAAGTGCACGCAACGAACTTTAGTTAAGTACATTTCCGCACCACCCTCAGGGGGCGCTATTTTATCGGTGCAAGTGCACGCAACGAACTTTAGTTAAGTACATTTCCGCACCACCCTCAGGGGGCGCTATTTTATCGGTGCAAGTGCACGCAACGAACTTTAGTTAAGTACATTTCCGCACCACCCTCAGGGGGCGCTATTTTATCGGTGCAAGTGCACGCAACGAACTTTAGTTAAGTACATTTCCGCACCACCCTCAGGGGGCGCTATTTTATCGGTGCAAGTGCACGCAACGAACTTTAGTTAAGTACATTTCCGCACCACCCTCAGGGGCGCTAGTTATCGCTGCATATATCTTTCCGCACCACCCTATCTATATTTTTATTTATAGAGAATAAACCGATAAATTAGTGCACTTGCACTGATTAACTAGATAACTAAAATTAAATTAAATAAACTAAAAGCAACTCTTTCATAGAAAAATGAAAACCTAAGACAGTAGAAGTGACAGTGACAGTGCAGTGAGGATGCCCAAAAAACATCCAAAGTATCAAAAGTGACTAACCACTCGTGAAGATGGCGGTACAGAAACACACGAAATCTACGGTATCTTTCTAAGTTATGAAAAGAACGTAAAAGGATCCGCCACGTTGCCACAGAGGATTAATTACCCGGGAAAGAAATCGGTAGTTTTTCAGTTTACTAATAAATGTCCCTGGAGAAGGTAGTGATTCGCGTACAGTGCAAATCGGACACGGTGAAAGGGTAAGGGGATCTGGCAACATATCCATTGGGGGACGTGAAATATAACGTTGGCCGTTGAGTGGTACTGGAAAGGCCGGCGATGATGCATTTAGCCGGGCCCACCGTGTAGTGCCGCCCACCTGCCATCATCCCTCTCCCTTACATATTTCTTTCGCTCTCTTTTCCGCCCTCCCCCCTCTTTTCCCCTCACGCCCCTAACCCAATTCTCGACGTTAAAGAAACATTGTTTGCAATGCCCACGGGGTCCAGATTGAATCCAGACTTTCGCGGCTTAACGTTCCTTGAAAAAATCGTGATGAATAACGTTAGTAATAAATATCGATTATTCGAATTGTGAAATCTTGTTACAAACGCAATACACAGTATAAATATATAGTTTCAAAAAAATTGACTCTTTTTTGAACCGATGTATCATTCGAATAAAGCTTGAATTGCCGTTGAAGCTTGAGGAAGAAGCTTCTGCATATTTCCAGTTTCTACCGAAATGAACGGGAACTTTTTTGTTTTAGAATTGATTAATTCTTTTTTAAATTCCCGGGAACAAACAGATAGTGAGAATGTAAAGATTGCACACGTAGAGAGGTATTTCTGTAGTTGGCAAGATGTACAGGATAAATTAAGGGGCGGGGGGCAGGAAAAAAACGCTGAAATTCGTTTGTGGGGCGAGAGAAACGGAATTAAAAATTTGGTCGGATTCAGAGACAGAGGCACGTCCGCCTTTTATTGGCTCCGGCGGAATAACGGGGCAGAGGGTGGGCGCCCTCTATCACTGCCCGTCATTTTCATTCCACCTGCAGCTCCGGTTCGTTTTGTTTGATATCAAAATATTTGGAGAATCCAATGCGGCAATGGCGAAAGTTGTTTGTGGTACATATCTCCCTTCACCTCCTGCCGTACCTCTGGCTCCATTCACAGCGATGCCGAACAAATGCTCCCCGGCAGTAATCTGTTTCTCGCACACGGATGTTTGACCGAAAATAATGTCATATGTGTTTTTTATTTATGAACGAATTTATATTTACCTCATTTATTAATCGTAATTATTTTGACAAAAATAACGAGATGATTTCGATCGACTTACAGGAGTCATTATTTACATTTTTTGCATAAAATTAACATAATTACTATTTTCGCTGCTGTATATACATAGATCAACATGAAATTTTTGAGTTCTGGCAGTATATTTCATAAATTTTTTAAACCGCACCGGAAATGCATCACGTATGAAGTGAAAACCGGGTTTCTACTTGCCTCTGCTGCACGAATTTATCCGAAACGCATCGCGTACCTCAGGGGTAAAAAATATAAATTCGCGAGCGTGACCTACACTACACAGAAAGCCTCTTTGCGCTTGAAAATTTCGCCCCGAAAACTAAAAGTGTAGACCGAAGTGGGGCCCTAAGAGTTATCGCCTTGGGGCGCGTTTCGTGCCTGTCCCCCCGCTTGCAAATTCCAAGCAAATAATTTAACCTTTGGAATGGTCTTAATCTCTGGGCCCCGTTTTGATAAGCCGTCGAACTAGCGCGGCCGCATTCTGCGCATACTCTACCGCCGACGGAGGAGCCGCAACGGCGTTATTGATACTAACCCGCATGGCATGACGGTCTTAATGGCTGGTATTAGCGCCGTATTCGATAATGATAATACCAGTCTCTCCTATATTTCTAAGCAAATCCGCATATAATCTGTTTAAAACTGATCTCAAACGATTGATGAGCTGTCTCATTATCGTAATATTGATTTATTTAATCAACTGAAGGCATTTTGGTCTATTGTAAGGTCGGTCGGTGTTAAATGGATGTTCCTACCTCGACAAAAAATAACAAGAGAAAAATTAAATGGAAAATAATTTTTCAGAACTTAAACTTGAGTAACAATTGGATATTGATAATTAAGGTACGTAAAAGTATAATTTCTTCATAGGAATTAATTGGAACTTTTTTCATTTGATCTGTATAGAAAAGGAAGCGTACATTTATTTACTACAATTTCATAATTTTAAATGTTTATTTTAGTAATTAAAGGACAATGCTGTTTGGCCAATAATAAAACCATTCTCACATTCCTTCTACTTATTTTTTTCCCCTTTACTCACGAACGAAGAGGCCCAAAATCCTGTTACCCGGAAACCGAGCTGGGAGGTAGTTAAATAACATCCGATACAATTAAAAACATCATATCCTTTTTGTTGTGGTCGTTGACGCAGCCGGGCGGCGGACTGTTAAGCTGTTGAATAAAATTGCTAAACTTTTATACCCCGCCCGACCCTCAGGGGAGCAATATTCGTAGTACTGGGGTTCGTTAACCCATTCAGCGAGTGTGTGACCTCGTGTTCCGCCCTACCCGACATACTTTTTTCGATGCAGCGTTTTTAGACGAACGGACCTACATTTCGAAGAAGCTTAAGGTAGATTTTAAAGGATTAAAATATTTTTGTTTCCCTAGTCATTATCAAACAGCAGTTACCTGATACTAAATTTAGTACGCTTTATCGAGTGTTTAAAATAAACAATAGGTGCTGAGTTGTGCAAATTGAGTTATAAATTGTGTTAGATTGAATTATCCGCACAGCATAGGAGTTAGTCGATTTCATGAAACAACCATTACAGAGTTAACCCCCTCATGCTGGGGGGAAAAAAATAAATTTGTTGACAGAGACGGCACCGATTCTGGGATAGGAGTTGTCGGAGCGAGTATTGAAGTGAATGGGAGGCGGACATGAAAGAGAAAATTGCAGAGTAGCCGGCAGTTAGTTCCTGGAGGGCCCCGGCTCAGCCATTTCAGAGTCGTAGCAGTCTTTAGCCCATACAACCGGGAGACGGGTAGAAGGCCTGGACAAGGCCTCGGATATTAAGTTTTTTTCCCAACCGGGAATCGGAGTGAAGCGCACTCGACCGGTATAAAGGGGCGGATGCGCAGATTCCGGCCCGTCCACCGTTCACCTTCAGGTCGATAACTGCTTGAATAGTTAGCTACAATACTTCTACTATTGGAAAAACAAAATTTAGGTGGGTGGTCGTAGAAAAACCGACTAACAAAATTATAGAGGGAATTTTATTGAAATTTGTAACGTTTGTAAGTACAGGAACATTAGAGTTTACTGAGGAACCTTATATTTTGTAATTAATAAATAACCGCTCAATTCTTCTCTTCGAGTATCTAGTTAAGGCCTCTCAATTAAGCGAACGGGCACCTAATTAACACAAAAATTCTGTTATTCACCCGTGGAGATGTTAAGAAACGCGAACCTCTCGCCCCGAAATCCCTCCTTCTACCCATTATGGCGGCCGTTTCATATTCATTCCATAAAATATTTTAGCGCCGTTTAAACCCGCCAGGAGTTGGGTCCGAGGGGAGGAGCTTCCATCCGGGCGCTAATTAAGGGCCAACCGGGGCCCTAATAAAGCCGCCGCCTACCGCCGCTATTAACCCGAAACCGGCACTAAACGGCCCGCGGCTACAGGATTTGATGCCCGCCGCAGTAAAAGTCGGAGAGTCGACTGCAAAAATTGAGTTAATAAGCGCCAAAGCGAATGGCTTTCAGCCCAAACACGTGTCTTAACTGAAGATTTTCAAAATACCAAATGACAGAAACAACGAATAGGTTTTCGCGAGTTATCATATTATCGATTGTGTGACCATGAGGACAAATTTACAAATTTACTTTAGATCCTTTAGTAGGATTATAGTTTCAATGGTACGGCGCACCTAACACTAGCCCGCAGCAATGATCTGTCTTGCATTCTATTATTAGCGCCTTACATTAATTTAATGTTTGTCATGATTCTTCGGTTAGGCGGGGTGACGTATTATTGAGGTGGGGCATCCACTTTCCACCGTTACTGTCTCACGGACAGATTAATACTAAATACGGACCGGTCTAGTAAAAGAACAAATTAGTAAGAGAGGAAGGATGTTTTTAAAAAGTAAGCTGAACAAAACGTTAGCAAGAGCGTAATTCAGTCAAGGGTAAAGGTATTAAAAGATGGTACTTTAAAGGTTGTGCATGCAGAATCTATCCCGATCAGATGAAAATATTTATTGTTCTTAGAAATTTAATAACTAGATTGAATTTCAACATTTTAGGCCAGTTGCTCGAAGATATATTTTCCTCCGATCACCGTTATTATCACATTGATCGCTGTGTTGTTAAATTGTTAACAACAATTTATCGCGGTACTCGATAGTACCGCTCAATGGCAATGGATAAAGGGCCGATAGTGCGAATTCATGAACTTGGACGTATCTAACGAATAGGATTGGGAGGCGGTGAATCGTTAACGAGCCGGCAATCCAAACATCCCGTTTGATCTGGATTTACTTCAAAGGGGCGAACAGTCCGACCCCATTTAAGGCAAAGAGCCTTACCTGGACGGCCCCGGTGAGGGCGGCCACTTCCTCCTCCTCAGACTTAAGTACCTCATTAAATACCCCTAACACCCTGCTGCCTTTTCGGCTTTGACAGCCTCCATTCCGAGTACACCGTACGAAATTCTGGCAAATGTGTCACGTTAATTACATTTTTTTGAGTAAGAGCAGGCGTAATGAGAACTCGGACGCAAGTGTAACAGCCTACGTTTATGGTGACATATACAATTTCATATAGAATTTATGAATTTTATAGACAAATCTATAAATAATACAGAATTATTTATCTAGAACCATCACGAATAGTTATATTCCGTATTATTTTGACCTTGGTGACAAAATAAAGTTCGGAAAATTGAGTGGATTAATCCTGTAGCTCGGTCATCTCGCTCTATTATATAGGGTGTCCCAAAATTAACGCAAGATTTGAATCGAACTGTGGCTGCCAAACTTTCATTATTTTTGAAATATTTTTCAACAATGAAAATACGTTCTTCTATCGTGTAACGCTCCATTTGTACTAACCCCAAACTATCAGCTGTCAAATGGTTTTTTTAATAGGGTTGCCAACTTTATTGCAAGAATGGTGGCAAACTCAAATCTTGCGTTAATTTTGGACACCCTATATAACTTATGTGCATCTTATTATTTCATGACTAGCTCTACCAATTCTAAAGGGCTGTAATTGACAAATATAGGCTCCGTATGAACGAGATGTGTACCTGTGGGGGGTGGGGTAGGGGGTAGGAAGGCGGTAATATACGCCCCACGTCAGACGACAGGCTTTGTTGGGCCGTTTCGGTCGTAGGGCGCGAACAGAGGAATAACGAGATCAATGATGTGCGAGGGCCAGTAGGTTTCTTTGTTGTGATCGGAGGACACATGACAATGGTGGGGTGGCGGGCGGACCTCCCTGTTTAATGAGGCTCGGACGGGCCGCCCTTACCCCTCGCCAGGATAAACTACCCTCCTCCGTCGACTCCCCTACATTTAACAGCCCGTATAAATTCGACCCTAGCACCAATACCTCGGTATTTACATTGGTTCGTCCGCATTTACAGTCGTTTAAATTCGCCTATTTATATCTATTAATTTTTTCTATATTCACCTCCAATTTAACACTGACGGGTTAAATAATATATAGATAAAGTATGAAATTATATATATAAGTTATGAAAGGTTTCGAAGAAGGGTTTAATCACTGAATAATCAGTTATCTGCGCCTTTATTTCGTTATCCTTTTATACATTTATACAGGGAGATGGAGATGGCTTAACACAGATGTTCGGGGTTTAATTAATGGCCCCTTTGATGCCCCCCCGACTTGCCCCCTATATTGACATAAAGGGTGAACTTCCGAGAACGTATCCTGTGCTCAACCTGAGTAGGGTTCTTTGTCCATTGGCAACACTGTCGCTAACTTATACATATATAACCTTCCGTGAATACTCAAAATATTAATACTAAACACGCAGGAATGTGAATACCATATTTGACTAAGTAATAATACAAAGGAACCTAAACCGACAGAGGTTAAGAAAGTTGAATCAGGTATATTCTATAGATTTGAATTAATTTTTGAGATTTTTAATTATATTTGAGCAAGCGTTAATTTTGTAGCCATTGCGTTTAATCTTAATCAGAAATGTCCTCAAAAATAACTTATTAGGATGCTAACTCTATATATAAAATAAGCCCAGATTATACTGAGTAGCAGAATTAGTTGAAACTTTAGAGGAACAGATCTATAAATGACTTAAGACTTCGACTTATTTTGTTTCCACTTTCCTGTTTTCAGCAGATTTAAACGAACAAAATCTACTTTTCTAAATAATTGAACGCTAATCCTCCATTTACTGAAACTTTTGTTACGAAAATCCCGCTTTAATTTTCGCCTGGAAAATAACTGGCAATTCGCGACTCCAATTTTCCACCTTGGTAGGAGAAAGTCTTAATGTAATTGGCGTATCCAGTTGAGTTGAGAATGATGTGAACCGTTGAAGATATTCTCAATACAGGGTCCCAATTATAGATTTCCGCCGGAGGAAATGATGCGACGAAATCAGCGGCCCGTTATTAATTGAAACGACCCATTCAACACGAGATGAGAGGATAAAATCATTAATGTTACACCTTCCTCGGTCAATGAATTGAACTGCCTAATTAATTATCCGGTTCGTTTCATTTACGCTCAAATTATACAAATATATATAATCTGCTGAGTCCTTCGCTATGTAATCGAAATTACAATCCTATGCGGCAAAGGCAGTACTTAACGTACTGCAATAATTTAACAAATGTAGGCATACTTACCGACCCACCCACTTATAAATAATGGCACATGTTGATCGTCATACTTCTCTCAACCTTTAAATATGCTGATTTCCTTTAATTCTTGCATGTAAATAAAATAATGTATTATTTAATCGTACCAGCGACCAACTGACCCATATAACTTTCTTTCTTGTAATATTTAATAGATAATATGTAATAAGTAATTTGTGGTACTATAATCATATTTTCTCTGCTTCAAATATCGTTTCCAACTGGCTCGTTGGCAATACATAATGTTCGTATTTTTTTAATGCAAGTCTAAGTTTTCCCGAAACTAGCGATGGTCCGAAAAGGTCGCTAATCTGCATTGAAATAGGCCGACGGCATTAATAATACATCGGGCCGTGAGATCGCAATTCGCGGAGAGCTCGTATATCAAGTCCCTCGTCAGTTGGCAACTAACCGTCGCGCTAAAATGAACTTCTTATCTGTTTTTCGCCATCCGACTGGACACGGCCGATAGCGGCGCCCTTCCCAGTTTTGTTGAACGAATCAAGTGAAAAGTTGTTGTTGAACAACCGCTTCGTCCACCCGCTGTCGGCTCCAGCGAGTTGCTGATAAAACTTGTTCCACCCGCCGTGCACTCCTCTCGGCTAATATTTTACTATTAATTTGGCCTAATAGAAGGACTGAAGAAAAATTAGACTAATTTATTTAACAGAAACGATATTGGCACAACCGTTCGTCCGCAATTCAAATGCTATAACACGAAATAAGAACCCGAGAATCTGGAGAAACGTGCAATTGCTATGCATGAAACGAGATCCATTAAATGAGCGGGGATAATGATACGGTGTTTAAACACAGCTATTATAATCCTATTCCATCAGTTTTATTGGTTTAAATTGAAGACTGGAGGCCTGTAATTTATTGCTTCAAACACGAATAACACTAATGAGATTCAAGACGATGATTTTCCCTTCGACCGGGTGGAAACGTTTCCCGCATTTTACACATCGCGCTGGTGCGTTATGAAACGGCATTTTTTTTATTAATAAAGACTTTCTCCTTTGTTTTTCCCGGCTCGCAGGGAAAGAATAACCGGGTAGCGGGAAAAATGGAGTTGTCGCTGTTACTTCGGCGGCTATTATTCAAACTTGGAACGCCCGGGCGGAGGCGTCTGGCTTCAGAACGTGTAAGGCCTTCATGAAGTCAATTTCGCCGACGTCGCCGCCTATTCCCTCTCTTATATTCGAATCGCGGGAAAACAGGCAGCCCCCGAAAACTATTACTAACGGAGATCGAAAAATGAAACCACTAAAGCATTTATTTACAAAAGCAGAATAATTATAAATAAAATGCAACGTTGGTGCAGTTGTAATTACATTCCATGGCCGTAATATACGGATTATAAGAATTTGTTTCCCACGTGAATTATACTGAAAGGCACCCTCGAGATTACACTGACGCCCATCTGTAATAGTGTACATTTTACGAGTGGAAAATTCATTCGAATCTCCTAATGACCATCCTTTCGAACCTTGTTCGAATCTCAGATTGCGATAGACCGTCTGACGATGCAATGACAGTGCGGACATTAAATGTTTTATGTTTGAATCGATATCAGAGACAGTAACTGATTCGCAATGAGTTCTCCCTTTACGACTCGATCAACTGAGCGATGAGAACTGCCGGAATGACTTCGCAGTTTACTTTTACTGGGCAATTCCTTTACGGTTGTTCTATTTAAATTGATTTTATAATGAATTATATTATTCCCGGATATAATAGGATGCCAGAATGAGTGCTTTACGATGATAAAAACCTGAGAAACTATAAAACTGAAGGACAAAATTAAACCCTGTTCTACGGACATTTTAATATGCATTGCGGGAAATCTATCTAACACGAGTTCATTGAGCCTAGTGATTTATTTTTCGAAATAAATAAATTTCAATATTAATAATAGAGATTTTCATGGCTACATCTCAACTTCAAGTTCTCATAATTGGAGGGCCCTATATGTCTGCAAGATAGATATGGACACATTGGAAGTTCATATAAACAGTGGAAACAACGGGAATCATATCTTGATTATCGTTAGATTGCGGAAAGAAAAAAAAAACCATACGGAGATGAACATTTCGAAGAGATGATAAAATGTGAGAAAGGAAAATAGGCAAACCTTAAGAGGCGGAGACCGAAAAGTGCAAGGAAGAGAAGTGGGACAAGGGTATTTACAAGGAATTCGTGCGACTCCGCCGTTAGGGCATTGTGTTCTAAAACCGGCGAAATTACTGTCCGAGCTCCGGCCCCTTCACTCCGATATAAACCGGGGACTTGGGAGAGAGCGGTAAGAGAGAGGGAGAGTGAGACCGGGGGAGGAAGCCTTTCGGCTAAGTGCACGACTGACCTTGGATCTCCCGAACCAACTGCAAGCACCGGGGGACCCATTTCTCTAATTCCCTTAAACCGTCTCCAACCCATTATGCATATTAAAAGGATAGACCGAAAGGGGGATCCGAACGGTTTAGTTGTCTGCCCCCCGATAACAACTTGAAATGTTTCCACGATTAAATTCAATGCCCGATTCCACGGGGAAATTTATTTGTCTCTTCTATTAACCTGGTTCAAATTTCAGTAAAATTATATAATGAGATAAGAGGATCAAATCATTCGGTTTTCACCATTTCATCCACCTTTAATTGTAAATATAATTTTTAACCATCAAATGTTATGAACAAATTATTAATATTTAACCATATTAATTTATCAAATTAAAATATGATATTATAGGTTCTGTAAAAAACTCATGAAAATTACTTTCTGCAGAATTAGACTAGAAAATCTAATTTTATCCCTTGCATTCTGGAAACTATAATCAATTTTCTAAATCGCCTAAACTATCTCCAACCGAGTGTGCATATTAAAAGGGCAATGCGATGGGATAGCTATTTCAGCTCTATAGGCTGAAACCGTTGTCGGTTTCAGTTCCGCAGTGGGGAATGTGATGGCGGAGACCGCTTAAATAATTGGGGCGAGCGCGCTGCGAACTCAAAAATTTAACACGGGCACTCGCCTAGACTACCGGAGTTGTTTCAGCAACACCTGAGCCGCTCACCGGTGCGTGCAATACCTTATAATTAAAGCTACATGTTTATAATACCTCGAGAATATAAAACTTCCATAGTTGTGAAAAAATGCCCCTATATTATAAGTACATAATGTAAGGCAAAGTCCCAAGTGACTTTAATACCTTCGGTAACTATTTTGCAACTGCATATTCTTAAAAGAAACATAATTCCCGTTTATTCACTAGTATTATAAACAACCTAATCCTAAATAAATAGAAAAAATATTTACTTGGATACCGATTTTTCTCTGTACACTACTAGTTTATGCAATGTACGCTTTTATAAAAGCGTAGACCGGTTTTGCTTAGGGATCAACGATTGGAGTCACAAACTTGCGGAAAGCCCTATCCCTTTAGGGTTAGTTAAATGTTAATCTTCCCCCAGTTCCTTTGGCCGCTTTTCTTCGTGTCTTCACTTAGGAACTAATCCCCCAAGGGACTGCCCGAGCTTCTTGAGTTCGAGGGCCTTCCAACGCCGGCCAGCCCGGACCGTTTTTCATTCCGCGATTACTGCTACGATTTCAGTAAATTCTCCGCGTACAATCTAATTTTTGGGTTGTATCGAATTTGAACAAGCAACAGCTCAAATCACAGGTTTTAGAAATAATCATTAAATAGAGAATTGATGAAAGTAAACTGAGAGCAGGTATTCTTGTCAAGAATATATCTCAAGAAATGAAATTTGTTCAGCGCCGGCGCAAACAAATGTTTAATCCGATTCCAGTTTACGGAGCCATTCGGTATTGATGGAGGCCTCACCTGCGATCCTCCATTGGGGCCTGAATGATTCAGCCGCTATTACCGCCCGTCTAAAACATTAAACGCGACCCGAATCGCCCTGTCCCACAACCCGGTAATTAAGCCGTAAATTACTTAATCGACAGTTACACCGGGTTTGCCTTACGCACCTTCACCGCAGGGAAGGATTCCCTAATCTTGGTTATTCAATTTCCGCGCTGTGATTATTTTTTTTACTGATTTACCATTTTAAACAAAATCATCGAATAATCCTTAATACGAAATTTTCGAAATACCTGTTTATTTGACTGTTTCTAGTTGAAGAATAAGAATAGCATTACTTCGATAGTTCTTTATAAGGCAAGTCTATAACATTTTAAAAGAGATATGTATAAGGTCGAGAATGTGTGAACCAATGCAGGACTATATTATATAATCATAAGCATTGATGTATTTTTCGGGTGAGACACTAAGAAGGTAAAACATCCAATTAGTTTTAATCGTTCAAAGAAATAAGTATTAAAGGGAATTCCGCTTTCGAGCTGTATCAGTGTTCTATTTCCTTCTGTTGCAAATTTCAATTTATTAATCCGTCAACTCTGGAATTAGTCTGCTAAGAACACTGAAAAGTTATGAAACTTCCTAAAAGGAATATAATATCAAGTATCAGAGCCTGGTTGTATTTGCAGATGCGGATACTAAAAAGTTGTTTTGATCTCAGATTAACGGAGTTATCTAAAGCATTGGTGTTCCGAAATATCGACCGAAATACACATAAGTCATGAATTAAGTCCGGTTTAAAAACTTTACTTTTCATTTTATTATTTCCACCATTTCAGAGGACGATTTCAATGTTCCTCCGTTCAATGTATAGTATCGATGCTCGATCAAGTAGAATATTGAGTCGCGTTGACAAGACCGAAGGAATCGGCTGCGAGAGTGTCCCGGGTTAGCGATTGTGAGGCGGACGTGGACCAATTTGCGAGACACAGGGAGACCCCCCTCACAACCTAATATGTCAAGTCAGCCCCGACAAAAGTTTTAAGGACAAAAGTGTGAGTGGCGGGGTTGGGGTTGGGGGAGCCTATTTGAGAGCCGTTTGTGGGACGTGTGAACGAGCACTAAGCGGAGTGTTGAGGCACTAAACTCCGTTGGTGAGTGGGAGCGCCGGATTAGAAGGTAGTGGGGTGGGGGGCGCTACCGCCCTACCTAATGAGCCTTTTGCACGTCACTGTCCCTGTCCCTTTGTTGCAACAAGAATAATTGAACAGCGTTTAGACCAAAGGGAACGTCGATACTTCTTTACCGTGAAGGGTGGGTGGGGGTGGGCCAAAAGCCTCGGCCACGGTTAGCCGCGTTCTTTAAACACCGTCTACACAGACCGCGATTACGAATTCTATTAACTGGTCCGCCGGCGTAATTCGACGGGCAGGATTTAGTAATAGTATGCTTCCATTTAAGTATCTCGTTGCACAATATTCTCCTTTATTTGAATTAATTTTTTTATCACATTTTCGTATAGGGACCAAAATTGTGTACAACCGGACGTTCAGTAACTATCACGCCGGACATTTTTTCAGGAACTCATTCGCCTGCTATTTATACATATATATTTCGATCCTTACCGCATATCTATTACATTAAGCCTTATTGTATTAACTAGAATTTTCGGTTCTTTCAATATTAATGATGCGTGCTTAGTTGATCTAATTCTAAAGTGTAATTTACGGTTACACTCGATTTACAATTAATATTAGTTAATATCCACACGACTGTGATTTTTATGAATAATAAAATAAATTGTGTGAGAATCTTCACCTATAGCATTTGGCTACCAGAAGATCAGAACCTCTTTTTTACTCCCAGTTAAACCTGAATGGCAATTCAATACATCTTACAGTATAGCTGAAATAAATAGTGAAATTGGTTATGTTTATTTGGCAAAAACTCTATCAAATGCTAGTTTGCAGTCTTTTAAAAATAAAGAAATATAACCGTACATCTCCCATTTTAAAATTTCAATTAGCTACTACAAATGTTAACATTTAAGATAAATTTTCTATCTCGTAGACAGTACGTCACTTTACCGAACTGTAAAACGTTTCTTACACGCCACTCAGCGGCAACAGAAGGGCTAGGTAAACAAACGAGGATTACTCCGCAGAATAAATACATTTGAGCGTTCATTGTAAACTAAGAGCGAGGTTCACAGAACAGAGTGGCGCAGAAAGTAGAGAGGACGTTAAAAACTAACGAACCACAATTGTCCAAAAGGTGTGAGAAGAAGGTTGCTATATAAACTGAAAGATTCCCAGAAATGAAAATGTTTTCCGATTGTACTACCTCTTTTGTATTCTTTGTAACTGTATTTTCGTATTCACATTCGCAAAAGATAGGTCGAAACAAATGATAGTCATTTGCGAACAGCTATATCGAAACCCGTTTGACTTGGAAATAACAGCCCGGTGGGCGTGTTAGACCAACAACATTTGAATTTCATAGTTTTCCTGTTGCATTATATAGCCCACCGGTTTGATGTATTCCCGTGTTTGACTTAGGCCTAGGTCGGCAGTCCTGATCACCGTTTCGAGCGAACATCCTAACAGTTGGTTTACCCAGTAATCAGAAACAACATTTGGTTGGCTTAGGAGTGCCGTTGTGAAATGTGAGCCCAATTCTGCAACGTAACTACTTCAAATATATTGAACATAATATATTCAAATATGCCAGGAGTGGAAAAGTATGGAATTTCGAAAAATTATAGGGCCAAAAAAGACTAACGACAGTTAGACAATTCGTTATTGATCTGTAATTGACCTATTTACAAGTTGTCGAATTTATTTTTAATTCTGCAACTCTCATTATTTTGCAATGTTTCACTACCATCACGCCAAAGATACTGAACAAAGAGGCTGATCCAAAGAAGAAAAATAATACCGTACAAACCGCAGCAATTCATTCCAATTGTCCATTCTTGGTTAATCTTAGACTTAGGATTTTTAATATGCCTTTCATCAGTTAGTGATTAAGCGGCCTGTACAATATTAGAGATATTGGAATATGAGATGAATGATTTTCGAAGATATTAACTGGTAGAGACGAGCGAACATACCGAACAAATTATATAAAAAATAAAATAAATATACTCCAGTCCTCTAACGGCGCTTGTGATACTAACCCGCACGACAGAGAGGTCTTGATGGTTTGCATTAGCGCCGTATATACTAATCTATAAAAATTTATATTTCTGCTCCATTTGTGTCATCTGGAAACCATGAGTATATCACAACAATTTACGTTTAAGAAACAAAAATTCTGAACAAAAAATTAAACCAATTCTGCGATATAAGACAAGAATTACATAAAATTAAAGCGACAGAATTGTTCCGAAGGAAATCAAAACTATTTTAATCCAAAATTGCACAAAGTTACTAAAGTGCAACTGGGAAATAAATTAACTACATAAGTACTCTAATAGGATATTATAAGGTTATTATAAGTTAAATCTAAATTATATTAAGTACTGGGGGCGGCTTAGTGTCTGCGAGCTGGCCGAGCGTAAAGGAAAAGAAGAAGATAGGATTATTAAAAATATAAATTATTTTTCTTAAATTAAAATCGCTGAGAATCCTCTTGTAAATTAGGATAAGGGCGGAAATTTAATGCCGATTTAACTTTTACACCGGGCGTGAGCTCGGGATAACTCAATGGAATTTTGTGGGACCTGGAGTAAATTATTTTTGATGCAAGAATTAAAGATTTTAAGCAGATCGAATGTGTATTACCTAGTTTTATTAGTTATTTCTTTTATAAGATCTTTCTATATTACGATCACTTGCAACTGGCTTCGGAAATACCGGCTGGAGAAGGAATGAGAGTGGAAGAGAAAGAGGGACAGAAAGAGTGAGTGGAGAGGGAGAAAGTGAGAGAAAGATAGAGAGAGAGAGAGAGAAAGAGAGAGAAGGAGGGAGGGGGAATGAGAGGGAGAATGGGGAGGATGATGGAGAGGGAGAGAGAGAGTGAGAGACTATCCCAGCCATCGTTTATTACCGGCGTTTAATTCAGCATCTTATGCAGGGCCACATACTGAGCTCGAGCAGCGGTGCCAGCTGCACTCACAGTAGATTTAATTGCTTTTAAAAGCTGGCTTAATTGGATTATACGAAGATCGTCTATTAATTGGAGGATAATCACCCCGTCTATAATTAAGGCCTAGGAATTTATGCCATCTTGAAACTCTGAGGAGATACTCGTGACCGCAAGATCAGTTCAAAATGGTTTATCGTTTATACCATATTTAGAAAAACCAAATTTTATGTAACAACAAAAAAAAAGCTGGAAATAACAACCTCGTGCATGATGACTCATATACAAAAACCGACATTCCCAGAATATTCAGAAACAGTAAGACGGCGCTTCTGATACTAACCTGTGCGACATAGAAGTTTTCATGGTTTGCATTAGCGCCATATTTAGCCATTTCTTCAACTGTATACCCACTACTCTTGAAATATAACGAACAAAACTTTCTTTTCATATGCAAAGAAATAGACAACAATTAACAAAGTACAACCATGAACTCAACCCGTTGTTCGATACATATGATGGAAATATATGACCGAATGTAAATGACTAGAAGAATGTGTCGCCTATCTACTGTTTTCGCACTCATCATCAACTGTCTAGATCTCAGCAATGAATAGGTAATAAATGATAATTAATTGAAGTAATTTCTTTCACATTAAAGTTTTCTGAAGTAGAGTTAGCTGTCCTATATGTAAAATGAAATTCCAAAATACTATGTCCGTTTTGAATAAATTTGAAGAACTATGAATTGATGAAAAGTAAGTTTCAGGGTGAAATTCGTGATTATTTGTGCCTGAAAATATTTAAACACCGATTTCAAGGTTCTTGGCTCTTCTGGTGCACCGGATCACTACAGAAAAACGATATTTTTACCATTCGTGGAATTTATTAATGGTTTCAACACTACCGAATGTAGAGTAAGCGACTTTGTAAGGTATCTATTGATTCAATAGAAGGCTTCAATGGATTTAATGCCTACAAATTTCAATGGTTCGGCAACAAAGCTATGGAATTAGCTATGAATAAACAAAAAAATACAAAATTACTTAGCGATCCCAAATTGAATAGGAATTTAAAAATTTGTATGTTATTTATCTAATATCTTGAATGTTTGAACATTGTGAAATTAATAAAATATTTTTATTAAGGTTATTAAGAAATAGATACGAATGAATATACCTATTTTCTCAATGACAGAATACTATTTCCTACAGATTTCTATAAAATTTGATTTATTAATTATAATGCACTAGAAAAGATGCACAGTTTTCATTAGGATCGGTGCACAGGAAGTTTAGAGTCATAATAATTTTTTTTTGGCCTCGCTTTCAATTTTATTGTATTGAAATATGGCAGAAAGAAAAGTTATACGGCCAAACAAAGACCAACGACGTTTAGACAAATCGTTTTTTGATTTGTAGTTGGTTGACCTATTTTGAAGTTATCGAATTTATTTTTCATTCTTCCAGTTCCTACTTTTTGCCCAATGCTTCACTACTGTCACAGCAGATATAGTTTACCGACCCAAGGAAGAAAAATACGTCCCGCGGCGATTCATTTCCTTCGCACTCGCTTTTTCAATCAGCGACTGGTCCGCTTTCGAACCATTTTATTCATTCAGTGAATCCCACAACATAAGAGATTCCGGAATATGTCGTCGGTGATTTCCGGAGATATTATTAACCGGTCGAACGCCCGGAGGCGCAGACCGAACGACCTAGCATAGAAAGAATATTACATAATCATGATTGACATTGACGGTTTGTGTTCTCAAACCCTCTATTTTTAAGAAAGCTATTGTGAGCTCTCAATATCATAGATGTCATGATGTACTGGGATTAAAACGTTAGGATTTATTTCAGCGGTTGTCATAATGGACATCTAAAATAATGCCGTTCATCTAACAAACCTTTATCTATATCATATGTACTGTATACTAATACATACAAGCAAGTTGCAGACAAGGTCTTTGGTTCAATTAGTGTAATTAGCATGCTTTTCTAGGATTTATAATGTATAAATAATCTATGGAAACCGTAAACCGAAAATTGCAAATGTTGGACTCAAACGGCGCTTGTGATACTAACCCGAATGACATAAAAGTGTTAACGGTTTGCATTAACGCCTTTTTTTGTAATCCCTAATAAAAATGAATATTTCTGCTATTCGTTTAACTGCTTTCTGTCTTGTACAAAGTTGTACAAGGCCTGTACATTCCCTCGGTTTCTGAATGTTGAAAGAAGCTTGAATGCAGCCAAATAAAGAATCTGCAAACCTAAAATAGAACAGAAATGCAATTTTGAGACGGGCTGTATATTCGACGATTTTTCTTGGCAGTTATACTTTAACCCCTCCTTTCATATTCGCATTTATCAAGAGATAATCCGGATGGAGCTTTCAAAACAGACGGCAAGAAAAGATTAAAAGAAAACAGTTATTCTTGGGGATTATTTGTCAGAATTTTAGATTGGCCCTGGGGGAAGAAATAAAAAAACTCTTTCGAAGAAAAGCAGTCATGTCTATTTTATTGTTATTTATTTCAATATCGACAATATATTCTTTGGGAGGATTTTTGTAATATTGTAAATATATGAAAATGAAGGTATACGAATATAACTACATAAGTCCACTGAAGAAACTGCATTAAAGTATTTAGTTTTTTATAAGAATGTTCGAATTTTTAGATTCACGCTCTAAATTATGCGTGTGACTGCACTGTTGTTCCTTTTTTGCCGCACTATTTTACGTTTACCGTTAACAATATCCTAATGCATTACGAAGCGGCATAGTACCCACAGATATTGCAACTCAATCGACGTTGCGTATGAGCGAACGCTTCAAGTATGTTTACACGATTCGATGATTCGGTCGATCCAGTAAACGGAGACTTCCAGTATCGGAATCGGTCCCATCTGCGAAAAGTGTGTATTGACCAGGGCACGCGCTTTATTATATCGAGCGATAGGAAATGGGTAGAATTCATCGAGCAATTTACTGTTTACTCCTGTCTATCTAGTCATCATTGTTGACGTCTACCGTTTTTGCAATAGTCCAGAAGTAGCCCCGACAGATATAGTGACTAGAGGATGGCTTTATCAACAACCACGTTTTTTATAGGAACTGATCTCACATAAATATTTATATGAGATTGGATGAAACTTTTTCCACAGTCCATTAAGCCTAAAACTTACTTTATAGATTATTTTGCCCATCTTATAATTCCTAATTGGTAAACCCAATAAAAGAATTTGATAATAAAAATAGTCAGTGATCACATATAATTCCAGATTGTAACAATACTAGAATGCTAAAATCTGGCAATCTGTATTCTGACCGTTGAAATGACTCCACTGATAAGCAGTGTCATAATAAGATAAGGCAGACGTATTGTGCATAAATTCACCGGACACGTATAAACGATGCTGATATGATGATATGTGATGGTCGGGGCCGTTTATTCGAACGCGTTACAGTCAGGTGAAGCCCAAATGAAATTAATGAGAGCTCTTCGCCGCGTTTACAGCCTTTCTCTCGCCCATTCTCCCTTCATTGTCTCGTTAGGCGCTTAAAAGTTAATTATAATGCTTAATTAATTTCCTCTTTAATTAAGAGATCAAAGGGAATTAACGCCCGGTGCCGCCCCCGGCCGCTAATGACTGGGGAAGTTTGAGACAAGTTTTATATTTGCCGGACTGGAACCTGAAATGCAATATTACCGAACTACCATCAACGGGATGCTACGGTTTAATTATTTTGGTAGTTCAGATCGGAATTCGTATTTCTCTGTCGGTTGAAACAACTTCCGGACAATGTGAAATACTACATTCGTAAGCAATATAAAGTCTTCGATATTATTGGACTTTGTGTTGCAATGAATCGATATTTTCCATTTCAGAAAGTGCATGTCTCTTAAATTGTTGTACTGAGCCACATTCGTTTAATTCTATAAATCTTCAGGAATAAATGCATGAGGAACGTAAGCTACAATAAAACAATATAGCAACAGAATATTTTTTACGGCCTATCCATGCATTGCATGGTTACATGCAAAACACTGTACCTAAGCAAAACCGAATAAAATAAATTAAAACTTTAAAAAAATAATACAGCATTCTTTATATCTGGAATATTAGTAATTAAAAGATTCAACCTCGCTTAACGATTTTACCGAAAGTTTGTGGCATTGCAAAAACAACACAATAATAACACCGAGTAACTGGATCCAGTTAATTTCCGGTTTAAACTCGGCAGTAAGAAAGTTTCCTTCGCGGTTAATACTTTTTAGCATCCTTACAGGCCAGTTAATGAATATTATAAACGGGTTAGACGCACTTCGAAATTGGAGAGACCGGAGTTCATAATTCAGTGAGTCAAACAAAGTTTGCCTGTTGGACGAACTTTTCGGTATCGTTTTATCAGTTGAGATTTATTCGAAATTACTATTTTATGATATTATACGAAATATACACGAAGTATAACCGTCGGAACGTAGTAACAGAAGTTCCGCTGGCACCACCCGAATTCACTAAAGACCAGTTTTCCTTGCATAATAAAAAGTTTATAAGCAGTTTTCATTTAAAACTTTGCGACAACATTCCTGCGGAGTTGTTATGATTTCCACCGAGTATTTCTCAAAAGTAAAACGCAAGTTCAATAAAAGGAAATGAGAAGAACAGGAAAATTAGACAGATTGTTCCTTAATCGAAAATATATGACCCGAATAATTCTATCCTCCAATCTCTCGGCGAAAAGGGTATATAAAAAATTTTTGAAAAACCAGAAATTCACTAAAAAGTCTAGAATTGTGTAGGCATTTCTTCGAAATACCTCACTGTTTAAATATGCTTTATCATAGACACCACAGATGTGGAACGACGGTAATATTTTTTTTGAACGACTCAAACCATTATTATTTGACATACGAAGGACGTTCCGGAGAGACCAGACGTCCATTTTTTCCATCGTTATTGTTGAAGCCGGAGAATCACGGCGGACGAGGGAACGTGAGGCGCGAGAAATGTAGAGAACGTAAAAAAGCGACAATACGGAGGGAGAATAGAAGTGAGAGAGAGAGAGGGAGGGAGGGATAGAGGGAGAGCGTGCTCTGTCGAGAGTGCGCGTGGTCAATGGGGAGACATTCTAATGGCGGTCGAAACAACGGGAAACTCCACAAGAATTTTAAGGCACCTCCAACCGCCCTGGGATTTGCTAATATTTAAAACCATTCCGCAGAATGACTGAATTAAATTTTAATTTAACTAACGACTATTGAACAGAAGCATGAAAACACAATTTCTTTTCGTGCGGTCGTTGTTCGAACCGGGAAAACTTTTGTGATATAACTTTATTTATATTTATATTACGCTGGAATTTTTAATTACTCTTATACAGTGGTGTTGTTCAACTGGGAATAACTATTAGGTATTCTAAAAATAGGTGTTCAATTTAATATCGCATGAAGGATTTTACAATGTTACCTCAATTACAGGGAATAACCCTCGAACACTATCCTATACTGTTTCAGGTCTGCAACCCATCTACCTTGCACGATTAATTATTCTATAACAATATTTGGTATTTCGAATTAAAATTTCTCCGTAACCGCATGTAAATTTTAAATCTTGGTCAAATATCCCCTTAAAAATATACTATATATACTGAGATATATTTTTCGTTTATTCATCGGTCATTTTCAGCAGAGCATTCCTGTTACTAAATATAATTTAATGTAAAGAAAAAAATTGTGTTGCAAGTATTCGTTTATCCACGTTACTTAAGTGGAGTTGCTAAACAATTGCAACAGTTCAGAATATTAGATATACTATAATCAATGTCTGTCGGATATTTTGTGCTACAAACTTCGCTCCATTTATCGTGGAAAGTAGTTCCAAAAATGCCGTAGTTTATACTGGGAATAGAAAGGTTCACGGTATAATGAAACTGTATCCTAAAACTGACCCTCCGGTAAGTTTTTCTCTTACCACGGCCCGAATTCAACGCAAGAACGACTGCATTGTTCGGTTTAATTTTAACCGAATCAATTCAATATCATATCAATTTCCGATATTAATACACACACGTAAAATTCAATACACGTCCTATTGGATCTTGTGAAGCTTACGTCTGTATCAAGGTTTTATGGCGAGAGATAATTCGATATTATGCGCGCATGAAGTATATCGAGTATAACCTGAATGTAAGTAAGTCCACGAATGAATAGGATTAATACACCATGGCCAACATATTTGTAAAAAAATATTTCACAAAATTTTAAAAACAAGGAAAAAAATTTATGGTAATATTTATGTACTCTGTATTTTTATAGAGTAAGCAACTAATTTAGAACATATTAATTTATTGCGTTACTGTAAAACAATGCTGCTCTTCAAATTTCCCAGAATAGGGGCAGAGCGGAATTAAATCGCTTTTAAAAAGCATCGACACAATCCGAGCGAACCATTGTGTACCTGTCTATTCATAGACAACCTTTTCTGAATATGTCATGTTTTCAGTGGAAAAGGTCGCCATGATGAATGGGGACGGATTCTTCGGTTATAATTGAAATGCAGTTAAAATAAGTTTCGGCAGCGGAAATGTCAAATGAAAGTCTCATTTTTTTATCTGAACATTTTATCCTACCAGGAAACTTTTAATTCTATAACAAATTAAACTATATGTGCGTGTTCTTCTGTAAGTGTAATTGGTTGGAACATTTAATGTGATTATTGTTTCCTGATAAATTGATTCATCTATATAAAACAAAACCTTATTTTTCAGTTATCTTGTTTCATATATCCATTAGTGCATGAATTAATGATTTTTCTGGTGACAAAATAATAATTTCTGCTCAGGTAAATCCAATTGATAATTTCTTGTTTATATTCAATTACAATGTAACACATACGAACCTGATAACACTGCATTCACACCTTGAATTGTTTGTTATTTCATACGAGAAAAGACAACACCCCGATTAATTAAATTATTAACCCCGACGTTGAATTATAGGAACTTCAGCAGTTTATAAATAGGGCTTCCCCCCCACCGCCACCCGTTCGAGATACACCGGAGGGTTTCACCAGAAGTTAACACCCCAGTTCCAGCTCTGGCTGGAAAACGCCACTCCCACAAGAAATACGCCTTCCTTTTATTATTCATCCCCGATGAATAATGGATGAAAATACTAGAATCCTCCCGAAAAGCGATTAATTAAAATTAAGTCAGCGCTCGGATACAGAAAGCGAAAGCGCGACGGAGTGCGTGCCGGGCTCCGCAAAGGGAATGGATTCTAATTAAACTACGCTTCCCCTCTTGTTGCAGAATACATCGGCTTTACAAAGATGTATACGTTGTAGATTGGGGAAAACGATTTGTTTAAGATACGCTGTAGGAAACGTGAAAATTTCGAAAATTACATTGTTTCTTTTCTCCACAACGAGATTCACGTTAACATCGTCAAAAGGTGAATGTTTAATTGAACAATAAAGTCTAAACTCGTACGATTCTGCAGAGATTTTCTATTTCACCATATTGGGCTATTATCGAAATGTCGAATTTGAAATAAAGCGAGAACGCTATGTGAAAAGGCCGAAGCGCAATCATTATTAACTATCTGAGCAATTAATAACTTTAATTATTCACCAAATAATTACATTATATTAATGTTGATATATAGGTACCAAAAATGTATTATGTCGGGAAAATGAATAGCGACCCCAATAATGGCCAAATACTATTGCACACATACCTGAGCTAACATACGTTGGCAGGTTCTAAGCCAATACAACAATATTATTCTCTATCTGTCGCCATACAGAAATTGGCATGGAGCAAGCAATACGTGGGATTGTGAACATTGGAGCGGAATATTCGTTCCGTGGGACGAATCGCAAAGATGACCTAGTACCAACTGGAAATGCTTCTTATATTGACTAGCGTTCCCATTTCATACCTCTTTGTGATTGTCGGATACCGTAAACAATCGTCGACCTATTGTTCGCTAGAGTGCATACTATCAATACTTGTTCGCCAGAGTACACTGAAATAATGAAAACGATATCCGGGGAGTGAATATAAAAGTAACATTAATGTTAAAAAAGGATTCAACAGCTTTGTTTAATGGTAGGGACATGATTCAAATATTTTCATAGGATTTATCTTCAACATATATTTAGAACTCTCGATTTATTTATTATTAATATAAATACTACTATTAATTATAAAATAGGGAATATATATTAGTTTAACTGTTTTGTGGTATGCGAGGCGTTGGGATACCGTAGATTTCGTGTGTTTCTGTCTCCTCTCGTTGGTTTGGTCTTTTGCTAGACCGGTTTCGGTTGCTCGCCATCTTCAGTAGCGGTGTTAGTCACTTTTGGCACTTTGGACGTTTCTTGGGCATCCTCACTGTACTGTCACTGTCACTTGTACTGTCACCATTAGGGGGCGCTAGTATATCGGTACAAGTGCACGCAACGAACTTTAGTTAAGTACATTTCCGCACCACCCTCAGGGGGCGCTATTTTATCGGTGCAAGTGCACGCAACGAACTTTAGTTAAGTACATTTCCGCACCACCCTCAGGGGGCGCTATTTTATCGGTGCAAGTGCACGCAACGAACTTTAGTTAAGTACATTTCCGCACCACCCTCAGGGGGCGCTATTTTATCGGTGCAAGTGCACGCAACGAACTTTAGTTAAGTACATTTCCGCACCACCCTCAGGGGGCGCTATTTTATCGGTGCAAGTGCACGCAACGAACTTTAGTTAAGTACGATTTCCGTACCACCCTCAGGGGCGCTATTTTATCGGTGCAAGTGCACGCAACGAACTTTAGTTAAGTACATTTCCGCACCACCCTCAGGGGGCGCTATTTTATCGGTGCAAGTGCACGCAACGAACTTTAGTTAAGTACATTTCCGCACCACCCTCAGGGGGCGCTATTTTATCGGTGCAAGTGCACGCAACGAACTTTAGTTAAGTACATTTCCGCACCACCCTCAGGGGTTTTTCGGGCGTCCTCACTGCACTCTCACTGTCACTTGTATCGTAAGGCGCTATATGTAAGGCGCTAATACTAAAATGTAAGACAGACCTTTGTTGCGGGCTACTATCAGGTGCGCCGTACCACTGAAAATAGTAGCGCATTAAACTGAATACACTACGCGTTTTACAGTACAAGTGATAGTGAGGATGCCCAAAAAACATCCAAAGCGACAAAAGTGACTAACACCGCTACTGGAGATAGCGAGCAGCGAAACCGCTCTAGCAAAAGACCAAACCAGCGAGAGGAGACAGACATACACAAAACCTTCAGAATATATATTATTATCTCAGATTAATAGAACATATTATGGTCCACAATGTTGTAAATTTGGCTCATCAAATTATGGGGAATGTTCTGTGGAATATTACCACATAATACCATGAATACAGAGAAGTTATAGTTCTTTTTTTTAAATGATGATGACGTTGCAAGTTTTGTAGACTACCATATAATATTAAACACTCCTCTCTCGGGCTGCATTTTCGGTTGTTTCGAGCGGAGCGTTAAACAGAGGCGGCTGAAATTCGCCGGGAATAAGAATTTAAATAATCCAGAAGGGAGGAACAATGCAAGGGTCGGAAGGGGGAATGCCTCCGGCGAGACACGGTAAAATTCCGAGCGTGCCGGGGACCACTTTCGGGCAACAAGTGCGGCCTCCAGATTTCCTGCCCGGTGCGGTAACCGGCGCCGACATCCTCCACAGGCCGGCATTCCAAGAATCCAGCTGGACTCGAATCACGTTACGCGGTCAAAATTCGGCCCCGCCTCTCAAATTGGATCGGACCGGTCCGACTTTCGGCCTCTAATTGAACGGATTACTAGACCTTGTTTACTCAGGCCCGGTCTCAACAATTCTGGAATGCTCACACATGACCTGAACAGTCGTCTTATGCAGACATTTATGGTTTGAAATAGAACGTTCGGGGTTCAACGGGTCCTTGGAAAATCATCATGAATGGATAAATAATCTCAACGATGAATTGAAATAAGCTCAAACGATTCCAACACTCCACTGTTTCTGAAATTAATTCTGGATTAAAGCGCATTTTGATTTCGCATTGAGGATTTTCGATATATATTAACCCACGAGTGTATAGCATTATCGCTAAACTCAGTAATTTAGAGGCGACCAGTGGAAATTATTCTATGTTTTAGTTTAAACACGGTTTAGTAGGTTCTATGGTTTAGTTTAAATATTAGACAACAAAATTCGACTAGCTTTTTTAACATTGTGTGCAATCATTTAAACCCATCTTTTTCTTAATACAGCTTTAAGTGGGGATCAGAGATAATTTCACCTTAATCCCTCTTAATCCACATTAATCGGCCTTAATTGACCTTGAAATCATCATGAATAGATAAATAATTCACCTTAATACACCTTAATCCTCCTTAATCCACATTAATCCACTTTAATCCACCAAAGAAGCCCGTCCGGTAAGATCGTTTTCTCAGCCGTTTTGCAAATTATAAGTACGTTCTTGGTATACTCTATATCCTATCATCCATTCCTCGGCGATATTTAATCGCGTGGGAAATCATGGAGTGGGTGAAAACATTCGGATATTTAAGGCAAGAAATTGCACCCGTTGGCCCGTTATCTTTTTAAATATTTGCCTCCTACTCAACATTCATAGAACATAGTTTAATGGCCGGACAAGAGTTCAGTCGCAATGTAGTGACAGAGCAACACCTCAGAATACGATCTTTCGTGTATTATATTATCCTGGCGTTTCTGGTACTTAACGTAAATCCGCGGGATTTACCACGGAGGCATCCTCTGGGTCATCGTTCCCCGCGCAGTATGCGGAAGTAAAATATTCGCCGCCGCGGCCCCCCACCCACCGCCGCTGGATATTCATTTGCAATATTTTTCACCCAGCCTCCGGGCGGACTACCTTACCGTAATATTTATGGCCGGCCATAATATGAACCACTAGGCGGGTATTATTCATGGGCTGGGGCCTTCCTGAAACAACCGCGAAGAAGAAGAAGAAGATGTGATCCGCGGGATGACAAACTGTGGACGATGTTCAGCATCGCGTCAAATGCCCCTCCCTCAGCGCCGCCTGTGTACAAGAATGATGCTACCGTGTACTCTAGATAAACGAATTCTCTGTGTTTTCACCGACGGAAAGGCAGGATCATTCGATTTATTCGAGGTCATAAAATATGGGTACGAGTAATCGAAAATTTTAGATTTTTCCCTTATTATGTTCTCTCCTTTCTTTTTAATGACATGCCAAGATTACCACCGCCAGAATCCAATATTCATGTTTGATATCATGTGAAGTGAAACACAAAAATAGTGTTGAATTATTCGGCTGATTTAAAAATAATTCTGAATAATTTAGTTTTCAATTTCTTTTCAGTTTTTTCATATAATCGGTTTGGGCGTAGAAATAAAACATGAAACAAAAAGGATGGAGTCACAGCGGTTGAATAAGCATCAGTTTACACTGTTTGACACATGTGTGCCCATGAACCGATCATTAACAGTGTATAGGCATCGCCTCTCTCGTTGTAAAAAGCAGTCGGGAATTATACGCATTCGTAAATTGGTGCAAATGAGTACTCAGAAAGAATTAATATTTGCTTTGGCTCAAACGATTCCAACACTCCACTGTGTCTCTGAAATTAATTCTGGATTAAAGCGCATTTTGATTTCTCTTTGAGGATTTTCGATATATATTAACCCACGAGTGTATAGCATTATCGCTTAACTCAGTAATTTAGAGGCGACCAGTGGAAATTATTCTATGTTTTAGTTTAAACACAGAAGGAAATATTAGACAACAAAGTTCGACTAGCTTTTTTAACATTGTGTGGGATCATTTAAACCCATCTTTTTCTTGATACAGCTTTAAGTGGGGATCAGAGATAATTTCACCTTAATCCCTCTTAATCCACATTAATCCGCCTTAATTGAACTATATATAGTGAAGTTAGAGTTGATTGTCTTCTATTACTAACTATCCTGTAATTTAATTATTTTATTGGTTATTATTTATTTGAATTGATATTTTATTAGATTATTGTACACGTTATTAACTGATACGTTTTATCCATGAACCCAATCCTTAAGGCTGTCGCTGGTACCGCGGAAAGTTTAACGCTGATTTGAACAAAAAAAAACTGTGTAAACGCTAACTCAGCTGATCCACGGTTTAATGTGTTGGCCCAAGCCCCTTATCTGGGGTGTAGAGGAAAAAAATGATGCGGGTAGTCTTTATCTTTCCACTGTAAATCAGACGATTATATTGTCACTCGTCCAGATGTCTGTAACGGAGAGCCGGGAATACATCCCCTTCCGCCCGCAGTACTGTTGGACAAAACTCGAACATTTGTTAATCGATAACAGCCAAAGAAAACAACCATTTAATTGTGTTCTGCATTTAATGTAAGTGCGTTGCGTGTACATTGAAATATTCCCGATTTATTGGTTCCACCCCCTCCCGAAAGTATCAATGGGGGATCACATACATGAATGAGCGTGTTCCGGAGGCATTTGCAAGGCCTATCGGAGCAATCGTTATTTATGGCCGTCGCATTAAATATTCGGGCCACAGAAGAGAGTGATATAACCGCCTTGACGGGTGACATTGGGCCCTCATATTCCTAACATGTTCGGAATAGCAATTTGTAGAACAGGGTATAGTGACTATGGAAGAAAGTTCAGTCAATAAGATAAAAATTCACGAAGTATTCGTAATTAATATCATGGTATTTAGAAAGCGGAGTATTTCCACAGAGCACTTAAAAAAAATGATGTTCGGTTTATTTAAACTAAATTATTATTTGGAAATAAGATTTTTTTAATGAAGTGTAAATAACTCTGAAACAGGTAAATATTTAATGATATTGAAATACAAATATTGTACAATCTCTTGTAAATTTCTAAAAAATAATTAAAAAGCTGAATTTCTATTTAGCTCACTCCGAACTAAATAATCGATAGCCAAATAATGGGTTGTTATTTTCCCATTATTCTATTTACTTCACCCACAAAAAATATAGATGGATGTAATGTGTTAGAAGTGCATTGCATTCGCTATATATATATATATATATATATATATATATATATATATATATATATATAAGTACCAAACAACACCGCTTAGTACTTAAGCCATTAGTGAGGGTCGCGTCTATCGAGCAAAAAGCGAGGGACAGGACGGAGAGAACCGGAAATCCATCGGGCTCCAATACAGACGGTAAAAGGGGAAGAAGAGTGGGGTATTCTCGTCCAACGCTCATCCCCCTTTTGTGACTCAGTGATCGAGAGGAAACTTATTGAGAGAAAGGAGGAGTGGGAAAAGAAAGAGAGAAAGTGGACGAGAAATGTGGGAGTGCCACAACTCGAAAGAGTGAATCGTCAAAACGACGAATTACACCTAGGAAAACAAACGGGATTATAATCGATTTTATACCAACTTCGGGGTCTGCGATTTTTAAAAAACAAAATGATGAATACTACTGTAACCTCTATTTACAATAACTACTAGAAAAATTGATATTAAAAAAAATTTTGTTAACATGAGTAAGACTACTCATTGCTCGTACATTTACAACATTGTGAGTAACAAGTTATTTGCGACTACATAGTGCATATTTTATTCTCTGTATTATGTTTTAATGCATGTATTTTTTTAACAATTTACTTTGTACTGCATTCCCATTAAATCCGTTGGATATGGGGTAAGAACAAGAGGTACCGTGTAATCATCAACACTATAGCGTATCAACGCTAGATTATTCTAGAAAAAACTATTCTAATGTTATCATCATAGGTCAGTGTTCGCGTAAAATTTATGCTTGCTCACAGCCGCATCCACCCTGTGTGTTTGCCAGTTTAATGAAATGACAGGATCGCGTTTATCTCCAACCGGGATTACACCGTGTATGAGCTTAGTGCCCGGGTAATTAGGGGGCCATTGGGAGAAAAACAAGCCGGAAAGGGAACCGGAAATCCATCCGGAGTGGGGGCGATACAGTGGGAAAAAGAGGGCGGGTTTACAGTGGGCAGGTCCCGTGCGCTTATCCGCCTTTTGTGAATCAGAGATCGAGGGGAAACTTATAGAGAGACAGAGCCGGGTCGGGGCTGAATTGACGGGTGGGACCCCCTTAAAAAGAGGGTCGACGGATTGGGGTTAAGTGGGCCGCAAAGACAATCCCCGGGCCCTTTACCAATACACGGGCTTTCGTTTCATTTAACCCCGCTAAAAAGGGGGAGCCGACTCGGTCGAACACTCGAGCCCCAAATATGTGACCGTCGGAAAAGAGTTCGGAAGTCGAAACGTCCGAGAAAAAAAATTGACCCGACTGAACTGTAAAAAAGATATACCTTTCATCGGTATTTTCGATTTGTATAATGGGTAGAGTATCGTATATACACCAGTTTCAGATTCTCGCCATATAAATGGTGTTTCACAAAATAAATAAAGAAGTTCAAACGTACATATGAAGGACTTATGAAGATTGCGAATAGGCGGAACTATTCTAATACAGGACCATCTCACAAAGTGGATAGATTTACAATAATACGAATCGTATTAAAATATTAACGTCACTACAGTAATTTCCAGTTGATATATATGTATATAAAACTGGCTGAAGAGATATTTTTCTTGTAGTGCGGGGAAAAAGTGCAGTTTTTAAAAGGGAAAGCTCGGATTTTAATCAATTCTGCGGGCTGTAAGCGGGGCTCGGGCACCCAAATGAAAATTCAGCGGCGTCCCCGCCCCCGGCGCTGATTAATCTTGACCGACCTTGGAGCTGGAAAATTTTTTCCCTTATCTTTATTCAGGGAATGGAAAGGACCCAGTCCGACGCCCGATTTGCCGTCCCGAGTTCGCAATTGCGTTATCGGGCGACTCCTTCTAACCGTTGGCCGGGTCCCTTTACGACGGCCCCGCGGAACAGAAGGGAATCGGAGCCAGGATTCTTAAACACCCGATCTGCCGAGATAGCCGTGTACCGCCCGGGAGCTGTTAAGGGGCCGGCGAAAGCCCGCAGGAGAGAAGGTGCGAAATAGGCCCTGGGACCGATTCCAGAAAGCGCGGATTGATCAGAAAACACCTCTAGATTGGCAACTACATTTTCGTTGGTAAATTTGGTCACATCTCAATCAAAAATAGGGGTCTACCTTGGGTCAATTAACTTCTTGAAACTAACTTTTTACTTTAGCCTCATCAAATCAGAAAATCATGAATTTTGCGAGTCTATAAATTGTCAGCGAATCGAGAAGAGTTTCAATTCGAATTTTCTGATAATATGAATAAACTACAATTCTTCTTATTTCAGACTGGGTACATAAAAAATTGTAAATTTAATTGAAATGTAATTTTCATATGTCAGAGAAATAAAGAGCAGATCGGTATGGCAGTTTAGCGTGTTGACGGTCCAACAAGAGGTGGCGTTTACCGAGGGGAGAATAAACCGTTATTTCAACTATCATTAGAGCCGCTTACAGGCTCATTACCTCCGGGACAGATTGAAGGCTTCCCCGCCCTACTTCACATCGCAGCCGCCTAAGAAAGGGGAATTCGAGACTGAATAACATTCCGCAGTGTTGTTCATTTATGGACCTGACTTCTCTCAGAATTCGACGTTAACTTAAAAATCATCACTTCTGTTGAGTGGGTGGTCCGGATGGAATCGGTGTATAAACAAATTAAGTATATAGTGTTATACTAGTGTTTCAGATGGGTATGAAAAGTTTAACGGTAGGTTTCGTGTGTTTCTGTCTCCTCTCGCTGGTTCGGTCTTTTGCTAGATCGGTTTCGGCTGCTCGCCATTTTCAGTCGCGGCGTTAGTCACTTTTCTAGCGGCGTTAGTCACCGGTCCACCTAAAGATCAAACCAGCGAGAGGAGACAGAAACAAACGAAACCTACGGTATTCCAACCCCTCGCAGACCACAAAACAGGTATTTTAATCTGAAAAGTTTAAATAAAAATGTGTATTATCAAAACTAAATCTTAAATTATCGCATTGATCTTAATTTCCAGCAAAATCCACGGAGGACAGTACATCCACGGTGTGTCTGTGTGTTCATGGGAGGGGGGGATGTGTAACATGATATACGGTGGAGCCGGCTGATTGCGGAATATAATTCCCACGTGCGTGGAGAGCTGCGTGTGCGTGCGGGAAGTGACCTCGGCCTTAGTATCGATCTTAACTGTAGGGAGGCCGTGGCCCGGGGCCGGCGGCACTTTACGCCGGCCACCGGGCCCCGACACTCGATCGGCCGACGGGGCCCCTCTGATCTCCAGGACATGGTGGAGGCACTGTCTGAATAATAACAACTAAGCTCGGCTTCGGATCAAGCTCTGGGTCGAATGTGACGACCCAGGCAGATTCCGCATAGAACGATGCCCAACAATAATTTCAAACCTAGGCCTTTTCTCAGAATCTGTCCATGCTTACCATCTAATGCTATTCCTAAAGCATATTTGCTACTATAAAAGTCAATTTGTAATTGACTATGATTTCCTGTCTCCACTCACTTATTTGATTCGATGCTAAAAAATCACGGGCCCTTTCAATTGTCTGCTGCCAAAAATGATTCCCTAGAAAGCACGGTATATTCAGAATTATCACTTCTTATTTTCTAATGAATAAATTTTAAAAAAGATGAACACTAAAAAAAGGTCTCGTTCACCTTGCTGAAATATATACACTAATAAACAAACTCCGTAATACCGCCGCGCCCGGCAGTATGTCATGCCGATAAATCCTAGTGTTCAAACCATTCGTCAAATTTCAATTTTAAACAAGAGAGAAAACGAAAAATGTACACGCCGTGCGCAACCGGCTGAAATAAATCAAACCAACGGGTTGCCAACTTTGGGGCGAAAAAAAACAGGGGAAATCGCCTCCGCGCCGCTGAAATCAATTACGGCTGCGACTCGGCAACGTACATTATACCAAGAAGCATTGAATCTTCGCCGGAATCTGAAGATTTAAGCTCTTAAAATGATTAAAATCGGGGAAGGGACAATTCGGAAAACCTCGCGCATCACTCTCCGACAAACGATTTAATTTCGATGGCGAACGCATATTGAAATGAGGAAATATTTGAATTTGGCAATAAAGAAATTCCGACCGTGATTCCGTAAGAACTTATGACAATAATTTATAATTAATTCCATATTTGTAAACGATCAGCACCAATGATCCATTGGTTCATTTTAACAATTGAACAAAATTAATTCCGTACAAATATTATGAGATGGAGGGATCAGTTGGGGGTTCGGCTGGGGATAATAGACCCAGGAATTCTAGTCGGTGGGATAATTAGATCTAATTAAGGTAACTAATCATCCCGAGGCCCCGGTTTGCGTGTAACCGCCCAATTGGCAGTGACCTCAAAATACCAATCGTTCCAGAAGCGATTCGGATCCACTTCGGTAAATTTAATACTGAACCGGGGCGGTCGGCCCCTGATTCACCTTCTGACCCGACTACCAATACATTTCAACGGACTGCCACCCCCAGAACGGTTGCCGTTGACCGTTAACAGTTCTTCCCCCTCGACGTTGTACTGTTTGCTACAAATTCATATTTCGCTATACCGGACTCTTATAAAATATTAGTTTCGATCCGGCAGCAGTAGCCGAGCTCTAAATTTATCGCCTTTTTGCTTTTCAGACGTCAAACGTCGTTCATTAATGAATTAATCATACTAATGCATTTTCTGTGACGCAACATTTTTATTTCATGAACAGTTACTGAATATTTTATGTGCAGTTTCTGTATTCATTTACTCTAATTAGAATTTCTTTTGATCCTTGATTTCTAATGGGTTATATTTCGTTAAATAACATATTCAAAATATTCATAAAATGACATTGCATTAATAATTATTATGGCTGTTATGCTTTCTCCACGATCATGAAGGCTCGTTAGTCATTTAATAAATGTAAAATAATGCGCGTAAAGGTGATTACTCGTTTAATATAATTAATGTATTAAGAAGGTTCTGGGCACGATTTATCACTGCCCTTTCAAAAACATACTGATACTTTTGTAATTTATCACAAACGTAATAAATGTGTAGAACGATGTATAACGAGAAAAGCACATCACAGCACTGTGTTTTTAATAACAATAACAATGTTGTAATAATATATTTAGCTATATAGAATATTCAAAAATAACATGAAATCAAGTATACTATAAAAACTAAGGAGGGAACTCAAAAAGGTAGGGAATAGGTAGGTATACAGTGGAAAACCTGAAGAAAACACCTGTTTTGTGGTCTGCGAGGGGTTGGAATACAGCAGATTTCGTGTTCTTCTGTCTCCTCTCGCTGCTTTGGTTTCTTGCTAGACCGGTTTCGACCCATCGCCATCTTCAGTAGCGGTGTTAGCCACTTTGAATGCCCCAAAACACTGACCGTTACTGAAGATGGCGAGCAGCGGAGCGAGCCGGTCTAGCAAAAGACCAAACCAGCGAGAGGAGGACATAATAACATGAAATCTACTGCAAGAAAGCGTTTCAGTACTGTCCTTATCCCGTATATAACGCGTTGCACCGCCATTGCACATAAACCCCTAACCCGTCGCCACCGATAGTTTTATCGTTTTTAGATCCCCGCAATAAAAAGCCGGGCGACTGACTTTCATTTGGCTTTAATGGAGCTGCGCCGAAGGGAAGCGGAGAACGGCCCCCCGCCTGGCTAATGGTGGCAGGGGGTAGTGTGTGGTGGCTGGAAGCGATTCATTTGCCGTTGGATGGCTAATGCACGACTACCCGCGCCGACAGACAATAACAAATGGGATCCCGAGCCGAGGCGTTCCGCACGAATTTGTACGCCCAGTACGTGTAACCTCCCATGCTAATGAGCCGGATTGAGTCCCGACCGGCGGCGGGGGCCCGGCCAAAACATTCCCCAATTATAAACCGTACAGAGACTTAATTAATATTCTTCGGACGGACATTTCACCGAGAGCCCTTTAAACAAACTGGGAAATCGGTGAAATTTATGTACCCGGCACCGCAGCGATTCGGATTGTGTTCGAGAGTTCCCGAGTTCGCCACGTAAATAACTGATCTGTAGTAGAAGACAGTTCTGCTTTATTTCAAGAACTTTACGTATATATTTTGGTAACGCGGTGTTTATAAGTTTCAGGCGTTGAATATATGTGAGTCCTGACAGACAAAGACAATAATTTTAACCACTTGGCTTGTTTAATCCACGAGTTTGCGAGAATTCTATGTGCTAATCCACTCAGTGAGATCAAATCAGTTGAGTGGGAAATATTCCGTGAAAATTATCGTCTCTCAACTGATCCAAAATAATTCCTGGGTGAATTTCAAACTTAATTATAAACGGTTCCGTCACGGTAATTCGTATAATTATACCGAAATGAAATTTATTTCTGGGCATAAGGTACCTAGGGCTCGATATTCAAATGTTGCTCAAACATTTAAGCCACTTAAAGGGATTAAGGCTGTCAATGTAAATTTTAGCCGACACAGAATTTAATGGGTTTTAGAATTTCATAACTACTGTACGGGAGTTTGTTAAAATCGACCTTTAGTAATCGGACATGTTAAAAGGGGACACGCTAATGAGCCGGATCCATTCACCGAGTCCATCCTCAAGGCCTCCTATCTCATGCCAGAGGACCTTAAATTGTTTCCCGACGCCGCATAATTCTTCTGACTTTATCTCGGACACAAATTTTACGGGGATATTTTTCTTCCAAGAAAAATGACACGGCGTATCTTATTGATGTGAATAGGTCTTTTGAATAATGGTATGTACGTTTCATTGTCACTGTTTCCAACAGATTTCAGTCTAAATAAAATATAATTGGGACTGAAAAACCGAAATTGTCTGCCCAATAAACGAAATTTTATAAATTAATATTTTTCATTATTCCTAATTTATAAATTATTTGTTTTAAAACAGCTGAAACATACCAACAAGCAGTCAACCATAACCATAATCATATGCCATAAACATATCAGAAAGAAAACAAAATCAGAGTTACTAACACTTCTGTTTCTATCGTATGTTGTAGAAATTCGAAAATTTATTTAATCCGCAATGGAAGAAACAAGGCCCTATGGCTAGTATTACTGCATTTTAATAATAAATACTCTGGTGAAGCTTAATTACACTGTTCATATATTGGAGGCGAGTCTTAAGCTAGGAAATTATTGGACAAGTATTTATGGAGGAATCAACTGGCCCTCTTTATTTTTGGAGATTTCGATTTTCACTTTTAATTACTAATGAACTTATTGCAATGTAGGTCGGAAGCTTTTCGAGATACCCTCAGTTTTCTAGTAAATACAATAAAGAATTTTTCAAATAATTGAACAAATTAACGAAGTTAATAATTATGTTGTTCATTAATGCATATTGAGCGTTGAACTTATTGATTCTTTGATGAGATATGTAAGTAAAAATCCAGCTGGCGGAGTAAAATACAGCTGGGGGAGATCACATAGAGAGTTGTGTAAACTAAAGTGGAAGTGTGGGGCAATTTGTCGTCGGACAGGAAGGACAAGGCCCTGGACAGGGCCCTGCTCTGAATACAAATAATGAAGTAATGTATTCTCCCCTTACTCCCGGCGGGGCAACTAACACTCAACAATAAAATCACCGATGGACTTGGACGGGGCGCCAAGTATATTTATTTTCGGGCCGCCTTTCTTCTTATTATATTTTATACAACGGGCCGAAATTAATTGCAGGGGGAGAATACAAATTTAACAGAGTGGGATTTGGACAACATTTCGGAGCAACTTTTTCGGCAGTCTTTTAGAATAGAAAGAACTGAAAAAAAATTTAGAAATATAACCCTATCATGAAGATTATAAGAAATATAAATTGAATTATTTTGAATTCATATGCTAAACAAAATTTAATATCTTATTACAAATCATAAATTTGTGTTCGATTTAGCCGTCAGCATGAAACGAATCTCTCTTATCAATATTCTTTAGCGATTCAAGATAGGTATAACTGTGTTATTTATCTGAATAACGATTCTTCTGGCAACGGGTGAAGTATTCGGCCTAGCTCTTAGCGCCGCGGGGCCAATTTAATTATCCGACGGCAAACCTTTTTATATTCCTCGTCTGGAAATTCGGTTGCCGAGGAGGGGGCCTTCTTAACGAACCGACTTTGTTCTAGCGCCGGAATTAGGGATGGGGGTCACGCGCATTGTTGTCCGACCGAAAGAGAAACCTGAGAGTCGGGGGCGGTGTCTCATTTATACGCCCATGGTCCAACTTGGCGCCTGAGACAACGCGCCTCTCTCTCTCTCTCTCCCTCATCCTTTCCCTCTCCCTCCCTCTCTCTCTCTCTCTCACTCCTAACTTGCGCAAAGTCGATTTCCGCAAACAGAAACGAAGAATATTAGCTCCGACTTCTAACCCAATCCTAGACTCAACAACTAGAAAACTCGGTTCGAGTAGTGCGCCCGGCTCTCTTTGTTTGAAGCGATGTTTCCTCCGGTAACAAGAGCGACCCCGGCCGAGAATTGTCCCGGTGGGGCTGTGAATCGGAAATATTTGTTTTATACAACACGTCATTACTCCGTAGAGAACAACATGAAAAATGAATTCTGAGCACCAGGAAATAATTTGTTGACGCGGGAGTACAGGATATCGTTGTTGTGATATTCGGATTCCAAATTTTAACTCAAAATGGGGTATTTAAAAAAACATAGAACTATTCCGTTTGCATAATAGACTGTGATATCGTTTGGAGGTTTGTCTGTCAATTTGAATGGAAGGGACCGCACAGTGACAACAACCTTTTTTTTCGCGAAGGCGATCTCTTTTCAAATATTGTACGAAATTATACCAGGGAACCGACCGGCGGGAGGGAATTAATGGTCCGGAAAGACGTCGGGCCCCAATTTAATTTGGAAAGGGACAAGCGGCAGGGTCCAATTGGCGGACTCGCGGGACAACCTCCCGCAGATGGATCTCCAGCGAATTCCCACACTCCCACTTCCCATCTCTATTCCTCCCGCAGAATTCCCGATTGCTCTCTCTCTCTCTCTCTCTCTCTCTCTCTCTCTCTCTCTCTCCCTCCCTCCCTCACTCTCTCGCACCCCCTCTCTTGTCGACAGAGACAGCCTCCCTCTTGATTGATCGACCCCCCTCCCCCATCGCCACTCTACGGTCACAATACTGGGACCGTCACTCTATTGCCGGCCTATTGCCCCGAATTAACGAGCTGGCCACCTGCCCGTTTTAAATTTAATTTACGTGCAACGAGGGTTTTTTCAATTTTTATAAGTGAAAATCCTACACAGGTTAATACGAACTGAAAATTGATTTCTAATTTATGAATTTTAAAGGGATTCAGAATAGATAAATATCATTTTTATAACAGAGAGAGGATGTAAATAATTTCTTCAATTGGATACAAATGAGGAAAGGCTGGACACGCGTCCGATTGAAATTAAACGTTCCGATTGAATAACGGATATTCGATGTGGCGTGTTCAACAATCCGGACCGAAAAACTGAAATTTATTAGTCCCAACGAACTTTAATTACGGCTCCTCTATAGAGTCCGCAGAATTTATGGCTACGGCAAAAAAAATCCGAAAATTCATTTTACGGGATGTTTAATTAATTTCTTGGTTTACTGTCAAATTGGAGAGGGCTCGGAGGTTATCCCGTGGCTCGACGGTTACTTGTAATTAAAGAAATTAGATGTCTTACGTTTTATAACGTTAATTCCTCAGTTTATCAAACTTCAAAGTTTAAACTATACCATTCACTGAATTTGAGTATTCATAACTGAATTTATTTGTAGCTGATGTGAAATTTACATGTATAAGTACAGAATAAATCGTGTATGAAATCATCGCGTCCTTTTTATTCATTATTTGGTTGCCGTTTAATGCACTTTATTGCGCACACTGTAATCAAATATCAAAAGGGCTTAATTAGGTTCCGGTAGAGACGTTCCTTTGGGAGGTATCTTCTCTGTTGTAATTACACTTGAACACTGGTCGTATCGACTAACAAGTCTCGGTGCTGCAGCAACGGGAAAGCAGCGCGATACCCCGGCTTATCGGCGTGCCTCTGCTCTGTATCTGTTTATGAACAGAGCGGAGCCGGTTCTCCTACACGTGTCCCGGCCACTGCACTAGATAACCGACCGAATTAAAGCAATGGCTAATGGGAAGCGCAGGGTTTAATTGCCCCAGTTCTAATCAAAATTAGAACTGATAAATTAAATTACAGATAGTATGTCAGACAACAATTTGGAACGACAGGAAGAATACAGGACGATATCGTCCGAAACCATTAAATGTCAAATATAACTTATTGAGAATTAGCAATGTCATGTTTTAAAAAATTGCACGCATTTCCTGCCTCCATTCCATTTAATCAAATTCTGCTCAACGAGAATAATTTTAAAGAATTCCTGTATTCCTTATAAACACATTCCAAATGTACACACAGGACTGGGAAATAAATTATAAATGCTAATTGAATTTTTTTCCAAGTAAAATCGAGGCTGTTTTTCCTGCTGTCAAAAACGGTTCTGTATACATATATTTTTACTGGAATTCATACCACGAAATAAAAAAATAATAACGGAAGGTCCGGTAAAAACGGTTCAAAACAGGTCGGCAGTTCACTTTTAATTATGTTACCCTTTTGGAGGCGGTTGGGAAAATGTGCGTTGGTTTAATTTCAACCCCTGTCCTCAATTTTTATCTCCCTATTTTCTCTTTGTCTCTCCCTCTCAGAGCCCTGAAAATTTGTCTTCTTTAAATGTTCGGCGCTGAGACGCTGAGAAATTGGGATTAACGAGCGGCCAGAGGCTAGGGGAAATTAATAAAAAAACCCCACTCTTTGGTTGACAAGATTAATTCGGTAGCAGCGACGGTCGGGGGTCCAGGAGCAAGGTTTGAACGTATCCGGCCGTCGGCGCACACCGGCGGGGTCATCAGAGGCCAGTGCCTCTGCACCTGACATTGTGGGCACCGCCTCTGAACACAGCTACAGCCGCGCCCTACTTACACTACAATCACACACTAGCAAACCACTAAACAACGCGGCCCACAAGTACTAAGGCATTAACAGTACACATCCTATTGTTACCGTCCGAGCAAGGGTCTTGACCAGAACCCACTCTGAAAACCCTTTGTTACACAAGGAGGGCCGTAATTTAATTCCCACTAATTAATTATTCTAATTAATCGCTATGCTTATTTATATATTTCTATTCAATTTTTAATTCAGTTATTTATGAAATATGCACTGAAATATTTACTCTATTAAATTTTTCTCTATTATTGTACCTTACTAACCTTCTTTTTACGAGCATTTTTTTTAAATAAAAAAAATAATATGATTATATAAAAAGGTCTGAAATTGCAGAATTTCTATGTATATTTCATTTTTGTAATAATGTTAATCTTCGACTGTGGTGTTACCTAAAACATGATCTTTTTCAGTTCGTATATGGTTAGTACTGCAGTCCAACATGTTTTAAAATTTAAACTCCGTTCAAATATGCCGGTGATAATGTCCCGACCGCTTTATAACAAGTATACTGAAATACATTTATAGGGATACATTTATGAGTGTCGCTTTTTTCCGGATTTTCCACTACCATGTTAGAGAGGGAAGCCGTGTTTTTTTTCGGGAAAAAGAGGATGTGGGAAAATACACCATTTGTAAAAATAAGCCCTCGACTCATTGTTCGGCGAGTTCCCGGGAACAAGATTTTTTTCGGCTTACGCATAAACCCCCCGTCGGGCGGGACCGCCTCCTACATCTGTAATGGGATAGAGGGGCGGGCCCACCGCTGACAGGGCCACTCAGAACAGCCCTCATATCTTCCTATTAAATATCTCTGTCCCTTGTTAACAGTTGGTGCACGGTTGGGGTTCGGATTACAAAAAGAATTCAGACTGTGTATATTGTACTCAGAATCGACCGCACATCGGCCTACATATGCCAAAAAAGATTAAATAAAAGAATTCCTTATCAAGTCAAAAACATTTATTAAAGTAGAAGTGTCAGCTTGACTGTTAAATTATTCAAATTCTTCCTTTATTTCGCTAAATAGGCCGTTCTGAATTCGAGGAAATGCTAACAATATATAAATATATGATTGCTATTCGAGCCCCGAAGGAACGCCGGGGAACAATCACAAAATGAAGCGACTGAATTTGGTTCCGTAGCATGAATAATTGAGGGACCGGATCCAGCAAGGCAATTGGCAATTACCCAATTACCGCGAATTGATCTCAACACGGTTTAATATTTATTCCCGTTGCCCGCGTCAGAAATTAGGTCCATTACTACCGGTAGACATGTTTTGTACAGTCAATTTTAATATTGGAAACTAACATACGGGACATCAGAGTTCATAGAAGAATAGCTACTTCCATAAACTGAAGAACTGTCGCCTGACACCAAAACTTCGTTTGCTCCATTAGTGGACGAGGTGATTTCAGAAGCAATAAATTCAAACTCTATATTTATTCTGTGCATCCACAACAATGTGGATGGAAAATAATATTATGACAGGAATATACCGTGAAATTATCTTCTAAATTTCATAAGACAGTAGGATATATCTCTTCTTGATGTATAAGGGAAATAATATTTGTTCGATCAGAGAATTATAGTACTAAAGTACCGAAATAAAAGTTTTCTCTAAAATCCGATTAAAAAGGGGGGAGAATTCCCTAATATACAAGGAGCACACAATTACACCAAAGGTTTTTCAAGGGTATAAATGCCTCCGGAGATGAGTTTTTAAATCTTTAAAGGTATCAGAAGAGCGGCAGTTTACATTTCATCAGAATACCATCTACGGGAGAGGTTTCGTATAAGTACATAAAAGATCACTCAGGAATATATTTCATTTCCATTCAACGCCGAGGAGTCGAATGGGGCCGGGTGGCGGGTTGCCGGAGGCGGCACTTATTCCGGAGGGTCCGGGCAATAACGATTGGCTGGTTGTGAGGCGTCGACGCCCGCTTCTCAGCCGCCCCCACTTTAAGCACGCCCCCCAAAAATATCCCGGGCCAGACCAACACCCCACGGCCGAAATCCCCGCCGCTATGAATATATAACTGTTCCGCGCCAACGTCCTATTCCGTCTTTCTTTCGGATGTTTAGATCAGTCGGGCTGTCCTAACGAGCCCGCTGCAACGGGTCTCACTGTAAGGTTGATGGTCTCAAAGGTAGCTTCAGGCATGATTCCCTTTACCGCTGCCTTTGGGGTGTTTATCTTCATTCCGATTATCATATCTTATTAGCAACGACGGGAATATTATTATATAATATCTGATAGATAGCTCATATTTAAAAAAATGTTGAAAGAGTGCATTAAGAATGTCACATGAGAAATATACATTACTCAACACCAAACTTTACCATTTAGTTACCAAATTCCAGTAGCTTTAGAATTACCAAAACATTTTTTTACAAGAGTTAATCTAACGGAATCCACACAATCAATTATTCCCTCCTTCTTTTAGTTGGAACGTAGGACGAGCGCAGAGTCAGCCCTGCCGACGCCTTTGTTTCTTTCCGCGTCCAACTAACACTATTATCCACTTTTCTCCTCCGGGCCGCCTCCACTCCTGTCGAGACTCAGTCTGAAAGTGGTGTTTTGGTCCTTTGAGAATATATGTCACTGTACCGTTTCACTGTAGTGACAGGGATTTCGGCTCTCTCACTAGAGAGAGAGTGTCCTCAGAGCTCTCGGTTGTAACGCTAGTGCGCAATCATACTCCTGCGATATTTCAGTGGGAGGGATTCAGAGAGGCCTTTTATTATATGGGCAGTTACATTCCGAGTCACAGAACCGTACGAGGTGATTCTCACCTATAACGCTGGTTCGAAAATCCTTTATCTTTTTGCCGATACCAGTTTTCGCAATGGAGAATAATATTAGAGATATATGTAGTATCTACGAAGCAGATTCAGCCAGGAATGGAATCCTTAAAGTAGAGAAGAAAAAAGGGAAATATTACCATTACTATTCTTTGAATTCTAGGCAAACTTCAAATAAGTAATCGGTACATATCGAATTTCATTGAGTTTACAAATAATAATCGGCACGTTCCGGTCTTCGTTATCAGTACTGCTGTGTTGATAACAAAGACAATTAAGGTAGTTCCATTTGTGTAATGCGGTAGAGGCCGGTGTTAGTTAGATCAAGGTGGTAGCCTCGAGAGCAGGTGGGCCCAATCACGAGATGAGCCTGAACCGCCCCCGCTCCCGCCCCCCGGGCTCGTTCCCGTCACAGCACGTGCGTGAGGGGAGGTATCCCGCTTTCGCATTGTTGCGGCTCCAGACCGCCGCATGTTACCCTTCAACTATCACGTTATCACGGTCCCCCCTCCCCCCCCTGCTACTCCAAGTATCACCATGGCGACTGCAAATATTCAGCGTAAACTTGCGCACATCGGAATGCCAGACAAAATAATCGACTAGTAATATGACCTAATACAGTAAATGGCGTTTGCTTTCCTATTTGTTATCTCAAAGAAATCGACGAAACAGTACACAACAGCAATACTTATTAACTAATACAAGAGTTAAATATTGTTTCCGCATTTCACGCGAAACACAATGAAAATCGTTCTCGAAACAACCGATACTTCGTCGAGAGTCGTACGGGATTTATATTAATTGCCAGTATAGGACTCTATAATGCTGCTCTAAAACCCCGTATAAATTTAGCGGTATTTTGATTAATGACAACCATAAACCTAATCCGTCCGGCTATTAAATCACACCGCAAGTATCGAGCTGACCTGAATATTTCGAGCGATAATCAGAACCAACGGCCATATTAGATTATTATCATCGGATAAGATATAGAAAAGACAACATTCCCTCTGTCTTTCTGGCGGATAATATCTTCAAATTTGTAACTGCAAGGAATTAACAGCACCATCTATAGAATGAGAAAAGATTTCCCACTTAGGAGGAAAATATTGGATTTGGTGTTCCAACTGAAAAATTTGAATTGATCCATTGTGGCTCAAGAGCCAAAAGACCGTTTTGTCGGTCTTTGGTTTCCTCTTGTTGTTTAGTCTTTTGGTTTTGCCCAAGACCTAACTAGCTAGAGGGGGGAAAAGTATGGTATTTCAAAACGGTCGAAAACCACCGGACAGGTATTCGGAACTAATTAGTCTTATAATTATATTATTAGTAGTAGTAGTAACATGGAAGCAACGAATCGCGGGGCCTTTCTGTCGGCAGTATCGCTTCAGCCGATATGGTGGTGGCGAATGGAGAGAGGGGGCGGCGGTAGAGGACGCGAGCTGTGTCCGGAGGTGGGCTTTGTTCGGGGGGCGGCTAATGGGGCAGTCGCCGCCGCCGGGGAACCGATTGGCGGAGGGCCCCCTCTCAAAGCCGAACACTGCCGTCCCCGTTTGTCATAACTCTTGTGAATGGGCGTCGACAACTCGCTGCCGGGCCTCGTTAATGAACCTCCGACACGGCCCTCCCTCTATCTATTCGGTCTGAGGGCGGAAAAATTCGCCGCTCATTAGGCGACCTGGACGTCAAACGATACCGGCCCTACTTCGCCCCGAAAGGAGCGACAATTATTTCGGCCCCTTTCCAGTCCCGAAAATAATTTAATATCGGGACCAATATGATGGACGTTTATCTGTGACAGAACTATTGGAGAACGTTTATGGAATTAAAAAGTCAATTAAACTTTCTATATATCAAAATTTGATAACCCGCCGCGCGTTGTTATTTTCTTAAGGCCACGTGCCAAAGGTTCAGTTATATACAGAGCTATTTAATGAGAAAAATATGAAAGGGATGTTAAACGTTCACTATCGGTAAATGTTTAAAATATCCGCAAAAAATATTCCAATAACTTCACTCTAACTAACTTAATATATGCTTCATCTCATACACGTACAATATGCTGAATATTTTAATACAATTTAAAGGAAAATAGGAACATGAAGGAGATTTTGAACTACATAAAATTCGCTATAATCTTGATTCTTCCGTCTTTTTAATTTAGAAAATGTTATATTTATATAACCACCTAAAAACGAACCCACCCCCCGTTGGGCGAGTAAAAGTGGCGTACCGTCCCCGAGCGACTCGTGTTCGGTCATGCCGAAACGCTCGGGAACTTAAAATGTCGAAAATACAATGTAAATGCCAGCAATTGTTTTGTAAAGGACAACAATGTTTCGTAAAGGGTGATGTCAACGGTTCTCCGCTGTCGGGGACACGGATCGAGGCCTGTGACAATTTTAAAGGTGCTGTACGGAGCCCTGCGAGGGTTAGTGAGATTATCAGATATATGACTACTCGCGTATTTTTACACATTGGTAAAACAATCGGCTTAACGCCGTCAAAATCTAAATGTTGGCGTCGGTTGATAAATAAAATATAACTTACAATTTACTCTTACTAGGATGCTATAGTGGCTATATGTTCACATATCGATTAATGTACTATATCATAATATTAACGTATATGGTCAACAGGCAGCGTAGTGAACGTTATTACTTGAAATAGAAAACTTAAATTATTGAAGTACGAATTGGGCCTCGATTCTGAATTACCCGTCTATCGGAGTGACGTAAGAAATTCTGACCTCGGGTATGGGTAATGAAAATATCTTTTGACTAAATGACAGGAGGGAGTCGAAACCGCTGCAGAAAATGTTTTGGACCCCGGCCAAGAATCGTTTCGTGCGATTTAACACGGATTCAATAAGGACGAGGCGGTTCCACAACCAAACTGTACTCGTAAACCGACCCCCTCCCCACCGACCGGCATCGAGGTGGGATTTAATTATGTAGCAATGAAATTCCTACCGTCGCGGACGATTTGGCAGCGATCCTGATTACAAGAGAAAGGGTGAGAGAGTGAGAGAGACGGGCGTGGAACCGGAGCGAGGGAGCGAGACGGAATGATGGCGATGGGACCCAATTGTAAATAACGGGCATCAGTCCGGGTCCTGGTTATTGCCCATCGACACTCCCACTTAGCATGGCCCATAAAACTTTAAGCATGCTCATTATAATCTGACGATCGTTTTTTTCCTTTCTCTCAGTTTTTTTTCCGTTCACGACATGCATTCTGGGCCCAATGAATTGCAAAGCCCTGCCTATTTTATTCCGCCTCCGTAATCATACTTAAAAAAAACAAAAAGCTAATCAATGAACCAAAACCCCCATTTTTTTACTATATATACCTGTAAATTGTCTGAATCAATGCATGACGTAACTTTAATTAGGAATTAGTTTATTATTCATTAATACTTTTTGTAAACATTATAGTGTTTAATATATTTAGTGTGTAAATGTTTTCTTTAAATTTTTGTTTCATGGTTTTGCATTTAAGGTGAAAATGTTTTCCGAAGGACGATATTTTAGCGATAAAATTAAAATGGCTTCTAAAACAGGGTTTTACGGAACACTTTAATTTTAATAACAAGCATTCATTGTAGTGCCGCTCCACCTCGGAGAGTACAAGAAGATAGCGGTGGACATAATAAGTAGGTTAAAGTCACCTTGACCTATAAATATTCACGCCCTCTTCATAAATATGCATTATTAAATGTTTGTTCTAGTGAAAGTAAGAAAGAAACGGCTAGAATTTAAATAAAAGGGTTCGGTAAATTTTTAAATTATCCCCAAAGAAATAATTTCAGCTCCCGGTCTGAAATGATTTAACTTTAAATTTATTGTCAGTCCTAGCATGATCTAGAATTTCAAACATATGATCTATAATGCACACTGCGCCGTAATTGTCAAGTATTAAAACCGAATAATTCTGCTATCGAGAAAGTGAAATGGTCATCAGATATCCATTAAGGAAGAAAATGAAACATAAAATTAGGCTAATATACAATATTGCTGTTTAAATGTTAAATAAAGCTAGGGAATGAAGATGGAAATGTATTTTAATCTTAGCAGATAGTATTTATTTTAAGTGGTTGCCGTTGTGCGCACGGTCAGTCAGGCCAATTTTGGATAGAAACGTCATTAGGTTCTAGTATATAAATATTTGAACGCCTACGCCTAATATTGTAAAATCTTTGTCAACCTTTTAGACGTTTATTTTTACAGACGGGTGGTCATCCGTCCGAGCGGCTATAAATTATTTATGACGGACCGATATGCGCGATAAAAAATGCCGGGCGCAGCGCGGTGATTTTCTCGAATACGTGTCAACAGCTCCTGGGCTCCGAATAAGGAAAAAAAGCGTACGATAGGGGGTGGGTGGGGGTGGAGGGGCCGAAGGGGTCCACCTCGATAAAAGGCCATTTTTAAAGGGAAAAGGACGACGGAGACATTTTCAATAAAAGGGGGGGTGGAGAACGACCCCCTTTTGCCTTGTCCGGCCGGCCCGGACCCCAAGTCGAATATTCCCTGCTCGGCGTCCGCCATTTTTCCACATTAATTCAGTCTTCGTATCCATTTCAGCTGGTCCACACGCACCCGGTGATGCGTTAAACTTATTGCCTCCGCCCCGAACTGACCTTAGTTTTAAAGATCTATAGTTATTGCACACTATGCACACTAAGTCAGACTCCTGAGAATATATATATGATATACAACCATTTATATATTCCGGTTTCGGCTGCTCGCCATCTTCAGTAGCAGTGTTAGTCACTATTGGCACTTTGGATGTATTTCGGGCATCCTCACTGCACTGTCACTGTCACTTGTAACGCGCTAATACTAAAATGTAAGACAAACCTTTGTTGCGGGCTAGTATTAGGTTCGCCGTAGCATTGGAACTAGTAGAGCATTAAACTGAATACACTAAGCGTTTTACAGTACAAGTGACAGTGACAGTGCAGTGAGGATGCCCAATAAACATTCAAAGTGCCGAAAATGACTAGCACCGCTACTGAAGAGGAGACAGAAACACACAAAAACTACGAAACTAGTACTGAAAATTTTAACGCAAAGTTCAAACGTTTCCTGAACTCGATGCAATTTGTTTAAAAGAAATTAATAAATTATAAATAAACAATTACTAATAAATCTGACTATAAATTTAACCCTTAATAATACACATGCCATCAAAGTAGGTCTTTGAAGTTTTGAAGCTCTTGAGCCTTGTCCGCAATAATCCTCTTAGGAATTTTAGCAGTTCAAACCCCGTCAACTGTCAAGTTAGGGAAATTTATATTTCCTATATTTACTTCATAAATAATCTGCATTACATTGATGAATCTGATGAACGAAAGATTGGTTGCAGCGTAAAGAAGGAAGATATGAATTCTATTAAATGAAAATAAACAATGAATGAAATATTGGTATAAATGAAATATACTACGGAATAATCATGTTACTCTGACTGTAATATTTATTATTTCAGTTCATAGACAAACTACGCATAAATTGTTGTTTAACCGTGTATTTTTTTTAAGGGTAGGAATCAAGATATTAAATAGAACTAAAAACTGAACAATCTCGCTAATTGTGAAGCTGTTGTACTGTTTGCCTCTTCCTACAATTCCGCTGTAGAATTAACGCCTACCAAGAAACCCGATATCCACAGTCTAATGATTATTTCAATTTCCCGAAAATACACTCTTTTTAAAACTCTGGTACGAATTAACCGGCAATTAGTGCCTTCTTCTTTACTCTTATTTCGTTTAGATCACTCCGCCAAATGAATCCCCACGCTCCAGGGCTTAATTAATTTTTAAATTCTTCATTTAGAGCTCAATTTTTTTATTTTCGACTCAATAAACCCTCATCAAGACGATAAAACGATTGGGAAACAACGCAGAACGTGCAAACGCGCAATATTATATCTTGGCAAGTAACATCATGTTAATTCATGTTTAGATTATATTGATTGCTGGAGTATAATGTATTTCAGATTTAAATATTCCTTTTAGCATTAAATTAATTAATACTAATTGAAAAACTACAATCTTATAAAAAGTAACTCGTTCGACCTTATAAGTAATATTATCATAACTGCGGCTCGCATCCTACTTTTCATTTTTAATTATAAATTTAAAAAATAATGAATTATATTCCGATAATTATTGGCGGAAGAATTATAGTAATAGCCGTCATCAATTTCCCCGCCCCAACGCTCAGTGGTCATTATTTAACAGTTGCTGGGTTTTTAATCTTAGGAAAAAAATTAGTTCTAATTTGTAAACTCCGCTCAAGTCAATATCATGTTTCAACTTCTTAATTGTATCCATAAATAATTTATTATAAATGAACAGAGATTAATAGATTGCAAATGTTGCAGTTCATAATATCTCGGTGGACTTATAATTGGGTTTTCACCATTAGGGCTACTGATATAATCAACAGAAGGAAGCACGGATCATTATCGGTTGTGCATTAGTAAATGCACGGGGTTCTAAGGTTAAAGTAATAATCAATCTTGCAAACACGCACTTTGTCAATTTTTTGTTTGGAAGAAGGAAACCAATGTTTTAATACAGACTGCCTTAACTCAGTCATTAGATGTTACTTGTAATTTGTAGTTATACTTCCTTCAATCTTCGAAAGGGAAACGCCTTATCGCCGTTTCCCTTCCCATTATTCATCCATATCGGTGGTATCCTTCAGAGTACCACCCAGTAATTAATGCCTTAATAATTAATTACGTTATCGACGTGTAATTTTGGTCGGAACGTTCGCTCTTTTTACAGCAGATAAGTTGCACGCACGATTGGGGAAAGCCCTGTGCGCTGTGCGTTACCGTGGTAGTTCAAACATTTCATAATAATAAACAGTGGAAATTAAATTACCTAATAAATAATGCTTAGGTAGTATGTTGCACAAATCAGGAATTTGTTAAATGTTGGTTCATCATCAATTATTTTTACTTGCATATTGACAATCAGTCTTGCAACGGATGGGCTAGTTTAAAAATATATAAAATGAGGGGATTAGTTCAAACCTTTTTACCAGACTTTGGCTGCAGATGTTTGATATGAATTAGTTCAGACGATAATCGAATCCAACCGTCCGCAATATGCCGCAACCCAAAATTAACTTGCTAATATAAATGAAGGAGTTTAACATATCTGTTTTGTGGTCTGCGAGGGGTTGGAATACCGTAGATATGTTGTGTTTCTGTCTCCTCCCACTGGTTTGTTCCTTTGCTAGACCGGTTTCGGCTGCTCGCCATCTTCAGTAGCCGTGTTAGTCACTTTTGGCACTTTGGATGTCTTTCGGGCATCCTCACTCACTTTTACTGTAAGGCGCTAATACTAAAATGTAAGACAGACCTTTCTTGCGGGCTAGTGTCAGTGCGCTGTACCATAGAAACTAGAAGCGCATTAAGCTGAATACACTACGCGTTTTAAAGTACAAGTGACAGTGACAGTGCAGTGAGAATGCCCAATAATCATCCAAAGTGCCAAAAGCGACTAACACCGCTACTGAAGATGGCGAGCAGCCGAAACCGGTCCACCTAAAGATCAAACCAGCGAGAGAAGACAGAAACACAAGATCTACGAAACTAGTACTGAAAATTTTAACGCAAAGTTCAAACGTTTCCTGCACTCGATGCAATTTATTTTAAATGAAATTAAAAAATAATAAATAAACAATTACTAAACCGGTCCAGCAAAAGACCAAACTAACGAGAGGAGACAGAAACACACTAAATCTACGGTATAACTGAATGAGTTATTGACGAAACCTTTTAATACGATTAAACTTATGTATACTCTCAAACGTTCAATTTAAATTTGGGGATAGATGAAATTACGACAACTGACACTGCAATATTTATCAAAAGAATTACTCCACACCTAGTAGGTTCTTTTAGACCGCATCCATACGATCTATCCGACATTTCTACTGTAATTCCAGGAAAAACAGGGCTATAGCTAGATTAGGCACGTTATCCTGTGTATGGGTCAGCGGTTTCGCGTTGATTCTGAAAAAGATCCAACAGCCCGAATGTGAAACTTAATCCTTCTGTTAAATGGCCGCAGTATTTAGGGGGAGGGGGTGGAGGAACAGGGGCTGCCCCGCCCCGTTAATATTTCACGACTGCAGTAGGACTAGCGTGAGTTGAATACATTCATAAATCCCTTTCTGCGATTAGTTGAGCGTCGACTCGTTCCCATTTTTTATTTATGTTTATGTACTTGTTCGGAACATTGTGGAAATTAATTTATTCCCCTCCTACCCCCCCCCGGGCAGATTAAAACGAACTGTCGACAATTGCGATACTGACCGTCATCAAACTGGACTGTGTTCATTTTTCATAGTTTACGTGTAGGTGCAATTCAAGACACATATTACCCCTCATGTAATACTGCTTCAGGTTCCTTGTTAAACGTGTTGTCTGTACCAATGGGCAAATTGATTATCCCGTCAATAGATTAGTAACAGTGTTAAGATACTTTTCTGACTACCGAATGTCCTACCAATTTTATCAATATTCAATCAATTCCGTTATGGCTTTCTAGTCCGTTGCACGCCCGAAGAAATATTGAAAACTAACGAAGGCGTATTCCGGATTTATTTTGTTACGTTTCTCGGTCAATTTTTAGTTTTCGTGTAGATTTATAGCGTTTTCCCGTCGGTGAATGATCACGCGCCCGTTTGAACGTCACAGCTCACTGGTTCACATAAAAGAAATCCATTAAGGTAAATTGCACGAAACCATTTCATACGTGAAATGTGTCAAATCCTGCGGCAACAAATATGGGAGAACATTCTGCAGAGCTTTTTCATTTTATAGTAAAACGGATGGATACATCACATTACATTAACAATGTTATGTTTTCATTGTTACTGAGATGGTATAACTTATAAGAACACCTTGTAAACATTTAAACTACTTCTTTTTTATGCATCCTCAGATTTACTGCCTGTTCCCACGTAAAGTATCTAATTTGTTCCCCGTAATAATTTCTTTACGGCACGCTCTTTAAACCGCGGCCAATAGGTACTTTTTTTACAATGGCTCACCTCAGTCGTACATTTCGATAATATAATTTTAGTTTAAATTTTGTAGCGGTGATCCAAAATAGACGAATAAAAACACAGAAATCTGACACGAGGTGGGTAGCGTACATTTATTGTGAAATCGAGAGGGTGTTGTCTGTATGAATAGCGTATTAAAGGAGGAACGCAAGAGACAAGCTTCTCCCCAATTTTAAAGAACGGCCGGGCACAGCTTGCTCCTCCTTTTAGGGGAAAATGTTTTCTGGGAATTCAGCTTGTAAGGACAGACCGAATTTAATACGATCTCCAGAACTTGGAAAAGAAAAGTAGCAACTGTAAGTTTAAAAAACCCTTCGGCAGGCAATGCAACACGACTTTTTATAAAAATATTAACGCATCATCAAAATTGTATATGAGATTTAAATAAATATTTATTTTTTATCGCATTTCCTGGGTACACAACTTTTCGTTTTGAACTTCATCGGACTGGGAATTTCATTACTTCGTGTGCGTTTCACGTAATTTTAATTGCCAATACGAACTTTCGTGTCTGTCAAAAACGCCGAAATAATATTCCCCCATAAACAAAGTAAATTGAAAGAATAACGTTATCGAAAAAGTTTTATCATCCACGGCGGTATGAAAAGGTGTTAGTTTTTATTAAGGCTCGCAGAAAGGACCTGAGAGCGTCATAAACGTCAGACCTAATAGTAATTACGACCCTGTTGGATCGTCGGGTGGAAAATAGCTTTTCCAGTATCGGACAGTCATTCTAACCTTTAAATTGCAATAAACGCCGATGAAAAATAAGCCGAAGTCTCGCCATACTTTCACTCTCGACAGAATAACTTTTCAACTCGAACAGATGTTTTTGACGCCGGTATTAAAATCTTGTGTATCTTCAAGTAAATGTTCCGCAGGTGACAGAAAATAAATTGAAATAGCCCAGTGATTTATTTAACGGTGTTATAATTTATTTAATTTACTTTAAATACGTAATAAGTGGCTTGCTTTTTAAAAATTTGAATAATTCCATTGTGCCCGACTCGCGACATTGAATTGATGCGGATCAACGGAATTTTGCAATGAAAACGCAACAGTTATGTTTGATAATCGGAGAATTGTAAAATTACATTTCAAAACAGATAAAAGTCAGAGAAATAAAAACGCGTGTTGTGGCTAGCTGTAGGTTACTCGTTTGTCAGAGCGTGAACCCTCCGTCCCAGTATCTGCCACCCTTTTTTTCTCTTCTTTCCCCACTTCTTCCTCGGCGTTTTTTGCATTATGGAGATTCACTGCTAAGCTTTCGGCCCCTTTATACCGCATAATGGAAGTATGACTAGGGTAAAAATCACCGGCTAATGACGATGAATAAATAATAAGTGGGGGGTCCGGTTAAAGTAAGTGCTCCGAATACCCGATTTTTTCTTACTTGTAGAAAAAAATATTTTAAAAATCCCGTTACTAAATTTATCGCTAACTCTTTTTTAATTGAGTGGTGACGTCACTTCGGACATCGACAACTTTAAAAACTGTTAAATTAAGTAGGGTCAACTTATTTGAATTAATAATTCTGACTTTATTAATATAATATTAGCTTATTTTAGTAATTAAGCCTTACTAGTTAAGACAATTATTGTATACCTGTAACGAAATGCATACCAGGAAATGTATCATAAATATATCTCAAAAATTCTCTTAACTTCAGTATATTTTCCTTTAATATATTGCTATTCACTGCAAGGCGGAGAAGGCACTGAAACACAAGGCTCCCAGTTATTCCATTATTATTTTCATTGATAATCCAATTAACTGATAATCACAATTTGAAGGGAATCATCTCAGTAAATCCTGATTTCATATACATATTTTTAAATTTCTCTTTTATTATATAGCGCAAATCTCATTTATTATCACAAGAGGCTATTCCGAGATGAACAAACGAGGGTAATGGACAAAATAAGAAGGGCGAAAGTAGAGCCAGTAGCCAGATTCGGGCGAGCTATTTCAAAGGACCCCCCTTAGAGCACTAGTAACATGGGGCTCGCAAATAAACGCGGAGGAGACTTGAGGCGACAATTCTAGGCGGTATAGCCTCAGTAAAGGCGTTTAGCCTTGCCGAAGGCCGAGTGGCAACGTAATACCGTGACGGAAGGGGTCCCGCGAGGGACACCCCCAGTGGCGGTGATTACCCTACTTAAAAGGGCCCGCCAGTGGGCCATCACACGGCCCGGAAATGACGCCACGACGCCCCGGTAACGGCCCGAAGAGATTGTAAAAAGGGAGACCCTCTCGATAGGAGAGGAAAAGTTTGTTGGGGGCAGATTTACGGGCGTCGTCGAGAGGGGTCAGGGAATTAGCGGCCCGTAAAGGATCGCTAAAGATACACAGGACAGTTACATTCAGGTTTATTTATAACAACTCTAAAGTAACAATAACTGTTCATAGGAAATAATGTTTTGTCACAGCAGCGAGCGGAAGTGTTCAAATCAAAGTTGATCCTTAGAGAGAAATGTTTTATTTCCATACGCTTAAGTCAAGAATACACGAACCGGACATTCCGCGATGATTCGATACTATCGAAAAATTTCCCAAAATTAAAAATATTCAACGAGTTTTATAAAAGTATGACCCCCACTCCATATTTGTCCATTGTAATCAGGAACAGTTTGCGAAAATTCAGGACTTTCCGGAACCGTATACAGTGTGTCGATACAACAGAAACAAATTAACTTCACTTAATTGTTCGACACCCTTGTTGTTGAAAAATCCATTGGCAACAGCTGCTTGGGGCCGGGTACTCTCGAAAATACGCATAATATAATGCCGGTCCCCGAGCACAATTGGAACCATCAATTATGTACAGAGAAAAAACACCTAGCGTGTACTACACCTCCCTCCCCACACCCCCGACACAAAAAAAAAACACGCGGACGGATTTATTAGCCGTTTAACCGCCGTCCATACCGCGGTCTAACTTGCAAAAATACAGATTATAAATATAATATTTCAGAATAAACCCCTGTTGTAAATATCGATTGTAATTACAAAGTATAGTTCGCGTCAATTTAATAATAGGAAATTCGGCTTGGACACTCCGAATTACCAATATTAACCTAAACATCCAAATAAAACTGGTTAATTGGCCATTATGAATAGAATTCTTTCGTTTGGAATTTTCCGTTAATTTTTCTCTCTTATTGACTGTTAATTTTTTATCACTCAGTTTGGAGTTAATATGTGCTAGAAGTTGGTTTTTCAGGCGGTGAGGAATACAGAGCGAAACGCCCACAATTAATGTTCTTTGCGAGGTAATCCCAAATTGTTAAAAGGCTTCTCTGTATTTAATAAGGCGCGTTAACCGTTTTTCTGTTGCCGGCAGGCCCGTCGTGGCGGTGAATAACTTACGTTGGACATTTGCATTTGCGAGGTTTTCGAATATCGGCATTCGATTTTATCGGCCCGACCAGCTAATTCAGTTCTAAGCTAGGCGGGTTTAAGCGTCTCTTCACTATTGCGTGAGGCAATGAACGGAGGTAATGAATTTTTTCTTTCACATAGATGCGTCTGGTCAAAAATAAATTGTACAGAATGACGCGGGATGAACAAGGAGAGGATCCTCTAAATCGACGTTCGGTGGGGCTGAACACTAGTGACGGGGATTGAAGCCTCCAGAGCCCATTGTATTTATTGCCCGGTTCCCGTCAACGGATGTCGTTAAAGGAGGGGAAGTGGCCGACCAGTCCCGCGAAGGAAATGAATTAGCACAGCAATAATAACTGCTTTCGCCCCACCGCGAAAACTAGCGGGCCAAAGCAACTTGAGCTCGGACAATCTTTCCTTACCGATGAAAAAATTGTTGAAAATAAAAATTAACTACCATAAGTTTCTACTTTGAAACTAGGTTAGGTTTTTATAGTTAAAGTTAAAGTCGAACTTTTAAAATTTGCCGACCTACATTTCTGTACCGGTATCGGGAAGGCACCCTCACCCACATTAATTGTAGCCCTATTTGAATATCAGGAAGTACAACTCAGAGCATACTTTCTGGTATGTATACAGTTCTACAGCGAGACTAATATTCTTTTTGTGGGGGGAGGGGTTTCTTGACATTTCGGAATATCAGGGAAGGAACTTCGTAGAAGTTAATTCTAAGTAAAATATTCAAGTTCTCGAACGTTTGAAAACGGCTTGCGGTAGAATATTGCCAAACGGCAGATGTACCAGGAGAACTCAAATTTTACATATTTCTAATATTTGTAATAAATCAAATTATATATGTATAGATTAATATATGATTTAAAAAAAGGAATAAACATCAATTCTATACTGTTTGATAACGTCTGTGTTTGTATCCTGTTCATTCATTACACGGCGACTGCTTTACAACGGCGATTTTTGAATTTAAATTTTAAATGAGCAGTATGAATTTATAGCGCATAATGACATTGGTAGACGACGTAGTTTACAATGAAACATTATCTTCGTAGTGCCGTGGCGGGGGGGGGGGTCTCTAGCTCATTGCGATTCAGTGGCTGAGTTGGCACGCACTCGTAAATTGGCTACGTGTGCAACGATGTCTATCAATTGGGTCGTTTTAGGCCGTGCGCACGAATTTGGTACGTAAACTCAACTGAGTGTACGACATCCATACACAAACGGTGGATTTGCACTTTTTGTGAACTTACTATTATACTGCGCCATTGGCAATTCTTATTCACGGAAATTGTGCTTCCGAAAAATCCTATTCGCTACGATAGTTCTTTGGGAATCTGTAAATTTACTTCTCATAAAGATTTAATCAGGCTAGTAAAATTATAAGTTAATTTAGATAAATTTTAATATTAATATAATAAGTCCTTAATAATAAATATTAATAAGATAGCTTCGTCCGCCAACTTATGGGTTTTGCCAAAATGCACCAACTGAAATTAATTTAATGGAATTTGACTCTTCATTAATTTATAATTGTAGCAGTAAATATTTAAGTGAATTGTATATCAATATGCTGACCATTCCAGTCCACAAACCACAAATAATTTCTCTACCCGGGTCAGACGCGCATATTCGGTTTGTACTATTATGCATACTGGAATCAATTTGAAGGGATGATTTCTCAGCGCAATTTTACCAGAAATTTTCGAAATGTTCGTCCATTGACGGCCATTCAGTAACGATCTGCTGGCAGACAGTTGGGAAGAGGGCCAAGTAGGGAAACTTAAATCGAGGAGAGGAGTAAGCAAATCTCGACCGGCTTCGAATGGCGTACCGGGGCCGACATCTGTGAGCGAAGCTCTGAACTTAAAGTCGACCGCTTGCCCAGTCGATCTTCACCCGCGTCGCCGCACCGAGCGTTTAGGCCTTGTATTGTATTACAGATTTATATAGAGGCTATTGTAAGTCCCTCTCTTCTTTTATTCCTTCATTTATTATAATATTGTAAAGAAAAAAGGCCCGGGAGACCGAAAGAAATTTATTTTCGAATGTACCTTCAGAGAAAATTGGCTCGATTGACTTATTTATTACCAGCCGTTAAATTACCATAGACAGAAAAAGTGATGAAATTGAGCCAAAGAGCGCTTTAATATTTCGTAATGACCAATAAATGTTCTTTCCCAACTCGCTTATTTGTTCATAAGATAAACCAGTTTCCATTAGGTTCATACTGATAGAACTCTATAAGAGTGTGACACCATTTTATACTATGGTTTAGTAAAAAACGGTACTGTATTCACAAGAGTGTATTAATAACAATTTGATGAAGTGCACATACAAAATTCTCCGGAATTTCTAACCGGTGTTATTTAAAATTGGGTCCCTCAAAGGAATTCCTATACTTTCATTCCAAACTACCGAAGGTTATATTGAACCTTTTTTTAGGCGTTTTTTACGCTGTCGGAATATTTCATAAAACTTCAATAATTATTGGATCGAATAGTTTTCAAATAGGAAAACAAAGAGACGAACTGGTAAATGCCGGCGGCTACTGTCCAGGTTATAAAATCGGTTTTTACGAGGACCGTATTTTCAAGATGATATTCATTAAGGACAGTTAGTTCAGCCGTAAAGGGATACCGAAAGGGGGCGTTTTAATACAGACGGTGTTTAACGGTTGAAATTTAATCGGCGTGGCTTTACTGCCGCGACTCATAGTTAAACAGTTTACGAGTCGGTTTATCCCCTGTAAATTCAGAGCTCTTCAGTGGCTCGAAATCAAATAAACCGAAAGATAGAAAATTAAAGTAGAATTTTTAAATCCGTCCGAATTATATAATTTCACGTAAGCGGAGTGATTCGAACTATTGGGATGATTTTGTATATCAATAAAATTTAAATAACAAATTTCCATAATACTCAGTTCGTTTACCATATCCTAGCGCTAAATATGTAAATAGAATGAATGTAGGCGGCATTTGCAATTAATCAATACAACAAGGAACAACTCTTTCGGTACAGACGAACTAAGAGACCATACGGGGGTTATCATACTAGAAATAGAGTATTCACGGAACTAATGAAGAAGCAAAAATAAACGGTAGATTGACAAATTTTGGGGAGCGGAGAAGCGTTTGTTTTTCGGCAAATGGCTAGACAATTTTCCTCCAACAGAATCGCGTTTAGCTTCTACTTTTCTAGCTTTTCTAACCGGCGTTATTTAAAATGAGGTCCCTCAAAGGAATTCCTGCACTTTCATTCCAAACTACCGAAGGTTATATTGAACCTTTTTTAGGCGTTTTTTACTGTGTCGGAATATTTCATAAAACTTCAATAAATATTGGATTTGAACCAATGAAGAAGCAAAAATAAACGGTAGAATGACAAATTTTGGGGAGCGGAGAAGCGTTTGTTTTTCGGCAAGTGGCTGGACAATTTTCCTCCAACAGAATCGCGTTTAGCTTATACAAATAAAATCTCCGAAATCGCTTCGTAAAATCAGCCGCGGCGAGAAACCGTAGAAGCCAGACTCCCTGTTTATTTCTTATCTCGACTGGTTTATAGTCGGAGAGACTCGAATTGCAAAAATGAGATTTAATCCGCGACCCGACCAGCCTTATCTGGCGCTTGTAGATAGACGCCCCCCCACCCCCCGGGGGAACAATTCCTGAGATATGTCAAATGTTTAATTTCATTACTGCGGGGGACGGTCCCGGGGGACATCTCGCGTCGCCATCTTGCTGCCGGCTCCCGGAGTCCGCCATAAACGCCCCCGGGCGGCCGCCGAGGTCGCAAACCCGGCGTAAACTTTGATCGGCGTCCGCTTCTCAGGACGTTTCAACTTGTGGCCAACCTCGAAGGAGAGACGCCCTGATAATACCAAAACGGATTACTGCAGTTTTCAGACGAACTAGTCGCATCCGGCGGTTCTACCAGCTGCTCCATAAGTCGTGAACTTTCTTGTACAAGGATGAACATATAGTGCGCAATAAATTGGTATGTGACTAATACATCAATTAGAAATACTACGTTTCATTATCTAAAGGAACGAAAGACTGTATAAAATTTGTAACTCCGTTCAGTTTTTATTACGATTTAATATATCTTTACGTAATATATATGTATAAAATTGTTATATATTAAGAAAACCACTAGTTACTTTTACGTTTGTATTTAATATTTCAAATAATAATCTTTGTTGCCGTTCTTCAATTAATTAATTACGTTGCGAATAAAGCCTCCTCCTTTATTGAATCCAAACAGGAGCGACTGAGTTTGGGACATAATTAAAGCGGAGAGCATCAAGTCTCTTTCGGCTCCTCCCTCGCTAATACACTTAATGGCGAGTCGTAAAACTAGCGCAGGGATTCGGATAATTTAGTTACTATTCCCGAGTAAGGACGGCGACCGCGAATCTCTTCGTAATTGTCCCCGTTAGTCGGAAAAATTAAACCGGCGCAATTCCGAGCACTCATTAATGGACTCGCTATAAAGAGTGAGTTGGGTTGGTTGAAAGGTTTTAAAATTTCAACAAATTTTAAGATTTCAACAAATATATGATACCAACTCCAATTTTTATTTGTTATGAAAGTTTTAGTTTCTCTTTAAATACAAATTATTAGATATCGATTAACTAGCGCCCCCCTGAGTGTGGAGCGGAAATGTACTTAACTAAAGTTCGTTGCGAGCAGTTGCACCAAAAGTGACTAACACCACTACTGAAGATGGCTAGCAGCAGAAACCAGTCTAGCAAAAGGCCAAACCAGCAAGAGGAGACAGAAACACACGAAATCGACGGTATTCCAAACCATCGCAGAACACAAAACAAGTATTCTAAACTTTCAGATAATTGTAACTAGTTAACTAGTCAACTATTAAGTTTTGTAATCTGAAAACTCGTTGTTCTGTTGCGTTAGTTCATTTTAACGTTGGCGACCTCAAAGGTTTAGTTTTGACCGATTCCGAACAGGTGATGGGGCTATCTACCGCCAGTTCGATTACACTCAATGTCAACTGTACAGGTTGGCCGGCGCCCGTTTATTTTTAACCAAGGAACTAACTGAGCCGGCGTTTAACTGAAACTAACCCGGCTGATAACATTGACCTTCTTACCGATATCGGTTAGTCCAATGCCGCCCGACCTATAGTTGGGCTGAGCGGAACCAAGGACGAGTTCAACATTAAAACCGTAATTATATCCAGCGGATTTAAGTACCTCCGCTTCTCTTCGAATCTTTTAACTGGGCCGCAATGATAAATGAGAACGAGGGAAATTAATTAACACGCTAAGAGAATATTGTCGTCCATTTGCAGGAATGAATAATTCAGGATACGGAATTAGGAAAAACGAATGAATATTTAATTTTACCATCGTAAGCTAAACCCGGTAATTAATTTGTTTTTATGTCAAATTCAAAGCGGTCATAAAAATAATAACAATTATTAAAGCAAGCGCACATACATGTATTTATTATCTTCTAATCCTGTCCAAATAAGAATAATTTATATGTCCTATTTATAACCGGCATATTCTATTTCTTTGTGAATTTGATTATTTACAAATGAAATGTATGAATGAATGGTTAGAATAAGTCATTCATTTCGTAAGAAACAATATTAATATTAAAATATGAGAGAAGCCATTTAATAAATTCAAAGAAAAACGAAGCTCACAAATGCCGGCTTTATATTGACTATCCCGAGATTGGGCACCCTATCGATTCGCGTTTAATGTTGACTCAGTCTGCAATTTTCCCGAAGTAATAAAAAGGATAATTAAAGTGAAACTCCAGGAACGAGAAAAAGGGGAAAACTAAAAAATAATAAAAATCAGCTTAAGTAAATATCGATGAAGGGTTCTCACCGCGGGTCGGGATTGTTAAATTCGCCTTCTTAAAAACCCGTCTCCCGGATTAAGGTTTTAGATTGAAATTGAGGAGACCTGTCCAAGAAGAGATGGGCAAACTTTTCTCGCCGGTGGAGAAACAATTAGAACAATTGGGACCGCCGAGGAAAAGCAATGCCGTGGGGGGGCTGGGTGGGCGGTGAGTACCACCCACCACCACTCGGGTTTTGCACTTCGCTTAACTGTCCCACCCGAATTGGAATGGGGCAATGGGCTCGGAGGAAGGGGAGCGGGGCAAATGGAATTGCCCTTTATTTGAATTCATAAAGACAAGGAGCGGAGGCCCAACACTTCCGCCGAATGGAATATCTGATGGGCGCCCGTAACAAGGCCCAAAGGGCGGCCCTTGTTCCCCGAGACGTATGATTACACCTTGAAAGTTGCGCGAATTGTCAAAGAAAGTAGCGCAGGGTGTGCGGGAACGAGACGGGGTGAATTAAATTTTAATTTGTGTCAGTTGCACTAAATTATGTGTCGATCACCGATGGACCATCCTGCCTACACTGTTACTAAAGAAATGATAGTCATGTTGGTGAAAAGCTAAAACCAGTCTACGTGAGAACACAGAATATCCGACCAGTGATAATATCTATTCGTCTATTAAATTAAATATTTTATTATTTTTACTTTTTAACTGCATTTCATATTTAATTCGTATTATTACCTACATTATATTAGTGTGAAAAATCTAAATATAAATGGTCTAGCGTGGGCTAGTGTCAGAATTATTTGTGAAAATAGTTTTTCACTGTTTGTGAGTCCACTTGTTGCTTCACAACACCAGCGATCGGTGTCAAGCTTCCGTTAGCCTCGAGACGATTTTCACGGTTCAGATATTGCTATTATTTTTCCGGCAAATGGTGAAAATATTGTAGAACTTTTATTGTGGATCTCTTTCAAAAGATCCTATCTTTTATTTACTCACATTATTTTCCACCTATGACGCTATACACCTATAATAATAATCTATCTATTTACATTCAAATTGTTACCTACTTCTAATATTTTGAATCAATCCCGCGAACATTTTGACCGCATTCTCGAAACTGTATGAAATAAAAATACCCTTCATTAGTAATATTACTTCTTATCGGGATTCATTTTCTCGTTATGAAATCCCGCCGAATGGTATTGACTTCTATTATTCGAACTCATTAAAATCAGCGATTACCAACATAATATTAACCACCGAAAGATATGAAAGCGTCAGTTCAGAATTGTTTCCCCTGGTAATCGTTCGATCGAGGCAGCGGTTGAGGCATTAAAGAGGTTCCGGTATAATTTTTAAATATACAGCAAAATCCAATTAGTATTCAGCGTTGGTGCCCCCGCGGGGGCCGAGCTTTTCAATAATCTAAAAGCATTGTCCTAATTCCGGAAAAAAGGCCTCTTCAAGGGATCAAGGACCGAAATTTCATTTCCCCCCCAACCCATCTTCTCGGATCGATCTGAAGAGAAATCAAAAATTGTTTGTACTTGGAAGGAGAAATCTTCACTTCCTCTGTCCCAGAATGAAACTGACAATTGCACTTCTGAACTCAAAATTAACTCTTGGCTTTTAAATATTGACTTATCAAATATTTCACGACAAATTAAAATAAACTCTACCGAGTTTTCAATCACGGGAATAATAGATCAAATGGAAACGTGCCCTAAGGGGGCTTCTGACACATTTTTCAGACTGAAATTGACAAAAGGTAACATTTATACCTGACAAGTACTCGATTCTGTGTCGAGCCCTCGAACCGTAATTTGCAGGGGTGATAATATTTTCAACCTTATTAGTTGCTGCGAAGGCTGCGGTTGTTTTTGCCCGGGCGATTAAATATACAGGACGTGCAAAAAAATAGTTTTTCTGGGGTTGACTCTGGCCTCCTCGAGGGGCTAAAAACAGGTCTCGAGCCGGCCTCCCGGTTTCTGAATCCCCCCCCTCCACCGGATGAATTACAAGTTGGGATATTGCGGTTGGGCTTTTTATGCATAACGCCTTCATAAATAAATCCCGGAATTGCCTGCTCTCGCTGTGGAAAAAATATGACTCGAGATTGGAACAAACTCGGCCCGGTTCCATCGGTGCAAATGTATTGGCTATATCAATCTTACTAGAGCTAGACAGATCGTAAAACAAATATTTATGAACGCTAGCATGAATATGTACTCTCATTAGTTATTTGCATTGTATTTTTAACAAGCGTAAATTTATAATTTTAATGTAATTCGGTAATAACTACCTAAATCGATAAAATCTACAAAACTGCAAGTGATTCTTTACTCTGTTCGTACATAAGGGTTACTGGCAAACAGACTTTGTCACAATTAATACGAATATCCTAAATTATAATAAATGAAGTTCTATTTTAATATAAATGTAAAGGGAAATAGTAATCTCAAAATAATTTTAAGTCGTAGGTACTCTTCGGGTATTGTGTCGAAGGCTACTTGAAATTTGAAGCATAAATTCCACAGGAAAATCGGGGGTCGAATATATTGCTCGACATTGCCCCCGCGCTGTACGCGGTACTTTGAAGACGGCGGAATTCGAACCGGCGTTTTTATGGTACTTTATTAAATTACCAAGAACGGGAAATTGCAATTAACATCAAAAGTGGGAATCGCTCGATGTACTGATCACATTTAGACCGGGAGCCATGTCAATTAAAACGGCGACGGTCTAAGAGCCGCCGACTCATTTCGTTTGAGGGCCACTCCCCCGAAAAATGAGAGAAAGATTTCATCTTGAAATCATTCCCCGACGTCATCTTCCTACAAATTTTACCATTCGAAAATTGATGTTCTTCCATTAATTAAATTAATTATATAAGTACTATTCCCAAGTAATTGATTTTCCCTCACTACTGTTCCTAAAATAGAAAATAATATCGGGACTTATGATGCCGTTAAAAGATTTATAAATAGCAGTCTATCGTAAAGGCTTTGCTCCATTAGCCGCGTACCCCTATATCCTTATATGGCATTTCAGGAGAAGCGACCTTTTATCGTATACCTTGACAGTATACTTTTCGGGACGTTCATAATTAACCTTATTTCCCGAAGAAGAGAACAAAACCTCATTTTTCACTTTCCGTATGCTCGAAATATCTAAATGAGAAATGAACCCACTTCTAAAGTTATAGAATCTCAAAATTAACATCAAAAGACAACTTATATATACTTATGCAGCATATTATATGATCGGTTTTTTAATCTATTATTGTTTTAGTTGCTCTGCAAATTGTGCCATATTTATAGCATTCGGCTGCAATGAGTTCAATGGTTCCTACGCATACTAAAATAGTAGGACTATTCAATATAGATGTTTTGGATTTTTTTCCTTCTGCAAATTAAGCATTAAACGCTCAAGTTACCTACTATAAAATTATACACGTAGGTTTCATTCTTGATTATAAGATTTTTGCGATCTTAATTTCGGTATAGGAGAAGGGCGGAATTAAAGGATAAAGTTAATTAGGACTTACGAAAGAAGTGAAGGCCGTGCTCAGTTTTCTGTGCTGCCTAATGAGCCTGGAGAGTCTTTCAGTCCTCTGGGAGGCCGTGGGGTGGAGACATCGGCGTGAGGAGGTCGCCACCGTCGACAGGGGTACCGTCCGGGCGACCATGCTGTCGACCACGTCGCTACCGCCGTAGTAGCGTTTCATATTCATGAGGTCGCCAATGCTACCGCTGCCGACCACGTGGCCACTACCTGGTGGACCGATCACACACAGGCTCGGGTACGGTCTCGCGAATACGGGCCCCGGCACAATACAAATACCGATTCGTCAATTGCAGACGTCTCTTTGACATAACTTAATAAAAATGGACATTAGAGTGCGTCAAGTCTGTATTTTATGTTTACAGTTTAAGTCAAACACTGCCTACAAATTCACCGGACTAAGGTTTTATTCCGCGCGTATTGAGAGCGATGTTGGGGAAACAGCTCTTTAAATAAAGGGGCGAACTAAGTAATATCAGCCTCGGAGGTTGTTTGGACCTGCTGGAATGCTCCGACTTATAATCCTCTTTCGCGAAGAGTAACTTTAAAGCGATTTAGAACACCCGTCGTAAATTCACGTGAGTTTAAGACTATTCTATACAGGAACATATATAATAATTTCATCGTTTCATTATATATAATATGGACTAGACTATATGATATGTAGTATCCGGAGTCCAATGGAGGGACGTCCATTTTGCACAATATACGTTACATTTTCGTCGGTCTAGGATTAAAAATTAAAATTAAAAACTGAGATGAGAATTAACTTTTTCCTTTTGGTATTTTAGGGTGCAATGAGGTCTAACTCCCTAGTGAAAAATGTTATGAACATTTTAAAGTGTTAAATTTGGAAAACCTGTTTGGTGGTGTACCGGTGTTACGAATATTCTTGTGATCTTCTGTCCCTATAAGTGTTTAAACACTTAAACAAAGATCCTTCCTTCTGTTACAAAACCGTCTAGTCAGGGGCCAACTTGAGCTTATATAGATAAATCCTTAATCGACACCGGTAAAGCCGGTCCCGGATTCGATATCAGTCGGGGAATAAAGTGGGCGCAGATTGAACTTTACCCCATTCAATTTTCTTTCCTAGCGCCCCCGCACCTCACAGCTCCATTATAATTGCATTGAAAAGCCCCGGCCGTAACTCCTAGGCCGATATCGATTTTCGATTCACAGATTCTACAGGTGAAAATCAAACTGAAAACTTGGCGTGTCTATTAAATTCAGAGCTACAGCAATTTATACTGGAAGTGAAAATTTTCTTGAAAAAAAAATGAGAATTTATTGTGATAGACAATTTCATCAATGATAATGACTCACATCCTTTTTTAAATTATAGATTAAATAATAAATAAATTTTAAAATCTTGGTTTTCGGTACTACCAAGAATCATACGGAATACATAGAAAAATTTGAAAAATTCATGCCCGCCTATTTCGAAGGCTACAAATGTTTTATAAAAATTTCAATTTAGGATATTTGTGAGTTAACCCCGGTAGTTTAATGCCTCCGACGATAATTCTAACTTGGGTTGACGTCGAGAAGTGACAAGGCGGCCGGCAATCCCGGCGTTTTTGCGACCTCGGAGGAGGGTCGAGAAAGGAGAGGTTTTTGTGAGGCTTGAGGCCGCCGATAAGAAAACGTGCCCGGGGAAGGCCACGACCCACATCGGCTGTGGACGAACGCCGTCTACGTGACCGCCGAACCGTCGGGAGCCTCCTCCTCCTCCTCCTCCTCCCGGTACCCGGAATATTTATCTCGCCATTTTTATTGTTTTCAATAAATTTCCCCGTCGAGCCGTTATTGGCCGCCCACGCCAGCTCGACCGAAAAAAGGGCGGCCTCGATTGAAACACGGGCAGAATTCGATTGGCGCCCGAAAACGACACACCTGCATGATAATCTGATACGCGATTTCCCCACCTCCCCCCTCCCCCGTCACTATTTAACTGCCTTTTTCCTTATTGAAAAATAACAGCGATACTAGCGATCTCGTTGAGCGAACTGAAAATATCCCGAGTTGTTACCATTTTTCGATACATAATAGCATAACATATATTGTCTAACTAGATATATTGTTCGCTGCAATGTATTTCGTCCAGAAACGTCTTGTAAGTGACTTGTACTATTTCTACTATTTATACTATATAATAGTACAATATACTATTTCTTATAGATATATTGCAACGCATAATAAGTTCCCAATGTGGGGCGATGTATTTGTCCATTGATGTATTGGAGTAGAAAGAGAGGATAATTTGGTTGTCCTAGTAACCGTTGTTGTTGATGAGAGAGAGAGAGAGAGAGAAGGTGGCATCCCCGTGTTCCTATTCCAGTGGGGCACAACGCTAATGAGGCTGCGAATACACTGGTCTAACTGGAGTGGGACAGGCTCCCTTATTTTCTTCACAGTACAAACTCATCTGTTTCCCTCGCTGAAACAACCTATAGGGGAAATATTTTTTTCCTAAATAATTCTGAGAGACTGGACTTCTAAAGCGCTCAAGTGACCGCAGTAACTAAAAAACAATAGTTTGGCTCTTAAAAGTCTTACATCCCTCTGACCATCCATATCGTTGACAATCGATAATTCTTTCTCACATTTTGAAAAGCTATCAGAATACTTAGTATCTTAGGCTGAAGAAACGATATTTAAATAATTATTTATTTCCGCGAGTTTCCGATAAATATGATTTTAACCGGGGAAAAAGGATTGGCTCCAGTTATTAACTAATAAAACCGATCGTCACTAGTACCACGAGATTTAGGACAAACAACACGTCGGATAATAATCTTCCAAAGGCGGAACGGAACATCGCGTGACTCATTCAACTGTTGGTCGAGGATGATTTACAGATTGCGAACAGAGCGGCTCTGGGCGCGTCAACCAGACAGGTTGAGATTTATGGACGGGAACATGGAGCGGCGCTCCATCTTCCCCGCGGATTTTAATGGCCCAAATAATATATCACTTCGACCGGCGACAGGAATCTTGGATTCGACAATCCCCTACTGTTTGTGCCAAACCTCGGCTATTATTTCAAACTGGCGTTTGTATCAATATGATTATTCCTTAAATACTTTTCTATGGGACAAGTTTCCGGTGGATAATTATAAATACGCATCGTTTTTTGTCATAAAAACAATTTTAAACTAGAATTTAAAACTGAAGTCTGTTCCTAGTAGAAAAATGAAGCACAATAATTCGCCAGTGCGTACGAAATCGATTTCAATACCGCCCGTTTTGAATTTCATGGAACACAATTTCCTTATCATAATTAGGGGGACAAAAGAACAGACCTTAACCGCAAATTTGGACTGCTGAGACCTCTATTGAAAAAACATCAAAACTAACAGTAGACAACAAACTTACAATATACAAAACCATTTTAAAACCGACATGGACTTACGGAATAGAGCTATGGGGTTCCGCTAGGAAATCCAACATCGCCCGCATCCAGAGATTCCAATCAAAAGTCCTTCGTACCATCCTTAATGCTCCCTGGTATGTTTCTAACCGAACAATCCATAATGACCTCAACATACCGACAGTCGACGAAGTCGCAAAATCACGCTTCCTTAAATTCCACTCCCGCCTCTCCCCACATCCAAACCCACTCGTTCAGTCCCTTTCTTCTTCTACCCATCCACTATCCCCCACCACGACGGCTTAAACCCCACTGGCCCAGAGATCACCTCGGGCAGTAATTAAATCATGTCAAAAGCGCCATCACTGGGTGGTTTCTTTGTCGGGACTAACACGCGGAAATAAATACTTGTACCAATTGCACCCATAACTGTATAGGTTGATTGTGCAAAAATAAAAACAGTTAAAAAAAAAAAAATAATTAGGGGGAAAATTGCAATTTGAAACTTATGCTGGCCATGAACGGGGTACGATTATAAAAATTTCGGAGGAAAAATGAATAATGCTTTTGCAACATCTGAAACATGAATCTGATTCTGCGCGCATCGTCACACAGGTGAGAATATACGATCGGGGTTGATTTTAAAGAGTCGGTTAGCTCGAGACCCAGACTTTCTGTAATCGACGGGACGGGCAACGGGCGAAGAGTACAAGGGGCCCGCATTCGCAATTACCGTGGTGGGCGTTGTTCGATTGGGCTATATCCGGGAGCTGGGTGAGGCTGGAGCCGCGCCTGAGCTTTGCCGGCGGCGGCGGCGGCGGCGGCGGGTCCCTCTCGCCCAACAGACCGGACCTCAGCGAGAGCAGACCCGCCTTCAGCGGGAACACGAGGGCCCACTCCGTCAGCCTGCATTCCATCACTAAACCGCGTCAGTGCACGGACATCGGCCGTCGAAGAGAGAAAACGGAACACTCGGGCGGTGAGGCACTCGGGCAAGTCGGGCTGCGACTAAAGCGGGGGCCGTATATTTTTTAACGCCGTGACGACGTCCACGAGTAGGAGGAGGAGTATAGCAGTAGTAGTAGTAGTAGTAGGAGTAGGAGTAGGAGGGGCGACACACGCTCTCACGCCTGAAGGACCCCGTGTGGCGCGCGGCTCGGGGTGGTGGGGGCCGACGCCACAATCAACCTGTTGATAAACTGTTAAAACCGTTACGGCCCTGATTACCCGAATTACGCTCACATGCGATGTCTCTTGTCTAGTGATTAAACTCCCTAAAACTGAAAGCCGAATTGCGGTTTCAATTTTAGCTATAGCTACGTACAAGACAAATCTTAACTCCGAAGGCGTACGCTCATTATTGCAGTGGTAGGTGCGACATCTCGAAATTATACCCGACGAAAGCGTATAGTTTGATATAAACAAGTACGACAGTTTCCTGGGGTATGAAGCTTAAATTAGAACCTCCTTTGTGTTCCACTTTCGTCGCTGGCAGTTTCTCTTCAAATGTCGGGCGGAGAAGACACCACATACCACTGTCTCATTCAGTCTCGAAAATTGGTAAGAATATGAATAATAAATGGTATTTTTCCTTCAGTTTAATCGTCTTCAAATTGTCAAACACTCAAGTAACTTGCAATTATAACATTCCCATCACGTATTAGAGTTAAGTTACTCGTGTCATTTAAATTAAATTTGTAATAAAAATACGATTATTAAATAAATTATTAACATAAACTCCTTTACCGTGTGTTCAAACAGATGATTAAATGGTGGTATTCACTCATAGATTCACTAATAATATATATTTCTGTTAATCTTATAATCTTTTTAATATTTTGTAGTATATATTTCTAGACCTATATTTAGCGTTTCCGCTAAATTTCTGCATCAAGTATTTCACTTTTCATCCTTCAATGCGCTATATGGGCGCTAACAATACACTCTTAACGCTGGTATTGTAGCGCTAGAATCACTGTACAGTTTCATTCTAATAATACCCACATGACCCTCTGCCTCGGCCTCGACCGATGAGTTGGGCTGGGCGTTTAAAATTACTTCCGGGAACACATTTCCGAGTACGCCATCAATTGTAACAACGTGGGACGGAGCTGAAATCCGGTAAAAAAATTAAATATTACCCGGAATATTGCGGATATTGCGGAGAAAGGCCCTTTCCCGGTTAAGAGAACCGGCGTAAGAGGCCGTTTTCTATTTTGCGCATTCATCCATGCACGCGGCCATTTGTCCCTTTGATTGTTCCGTTGACAATAATCCGAAACTCGGATACGCAGGTGAAGAAATATTCAACCCGTTTCTACCCGGCGATATTAACGTAACTTATTTTCATAGCGTCCTCGGATGTATATATAATAAATACATACAAATATATAATATAATATACAAACGTATGATAAATCCGGAGAGTATTGCTGGCTAGGCTCGACTCTCAGATCAATTGATCCTTATCACGAGTTTTACGGGCCTCTGGCATTCAGAGAGGCGGTCATAATCCTGAATTTAATTGGGAGGCGCACTTAACAGAATCTGGACGCCCAAATTGAAGTGCCATTAAAAGAGATGCAGAATTAATTGTAATATACTAATAATTTAAATTAGTTGCGAGATATCAATTTTAAATAATTATTATAGAATAGTATATTATAATGCATCCTCTGTTATATAAAAAATTCATTACCATTTTTTTAATTTAAACGTTCTAATTCCTTTATTATGACATTTTGTGTTAAGGGCAGCTAAACATTTAATTATTAATTTCTCGCCATGCTTATCACTTGGACTCATTTCTAAATGCGAAATTTTCTGTCCCCAACTTATCCTTCAATGTAGGATATTTGTATTTACAACTGCTGAATTTTTAGTAGCGACCAAGGAATGGCGACATGACGGGATCGCCCCGTATGTTGCCACTACAGTTCACGTTGTTGAACCGAGTATAAAATCGACAGATCCGACGGGAGGTAAATGGGATGATGACTTTGTGGAGAGCGCGGTCCACTGGTGTGGACGAGCCGGTATTACTTCCGCATCGGTATAGACGCATAGCGCGGCCCGGGCCCATCGGTCGGCTCACAAAACACCAACAAAGCTTTGGCGTCCCGATATTTCTCAATTTTTCCCTTGAAAAAAGTCGGTAAACTAACTGGTATTTAAGAGGAATAATAGTTTATTTAATGATCAGGAGGAATTTCAGTGGTTGAACATAAATCGCGTTCGGAGATTTCCAAAAATAAGAAATAAGTTATTCCATATGTTTTTCGTTTAATACATATTTACGCATTGAATTATAAATGTGATCCTTCTTTATATTTCGTAATCAGATAATAAAAGGAACCTTTCCAGAACCTCTCTCAGTGAAAGCCTACCATGGATATACCGACGCGATGAAAGAAATAAAAAAAGTGTATTGTCAAATGTTCAGGTAAAAATAAGTTTGAATTTTGGCCCTACACAGGAGGACCAAGGAACGGATGAATACTGAAAAATACCGCCAAATACAGTTGTTTTCGCTAATTTGAGGCAGTAAACCAGTTTTCTGTTTACGTTCCTATAAATGTTAACATTGTTAACCGTCGGCAATGGTGTATCCTCCTCGTCATAATTGTCAACTCCTGCAGCCGGTCTACTGTGTAATCTTCTACGATAACGTCCCCCTGTTTGCATTGTATGTGGCTAAATTTTGACACTGACAAGTTTAGCCTTAGGCCCATTAACTAATTTGAGTACTTGTAACTACTTTAATTAGTTTGCTTTAATTAGTTGTAAATGTTTTGTTACCGGGCACTGAGAAAACGGGATTCGAACACGGGTAAAGGCCTAGGGGCACACCAAACAGCGGGGAATGGCCAAAAGGAAATCCCCTCCGTTCGGAATGGTCATGGTTTGTCACGACGTCCGTATAAATCAAGGAATATAGCTATTACAGAATAATATTACAATAGTACTGCAGTAATACAATGGGACAGATGAGAAGGCGAGACAGAAACGAGTTGGAGGTCTAGATAAAGAAGTTCGGCACGGAAAAAAGTTTGCTTTCCCTTATCATGGGGGCCGTGGCCCCATTTATCCGCTCGCCTTACTCCAACCTAGGCCCATTACCGAAACACGATTCTGTTATTTTATAACGCCACGGGGGGTGCTGAGAAACACTAGTTGTGTTCTCGTTTTTTCAGCCTGTAAATATATATATATATATATATATATATATATATATATATATATATATATATACATAGTACAGAATAATATGGCTAACGAAACGACCAAAATGACAAAAAAATGTATATAGGATTCGCCATCTGTCTTCTGACCCCCAAGCCTTATCGGAATCGCACGAGGTTTTGACTATTTCCCGAGATAGCGTTTAATTAGATTTCTGTTCAGGAATATTATCCCAGGGATCGATTGATTGGACAGTGTACAGGACGAATTACAGGTATCCCCCGTTTAGATAAGTTACCCGTGTCGTAAACATACACACATATAAAACAAATGTAGGCGTACATACATTACATTATTGTCATAACTCTGTAATCTGTTTGTCATATTCACCCTAGAATAGGCCGTAGCGCCAGGCTATGGTTCCGGTCTGCAAGTCCGAAATTGGAAAACATAGATGATTTCTCTTAAGTTCTAGATAAGAAATAAAAGGCCTTCAATAAAAGATTTTATATATATTTAATTAAATGTATGTCTCCAAAGCTCAGAGAAGGCTCGCAGTTCTACAGTACCTTCTGAATACCCGTTTCTTGTGTTGCAACCTGTTTCATCCCTTACAGAGCAGTGACACGTAGTGTAAATTTCCAGAGCCTTATGAAATCCACGCGGGTTTTCCCTCTGATGAAAAGCTTTAATACACTCCAGGATATTCTCCCAGTGATAGATCCTCTCATTTGCCACTGGCTAATCCAATTAGACCGAATATAGCGCATCAAGTGTAGGAAATTCGCTAGCGTGAACTTTAGCTTCAGAGGAAACGAGGTATTAAGGGGCGAATATGCGTTCATGAAAACATGATGCAGGCTTACCGTGTTTCTCATGATAATATGTTCGTGTATTATTCAGTAATCCTGAGATGTAGCGACGTTGAATAGTTCAATACGTTATTTAGTAACGAAATAATTTATACTTTTTCTATATAACGTATCTATTCGAAAGGGAAATGTCATAAAATATATTCAGAACTGATGAATGTCACGCATGAATCTGTTATGATTCTAATTATAAATGCACTTAAGTAGAGAGCTCGATAGCACGTTGTTAATTTATATAACCGGATTCCGTCTAAGCAGATGGTATTTAGATAACCAAATGGATTCTGTGAAGCATAATTAATTTCGTGTCCTATCAAAGGCATATCGTTCATATTTTATTCATATCGTGGTACACTGAAGTTGATGAAAAAATGTTCTTAATTGGATCAACAATATATATGTTGTGTTTTTGTTGAGGTCGACGCCATCGCGGAAATTGAGCACTAGCGCCAGCATGAGGCAGCGAACCCGCCTGACACTGACCTTAGCAGGCGGTGACACATTATAGAACACCGCCGTAAGGAAAAAGGAAGTGGGACCGGATTTTCTGCTGGTAGTCTGAATCGTTTCGAGAGCCAACATAACGCCGCCGCCGCCGCCGTCGCTTCCTCAACACATGACATTTGCCTACATCGCAACTGACCTTAGCCTAATTGGTGAGACAATAGCCTTCTTTTCACGGCTATACGGGTTATACCATTGTTTGTTTTCGAGCACTGCCTCCGAGTCATTTCCCTACGAAATGTTTTTCCCTCTTTAATATTATACGTTTCTATCTTAAAATAGGGCAAAAATATTATGAAATAAACGTAAGTTATTCGATGTTCAGAAAAAAGACGACGTTTTAATAAGGCAGATGCTAAAATAATTCAAAGTTTATTAAATAATTCATTGCCAATAACGAATATTAACTTATTTATGATGACAAACATTTCTGTTAAGACGGTAATAATAAAAAGATAAAATGCTGTCGTCGAGCATGGATAAGGTACCTACTTCTCGTGAATAATTGAAGAATATAATATATTATAGTCATAATTAAATGTGTATGTAGTCGGATCATATGAGAGTAGTGATAAGAACGTGGTAAAGCAATAATAAGGGACTTACCGTGAGCTGGTGGATGATCTTGTTGTAGGCCCAGTGCCAGCGCTCCTTGGCGGTCATCGGCCGCCTTTCGGTCTGCTCTAGCTCGGGCTCTTCATCCTCCTCGAAAGAGACACTTTTGGCTTTCTCGGGGGAATGTTTTTCGCGGTCGTGAATCATCACGACTTCGTCTAAGCTACTTTGCTGTTGTAAATCCAGGGACACGGGGGAAGACACTTTGGGCTGAGTCGGGGTGGGAGGTTGGTACGGTTCGATAAGGCTGTTCACTTCAGGCACACGCGGTTCGGAGTCGTACCGGTCGACGACGGAGACGGGCGAATCCCGGGAATAATCCTCGTTCATGATTTCCTCTTCGACGTAACTGTCGATTGACTCCTGGGGCCTGAGGTAGCCCCTCGGGGAGCAGACCGTCTGGCCGCCCATCGAAGAGGTCTGCACCGGGGGCGGACTGGGAGGCTCTTCCCGTACCGGCATCACCACTCCCGCACTTTTAACCGTCTGTTCGGGTACCGGTTGTTGAACGCTAGTCTGATGGAGGCTGACCGGTACGTGCTCCGGTGGCCCGTACCCCGACCGGCTCCTGTTCACCGAAGAGCCGATAGAAGACGCCGCCGTCTCGAACGAGTCCCTCATTTCGTCCTCCCGAGATTCCGTCGAATCCGTGTTCTGCTGCAGCGCGACTGGACTTTCCGGTTTCCTTCCCCCTTGGAACTGCTTCTTTATCGTGTCCCGCCTGTTGAACGGAGGCTGTTCCTCTTCCTTCACTTCCTTCATGCCGCCCGCATCGTAGTAGTATTCTTCCTTGTACGGTTTTTGCCTGGCCCTGTTGTCGGGAGCGAACCTCTTCTCTTTGGTCTCTTCCGCCTGCTGGACGACCGGTGGAACGACCACTACTTCCGGCTGCACCGGTGTAAGATTGTCCGTGCTCTGATAAGCGTAGTTGTAATCTTCGTTATAACCGTTTCTACTGAACTGGGGCTCGTTGACGTACGCGTTGTGGAACCGCTCTTCGGGCGGTTGTTCTTGATAGTCGAGAGAACTTGTCCTCCTCGGTGCTTGGTGAACCGTTTTGATGGGAGTCGGCGGCAGAGACGGAGACGGTTTTATCTTAGACGTCGGGATTTGGGGCAGTTGTTTCGGTGTATTGGACTTTCTAGGTCTATATCCGGGGTAATCCGGGTAGTCCGAGTATGAGCTTTGTCTACTTGATGAACGTCTACTTGTATACTGTTTTCTCCTCGCTGTTGTGCCTACGTAATCATTATGAGGATGATAATCTTCTTCGTCGTAACTCTGTCTCGGTGAATAATAAACCTGCAATATCCACCCGATGTTACTACCACAATTATATTCGCAATTTGAATTTATATTTATAATGAATTATTTGAATATATATTTAATTGATCGTTTCGTTTGATATTACACTTCATGGTATGCTAAGTAGTACAGCTCGTCGACATATATCATTACACGCCAGAATCTTGCAAGACCATAGCATTTATACGTTGCATTTATTACATCTCCGAAATATTCCCGAATTCTAAGCAAATATTTGTTAAACGGATAAATCAAATAAAAATATTTCTGAATAATATTCCGTTAGATCTTTCATGGATGGATCTTTCACCTCCCCTTTATTTTAATATAATAGTCATTATTAATATAATAGCAATTAATATTTCAACTAAATATTAATACATAATCCATTCAAACCTCGTCTTCTTCGTCTTGTGCTTCCGATGACTGCTGGTATGAGGGTGTTTTGTTGAGTGAACTCCTTGAAGTGTGTCTGGTGTTCATCTGGTTTTCATACTGGTCCCTGCGCCTACCAGTAGACGGAGGAGTGTAATTCCCTTGGTAATAGTAACACCCTCCTGCGTCCCACTGTCTGTCTTCTTCTTCCTGGCCATACCTAAAGCAATTTAATATTTTTATAATGAGTAGAATTCGACAGATTCCAGAATCATCTTGTGAATGCTGACCCTACTGTATATGCCTATTTCTATATCGTGTTAGTGTCAATTGAATTAGATTATAAGTGTTATTGGAGATGGAAATAAATGATTTATCTATATAAATGCTGACAGTAACCTGTTTTGACTTTGAAAACTGGAAATTGTATTTACCCAGTCAAATGCATTCCCTGCAATATATGATGGATGACTAAAATTATGTCAGATATTTTATAATTTATACTTGATAAGAAACAAAAGATACACAAATTAAAGTCATTAAGATAAATTCTTCCACAGTATTATTTGTTGAATGCTATGAGCACCAATAATAATAAATGCACTTGAGGCTTATATAGGCACAATTTCATTTAAATATAATCATTCAATTTAAAAGCTGTTAAAATATAATTGTTAACAACATAAGCTTAAAAAAAGTGTTAAGGAAATTATCAGAAAATTATTTCAATAATCATTTTGTGGGGGTATTATACATATTGTTCTTATTAAAACCATTATAAAAAATATAAAATCTGAAAATAAATAATTTTAGTTCAAAGACACAAATTACAAATGATAGTCATGAATCCATTTTAATAATTCTGTTTAGGAATGAAATACTATTTAATAACACCCTTTTTTTAGTTCTACAATTATTTAGTAGAAATTAACCTATTATATTTGGTATTATACTTACAATTATCAAAGTTACAAAACAACCAGTTAGGAAAAAACAAAAAACAAAAATGAAACCATGTTTGATATTAAATATTCAATTGTTATTAATTCAAGACATAAAAATATGTTGATGCATGAACATGGTCACCCCTATTGAGTGAGGCGTGACATTTCTTTATACACCTGCATTATACGTTCATTTACATTAATGATACCTTTATGTGAATAAAATAATTCTGAACATAAGGAATAATTACACTTTTAATTCTTGGCTAAAGAAATTTTTACAAGTATTATTCATAATATGTAGCTATGATGCAATGAATGCATAGGTGTGATTTTGACAGTTAAATATTATTTTTATAGAGATAAATGATAAGAGATATAATTAATATGTATTAAAATATTTTTGAGTAATTCTCAACATGTAGTACATGCCATATAATTTTACAGTATTGTTAGAGATTTCCATTATCATTTTATATCTTACCTGTCTTAGCAGTGGCATGAATCTTATTTGATGTAATGTCCAATTTTCAAGAACTAATATTGATACTTTTTAACAAGTAATTTGAAAATTATATTTCACATACTACACATTATACTATAAATTAATTATATCAATAAGATTTAAATAATTTTTATAACTACTTATTTTCTAAATATTATTAATGCGCTATGGATACATACCTATCTTCTTGATATTTATATGGTGTGCTACTAGAATTATAGTATTCTGAACTATATTCGCTAGATGAGTGATTTCGCCTAAAAAAAACAAAATAATGCCATTAGTAAGTTACAATATACCATATTACTCTGATATATAATATGAAATACAAAAAATTGGAAGAAGCATACAATTGTCAGCACTAAATAAAATTAGAGTCATAATTTACATTTAAATATTTAATTAAAATGTAAATTTTGTGAGAAATGGTGTAAGATTTAATAAAATAGGGTAGTTGTTTAATCATCCAAGGGGGGCTGTTCATGAACAACCAATAAATTTCATAATATTTGAAAACACAAATTACAAAAAAATTTTCAATGAATACAGAATATACTAATGAATATGGATAATATAATTTCTGATTTCTGAATGATATAAAATACAGACCTCACAACTTATCTTAAATATTTTATGAGCAAAAATATTAATAGTAAGAATGAATACATATTAAGCATGAGGATATTAAATTTCATTATATTATATTAAATAGCATTAATCATTATATTAAATTTTGAAATTAAACATTTTTTTTAACTAGTTGAAAGGTTTTATATGCACCTCATAATTTGACGGTGTAGTTTGTATATTCTTCCAACAAAATGGACAAAATAACCGTAGAGTTCGTGTGTTTCTGTCTCCTCTCGCCGGTTTGGTCTTTTGCTAGACCGGTTTTGGCTGCTCGCCATCCTCGGTAGTGGTGTTAGTCAATTTCGCACTTTGGATGTTCTTTGGGCATCCTCACTGCACTGTCACAGTCACTTGTACTGTCTTAGGTTTTTATTTGTCTATGAAAGTTTTGCTTTTAGTTAATTTAATTTAATTTTAGTAATCTAGTTAATCAGTGCAAGTGCACGCAACGAACTTTAGTTAAGTACATTTCCGCACCACTCTCAGGGGGCGCTAGTTTATTGCTGCAAGTGCACCCAACGAACTTTAGTTAAGTACATTTCCGCACCACCCTCAGGGGGCGCTAGTTTATCGGTGCAAGTGCACGCAACGAACTTTAGTTAAGTACATTTCCGCACCACCCTCAGGGGGCGCTATTCTATCGCTGCAAGTGCACCCAACGAACTTTAGTTAAGTACATTTCCGCACCACCCTCAGGGGGCGCTAGTTTATCGCTGCAAGTGCACGCAATGAACTTTAGTTAAGTACATTTCCGCACCACACTCAGGGGGGTGCTAGTTTATCGGTGCAAGTGCACACAACGAACTTTAGTTGAGTACATTTCCGCACCACACTCAGGAGGGCGCTAGTTTATCGGTGCAAGTGCACCCAACGAACTTTAGTTAAGTACATTTCCGCACCACCCTCAGGGGGCGCTAGTTTATCGCTGCAAATACACGCAATGAACTTTAGTTAAGTACATTTCCGCACCACACTCAGGGGGGCGCTAGTTTATCCGTGCAAGTGCACGCAACGAACTTTAGTTGAGTACATTTCCGCACCACACTCAGGGGGGCGCTAGTTTATAGGTGCCAGTGCACGCAACGAACTTTAGTTAAGTAGATTTCCGCTTCACCCTCAGGGGGCGCTAGTTAATATATATCTAATAATTTTTATTTAAAGAGAAAGCAAAACTTTCATAGAGAAATAAACAAACCCCAAAAAACATCCAAAGTGCCACAGTGACTAACGCCGCTACTGACGATTGCGAGTAGCCGAAACCGGTCTAGCAAAAGACCAGACCAGGGATAGGAGACAGAAACACACGAAATTTACGGTATTCCAACCCCTCACAGACCCGAAACAGGTATTCTAGACAAAATAACTCTTCTGTTGATACTCTAAAATGAGTCTATTATGAACCTTTAGTTTAATTTGAACACCTATTTTGGAGAAATGAGTCCAAATTTAATCTTCCACAAATGGGAAATATAGTACAAATGTAGTATATTTCTTGGGCAATTAACGCCTTTTATCCAGTGTACAATGCAAATCTTGACATGGGGAAATTGAAATTTCCAATTGAAGGAAAATTCGATTCGTCACTGAGATTCCAACCCCAAGATACTCATTAGAATTCTTTTGGGTACTTTTTTCTGTAACAATATAGCTTTCCATCTAAAAGTGCAGTTTCAAGGCCACCCTTATATAATGAGAGTAGTTTACAGGAAAACTAGTAATTAAAGGGCATCAATTATATTTGTTTTTTTATGCGTTTCTATCATAACTAAACTAAACACACTATTCTCAAAAGATTTGAAAAAATTAATTAAAATGTGCATTTTTATTAGCAGATTTTTATATCGTTTAACCGATTTTAATGAATTTTACCTATTATCTTCAGAGTATATTCGTTGGTCCCTAGTAGAGTAATAACTATCAGAATAATATTGGTCATCGTAGAGAGTTGTTTGCCTTTCGAGACTGGGCCTTCTGTTCTTGTTTGCTTCTGAAACATAAAAGAACATTTGGATAAAATCCGGTTCATCAAGTGTGGCAAACAGAATAAGAAAAGATATTTCGTAAAATGAATAACTTTTATATTGTTCTCTATTAACTAACCAATCTATATTTCAACAAGAAGAAATTTAATATTGCATAATTAAAAATTCTTTACTAATTTTAAATGGTTTTTAGAGAGTTTTGAAAACACGTAACAAACAAGGAAAACGTTATTTGCTCTACTGAGATGCCAGCCTCATAGTCTGCCATATTTAATAGTAAATATAATGTTTAATATAATATATTATATTAACATATATCAAAATTATACTATTTGACTTCTTATTACCAGAACATCCCCGTAATAATATTGCAATGTAGTAATATCAATAAGATAGAAGGTTGTTATGACTTGCATCTAATAAATGTATCATTTATTTCTTTAACTGTAAACAATATTATTTATATTCTCAATATTTGAAAGGTAGTGGGAACATCAGACCTTTCCTTCTGGATGAATGATTCGGATGGCTTTCGTAGTAACCAGATTCCGGGTACTTGTGTGAACTGCAGTGGTGCTGGTCGTACTTCGAACCACAATACTCATCGTACCAGCAGCTAGGACTGAAAAGGAAAATTATCGTTCGAAACAAAATGAAATTTAAACTACGATTTCAAAATAAATCTCTACACATCCGTGATTTGTGTTCTGTGTTCAAAATAAAGAACTGAATGAAACATGCCAACCTGTCCTCGTAATCCCATGTACGGGTCCTACGTCTGCATGAAAACAAAAGGAATAGATGTTTTATTGTTCATGCAATGGCTGAATACAGTACCTTGTTCGGAGGTAGTGAGACGGTAACGTTGTGGAAACTTTTGATCTCAACTTAAAAGAAAACGCATTGAAATGAATTCTTAAAACGGAACAAATAGGTGAAGTAAATGATGCGTATGGAAACGTAATGACAAAACGCCCATTACAAAATGGAAAAATCGTTCTATCTACCTAAAATCATAATATCTATTTTTCACATCATATTATTATGATCTGAATGGCTCTGAATGGCGATGATCAAATGTGGATAGATGAAACGCTTTAAAGATTAATTATTTTTTACGTATCAAAATTATTTACAAAGTATCTTATTTTAGTAGTCAAAATTGCTGAAATTGGTTTTACTTAATTCAAACAAACGGACGTATATTTAATGACATTTAGAAAATAAATAAGGAATACTACCTGAATGATTCTTTATGATTACGAGGTCTACTGTTGTAGTAGAGTGGTTCCTGTTCCTGGTCTATGTAAATTCTACCACTTTCATCTTCCCCAGGTCTACCTGCATAGTATTCGTCGTCTCTATGACCTCTTCTCCTACCGTGGACAGGTTGACCTAAACAAATATAAATCAGTATTAGACGAGCAGGTAAATGTAGCATCATAAATCAATTTCGTAGCGTAACTATATTAATATGCGAATATTAACGTTCGCATAGGCATCGAAATACAATTATTATAACTGAATCTCAAGGGAGAACATTTAGGACTAAACATATTATTCCAATTTCTCAATATACATCGCACCGACAGGAGTAGGTTCAGAAGCGAACAGGGCAGGCTATTTTTGCCTACAAAGTATATTAACTATATTTAGAAATAAAGCTGTAGTTGTCAAAAAAAGGCGCAAGCGACTACTATATTAATCGACAAGCAATTTTTCAATGCGATTATTGGCGACTACATATTGTCAGATATCTCGGTCGAGTTTTTAAGCTGATCACAAAATTTGCTGTAATAACGATGATGAATCTTCTTCCTATAGAATGAAATATAAAGTTAATAACATTCGCATAACAGTAATACACTTCGATGATTAAGCGGAATGGTATATTATAAAAATCGAATTTTTTATATAAAAAATAATACAAAGATGTATTTGGGCTTGGGGGTTTCGCGAAGGCTCGGAATATTACACTGTTTAGATCTGCTCTCTTCTTTGGCCCTATTCTAGACCTATTCAGTGTTAGTAAATGAGTGTGTTTCTACCTGGGGAGAGGTGGTGGCCGTGGTGCTGGGAATGGGGCGGGTGTTGGTGCGGGGGCGTATCTTCGGTCTCGTACGAGTTCTCCCTGCTGGTCTCCAGCGAGCGCTGTGGGGTCGGCATCTGGTGGGCGGCCGTCCTGAACTGGGAGGCCGAGGAGTTCGGGTGCTGGCCAACCGGGTAGTTCAGGTCGCTCGTGTAATCGCTGTCCTCCGAGTAACCGGCTGCTCGGCAAGAAATTTAAAACTGGTTAACCGGAGAACGGGCTTCCTTCGGCCGTTCGAGAGCCGCCGGGTCCTCGACCCCGGCCGTCTCGCGAATTCAAGGACAATGAACCAGCGCGGATTCATCGCTCCCTTCAAAGTGTTCGGGATGTAAGGGAGGCTGAAATGTTCATTATGACACGCATGATGTAATGAGAAATGACATACAGAGGGCAAACACACTTTACGACTGATCAAAAATCTATACAATCTATCTGTACGATATAGGACAAGGAAACCACTCATTAACCTGTATTGAAGCATATTTGTTCATTGTGTTTGCAGAATATTTGTGGCCGCTGTCGAACTATTCTTTCCCGCGCTATATCTGTCAAACAGTCCTGTGGGAATAGAGGAAAGAGATAACGCGGCCGCTCATTCTATCTGCCCGTTTGTGTTCCTGTTTAGAGATGTTGGGATAAAACACCGTGGCCACCTCTCGCTGGTTAATTTCCAGAATATCCCCGATATTCCCGTCCGTGTGAGGAACGAGCGACGTAGAATTTATTATTTATGGACGAGGCTATACTGGGACAAGCCTCAATTGCACTTCGGGCGGAACTTTACCTCCTACATAAATTTATAAGTCCGATAAGCGATCGATCCTTCTTTCGCTAGATGCATCAAAGTATATTGGGATAGGGTGGGAGTCCACTCAATTTTTAACTACCGAGGAGGTTATTATCACCGCATGTGAAAGACAGGGCTTGAAACCCTTCGTGTACACAGTTACTTCCCTATTCTCTCTATCCTAGGACATGTCGCAATAACTGTCCTTGCGTTATATTGATTATATATATAATTCAGCGCAGTCCAAACAACCGTCCAAGCTGCGTTATTAACAGTGTCGATAATGAAAAAAGTAAAAAAATTAAAAGTATCGGCTTTTGACAAAAGGAACATAAATAAATTGCGGAGAAATTCATCCTGGGCTACAGTCAACCCTGTACGTCGGATGCTGTAGTGGGAGTAAATTTATACTGTTTACTTAGAAATCCCGTACTTATTTAACATTCGGTGAACTTCAAGGTACGATTAATCTGGAGATACAAGGCTATCGCGGAGCTAACCGAGGTCATCCAACCCCTTAATATAACTAGTTCTCTGCAGAACTGCAAACATTAACAGTTGTGTTGAACTCCCACCCTCCCCTGTGTACTTTCGATTAAAACGCAGCCAGACTTTCCGAGTTACGGTTGACATAAAATTTACTTTACTGAATAAGACAGGCGATGTTCCTGATTCATTTGGCTTCAGCTAAATTTCAGGAGAGTGAGGGGACCGAAATCTCTGTTCAGTCTTCTAATGAATAAGAGTAATTTGCGGACACATCTTGGGCTCTCTGTATATTTTCTGTCGGTTAGACCAAAAGCTGAAGTCTAATTATCGCAGAAAGGGATTTCCCTTTCTTAACAAAAGGTCAGCGTACGCTCTGCGACCGCTGGGTAACACTGAACGGTTTGTCGTAGGATGGTTTTCATTTACTTTCTAATCCATCTAACTATCTTCCAGTAGCTGAAATTCTACCAGTCTCGATAGGTCGTGTGATTAAGTGATGGGGAACACCGACTGAACTAACAGTGTTAAGGTAACTCTGAGCATACACTAGGTGCAATCGGGTGGTGTCTGTATCCAAATTCCTCCCAGATTTAAGAACGGGAAGGAGAGGGCCTGAACAATATCAACATGCTACAGCACACGAGCCCATATAGAAACCAGTTCTAGTGGTGTTGTGCGACATATCTGCCACCTCTAATGCCTAAAATGCTACAACATTTAGCTGACACATTTATATGGGGACAAATAGTTATTTGCATTGGTTTGAATAGATTTTATATAATACATACGATTCGGTGAGAACGAAGAGTAATTTAATCCGTAACCTGAAAGAGAGTTTCTGCATGTCAATTGATGATATTATGATTGAAAACAACTTATTATTTGACAAAATATATACATGTCACTCATATAGCCAATATTAAACAACTTATCAAAAATAGATAATACATACAGCAATAACAGCATTTTATTTTTAAGAATATCATAAATAAGAAGGAAGTTTTTTAGGTAAACGTTGAAGACGAATGTAACAAATGCTGTTGATGATTATTCTGCAACGAGCTTGAACGCGTTACGAGCCGCTGCGTGGAACAGCCACGATCGTACGACGCCCGGAGAAGGTTCCATTACAAAATTCAATAGGACGGAAGGAACAATAGAAACGTTGCTAATAAATGAAGCCCATTGATCCGAAAACTATAGACTAACTTACAACGCAGAGGCTATATTGCTATTGTAATGGGAAAGGAGGGATACAATGTACCTCTCGACTGGACGGTCACTTCTGGATTAATTGAAACTGCAGATCAAAACATTTCACCGATTGCCTTTGTTTAATTAGTAAGTCTGAGTTCAAAACCGCGTTCAAAGTGATACGCGCGTTTTCAATCAAGTTTATAAGTCATAAATTGGTTCTAAACTTTCTATTAAAACAAAGAACACCTTTTTTTTCATATTGTCAATCGAGCTATCGTAACTCATTTCCGAGTAGTTTAACACTTAGTATGTGCTCACAGGTGGGTTATGGACAATGGAATTGCATAATTTAGCCCATGGTTTTAACGAACCTGCCTTAATAAACAATTGCGTTTGAAAAATTATGGCCTGCCGGCTTGATTGGCAAGAGGAGCCTCCGCGGCAGCGCGGTTCGACAGACACTTTCAAGACTTTACGGACTTTCGAGAAGAAAGTTGTTCTCGGGAAGTTACAAGTTTCAAAGATAACGCGTGTTTGTTTTACGCCTCCGTTGTCAGACAGGGACAATAAAGCTTTTTTGAACTCATAAAGCTTTCGATGTTGCAAACGCCTCTTCTATATAGAAAAAAAAAGTACTGTAACGTCCTTAATTTACGATACCCCAAAAAATAGTCAAGGCGGAGTATCGCGAATCGTGAATAGGTTTTGATAATCTTCCTGCAATCATCGATTGTTTCTATATCCCACTATATTGAATATTTAATTAGTCTCTAAGGATTAGATGTATTAAACCCCTATTTGGCAAAATTCGGTAATGAGCTTTAAATATGGGAATGAATGAGGCAACATACCCAGAGACAAGTTTATAGACAGTTATCGCTCGGGTAGAACCCGTATTAGAAAAGTATTTTAAAATAAAATTATTACGCCATCTTTTATTGGTTATTCAGTTTCTTAGCTTGTACGCTCCCATGATTGATTATCAACAATTATGAAATTAAGAAAGATAAGTTATTTGATCAGCCTTTACGCTCCTACGATATGTTTTTATTGATTGAAAAACTCATATTTTTTTTTGTAAATTCAACATACAACTGACAGGTGAATTAATACATGATTTAGTGTATTGTGTTTCAAACCGGATATGTGGACAGGTAATGCGTTGTGCAATAGTGTACGAATCTGGGCGTCGATGTCGGCCTCGAAACGAGACCCACTTTAAGGCCTCGTTACGGCTGAAATATCTCCACGTCCGCGGTGTTTTCAAGGGGGCCATAACAACTTAAATGACCCGGAGCCTAATGAAGCCCACCGGCATTTATATGTAAGCAGCGGGGACAGGCGGGGAAGTCGAGATAAGAAATAATCCGCCGTCAGAGCCGGCGGCATTTACGGAATTTTCGGAAAAAATGAAGAACGATTCATCAGACTCTAACTGGGCTCCCGATTATGGCACGTCATAAACGTTTTCGGTCTTCTCTCTGAGTCATCTAACCGTTGTAGAAAACCGTTTTAATTTCGCAATAAGCATTATTCCGAGGGCGGTATAGTTTTATGGTGCAAGAAGTGCAGCTCACCAGAGCTGTTCCAATTCAGTCTGACTGGCGAACTGTTTCAGATTATCCAGTAATTTTAACAATTTTTGGGATACACGATGTTTAAGCCCTACACTGCGTTGAGAGATATAACTTTCGTTTCTTAGTATCGAGGCAAGCCCATTAAACCGCCGAGTCGTAACCTTCACCCGAATTCCCATAAAAGAAATGCTAAGATTATTATTGTGGACATAATTTCCGTACAGTTACCAGAATAGGCGAAGGGAAACGTCGCTTCTTATGAAGTTGCTGTAATAAAGTTAAGTTCCGCTAGGTCGACTTACTTCGTGCGGTCAATCTGCACGCAATGTTTGTTCCCCCCCTCGACCCTTTGGCGAAGGGTAATTGCCGAGGTTTTTTTCCCCACAACGTTTCGATTAAAAAACAAAAAGTGACAAACAGTCTAATTTGCATATAACGCTATTTTTACGTTTGCCATTACCGCAAGACCGGCTGTTGTCGAAATCCCCGAATTGTTTTCGGCAATTGGTTTCGGGCTTATTGTAAAGTATTGCAAAATTGTATAACTGTCTTTTATAAAATTATTCACGGGCGGAACATCTAAATGGGGTTGATGTTGGTCAGAATGGGAAGTGTCTTCTTTTGGTTAGGCCGGTGTTGTTGGTAGGGAGCAATCAGGGGTGGAGGAGGGCTCTTTGTCGACGGCGGTGTCTCACTCGAGCCTCGACAGTGCTCTCTCTCTCTCTCTCTCTCTCTCTATAAAGGCTCCATTATGAAGCTAGAAGCTCTAGCATCGGCCTGACTTTCAACCGCTGTCAGTTCACTCGGAAATGTTTTACGCCGAACGAATATTATTGCTCTCACAGACCCCGGCGGTATTGGCCGACTCGATAAATTCGTTTGAAGTACGTAATTTGGATTTGTCAAAATGTGTCCCGTGCGGTCACAACAAATCCGTGATCATCGCATATTTCAGTACGTATAAAAGTCTTTAAAATGGGTAATACAAATTTTTCTCCTCTATGAAATGTTGAAAGAACAGGAGGAATCTCAGTCTTTAGTAAAAGGCAGCCACCCTAGAGAAACTCCATATCCAGTAATTATTCGAACACTTAAAATTTAAACGTTTCATGCCAGACGCTTGGAATAATTCAGCTACTAATTTCACACTATTCAGAAGCAATTATTTTAATTGTTTTTCAAAGACCCGGTATAATTAGGGGTAAGAAGGACTGGGCTCCCCTGTTATTAACACTTATTAGGCCTAAGTATTTCGCCTTTTATCTCAAATTTAAATGGGCTCAGTACTTGAATATTGTATTAATTTGCTACCAAATTTGAACTTTGCAGACAATCGATTATAAATAAACATCAATAAATGAAGTAACGCGGAGTATTTGTTGATATTACGCATTAAAAAATATCTGCATTTCCACCATTGTTTTTAACTAGGAAAACTGCTCCTTCATGGTGGATAATATATTCTGTGGGATTATAAAATAACCTAGGGCTCATTTAGTTTTACAGTTTTTTTTTAATAATTCCTGAATAGCTTAATTTTTCAAGTGGGATAGGCAGGGTCATATTTTCTGCGAAATGCTAGCCTGTTAAGTTAAACCAGCTCTGTGCAGTTACTTTTAAACTTACTTTAGCATCATTTCTATACATTTTTGAAAGAATTCCTTCTTTTCCAGATGAAAACAATATAAGCATTAATAAAAATTAGTCTGCTTTTCTGAATGTCATGTTTTCTTACATTGTAATCTTTTATTTCTCTCATATGCATACTGTTTGTTTTGGAAATTAAACCTTCTGATAATTGCGAAAATATTCACTTTGCGTTGGTACTTAACTCTTAAACCTTTAATCCCCCCTTAAATCTTAGAGTGTTCACATCTGATTTATAATTCGACTTAGAAGACAAAATGGGCAAGAAAATTAAGGAGTGTTATCTATTGAATTCCATTTTCAATATCGTTTGTTATTTAAAAAAAATTAGTGTTTATTGGAATATACTTATAAATTCTGTCCCATTTATTCGACTGTATGTGTGGCGTGTGAGGCTTGACCGCCCATAGATCTCCCTTAAAGCGTATATCATTTAAATGTGATAGAGCGGTCTCGCAGAAGCCCCCCGGCCGCCCCACCTACACCGCCGCCCCCTTTCCCACGAGGGCGGACGCCAATTCATCTGGTGTTGCTATCTTTGGCTGACAGTTGAATGTCCGCCGCTGCTGTTGTGGACAGTTCTATTTCGAGTTGTCAACGCTAAATGATTCGTCTTGCCCGCTCCTCGTTTCTGGATCGGGTACGCGATTTAATTGTCTATCCTAGTTCGACTTTATTGCCCCCATTTCGTTGTCCCTCTTTAAGGAAATCTTCCGGTTCCGTCTTTCGAACTAGGGTGTTCCATTAATAGTTGTTTGAACCTAAAATCGACGTGTGTATGTGAGAATATATAAAGTAATATCTCTTGTAATTTTTTATATTATAGGCATAATTTGGAGTTGATGGATAATTCCATCGGAGAATTGAACCGGCCATATCACTCATTAAATATTCGTACATTATGATTTAATTTAGATTTCTTCAATATTATAGACTGTATTAATTTCCTTTTTCCAATTATATATTTTAGAAACTAAATTTCGCAATATTTTCAATAAATCTGATGCCTATAATTGGCTGACTGCTAAGTCAATGTTCGCAATAAGTGGTATTAGCGATTGAAAGAAGTTTCCTTTCCTCCCTAACATTAAATTCAAATTTGCAGTTATACCGATCTTTTCGATGCAATTTTTTTATTGCGTAGGGAATTAAAAACGCTATAATTTCTACAATTAATGTAAGAGGTAGTGGTGTAGTTGGAGCGAATGTATACTACGGTAGAACCGAAGCCCGAGGCTTCCGTATAAATTCCACCGTGACACAAAGACGACAGTAAGTAAAAAGGGGTCGTAAATTTTTTATTATTAAAGTCGTTTTTATAAACGTTAGTTTAAAAGTAGGTTGGAAGAAAAAAAGTTTTGGAGCCGAATGCTTTAACAAGAAGAGTTCTAATCACACTGGATCCGCTCTCCTATTCTTTCCACTTCATTATTTTTTCAAACTGACTCCCCGTTTTTCTTAAAGTACTTCTACCCAAGTAAACTGGAAAGAAAAATCTGTATGGCCACCGTCTTAAACTCTAAGAAGAATTTTTATTAAGGCATTAATTATTAAATTTCCTCGGCATTTATCGTATGCTCCTGTGACCACTGTGACAAAGATTTGACTAATGAATTTAGTATAGAACGAAAAATTATTCCCATTTCGACAAGTTTAAATGGTGGTGCCTTCTGCAATTGAAATACACTACTCTCCGATGCACATTCGATCTGTTCGACTCAATATAACACGAATTTAATTGCTTTTGGTATATTAAAATTTTTTTAAATCTCATGACGTTATCGATTCAGATTACACTCACGAACGGTGGTGCGGAATTGGAAAGAGTTTACCAATTATGAAACCCAAAATTAAATTCGATTTAAATTATTCTATTTCCATTAGTACAAACACTGGTGTTTTTAGCGTAAATATTGTAATTCTTCAGAGTTACTTTTTTTCGTTCAAAGTAGAATTTCTCTCAAAGTAAAATGCTCCGTTAGCAAGTCCGTGATGCTAACCCTCAGTGCACTGTCGTGATGACAGTGGCCGCAATTATTCTACATTCTCCTCACATTTTGTTTCGGAAATTGTTTCCGAAGATTCGGTTTTATTATCCGGTTATATATTACTGGGGGATAAACCAATTTCCTAATGATATTCCCCGGTGAAGGCCCAGCACTAAAACCGTTCCGATTTCCCATGTGAAATTCAAACCTCAAGAGAAGTTATTAGGCTTAAGGTCGCAGGCCTCTCGGATATCAATTTATGCCGGTCCCAGAGCGTCCACTTTGTGTCTGACGTCGGGGCTCTCAGAACGGGAACACTGTCCTGGAATAGCCTAGCGCTGATTGTAATTTAACTCCTTAACGCTCGATAGCCCCACATGTCTCCTACACATGCTTCTCAAATCCGTATCTGGACTTGTAAATTGAATTAATAGATTCTGAAATAGAAATTACTTATTTAATGCATACATAGCATTATTATCGTACTGCGGTTACCCTGATGTTGTCGTAAACACATAATTCCCGTGATATTAGTTATTGAATTTAGTTTTCTGAATTTAAATTGTCATTGACTGTCTACAGGTTATAGAAGCTCGGAAACACAGTATAGTCGTTCAAATTCTTCTTAGTACATGTTTTGTATTTGACTCTTGACTACGAGAAATATTAAATGTAATTTCCGAATAAAACTTATTTCAAGCCGTCATGCTAATGTGGAACGTAACCGATGTACATTAGCCCTTTTAAACTACGTACACACTGCACGTTTAAATGACTGACACAATCTCATTTAAAATAAATAGGGGAGAAATTGCGCCTTGAGGACCGCGCGAAAGTGCGTAACTTTCGAGGTTTAAACAGTTCGGTGTCGGGCTCAATAATAAATGATAGCGGGATGCCGCGGCTTGTCCTCATTTATAATGCGAACAAATGAGCGGACCAAGTAAAGATTGTATACGTGCCGTCGCATCTATTACTTCTGGCAGAGCATTGACACGGAGAAATTGTGTTTGTTCCACTTTTCACGCCGCTAAAAGCCGTACTTTTTCACAAAATTATTAATTTACTGGCGGATCTAATTATTTCGGTTTTTTATTAAGTCGGTATTTGTCACGGAGATGGGAATATCATTCGCATACTGGCCACCACAAATTTTCTTAATTATATTAATCTAAACTCCAGTTGAGAGTTATGAAGAAATATTTTCCTATATACGGAGTTAACGCCAATGAAGACATGAGAATAAATCTCTTGTGACATCCTCAAATCAAACTCCTTCCGGCGGTGGCTACTTTCGTACTCCGGAGTGACCGCTACTCTCCGCGACAAGGGTATCCGCCGCGTCCATCTCTTTCTATCACAAAGTGCACTCGGGGGCGAACTGGATGGTGGCGGGAGGGGGTGGTGTAGAGGACCGAGAATTACATGAATAATGTATTAAAACCGTTGGTCGTTGAGGAGGGAGGCGCCTGCTAAAGGGACGATTTTTTCTCTCTGAGCGACCTCCCTCCACCCCTCTCTTACTCTTCCGTCGCACCTCTCCTTTATTGGATTGAAGTGCGCGAATAACACAAGGGAGAGCGAGAAGGGGTGAGACAGAGAAGGGGTGGGTTTCAGGATGGGAGACTTCGCAAATGGGAGTCGACATTTGGCTAAGTGAAATTGATTTCTCCCTTTTTTAACTCCCCGTCCCATCGCACCCCCTTACACCCCGCTCTTTGTCGACGAACGATGATTTTTTTACCCCCTTCTGTGAATTCACGGTCGGTTGTTCTCACCCCACTTTAATCTTAACACACCGACCTTATTGAAGCTTACTGTCTTACGCAGATTTCGACTAAACCACAATAATTCGGACATTGTACGGCATATTTATTGTTGGCCAAATATATATCTATTTATAACTTTCCATAACTTGTTAAAAAAATATTAATAAATATGTACCCAGTAACTTATCCCACACGGTCGAATGATTCGAATTCAGTTTGTTATTTCCTTTAGAAATATTTCCATACACTTTTATTCCGTCCGGATGCCCAGACGGTATCTTGAATGGGATAATTTAGACATAACTTTAAGAAACGAAGTTTATTCTTTGTCAGATTAATTTGCAAAATAGCGACTAATTTTATAGTGATTAAATTACTTCCTGGAAGTTGGGACTTCAAAGTTCTGAGACAAGTCGCTACAGTTCTGACAGATTTTATAAAGTAGGATTATAATTTCCGGTACAGTTGCTTAAATGTAATTATCCGAATGAATCTGCAGAGTATTTTTAAATAGAGAAGAGATACAATTTAAAATAATATAATAGAAGTGTGTGATCACTTCGGGAACATTCTCAGCTAATTATTCAATAATTGCTCCTGAACAAATTCATTACCCTCATACTATTATTTATATTTAAAAAATTAGCAAAATGAATTTTCATGTTACCAATGCTAATCCGATTTAGGACTGGTAAAATGACAAGACGGCTTCAATTATGAGCAGTGAGAGTTTGAAATTAGACACTCGTTAAGTCTCTCACAAAACCAACCGACCCCGCCAGACCTTGTGTTACGACTTTTTATCTCTGCTTAACAACGATTTACTGTTCGGAGAATGAAAATATCTATATCAAAAATTTTATCCCGGCTGTGCTTATCAATCGAATTGCAATAATAATATATCTCTGATCTAAGGAATTGTAAAAGTTATGGAAGGCGTTGTTCTTCAAATTTACGAATCTCCCCTCTCGCCCCTACCAAACCCCGACACTTTAGTAAGGAAGAGTAAGGAATTTTATCAAATTATTATGGTAATTCAATTTGGGTCATGGTGGAGGAGAGCTCTCCGCCCGGGAAAATCATGGGGTTCTCGACTCTAGAGGCGGCCAATTTTCTTCCAAAGGGTCGCTTCCCTTCCACATTTCCTAGGCAGTTCATTTCCTAGAAACGTAGTTGGAGCTATAAACGGGGATACTTGAACAATTCAAATAACAGCAAACAGGAATTACCGCCACTCGTGAATTAATTAATTTATTTAGTCGGCCACGAAGTTGGATTTCTGGGGTACATTGTCAAATCACACATGCGATTTCCACTTATTTGGCACGTTTCGGGGTACTTACTAATTTTATTCGCCTCTATACATTTCTGCGTAAATGAACCAGGTCAAACATGGAGTCCCAACAAATCCTTATTAATGTTTTATTCTCTAACGTTGTTGTGTGACTAGCTGGTCACATTCTGTAATATTTCTATCTATACGATCAATAGAATTGGACAGTTATTAATATTCCAAAACTCTTAAGCTTGGCATGATATAAAATAAATGAGGGATAGTAACTACAAAATGGGGAGAAACTTATTTCGGATAAACGATTTTTGACTTTTAAAGATCATTAATAACTTTTGTCGACCGTGCTCCTAAAAATCGGTAAATAATTCAAAAACATCAAAGCTGGTACTAGTCTCGCGATTCAAAATAATTTATAAACTCGTATTTCTATGGCAGTTAAATTAAATTGTTTTTTTCTAAACAATATATATCTGTTTTCAATAAATGACTAGTTAACTACATGAACCCTTGAGCTAGTGGAAGTTCATAATTTCCCTCGACGTGGCACGGAAATATTAGTCCTTTTTTTTCTTAAAATTTCGGTGGCCGTAAATTACTCCTATCGCGCATAATCATGGGGAACTATTACTCAGTAGATTGGGGTATTATTATTCCTCCTCCTAGCCGGGGAGGTGAAGGGTGAAACGTTTACAAGAAAATTAATAGCGGCTCTCTAATTTTAAGTAAAAAATGTTACCGAATCGGGTAAGTTAGGGGGTCTGAGTGTAGTGAGATGAATTGCTACGGCCGTGATTTGGCCTGCGCCCCGAAAAACGCTATTGCGTTTAGCGTTAGGCGGAGTACCCTGTAGAACGAATTAATTTCAAATCCTTTAAAATGCACCCGTAAAATATCCCAGAAAAAACAGCGGGTGACTATTATTTATGTATCAAATTATGGGATGATTTTTAAATAAAAAAATAGGTGAAAACGTAGCATATTAGCCACACAAAGACAAGATTTTGGTCTCACGATAGACCGGTTTTTCCTTCCCACCTCTTTAGCTATACTCCTGATAATTTTTTCCTAGTAAAATGCAGTAGCCGGCTGTATATTTATACTCGCATTCCTGTAATTTCGTCTAGCCCACAAGCGTTGAAACTACAGGAACATATTGTGTGTTTTATGTCGGGTCGACGTAACTTAAACGGCGTGCGATGCGACCGCTGCAGTCGCCGGCCGCATTACCGCAGGGCCAGCATTTGCATAATTACACAACCGGTGCGTTTCCACGAAGCGATACCGGCCGTTGCCCAACGCGCCCGCTTTTCCGATTCGGCTCGCGTCGGAACACAGTACAATTTTCCAGTTGGCCGGAACCGACCGAATGTTCCCTCCCCGTACCGAGATGCGAGAAATCTGATATTGAAATGGGCTCTCAAAGAAATAAAAACAAACATTTTTTAAATAAAATTTAAGAGAAGTCGTTGTTTGAGATAATTCCTATAATAGATTTCGTGTGTTTCTGTCTCCTCTCGCTGGTTTTGTCTTTTGCTAGACCGGTTTCGTCCGCTCGCCATCTTCAGTAGCGGTGTTAGTCACTTTCGGCACTTCGAATGTTTTTCCGGCATCCTCACTGCACTGTCACTGTCACCTGTACTGTAAAACGCGTAGTGTTGAATGCGCTACTAGTTTCAATACGTACAGCGCACCTAATACTAGCCCGCAACAAAGATCTGTCTTACATTTTAGTATTAACGCGTTACAGTACAAGTGGGGATGCCCAAAACGCACGAAATCTACGGTATTCCAACCCCTCGCACACCACAAAACAGGTATGTTAAATTATTCCTATCACTTTTTATTCACTGCAAACAATCAATCATGGGAACGTAATGAAATTTTCATAACCATATTGAACTAATTCCCAAACTTGTCCATACAAAGGGAAACATTCCTAGTTAGATGATTAGAATTTATAGCCTAGTTTATAACGATCACTGTCTACGCATTTCCTGTATATATATCTAACACTGTCTACAGTGGGAGCCTAAGGAAACATAAACTTAAAATATTAATTATTCCAATTCATGAAATCCGAAACTAAATGTTTTGATATAAGATAAGAATATTAGTTAACACAATATACGTGACTGGAATTTTCAACATTATTTTTACATGTTTACGATGAAATATTCTTTATTCTGTTTTTTTCTGACATCATCGTATTACAGTAAAGTGTAGGGGGCGTGAAGGATATATCGGTAAGAAACTTACCCCGAGAATCATAAAATCTGGAGTGATAAATGAAATTATACGAATTTAAGAAGATAAATAGCAATTTCTCCATCATGATAAAACAATCCAGACGATTTATAGGGACAAAGTTCGGTTAAGGTCCCCGTCTATTTATCGAGTAACTAATATTTCCCTGCGTGGGGCTGTCGACAGGCTGCCTCCAAGTTACGGTTTCTAATTAGGCCCTGGAACAGAGTCAAACAGGATGAAACCTCTCTTTCTCAATTTCCCGATCGGGTCCATCGGACTTGTCGTCAAATTGTACAGTGACGTGTTACATACTACTGTGCTCGTTAATAAATGCAAGCCGTGAGCGCTAAGCGGGGCCAATAGCTTCCTTTGGCGTTCATGCATCATTTAAATCAAAATTCGATCTAAAAATTCGGTCTGACCAGAACGTTATAAAATGTTGAAACGAGGGGGGGGGGAGATAAAAAAAATTGTAAATTGTAGAGTAAAAATATTTTCTGTACTTACAGTGGACGAAATACTGCATCTGCCGTCTTGCCTGTTCGGCCCTTGCCTCCTGGTCGACGATGCTGTTCAGGAGTTCGAGCTTCCGCTGGAGATCCGCCGCCTCTGAGTTCTCTGGATCTGGGACACGTCGTCAATCGTCATCAAATCAACCTACAGTTTACCTACCTAGATTCTATCTGCAATTTGTAAAAAGAAGCTAACACATGTTTTATATTTCTTTCAAGTGAAAAATCTTCGTTACTCGACCCGGACGGTGAGGGGGAGTCGGCCTCTCGGTGGAAAATGCCTGGTGTTGGAGCTCTAAAAGTTCGGATATTAGCGAATGCTGATTTTTGCCGATTACATACACGCTCTTTTCTTTTAATTCTCAGAAGCATATTATTAAATTAAATATTGTATAGAGACCGCAGTATTAACATCTAGAAATTCCGTTAAATTTAATATAAAGTTGGCACTTAAATTTTTTCAAATCAAAATAAAATGAATACAAATTAAATATTATTTTTCCTACCGTAAAGAAAACGCATTTATATTTCGCGCGCAATATTAAAACTTATCTCTTATTCCCAAATGGATATGAGTAATTATTCGCTTTAAAAAAATTATATCTGAGTTCTATATGTCCGGAAAAAGCTACACGGGAAAAATAATTTTTATATGTTCATTCACTTAATAGTTTATCACATTATGATAGTGTACCATTAACGAATTTTATCCCGACATATTAAAACTTGATGACGGCTTGCGAATCTGAATTATGATAGACACTGATAAGCCGATGATGAATGCACGAGTGGCAGCTTGAAAGAGACACACACATATAATTGCATTTTAGTTGTGAAACAAGAAAATCAGGAACCTCTCGGATTACATGCCACCAACAAATCTATTTGATCGGAATTGTGTTTTCATCTTAGACAATAATCACGCGATCCAAATAAGAAATTTAAATTTATTTAAAACATTTTTACCTCAGCATTGTTATGCTGCGATAACAAGATTATTGTTGCAAGTTGATTCTGGTTTACAGTCAAGTTTCTGTCATTATATCCTACTAGACACACATGAAATATGATATGTACGGATATTTACAATGAGTCAACATCCATTCTCATTCTTCAGCGCCCATCGGTTCCTATAAGAATATCAGTGCAGCACATCGCAACATAGACACTATCATTATTATGGCACTAAGATACGCAAAATAGCACCTGAAAACACCCGTGGAAATTATCGGGCACATTTCAAACAGATACACAAATCGGGCACAACAACAACCAACTACGCACAAAAGCTCCATCAATCTTTAGAGGGGCGCGCAATGCCAGCTGCTGCCGCTCTACTGCTCGCTTTTAATAATTCCCGGTAAATGGTAGTCGGAGCGTTTTTTTTTTTAAATTGTCGCCTGGCGTCAAACAAAAATACATCGGAGCGCCAACAAGAAAACAAATTGCAAGAACAAATCAAATGCGCAAAAGGAGCCGCTGCATTTTAAATAGCGCAATAGCTCTGGGGGAGGTGGTTGGTCGGGGAACGGCCTGGTTTTAAATTCGGTTCGCGATCGGATAAAGGATTATTCCGGGTTGAAAAACTTCTTCCTATTTGAAGGGAAAACAGAAAAAACTGGGCGAAAGATCATAAACGTTTCGCCAAAATTAATAGTAGTAATAGGACAGAAATCAATTTGCTGTTATGGAGTTATAATAATGTGATTTATTAATATCGCTTATCACATTTTTATTTAATACACATATTTCATTATTTTTTAGAATAAAAGAACAATTCTCGATTTGATGTTTGTTATCCGGTCTATTATAAGATTTCACAAAACTTCACATTTTCATTGTGAATACTATTGAATACGTCGCAAGAAAGAAATAAAACGACGGCATTATGTAATTCACATTTCCATCCATAAGATATATATAAAACAATTTTCAGAAATCATCAATGATAATCGACATCGTTTTTCGGCCGGCGAGATTTGTTCCGAGGACGCCCCTTCTGTATTGGCTCGAGATAGAACGAATTGGTACAACTCGCTGCAACAGGAGTTCGTTATAACGGACGAAATATATTTCTGTTTCTAGTCATGAAAGATTTGAACGAATTCAATGCAACATAGAGTGAATACGAATCGTTTTGTTACCTTATATCAAATAAAAATAAAAAATTCTTTGTGGCTAAAAGCAGCAATGATCAGAACTAAGAAACATCTCCTTTCGTAATTTTGTATAACGCGATTGTCGATATCAAATAAAACTATCTATTATCTTAATAAACGCAAAATGAATCTCAAGATGGATTAATTAGTCATGACTATATTCATATGATTTCTTTCTATAAACCATAGAATGCCAGAGTGGTATTGACTTGGTTCACCGGGTGATTGATTTTAGACATGAGTAAAGCGTTGTATCATTATTTAAAGCATCGGAGATGAACATCAATGAAAAACCTTGACCGTCAATAACATACTTGAGCGGATTAATTTCCTTTTTTTTCTTTTAATTTGATCTGAGTTAGCGCCGGCCTCATTTCGGTGCCAGTTGCCGGCCGTTATTACTTACTTACCATTAACCCCGTAATTCATAGCCCAATAAATTCGCCCGCGTTCTCCTTCCCCCTCTCGCTCTCACGCTCTCTCTCTCTCTCTCGCTCTCTCATTCCCTCTTGCTCGCTCCCATTCGATTCGATTCAACTAATATATCCGTAATTATATTAGCCGGACAACCGTTCGGTACAATTGAAATCGGCGGGGTATTGTGTGTTTGCGGGGACAGTGGACAGTAAACAGGAGAGATGAAACTTTCAATTACTAAGCGGAATATTCCATCGTCCAACTAATTACTTGTTGTTGGGCCACTTCGTGCACAGCCGTTCCGTACCGTCTATGCCCCGATACTCATTTGATCCACTTCGATACACAAATTGTATTAATAATTGGAAATTAAATTGTAAAACTAATTACAACAATGTGGGGTCACACATTCTATTAAAATTAATTATAAAGCGACCGCACCAGGGGCGATTTCAGGAATTAAAATCGTGAAGGTACATTTCTCATATGCTAATGAGCTCGAAAATTCCTCTCAATAATTATCAATTTCCATATCACAGGAGGAATGGATCCCGAATCGTTGCACTAACATCGCACTATTAATTTCTTATCAACTGTTTCCGAATAAAAGCGCGTATATAAGGCCGGCGCAGTGAGTGAAAGTGGTATATTGAAAACAGGAACAGGATGAGAAACAAGTGAATATCCTGAGTGGTATACTAGAGCGGCGTTTAAAACATATTTGATAGTAGTTTATCAGGAATCCCTTTACTCACGGAATTGTGAATCAAAACTGAAAAAAATCGAAAACGGATGAATTTCAATTTTCTCGTTGTAATCGAATATACTCGTAGTATAAAAATATATATACCCAATCGTTTATAGGTCCTTACACAAAACTGAAACTGACATCCGAATGATGAAAGGCAATTACCAGTTGAACTGTAGTCCAATTTAGGTGACTGTGTATTGGTAATGCAGCGGATTAGAATACACTTCGCCAATATTGCCTTTCTCTATAACAGTGCGCTAGAGAAGGTCGAAATTGTAATCAGATTGTCAATTATTAATGCAAGTCAAATGCATAGCTAGAAATAACCGGCCTACGATCCAGGTAAAAAAAATTGCCCCGGCCTCGATTTTTACAGGGTTTTTCTACGAGCTTCATTTATATTCAGTCTTTTAGGAGAAGGGGACCCAATTCATCCAATTTAATTATTTCGTTAATTATGGAGTACTAGGTACGCAAGCAAACTGGGTCTATGTTTTTATACGTATTGGGGTTACCATTAAGTAATCAAATAAGCTAGGAAACATTTAAAATTATTCGAACATGACCCTTATTATTTTTATTAAATCAGTTTTAGATAGATAATTTGCCTTTCTTTTGATTTTTTCAATTTGTGGAGATTCGATTTCAGAATTTTTATTATAAGAAAAGGTGTTAAAATTCGAAACAGAAGAATGTCAACTAGTTTTCACCTCGTACATCGCGAGGGTTGTCTGAGTACCACTAATATTTCCTATGTTTAAATCTGCTCAAAGGGACCAATTTCAGATTGTAATCGCCACTACCTTTCGTGATACTATTTCATAAGTTAGTTTAAATGGAATTATTTATAGCGACGCATAATCTGATCGCTTTTGCACAACTGCGAAATTTATACGAGACCAGCAGTGGTTGTCAACGGCAAATTTTCCTTACGTAGGTGTCACGGTCATTTGAAATATCGTTCAATTATTATTACTGTTACCCTCAGAAGTTTGCGATTCTCGCCGTTTCCGCCGGATCTGTCCAACCTGACAGGATCACTAAATCACGAGTCGGGGTCTTGTGTGTGCGGGCAGAAACTGAACGTGTTCCAAATTTAATGGAAGGGCGCAGGAGCTCGCTTCCTGCGGCAAGGACCGGGGCTCAATGTGGCGCTGCAGTTTCAAAGAGCGGCTCATTCTCCGAACATGGGCTACATCCCGTCCTGACCTATCTCTTTCTATTGCCAGAGACAAGTGTACAAGTGTCTCTGGTACATTAAAACCTGTCTGATATTAACCAGGTGCAAATTATTCTGACGATTGAGGAGTCTCAATATAACTTGTAATGGCATACACAATAGTGTCTAATATTATTATTATTATATAATTAAAATGCCTTTTAATAATTGTATAATTAAAATCTTCTTTCTTTTCCCATTCGCACAAGTGCGAGAAAACTTACTGGCCTTATTCCACTTCCTTATTGCTCTTTACGAAAAATGTGAATTCTCTATTCTATTTTGCACATCATTCGACCGAAGTATCTTCAGGGGAAGTATCGTAATTTCTTTTTTATTTTTCAGAGATTGTACCTTCTGAGACTCGGCAAATTCCTATATACGGAAAGTGCGATGGCAGAAGTGGCGGAGTTGAATGACTTTCAAGCGGCGCCCGGCGTGACGAAGTAAAATATCACCGACGTGGACGTTTTCACTTCTCTCGGGAAACCACCCAGCTTGAATTTTTCCTCAACGTTATGATGTCCGTTTGAAAATTGAATGGAAAAAGCTCCATCATCAGTAGAATTTAACAGGCCTCTTTTTCACATCAGTGTAAAATTTATCACTAAATTGATGACGGAGTGGGTATAAATCAAGAGATCATACACTGCATCCATCGAAGACACACGCCAGTCTTTCGAATTCGCAAACTTCAACCTTGATTTTGGTAAAAATTCGCAATATATTGTGCTCCATTAAATTGACATGGCGTTTTTCTTATTGAAACTCAATTTTCTCCAACTTCTTCCGCCATTAAGTTGATCACTTCCGTTTCGAAATCTCGCCCACGATGAATCCGACTGTTGGTTCGAGCTGCACGGGTGTTTTCGGCGAAACGGGATTCGGCCGAAGTTTTAGATTGTGGCCGTCTTGGTGAAAAATAAAGCGTTCGAGTTTCGTGGAACGCGGCCGCCAAATGCGCCAACATCAGCAATACGTAAGCATTTGTAGGGTTTTAGGAACGTGGTATTCACGAAACTTGGACTATAGTAGGTCATTGTTTACGAAGGAAAGGTATTTTTGATCTAACCAAATACAAATTTAATCAATAAAAATAACGTACATGTATATGGCCTGTCGTACTTTTCATAGTATCATCGAATCTAGACCGATTGTATGGGATGACTGTTGTTACAAACCCTATTGGAGCCATATTTCAGATAAGTTACTCTCTGATATACTTACTTTTATTTATATTATAATTTTCTTTAGTAATGTCCGGGCATTCGCATAATAAAGCAAAACAAAGAGGATTATTTTCAAATTTCCTTTCCGATTATGTTCGCTGTACATCCAAACGGACAAAAGTCTGTAAGCATACGATACCCTAATTAAGGTTCTTCAAACAACCTATGGGTTCATCGATTTTGTAATTACCGATCCAGAACTCGATTTTATTCCGACCGTTAGTTCTCGGTTTAACGTCTTATTTGTGCCTGTGGAAACTGATGCGGTCTCGGGTGTGAGTTAAGGTGGCTTGTCACCTCGGAACCCGTACAAGTGCTCGACACGAAATCTTCTCAGTTCTGACGTCAAACAAATTGCTACAGGCCAGTTAAATAGGGCCCTGTTTTCAGAACCGTAGAAGGGCGAAAAGCTTAGCCTACAGCCGGTAGTTTTACCCCACTTAATAAATCACCCGATCGCGCAACAAAAATTCCCTCCACCTGGATGAGTTATTTTATACATTCGTTCCCACCACTATTTCATATTTATCGTGACATATAATAGTTTAATTTTAATGATTGCATTCGGTTGATAGAAAATTATGTAAGTAAGTACGCAGAATATAATGAAATACGATATAGAAAGTACGTCCAAATACAGTTCAACTTCTGGAAACGTCCGTGCAGTCTTGCGAATAGCATTCGAAACTGTTAATTAATTAGTTCCTGGCAATATAGTTTCTAGGCCCAGTTTTCTTTGTTGAGTAAAAACCGTATTGACCACTCACAACATTCAATAAGGGATATTACTAGATATTAGTCATATAAATTTAATCCATACCCGACTTAAACAGAAAATTAGGACTGCTAAGGCCATTGTTGAAAAGGATATCAAAATTAACTACTTCTAAAAAGTTGAACATTTTCAAAACTATTCAGGTATACATAATTTGTCGTAAAAATAATATAATGACGCATCCTGACATAACTGTGTATGATAATATTAATTAGAGGCCATTATTTAAGACGGTTCCAGGGGAAAATCGACCGACCGATGATACCGAAACTGGTCTAAGAATAGCATGGGGTGGTTGAGACGGGGCGATAGTCCCACTCTCTCGTCCCATTCTCCCATTTTCCCAATATTTCTGGCTTTAATTCGGGCCGCGGTGGCCTCACTCGGCCGGGTGGGTTGGGGTTTTGGTGGGGGCTCGTCTCCATTTCATTGTTGATTCAAATCCACTCCCCGGGGCCCCTTAGCGCCCTCTATATTCATTCTCCCTTCATTCTCTAACCGTCTCTCCAGACCGCATTTTTCTCAGACACTCCGCTTTCGGCCCAGTTATTATTTTCTAGCTTTCACCGGCCATCTCGCACTCCCATTCTTCGCCCAATGATTATGTCATTCCATTCACGGCTCGTTCATATTTTTTAGTCGGTACTTTGGACTACTATAATTTAGTTAATCAGTATAATAGTATCAATATAACTCTAGCCTTTTTTTTTGTATTTATCGATGTATCCATCGTGGGCTCGTCTCGTTAGGGCTACGTTTTCCGAATGTGGGGGTGACATCACTGAAATAGATTTGGGGCAGTTCCTTTAGTATTACTACGTAGAATACTAAGTAGAAAGCGCAGGACCAAACAAATAATCATATTCCGAATTTTTGCAGGCTTCTCCGTCGTACCGACAAATGTCATACGATTTTTTTTACGATTAATACCGCATTAATTTATTCAAGAATTGTAGCGGCAGCCTCGTTTAGATTGTACGCCGTCGGCGTGACTGAATAAATCAGTTTTCGCGACATATTTTCCGGCAATATCGTGGGCGAATTGCGGCGGGGCGGCGGTCAACTTTCCAGACCGATTGCCCGGATCTCTTGTTTTTCATATGGGCGCCGCATCGCGCGAATACTTTGCGGGCCCAGTTTCAGTTTCGGGCCGAATAATTCAGAGCGTCGCCTTATTGGATCCGGCCCGAATCGCGCCGAAAGGAGGCGGACGGGAAAAAAAATGGGAAAAGGAAAAAAGTTCTCCGTCTCCGGATTTCAACTACTCGAGCCGGCCATCTGCCGGGGAAGAAACGCCGGACCCCCGACCCCCCTCCCCGTTATGAAGAACAAAGTAGTTTAGCGTCGGCACCGAAGAAAAACGAATTCAGTTTTGGACCTTCCGAGTTTCCTGGAGCCGTTCGGAAGTTTCGCAGAATCTTTCTGCAGTTATATTATTAGAGACAAAGTCGAGAAACAATCTCAATTCAATATATTTGTCCACAAGTTTATGTGACAGTCTGCCCGGATCAGGACGGGTGACGCGGTGTTTAGGTGACCTCAACCTATAAAGCATTTATGCCTAGATACAGAATTCCTGAATAACGGGGAGTCCTACTGCTGGCTGGGACCGGACTGGCAGTATGGAATACCAGAGAAATGCCGGACTCCATTTTGTACTTTTATAACAATACTCTTTTGAATATCATTACAATTGTCATTTTCTGGCTCCAATCGACTATTTGATCTTATTGTAGACCGGTTCATTTGGTCAGTAATATGTCAGCATTGTCATTATTACACAGCTATTGTAGTGTTTTCAATTTTCCGTCGTGCAGTGTGTTCAATTTGTTGTTCTTTTGTCTTTGAGCTAATTCGATAAATATATACTCCTTTGTATTATATGTAATGGATGTGCGTAAACCTCTGATGTTAATATTGTATACGTTCCTATGAAGTATGTTTCCAGTGGTGATTGTTGTTTTTTCGAATACAAACATTAACAGTCCCCGACTATATTACTGACGTAATGCTACTGATTATGGTTAGAAGTTCAAACTAGTCCAACTTAAGACATATTAGACGACTGGAAACAGAAAATCCCAATTATTCTCCACACTCGCGGAACCACAAACACTGGGTTGGAAAGACAAAGTGACATGTAAAGTCTAATAATTCTCTTAACAATTCCCTCAATAAAATAAATTCTATCAATAAATTATGATACCATCCGAGGACTTTGGCAAACAAAACCTCCCTTACTTTGAGCTGACAATCCTAAAACTGCCGCGTATTCTAGTTTTCAATATCGTGTTTACCAAATTCTTCATAGTTTATAATAATATTTGGGACTGTAATTATTCTAACAAAAAATTACATTTTATTTCATTATTCAAATTAAATGTTAAATAAAGTGGATGAACCACTTAAGGATTGTTGCCCTTATGAAATTATTCTCCTGTGACGTGATTAATATGATTGCTGTTATTAATCATATTACACGATCGGGTTTAACCTCAATATGACAAATATATATTAAAACACATACAGCATGCTTTAAAAACCTATAAACACACCGAGAATAGAAATTCAAAATTCTTGAATATCACGAAAAGAAAACGTCATTCAAATGGTATGCAATTTGATTGGTATCAGACAAAACAATGGCTTTTCTCAAGATAGAGGCAATGAACGAACTGATAACGCATTGCCTCATGAAGCGCATTAAGAAATGTACGAGTCGCCACTTCTGCATTCATTTAGTCTCATAATATGCCTCTCATGTCAATAAGTAATGTTCACGGCAGATCAAAAATCATGAGCCTCATAAGAAAAGGGCGTAAAATCAGCGCTGCGTTGATGACAAAAAAAATTAAAAAACAACACAGACATTGTACAAGAATTAAATAATTCACAAAAGCTCATCCCTACTGCAGACAATAGTCGTATTTTAAAATGTCTTATAGCTCAGCTGAAACATACAATAATAAAAGAAATATTTAACAAACAACAATATCAATTAATTTCGAAAAATTTGAAAAACGTATAACATTCTAAGTTTTAAACAATTCCTGGGGCAATGCAATACAAACAGATATCAGATGTCGATTTCGCATGCGGATTGGGTCTATTAGATATGGAACATGCCATTCTCCTGAACAGTGAACATTCACATCTAAATATATAAAAGGATAAAACATTTAAAGATAAACTAATTTTCTATACAGTACTTCAAATTATCTGTTGTTCATAATTAATCTCAACAATTCATAAAGCTAAGTGCTCAAAGAACGAACAATTCAAATAAAATAAGGAGTGAACAAAACAATACTTGGGAAACACAAAAAAGTGCCTCCGTGTAAACGCATACGCTTCATTTTATCGGTGCCCAATCGTGTAACACAAAATACTCTGTGATCGTTTCATATATATATAACAGTAATATAATATACGCATGTATAGAATCAGTGCCATATCTCTGTTATCATACTTGCCAACAACAACGGTCCTGAAAAAGTTTCCTAATCTTTTACCCAAAAAAGGGATTTGGTTCGATAGGGTTTGGTTGGGGGCGTGGGTTCTTCTTTCAATGGGACAGGCAATTCCAATTAAAATGGGAGTTAACACAGAAAGCCTTCAGACACAATAGAGGTAAATGCAGCCAAATAATATTTAAAAAAAAAAAACCAATGATGCACTTTTTGGGTGTGTGTGCCCTCAATGCTCGGATGGAGTGAAGTGTCCTCAGTTGAAATGGCGGATGCGACGGGTCGGGGATGGGGGGAGGGGCGGGTGGACTTGAAGAGGGGGTGAGGAAAGGAGTTGTGCTCGTGAGACTAAGAAAGAGAGATAGACAGAGTAGAGATTTAGACGGGGAGAGAGAGAGAGACAGAGAAGCCGGAAAAGAGAGAGAAACACAGAAAGAGAAAAAAAGATCCGTAGGAGTGTCACTTGCCCTCCGGTCCTCCACCCACCCAGAGGCATGACCCTAACGAGAAACTCCGCCCCTGATACTCATCCACGTGTTACCACTTACAGTGAATCACGGCAAATTGGCAAATAATCATTTTCTACACAAATTTCGTTTAGGTATATTACGCTTTGAGATTTTCAGGCTTGTCCATTACGATTAATGCAACGAATTATCCGGAAAATGTAATTTTAAGTTCTGATAATCTGCTCTGTTAATATCCTAAACCTGCCAATTCGATCTGCATGGTATGGTTGTGAGTACTTCCTCATTACATGTATACGTGCGGAGAAATGTCTAGTTCATAACTTATTTTTCATGTGATTGCATAAATGCACTCTGTATATACGATTATTTCAAAGCTAAATAAGAATAGGGACGTCTTTATTAAGTTAGCTTAGAAATTTATGGTTTCTCTGTTATTAACTGTTAACGGACAGATGTTTATGAACTTATTGCTCATAAATCAACGTGAATTTCGGGATATATTGTTACGAATGAATGAATAAATTAGTTCAGTTCCATTACATATTAAAAAGAATCAATTCAGTAGGTAATCTAAAATTTACAGGAAAACTTAAATGATCTAGACGATAATTTTTATCACTTCACAAAAACATTCTACATCAGAGAATAAGAAATTTCCTGATGCTTTTGTTTGGTATCTCACATAAGGTGTTTATAAAATTTAATTGTGAATTTTGGTTAGGTCAGTCAAGTCCATTAATCGAGGTTAGTACACAGCAGGACCCATTATCTCTTTAAATCTACTCCTATCTGAATGTCCCTTAGGTTTACACTGGTATAGTTTTGGGACGGTTGAAATTTCCGTTACTGGCCGACGAACCTACATTCGGCGCTCGGTCGGAGACGTTGGAAAACTATAGAAGTGAAAGACGGCAGAGTGTGTGAGGAGAGAAGATAGAGAGAGATAGAGAGAGAGCGTCAAGAGTGTAGTACAATTGAATAGAGACATCGGTACAGAGAGACAGAGAAGATGATAGATTGAACAGATTGAACATAAAAGAGTGTTTCGGTCATAGGAGGTAATATATAATGTGCGCATTGTAAACAGTTGCCAGGTTACCTGGCTGCACTGGCTGGGACCAGGCCTCCTCCGTTAGCAACTCCTTCCATCCACTCGGCGGATCATACCTTCCTAAACATAACAACAGCTTCCGTCCCTCAATCTAACTTTTTTCAGTTTTTTTTAAATATTTTTTTATCTTTGGCATAGCTTCCTTTGAATGTACTCCTTTGTATGAGAAAATTCCTTTACAGAGAGCGGCCCAGTTAAAAATGCATACATAATACATATTTTTTCGGAATTATTTGTAGGTAGGAATTGCTCAATTTTTATTTATATTATAAAAACTCTACTGAACGTACATGATTTATCAAAATAAAATCTGGACAGTAATATAACGTGGGTTAAATTCATGTCTGTAATTAAATATTTTGATTTATCTTAATTTTTTAAAAATTAAATTGTAATTAAAACTTAAGTAGATTTATTGAATTTTATTTCGGTTCTATAGATTATGCATCGTGGTACATGGCATATTTGCCATGACAGAAAGTTCCCGGTATTTCAACTGGGTCGCCTTCTACAAGCTGATTATTTATTATTAACTTATTACTCTACACTGTATTGTAAATGCAGGCAACATCCACTTATAAAACTACTCATTTAATTTCGCCCTTAAGATATCGATTTAAATTTCGTTCTTCTGAAGGTACAGGAACAGAGCGTGGAACTGAATATTGTATTAAGTTATGTCAGCTTCCAAATAGTTACCCATTTTAATATTTATCCCGAACGATAATTAGAATTAAAATTACGCATAAATCGGCAGATCTGAAACAGGGGAATGGAAAATCGGACGACGGTCCTCTTTTTTCTTTCCCTATGTTGATCGGGCAGATTGGGCAAAGTTTAATTGTCGCTTAACAGCCGTGAATTAAATTGGGGCTCGCAGGAGTCCAGAGGACCAAACAGCTTTGGCCGCCCCCGCCGGTTCGGCTCCCCCGCATGTTTTTAAAGAGCGGGCAGGGGCTCAATTACAATATTTCGGAGAATGACGAGAGCCACCCACCCCCCCTTCATCAACCCAACACTGTTTTGAGAAACAACACAAGAGTCGCCCGTGTGTTTTATACCGGCCGACCGAAACTTATCCAATCAAATCGCGACACAAAGAAAGCTTTGTTGTTGCAGAAATAAATTAAAAGTAATTTACAAAATCGATAACCATCGTCCGGACAAAAGCGTCGTGAAGCGTGTAAAAATATAGCTTCGAACTTATCAAAAAAAGTGGGCAAATAATACCATCAAATTTGAACTGAATCGTTGGAATGTTATAAATTACCGAAATAAATATAAATTACAGTGCCTATTCGTGGAATTTCTTTTTATTTTCTGGCCCACGAAACATTATTTCATGTCCACCGATATTTTTTTGATCAATGGAAAATATATGTTTTCCTTTTACTACTGTTTCCTTGTTTCATTTTTTGCGACTTTTTCACCTCGAGCGAGTAAGATATTCGAAATAGTGGAATGGGAATGACGATGTCGAGAAGTCCAGACCGGTCTAGTCTAACTGAGGAAGTCTTCCGGGAAAGTTTAATTAAAACAAATACGACCGTGAAAATCGTGGACGAAATTTAAATTTCAACTAAGAATTTCCACAGCTCGGCGTAGTTTTAGTTGGTTCGGGGGGCTACAATTTTCGGGTGTGAACGGGTGGACGGGGTGGTGCCGGTCGGAGGTAAATGCAAATCGAGGGGGGCCGGGTTTGTTTTAGCGGCCCCCCGCCCCTGAATATTAACCGAAGGCGGGGTGAGTCCACCCCTCTGGCCTATAAATCCAACATTATCTTGAACATTAATCTGGGTCGGGGTTGGGGGCGCGCCACGCCAACTTCTCCAGGCGAAAAAACTCAAACCGAAAACCGGCGGACTCCCTCCCGGATTGTTTCCCGACCCTCGAATTAGCTTCGTGTGTGGAGATTGGCTTTAGATCGGTGCTTTTAATTCGATAATTTCGAATTCACTTTGGCCTGAGGAATTTCGTGTCTAGTTTTAGTCTTAATTGCTGTAGTTCGCCCAAGCCGCCTGCGGACATTCTACACTGATGTCGATATACTGCCGTATTCGATCGTAAAGATATGTTTTTTTAGTAGTGAGGTTAATAAATATTCGCCGCAATCTAACACCCTAATAAAATACTGTAATTTATACATTAAAACATTCTGTTCTTCTTATTTCCTGTTTTAAAAATAATGACAACATAAATATTAATTATAAACCTGTTTTAAAATGATTCAATGTCGTCCGAATAAAATTGTATAAAATGAAGATACAGTATTAATAGGCACTGATTTAATGAAAATTATAGTGACTGAATATTACACAATTGTCTTTAAATTCGTTAATAATATTATGGCTATTCTCAATTGCCGGATATGTTGCTTTCGACACATTTATATTGAATACATACCGGATACGTTTAATTAAACATTGTCACGGCGTAAGCTAGACTGTAGACTGATAATTAGAGCCGGAAACGATTGTCTCTATTTCTTTTGATCTATTAACTTTCGACCAACAATATCTTCGAAATAACTTTGAAATGCCACTTGGGAGAGATTATTCAAAAAAGCTGGTCCCTATTTTCACTTTTCAAACAGCGCGGCCGCCAAAGATACCCTAGAACTATTTGCAGAGAGCCAATAAGAAACCAATCAAACGATTCGTGATATTTCGAACGTAGAATATTTTTTAAGTAGGGACTAATTGTTTTTTAAATGCGGACATAATTAGGGTCTGGGGAGAAGAAGTTCGACTCAAATTATCTGTCCGCGTCGTCTGTATTAGTTGAGAAGCCTCCACAGGTTGTCGTTCGGACTGGTTTCTGTCACAATGGCTCGGTCGCCCGCCCCCTCTACAATACCGCTATCTGATTGATTAATTGATAGTTCTGAAATCGCAGCTAAGTATACATTTCGTGCACCGCTATAATCTCAGCAGAATATGAAATGATATTTTATTATAATAGGGAATCAAGATTTTTACAGATTAATCGGGTTCAGCCGTCCAATAGGAAGAAAATTCGTTAGTGATTTCCAACCCTTAAACATTTGACGACTTATACAATTGAACATTAGAAATGAAATTTCTACTAAATTCGCCTAAAATAGCTCAATTTTGGTAGGCATAGAATTTCATTGAAACGACGAAAAAAGTATGTTCAGAACAGTTTATTGCCTAAATTACGCAATATGACAGTCCTATAATATCTCAAGGGGTATAAATATGCATGATTGAATAAGGCATGATTTCCGTATAGAAATTGATTCTTTTTTTTCAATATTACAACTAAATGGCCCCGTTATATCGCAGAGACAGTGGACCCGTCCGAAAATAAATATTCAAACCCCGACATCGGAGCTAAGGGTAAAAAACCTAGACGGGTTTTTCTGCCGCCTAATCTTTAATGCCGGGCCTAATTGTAAAAGAGCGTTACGGGTCGTTTGACCACAGTCTGCCTGTTCGAAAGTTGTTTGGAACAGCCATGTTTTTCGGACATTAGGGCTGTGGGGGGGAAGGGGGAAAGGATGATGCATTGCGTCTTTGAGTGTCCCATTTTTTGTGTATGTGTCTCTCCGGCCGGCGGACGACCTCGCTCCGGCGAGTCCGCGACCGACGCTAAGCCCCGGCGGACGCTAAGCCCGACCGACCCTATTTAAATATTGCCGGCTCTGATTTATGAAGCCCCCACCCTCCTTCCACCCGACCCAAGAAACGGGACGACTCGGCCCGAATGTATAAACTCAAATGCATTAGACGCCCCACTAGCCGGGATCCCCTAGACGCCGCACTGTCCTAAACAACAATGTTACATCGGAATCGCTGCACAAACGGTGCTCTTGATACAAACATTTAATCTGGCAAATTACCTTCACGGAACGGAGTAATTTTGTATCCCACACCACCACTATACAGTTCAGAATAAATTACAGTCAGATTTTCTGTGACATCTCGCTGTATGTCCGCCCGATTTCAGATTTATCTATAGTAGATTACTTCTGTAATATTACTAGTAGTAGATTTCTTCTGCAAGTAACTTTCTGATTAACCAGGCTACTGGCGATTAGTGGCAGCCAAAAATGAAACATGAGGCAATGACGCCTGAGCGCAATATCACATTCATACCTAAACAACTTTGAACGCACTTCAAAAATATTTTTGTGGCAATGTGTATTCTGTTGTTCACTTTGACTTTTGGTATCTCTATGAATTTTAACCCGATTAAGAGTCATTAGTCCCAAGTGAATTTTCCGGGGAATACAACGGTGTGGAGGGCTTTGAATTAGTGATTAGTTCAACAAGAATTCAGATTAACGGCCAACCCGATCGACTTAATTAGGCATTTTATATTGTTTTTGGAGTGGGCTCCCTGAATGTTTTTCACCTTCAACTGGCCCTAAGTTGGTCGAATAGTTTACCGCGCCCCAAGTTCGGTCGAGCACCAGCGGAAAGTAGAGACAATCGTTTCTATCTCCGCCAAAAGGGGAGAACTTCCACAAGAATCAGTTAAACGGGGAATTCAACCCGACTCTAGTAAATCCCGGACGACTTAAACACTAAATTAGCGGAGTCGTAATGAAATTTTGAGGTGTTTTCCGTGCGGATTTTTAACCGAAATGTCATCCGACTGCGGTGTAGGCCTGAGAATTGTTGCGAGAGACACAGAAGCGCGAATAGTTCACTTGCGGAGAGGTGGGGAAGAGACGGAGGCGGCTTCAATGTGAGGCACCAGTCTGGGACCAAAATTACGGATATTTGAAAACAGTTTTAATAAAATACAAGGAAATGTTGCACCTGAGACCCTTATTTGATAGAATTTAGATTTGGTTTATTTGTGAGGTTCGAAAAGTTGTATCTTATAGTTTTCGGTCGTATTTTAGATTGGTTTCTGCTTCTTAACATAAATACGGTCGGGTACAGAAACCAATCTATCCTAGAACAAAGTAGCCAAAAAATACGGCACTAGTGATAGTTTTTAATTATATCTGATTATTTAAGTATTGCGTGGCACATTCATCGGACGCATGTATGTGACCTTGTTTCAATTCAAGTCACCACTATAGAGGGCGGATAAATCTTATTTGACGTACACTACGCTTCCGAAATATATCTCCCGTTTTATGAATTATTCATGTTCCTGTTACCCTTTACTGCCTATATATAAAGTTAATTACTATGTTGCGATAAAGGCGTTGAAGTTGTTCATGCACTCCTTATTTACGGAAAATTTAAATTACTGCAATAAGATCGAGTACTAAAGACAAACAATTTAGAATCATACATTTTTATTTATTTCGCTATTTATAATTATGGCTGTTTTATGGTCTCGTTAGAGCGGCCTCCGTCGAATTATCAATAAGAAAAATTAATGAAGTCAGCGACAAACACACAGTAAAATAAATACACTGGACTGGTCGATAGAACAAATCGCAAGACAGTTCGGGTTTGCGAACTCGTCGAATAGTTGGAAGACGCGTCGGTTCCAAAAGAATTTGATCCCCCTTCCAACTTTCGGTCCCAGGAAGGCATGCTTTCTTTTTTTACTTTGGCTGAGATATAGGCATTGGCGAGGGCGGGGGCGGGGGCCGGGTTTAAGGCCGACGGGGGGCATATTTAGGGTGGTAGAGGAGGGGTGTAGGGGTAGTGGTAGGGGGATGGGAGTTCATGCCGGAAATGGGCCTCTTACCGAATGGCAGCTCGAAGCGGCAGTCCACCAGCAGCGAGTGTCCCGTCGGGTCTTTAGTGCCGACAACAACGCCGTCCATCATCACCAGCTCAGCGTCAAGGGATACCCACTCCCCGGGACCTTCCTGAAATAAAACACATTCGTAGGGATTAGAAACTTATAACATTCAGGAGCACTGTACATGTTTAGAACGTATATAGCGAAAAACTATATAATTAATTACGATAGCCGTTGTTTTATTTGGAAAGACTGATTGGGGCAATTAAATGCGATGTATTTCTTTCATCTAATTCCATTAACCTTTCGTAACATATACGCTTTACGAATACAACAGTATTTCTTTGATACGGCGGAAATAATTCAACAAGTGTTAAAATCAACCGTCCAGTGTTTATCTAGCGCTTGCAAATTAGTTTGACGTCCGATTGGACATAGTTGATGGCGGAGTTGGTGTGGGGGAGGACGGGGGAGATAAAAATAGAGAAAGGAAAGGGGAAACGATAACAGGTTGAGAAATATCGCGGCGGCGGGTAATTGGGTGTTGAAATGAAACAACCGGCCGGTGTTTATAGCCCCGGTGTCGACGGTAGATCGATAGGAGTGGCGAGAGGGCGAGGGGACACACGACTTGTGTTCTGTGTCCTGTACTGTGTTGTGTCCTCCTCCGCTATCTCTTCTTTGTTAATTATCCTTGTAAACGGTCAGCCTCCATCGCTCTTGTCTCAACACCCACCCCACCCCAACCACCCAACCACCCCCCACTGTCAACCCCGGCTGACAAATTAACCGGTAAACTTTCATCATCGCGGGGGAACTTAACGCGACCGCTCAAATATTAAGCGGCGCCCCTCCTCCCCATTATTAATTTTCATGGGACCGAAAGGGGCGGTTGAAATTAATAGCCCTACCATCCACCCCCCCTCTCATCCACCGAGATCACTAGCAATTGTGTTTCGGCCGCATAAGGGCAGGTTGAGAGAGTCGATGACGGTAGGGATATTGATATTTTCTATTTGAGAATTATGAAAAATATTATAACACTAAAGTAGAGCCCCGAATAAATAACAACAAAATAACCAATTTAAATGAATTATTATAATATTAATTCCGTTGATTTCGTGTGTTTCTCTCTCGCTGGTTTGGTCTTTAGCTGGACCGGTTTTCTGGGCCTCCTCGCTGCACTGTCACTGTCACTTGTACTGTAAAACGCGTAGTGTAGTCAGTTTAATGCGCTACTAGTTTCAATAGTACGGCCCACCCAATACAAGCCCGCAACAAAGGTCTGTATTACATTTTAGTATTAGCGCCTTACAGTACAAGTGATAGTGACAGTGCAGTGAGGATGCCCGAAAAACATCCAAAGTGCCAAAAATGACTAACACCGCTACTGAAGGTGGCCAGAAACGCACGAAATCTACGGTATTACAACCCCTCGCAGACCATAAAGCATGTATGTTTAAGTAATATTAACTCTATAAAATTATTGCACGGTTTTATATAATTATTGAAAAGTACGGTCCATAGTGAAACGCCATCAGAAATTCGGATGACACTAGCGGAGATGGACAGATGGGTATAAACACTCGCGGATACTCTTCACCCGCGCCAAATAAATGGTGGGACAAATGGATCAAAAGGCGTCGGTCGAGGAGCTAGTACCAGAGACTGGATGGTTGGGAGGGCTAAAACTTGTCGGCGTAATGGCTAAAGGCGGAACTAGGGGTGTGAGGGAGTGAGAGGGCGGGCGGGAGGGAGAGGAGCCGAAACCGCAGGGGAATCCGGGAAGTTCTGAACTGTGGCCGATACTCATTTGGCGGGGGACCAGACAGCCGGAGACAGTCAAGACATAAATGAAAGGTGAAACAATTAGAAGAGACGCCTCCCGTCCTCTCAGCCCCATTCGCGCTTTATCGCCGGACCCATTTCCATTTAATTACTTCTATGGCTGTATTACCGCGGCTCGCTCTTCCGTGGGCGCCAATAAATTTTATCTTTTCCTGAGACGGGACAAATAGAACGTTCTAAAGGTCTATCTTGAAAATGACAAATGTTATACCTCGAAATACCCAAGGAAAATAAACTATTCGTTCCCTCCTACATAATTTAATTATTACTTAATATTGGGAAATAAAAATTTCTCTTTAGCTTCCCTAATGTAAACATATTTCTTTGCAGATATATATCGCAAATAATATTATAGAGAAAAATCATGATTTAAAAAGATCTGAATAGCATGCTAGGTGCTATGAATTTTAGGCACAAAAATAAAAATCATTCGTGACTAATTTAACCTAATGTAACCGGATGGTCCCTCTGTCATTGTGCGATGCATTCATCCATGTTACGAATAAGCTGCAATTAGTTTTATTGGGTACGAAGCAGGAATGGAAGTTTTCAGCAGTGAAGAAGTTAAATTGCTATCTGTTATGTGGGTTAGGCGAGGGGTTGGGGCCAGGGCAATGTATATTTCCGGCCGTATGTGGGGCACGTTTGCCTCGAGAGTTTCGTTTAATTTATCTTTGGGTAGTGGATTGTTATGGGGGCCAAACGTTGGGGGCAGAATCAGTCAAGTTTCAGCCGTTACCTTCGTTTCCTGTATTATCCCTTGATGCGTTGAAACCGCCCCATCCAACCAGTAAATCCCTTCCGGTACTAACCCACAAGTATCCGATTTGAATCTATGAAAACCGGAAATTGGTGCTTTAGACGTGTGGCAGGCTAATGTACCGAAAGCTAATCAATAGGACCGCAATCCTATTTTAGTTATCTGGTGACAATGAAAAAAATTATAATAGAATTGCAAATATAACGAAACGATAGGAATTTTACCAAAATAAACTGAGTTTGAATAACTTGCTACCGTCACCTCAGAAGACGGTATGCGCTATTCATGCAACAAGTTCTCTTGTTAAAGAACTTGTATCCTTGCGATAAGTTAAAATATTCTGAATTCACTTACAGACTGTAAACTTCTCTAACCATAGTGGACAGTGCAAAAAACATGGCCAAAACTCTAAAAAAATGTTATAGCGCGGTATATAAGGATAGTACGTAGCTCGTCACTATTACGATTTTCGTTTATGAGCGTGTCGATGAAGCGGGGTTTTTATGGCAACCGACACGTGTGGTCGAGTGGCTGAGCAAAGCGATGAACCATGAAATTAGACTATGTCGCGTAGAATTAAAGTACTAAAATTAATGGTGCACTTCTTAACTCGTGGTCGTATACTTTATTTTTAGCAGAGCGGATTGAAAGGTAATTAAAATGTAGCCACAAATAATTTATTTTGGCCTTACGTATTGCAATTTTGAACTGTTGCATTGATCCACGTAGGCAAAAAATATTTTATTACTTGCAGTTTACTAAATCTTTTCAGTGTGTACAAAATTATATTAGTTTCGCAAGGAAGTGCGGCGGCACACAAAGATACATTAATTCATAAATAGCCTAAAAAAAATAGTCATTACAAATCGCCAGTTTCATTGGTATAAATGAATTGGTGGCAATAGAATGTGAACTTTTGATCCGACAATCTCTGACGATTTATGCAATGACCGATATTTGAAAATGAGTTATACCGTGGAGGTATAACGTTGAAGACCTCAGAGGTGGCTTCGGAGCGAAATTCCACTCTGGAAGATAATTGTTCCAGAGGCGGGGAGGGACAGACAAAAAATTGTAATTTAGAGGGAGCCGAGGATAAATCGCAATAAAGTATACTTAATAAGGACGGCGCCGGGGTCAGGTAATGAGCATCCCCTCGGCCGCCTTTCCAGTCGCTGCTGCGACATAACTTTTTAAGTGGGGCGACCCACACCACTTAAGGCTTTAATTGAAAGTACCAAAAATTTAAAGATAGACGGCCGCTACCAGAATAAAAGTATGGTAACACAACGGGATGATTTATCAGAAGACTGTGTGGGTAAAACGCTACTTAAAAAAAATTTCAATGAAACGGAAAAAAGTTCCTTTTAATTCCAGTTTCTAGGGAAAACGTACTAAACAACAGACTTGTTAAATTATAAAACGAAGAAGATACCTAATAGCGAATCATTTATATTCACATCAGCGGCATTAAATTATATTTGTCAAGCTTCTTGTTATCCCACTGACCCAGTTAAATAAACAAGCCTTCTTTTCAGAATATCCTTACAGAGTGTGCAACGTAGAAAAACCACTCCGCGTTTTCACTTAGCCAGAGCGGCCACCGATCGCGCCTTAGAGAGTTTTTAAATATGCAGACAAATGCGGTATTAGTGTTGGGTGCACTCTTGTTTCTTATTTAGCCCTCGGACGAAAGGCATAAATTGAAATTGCCCCAGTGCATTTAGCCCGGCTCCCATTAATCTTTCAACGGCCGGATTATGGAACGCGCCCGAATGTTTTCAACTATTTAAGAGACCGCCGACGGATGTAATTACTGAATAATTTATAACGTAATCAATTACGAATACGAGTTAACTCGTCCCTGAAACGGCCCTCGAGATGTTAAACGGCCTCGTGTGTCCGGTCGATAGAATTATACAAGTTAAATCAAAAGAAAATTGATCACCGAGCGATTTTATTTTAATGAGCACAGTAAATACTATTTTTACACGTGAGTAATTGTAATTAGGAAATAATTATTGGGCTGTATAGAATCGAAGCGAGTTTTGCACCGGACTCGATTAAATTTTTGTCGGAAAGTGTAAAGTTTTAAATCCGGCGGAAACTCGGCGACGAAAGTTTACTCCCCGAACTGAAAATCGAATCGGGAACTCTCCTTTAATTGTTAGACTCAGTCAATTTTACAGTTCAAAATTTTCGCTAGAACCGCTTTTAACACAGCGCCTACAGAGCAGTCGATTCATACCCGGGCTAAACAGATTACCGAGTGAGAGGGAGGACCAAATTAAATTTCCGATACCGAGTCCGCCCTCTCCTCAGAGTATCTTGAGTATCCCGGGATAAATTGCCCCCTTTACCCCCCGCCCTCGGCCCTCAACATCCGACACGGCTCCGCCGGCCGATTTTCCTGAATTATTGCAAATGACGTAACGCTGAGCGTGTCGGAATCCGGTACACTAATAAAAGCGTTCGAATTCCGAACAAAAATGGGCCAACATAAATGTATGTATTATTGTGAACGAGCTTTTCGAATAATATATTCTTCGGACACTATAAATAGGATGATAAGAAAATGAAGATGGGATGAAGATGAAGCCATTTTCATTCACCTAGCATTCGGTATGAGACCAGTTATAGCTATTACTATAATTGGCAGATTGATTGGCAGGGTATATCTAGTACAGAACCCGCATGGCCCTCCAACACTAAATTATCATAGTATTTATTTCAATCGATTCTACATTAATATAATCATTTTAGCTATACTTCTCTTAATCTAAACTATTCACAAATTTAAGAATCGTGTTTAAATCAATTAAATTTTCATTGAAATTAATGTCTACGTAGAAATGATAGTTGATACTGTCGTTCAATAATTCGTTTTCATTTTTAATTTTCAAATAGAACAATAAGGGAGAATTTTATCTTTATAAAAGTCTGTAACCATAAAAGGATTCGGTACTGATAAATTTGACGAATCTGTGGATCCTTCGTATCGCGGAAACTGATAGTACGGGAGGGGGAGAGGACAAAGGGCCGTATGTTTGGTGTGGGCGGATAGAGGCGTGGGCCGGAATCGGTCTCCGGAAGGGGAATTATCGCGGAAAAACGGCGCCGCAATTATGAAAGCGGTCAGGAAATTCCGTATTCCGTCGGAGAGTATCGAGCGACGGGGCCGCGGCTGTCACGCCATTCAAACTACCGTCCGATACGGATTTGCCTCTGAGGGGGGGCACATTTTTATCAGGAATTCCGAGCCTATTTGAATCGAAAGGCGTCGACCAAGAGGGGCCGTTTTCGGCGGACGTGTCACGCCAGGAATTCCTGGCCGGTGGCCGCCCCCCGAGCTATTGGCGGCGTATTTGGCCGGCAGCCGGGTTTCGGACGGATTCTACGACGCTGCAAAATATGTCTCAATAAAGCAGGCCTTTTTCGGCCGCCGATAATGCAGCAAATCGTTCGGAAAAAATATTGCGATATTTCCTTCTGTTGTGAGCCGGGGAAACTGTACAGGCAGGTTTTTGCGACAAAAAGAACGGTTATTTTGCAGGATACTTATGAGTCCAGATAGACACAACTCGGAATGAAAGTCGCGCTGATCAGTGTGTGTTTATATATTACACATAATAGTGTCATGGTATTATATGTGACTGATAGAATTAGACTACATGCCGGTGCAATATTGCAGGGCGGGATCATAACTTCATTCGAAGACAAAGTAAAATCGGACGGGTGTGGAATATTAAAGAGTAACGCCGAGAAACGTTCAGCGCCTCGCAGCCGTCCTTTTCCTAATTAATATGCGAATTCTGAGTTATTAAAAAAACCCTTCTCTCGGCGGCCGGTTGCATGACGGTCGGACTGCGTGTTTTTCCTTGTAAAAGGTGATTTTCGTGGAAAATGTAATGAGCGACTGGTAGGGGGGGAGGGAGCGGTCCCGGCCGGTCAGGCGAGGCCGGGGCCACCGCTATGGGCTTTTTTTTCGCCATATCGATTCAGAATCCGGTTAGTGCTCCTGTAATTTTAATATAGTGCCAATTCATCTGCAGTCCTCCGTGTGACTGAGGTGCCCGCTATCCAGTCTTGGAAGGGACATCCTCTCTCCACTGTTACTATGGTAGTCATACATAAATTCTTCTCCGTCATTCTTTTCTTGTTATTTGAATTTCGGATTATTGTTTCCTCTTTCGACTCACACTAATTCAGTCGTGTCTTGTCTCCGTGTGGATTTTTCCCGATTCTATGGTAAATCTGAGTAATTCATCACACGTGTTTCAAATTCATTAATTTAACACAATTAATAATTGTGCTCCATAAATTCAACTTATATCGTTATAAAATTAATTTTGAAATTTTAATACAGAACGAAACAATTGTATAGAATAATTGTGCCCATAATTATGAAAGTGGTCTAAGTCAATTCAAACTTTAAATACATTTTCATATGAAATTCACACAAAATTTCATATTCATACTAAACTTCCATTAATCAGGACTAATAAAATTCTAAATTAAAATGTTGCATAATATAAAAATATTTGTTAATTTATTCGAAAGCAATTCATTAAATATCTCGAAACCAGAAATATATGACTTAGACCACTTTCATAATTATGGGCACAATTATCGAGACACGTTGCGTAGGGATGTTTATTCTACGTCATGAAAAAGAACTCTAGGCTACAAATTAATACGCGTAGCTATTAAAATTGAAGCGAACGTTTCGGGGCGGAATTATTTTTTTTCAATAAATATACGCTATTTTGGAAAGCCCTTAGGACTTTACTCGTTTACGGTAGTTGTCGGCCCTAATTGAAGCGTAGAACTGCGAGCTTGCCGGGAAAGGGAAACCGAATGCACGCCAGGCCCCACAACCCGTGTAAACCCAACCGGCCCCCTCTAGTTTTGCAATTAGCGATTGAACACGCATAAGAGATTGATTTTATTGGATCCGATTAGAGCCACCACCCCCCAAACCCCCAACCGTGTTCGGGACATTGCACGATTTCGCCGCAGTGTATTTAATATTTTGCCGGGTGTGTAACACCGTTCCAAAATTGGACGGCGTACTATTACACCGCTGCTATTTGACCGAACAAAAATTGAGAGTTGGCCCTTTGAATATAATTCCAGTCCATTACTTTGTTGCTGTACTTGGCAATGTTAAAACTTGTAGTCTCGATATTAACCTCGTTGACTTTTTTTATTGTTCCCCCGTGGTTAAATCGATTATGGAATTCTAATAATAATAATAAGCTAGCTACACTAATAAAGCAAACTAGAGTATTTAGAATTCTGAATATTGTCTTGCTTATTTATATATTTCAAGTGAATATAATAACAGTAAAATTTTCTATAATAAATTATCGATAATTCGTCGCTAAGAATAATCCATTATTCAGTAATTTATTAAAAATCAAATGTATACATATGTATTAAAAATTTTTGACTATATGCATAAGAGACGATTTTCCAGTTATACGCAAACCCAGAAACATCTTGAAACTCTTATTAGGATTCTCTTGATGGATATGATTTTCAGGAAAGTATTCGTTTATTGAATATAAAACTGATATATTATTGAATTCATTACAATTAACTAAACACTTCTAGATAAGACGGTGTCACACCTAAATTTCATCTTAGACCCCATAAATAGTGCAGGAGTAGATGGGTGTTCCATAAGGATATGTTTAGTTTAAATTTGAGGACGGCCAATGAATATTCAGTGCATGGCCCATGGAACGGACCTCGGAGTTTAAAATAAGACTCAAAAGAATTCATTTTGGATGCCCTCTCTTGTCCATAACGGCCCAGAAATAAGGGAAAAAAAGACTGCCTCATAAATAATGTGTCCACGATCAGAGAGGTCACCGAAAATCCCAGACCTTTCGAAAAATGATTTCTTCTGTAGGGAAAAATCCGAGCCAAAAAAATTAACTAAAATATCGCTTCGTTCTGGGAATTATAACAGTATGAGATCCCGGGATAAGATGAGCAAATGATTTTTTTGTATTCAATGCTTTTGTTGAAAGTATCTCCGTCGTTTAAGTCGTAAGTTGAAGTTGTAAATATATGTATTTATGATCCCCATATACAGATAGTCCATTCCTCACTCCTATTAGAGATCCTCAATAATCATACTTTTGGTTTTTATATTTCTTTTGAACGGTACGAGGCCTGTATATGCAAGCCCGCATTGTTCCCCGACATTGCTGGTTTGTATTAGAGAGGCACACGGTACTCATTAAGGAATATTTTTAATCATAATTTCTTAATAGAAGATATTCAAAGATAACCTATTCATGAATGCAACCAACTGATATAAAGTTCAAAAAACATGAGTCATATTATGGTAAATAGGGTATTAAATTATAATTCATGTATCTAATATACAGGAACATGCACAAAACAGGAAACAATTATTTCGTAAACCCTGAAACGCTACGTTTTTCGAAATAAATGCTATAGGAACATTCATAAAGAGAAAAAAAACAACAAGTTCTATAGTAAACTTCGGTAGTCAGCTGCTGCCAAAAGTCGGATAGTTCAATATAGGCCAAACTATGAGCAAAATAAGAAATTCATGTCGATTCTTTCGGAACAACTCAAAGTTTTAATATGTCCCAACACGGTCACTCAGAAAAACAATAATCTCTACGACAATGAAAATTAAAGAAGTTGTACGCAAAAAAAGCCGCTGAAGGACGTTACGGGCCAGACCACGTTTTCGAAGTAAGTTAGTACCGTCAGGCTTTCAAATTTCCAACTTTTCATTTTGCCAACTCAAAATAAATATTTTTTTATAAAGCGCTGATAAATAAATAAAGAGAGAGAAAACATTTTTCATAAATCCAAGATCTGTACTCCCAATTTTATGTATATATATATATATATATATATATATATATATATATATACATATATATAATTGGGGAGTAACTGTTCGAACAGAAAAGGTTCCGACTAATTACATCATAAACGGCTAATTAAAACTGTCCAGCGGGTTACCGGACCGGGCCACGCTTCGCTCTCAGGAGGAATATACCCGGACTTTCTCTCACTCTCTTTCTCTCTCTGGTAAAAAAAACTGGATATCGGCCTCCCTTTATATTTATATAAAGGGCGTGAGAGTGGTGCGTGGGGGTGAGAGGGGGGGATAATATTAATTTATCGCCGGGCGGCGACCACCCTGATTTATGTGGCAGTGCTCTCCGCCCTCGGGGGCCCAGATATAATCCGGAACGCTGTCCTCCCTCCAGTCCGCCTCGTTAACTCTCATCCGTGCCGCCGCGTTCAGAAATTAATTTCGAATGACCTTCCCGACGATATTCCGCTTCGGGGCCCCACCTACAATTTCAGAGGAAGTAAACGCCGCTTTCATTATTCGTCCGTTTTGCCGGGTTAGTAGAAAATACCGAAACGGCGGAAGAATAAAGCGGGCAATGAATTTGATCGTGACATTAAAAATAATTGTTGAGCGTTACTGTTACCAGCAAGCCATGATGTTAGGTGGACAATACAATTTGTGTTCGTTCATTATTAAACGATAGTTTAATACCCCGTTTAATCAAAAATATTATTGTAGATTTCGTGTGTTTCTGTCTCCTCTCGCTGGTTTGGTCTTTCGCTAGACCGGTTTTCTGGGCATCCTCACTGCACTGTCACTGTCACTTGTACTGTAAAGCGCTATATGTAAGGCGCTAATACTAAAATATAAGACAGACCTTTGTTGCGGGCCGGTATTAGGTGCGCCGAACCGTTGAAACTAGTAGCGCATTAAACTCAATACAATACGCATTTTACAGTACAAGTGGCAGTGCAGTGAGGATGCCTAAAAAGCATCCAAAGTGCCGAAAGTGACTAACACAGCTACTGAAGATGGCGAGCAACCGAAACCGGTTTAGCAAAAGACCAAACCAGCGAGATGAGACAGAAACACACGAAATCTACGGTATTCCAACCCCTCGCACACCACAAAACAGGTATGTTAAACTAGAAATATTATATCTCTGCCCCCTCATGCGTTTATCTCTTTTTCACAGTCGCTAAATTTTATTCAGTAGACTGGATTTGCGTATGATTCGATTTGAAACTCCGGCTCGTCAAATAATACAAGCAAAACCATAGATCTCGTTTTATTATCTCCACGCGACAGGACCGGTGAACGAACAACCAATAAAATTTAACTGTGTAAAATTGGCGGCACCCGCTGTGTCTTAATGGGGGTCCGTTCAAGGATCAATTGAATCTCCGGGGGTGAACATCCGGAGCTATTAAATAAGCCTTTAAATGGCAGAAAGAAGAAGTTAGTTTCTGGTGTTTAAAGAATATTGCCAACTCCATGTTTTTAATTTATCACTCGCCTCCCCCCCCCCCTCAACTCCCAACACACAATCGACCCAACCAACCGATCGCCGCTCCTGATTTATTATATTCCTGTTTTCAGAGTTTCTCCCAGCCCGATTCTCCCTTCACGGGCACACAAGCGCAACGGGACAAAAACCATAGAGGGAAAGCAAGTGGGGCGGCAGTGATTTATATGCTTTCCCCACCATCCCCCACCCGCCCCCAATGAAAACCGACCCCCCCACCACCACCACGCTCTAATTTTCACAATTCACTGTACGATAATTTGGACGGTCGGAGGGGATGGAGACGGAGGGAACGCCGGAGTGGCCTATTATCGCCGGACCCGGCCGAATTGGGGCGAGAAGCCGGCCGGCCCCAACCTACCGCCCTCGCTAAGTGTGTACTCGAGTCGATTTTCAGCGATAAAAAGAGGCGGAGGGAGAGGCAACGGCAGAGAATGGGGTGATTAGTCGAAGGGATGCTAAGCTCCATACGTTTAGAAGTGGCTGGATCCAATCCTATCGGACGATTTATGAAGTAAAAACATTACATATGAATCGTTGCGTTTGGAAACATTAAGTTTCTGTTTAAAATAAGAATTATAATTTTCATGTATATATGCAATTGATTCTCCTGACATTTCTAAGGCAATTGAAAGTGTGTTTAATTTTTATAGGATATTAGATGAAATAGTTAACCCATAAACATATGGCTCCCATTATTAACTTAGGCACGGACAGAGTATCTAGGACCTCGATTTTTTCGTTTTTCAATTCATCCGGGAAATGTTATCGCCTACTACCTTTCAAGTTTAAATGGACTATCGGATTGCTGACCAAATCGTGTACTTCAATCAACATTCGTTTGTGCCACAAAGTTGGTCGTTATTATGTAAACTGTACTCCGGTCGGAGAGAGAACGGGGGCGAAGTTTCGGACCCAATCAGACGCTAATCTTCGTCTCGGCAAATACATTTCGGGGGGGGGGTCCAAAATGCGGGACACGCGCTGCGTGTCATGCGGGACATTCATCGTTATGCGTGGGCGGTCCCTCCAACATCCCAATAGTCAATCACTAATGGCAACCGATGATTGAATAATGGAGATACTTTATATCCCCTCATATTCATCGGACCGTTCTTAAGTCGTCTGTTAGTCAAAAACATGGTTTCTGTACTTCCGAAGTTCTGCTCCATAACATAATATGACGGAGAATAACGATAGTATATGATTTATAACCGCAAAATATCAATAACGCTGGATTGATAAAATGAATTCACTTGGTTAGGAAGTTAATTGAGCCTTTCCTTCATATTAAAATATGTATATTCGGGCAACAAAATGAAATACGAATTGCCAAAAACCAGATGTAGAAATTGCAATCCTCAATAAACTCTTTATTGTCGCCCACAAAATATGAGAGCAACCCATACATAAACACGTCCGATGCAGTCCACCGGGGTTGGCCAATGATTATTGCTCGACTGTACAATGAAATCTACGGAGCGTGAAATCGAATTTGTATTTGGAATATCAATTTGTAGACGGCGGCCGGGATCATTGGGCCCGCGATGACTGTCAAAGGTCAGGGTTCACTGTATACAGCCCGCCCACGTACTCGAACCATTCTCGCCCACGCCTTCCCTCTTAATGCCCACAGTACCGTACGCCCAATGTCTGCGCCGTTCCCAAACCAGGAGTTCTTCTTTTCATTTCCTCCTCATTTGTTCCCGCCCGAAAATTTATGCCAACGAATTTTAAGAGCTCTACGTACGGCCTTTCATCGGATAACGCCAACCCACGTTGTCTTTTATTTCGCCTGAAATTTCTTATTTCCTCTAAAGGGTTATAAATGTACCGAATTATTTCTTATAAAAGGGCTGCAGCCCTGTATTCTGAATTTCTGAACGCGCTAATAATTTCGGATTCCCATCATACTATTATATCGAATTTTCAAACCGATTTGAGCCTGTCTATTCTATTGTAAATCCATTAAGTATCAAAGTAAATGGTACTTATAAATTATTTATTACTAGAATTAATAACTGAATTTGTAGTAACTGAATAACTGAATCTCCATGCAGTTTTTGTATGTATTCATATCTTGTCAAATATGCATTAAGTGCAATTCCTGTCAAATTTTGATAGTAGCGGTATAGTGACATTAATACTGGCGTAAAATTAGTAATTGGGACAGAGCGAACATTAAGCTATTTTTATATATAAGACACCGACGTAACTTTGATGTCGATGAAGCGTTTTTCCCTTCACCTTTTATAAATCGTATTAAACTATTTAATTCAAACTAAACCCCGTTCGAGAAATATCTTTCGGAGCGAATATACTCCGAGGCTATAAATTCCTTTAGGTCCGCGAACCTAATTCCCGACCCAAAGGGGGACTTAATGGGGACTAATCATTCTCAGAATTCAGGTCGGATTTCAATCGCTATTTTCTTTCCCACCTGGCGAAATAACGCGGCGGCGACGAATCCGTTTGATCGATATTTGATTCCCGCTATCGTGGGCGAGGAGGGGTCTTCTGAGGACGTCGGCTTTAGGGGGAGGGGTATAAAAACCCAATACCCCCTGTCCGCGCTTCCATTAGCCGGCATTGTAAAGGAAGAGATTGAGACTGGCGCCCCCCCTCCCTTCAAAAGGTTTGGATCTGTCAGGAGATTTAGCAGTAATTATTCCTCTCCCGCCCCCCAACCCCGCCACTCTCATCGCTGTCCTCAACACAACCAGATGGGGCGGATTGTGGAACCTCCAATTTGCGGATATAGCCCTTCGATTTCAAAGCCTTTGACAGGACTAACGAATTGATTAATTTCACCGACCGATAAATAGGCAAATTTCAAAAATATCATAAAAACTCATTAACAAAATTAGATAATTTAATAGAAGAATATATAAAAGATTCATTGGATCGATTAAAGTACCAGCAGTTCTGAAGTGTACTTTATCCGGTTTATTATCCGGTAAAAAATTCCATTTGGGACCATAATATTTTCTCGTAGATACTAGTACTACAACGTACTAGTTTCACTTGTTTTATGTATACACAAGTTTAATTAACCCAAAGCCTCTCCTATTAAAATAGGAGGGATGGGTTTAAATTTCGTATTAATAAGAAATTGAAAAAAAATAAGAGTTATGCAAAAAAAGTGGAAAATTTCAAATAGACATTCTTCCTCCTTTATCCTAGATTATGGTAAGGCGTAACGTAACAATGCGAAACTATAGGATTTCTAGCTTAAATTATTAACATTATATATAATTTTTATGTCGATTTAGCATTAACCAATGTTCAAAAAAAGTCTTGTGTTATGCTTTGTTTAATGTAATATTTCATTCGATGTAGAGCTCGGAGGCAATTTCGCAATTGTTAGCGGAGGAAGCGGCAGGCCGAGAATTTTATTATGATTGATTGGACGATCGGGTAATTTGGTCGCGGGGTCACGCAAACCTCGTGAATTCTCTTCATAGCCTCAGTTCGGCTAAGATCCGGTCAATAATTCATCGGCCGGGACAAGAAGAATGCGGATATCTCGGCGTGGAGGAAACGGACGGTATCGTCTAGGCAGTTAACATTTCTTAACGGCCTCACAACACTTCGGCCCCGATCTCAAATCTCAACTTTCGCGAACCTCGGAAAGATCCCTCCCTTCTAATCTTCGGAGAACCAGTCGGCAGCTAGTATTGAGAGTAAAACTTTTACACGTACCAAACCGAAGAGAGAACGAAGTACAAAAAGGTCACCTCTGACCTTCAATGGAACCGAAGCTCCCTTTACCCGAATACATACACTTTCCTATCCTGATAATAATCTCCTAAATCATTGGTTCGTTTAAAATTCTTCAGTCTTATGTGCATCTGAAGATGGTCTACGTAACTGGCAGCAGAAAATTCACAATACTAAAGAACTGTTCCAAATTTCTCGTTTTATTGTAACATTTTATTGGCTAAATCAGTAAGGTGGAACAAAAACAGTGGCTTTTGATAAAATTAACCCGCAGACAGTTGTCCCCACGCTCGTATCGATGTGAACACAACTCGGGTGATTTTTTTAAATTGGCAATTCCTTTGAATTAGCGCGTGGTGTTGAAACGGAGCGAGCCGAAAGAAAACCTGGCCGCGAGCGAATTAAACGGTGGCCGCTGTGGACTATCGGTGTTCGTTTGAGATTACAAATGTAAATTGGATTATTATTGGATTTACATATGAAACCCCCATGGGGGATGATCCAAGTCGTGGGCGTCGGTGGTGGAGGGAGGGGTTCGTTTATTCGGTTAACGGTTTTACGAGATTGGACGGCCTTCCCCAAACACCGGGGGGAATAAACCCGGGCAAATTAAGAGGGGGTGGCGCCCCCGCGCAACCCCCGACGATTAGCACAATCACCGCTTGAATATCATCACAATTGAATTTGACCGACTGGCACCAAACGATGTTTGGGCGTGACCGCAGACCCAACGCCTAATCTCAGCTCTCCCCGCGACAATGGCCCAATGGGGTGATTCATTGCCTCTTAGTCGATTCTACGTGGTTCATTCTTGCGGACAACGACGACGGGGGGTGGCGGGGGGGGGCGGAGAAGAGCTACCCTAACCCGCAATTAGCCGCGGTAAATTACTTTCTCACACAGAATTGATTTTCCGCGGCCGTGAGGAAAGGTTAGAGTTGAGGAAGAAAAAAGGTGTACAGCAATAAAGTTGGGGAATGCGAGAGAATTTAACGTCGATTCTTTCCGCTACCTCGGGCCTGGTAATAACTAGGTTTTCGCCATCCATGTCAGTAAATCAGTTGTTATGAGCTGTGAGTTCATCTGCTTGTCTCGCGACGTGTTAAAACAGTCGCCCACATCTGCTTCCGTTAGTAATATACTGTGAAGCGTATAAGTACATACACCTATGTTGACTGCTAATGTACAATCCTATCGACACTATCACTATGCAGATACTATCGTGACAACCTTTGTTCACTTTGTTATAGTCACAAGTGTATAATACAATCAGCGACATTAATGATATTAAAGTAGCGCCAGTATCGGAAGAGAAGCCCACTGGATTTCCATCTCTTTTTAAATGGTATCTATTTTTGCGTTACTTCTACCCTCCCCTTTCAGACGTCTGTAAGGAATGACTGGTATGTCGGGAGATAATATGGTTCGGACAATGCGATTACGATAATGGATAATTGGGGAGTGAAATTTGTTATATTTTTGTATGGCAACTTCAAGACTTAGAATATATATGGAACGTTTTATCGATATTTCAACTGTCAGCGATTTAATAATTTACCGTTTTAGAATCTGGACACGCGTTGGTTTCACAGAATGGAACTTTTCGTCTGCATTACCCGGGTGCTGGATTTACTTCAGGCTCAATTAATTTTGACGATGTCATTCTGAATAGAATGTCGGGAAAAGGAGGATAATAATGATTGTCAGAATAATGAAACGTAATTGAGTTGGCCTCTCGGCGGGCCGGGCCGAAAGAGATAATTGAGATGGCTGGAGTGCAGTTACACAAAGGCTCGACTCGAGCAAAGGTAACATTGTGGTTTAACGAAGTTTTCATGAGGGGAAATTATTAGTAAACGTTTCAAAATGTTTAATATTCAGAGTGAACCAAACTGTTATTGAGCCAATCTAAATTAAAAGATAGCTCCGACTCAACGCTAGACACATAACTATTTCTTCACAGGTAAGAATGTAAATAGTGAAATGATGTATTACTATCCGGTTTCGTCACCAGATGTGCAGAGGATACCGGAATGCAATTAAACGTAACTAATAAATGATTGAAGTATACTCATTAATCAATGAGACACGGTTGATGTTTAATTCAGGCTGCCGGCTATAAGACCTCCAGTTAATTACGTTCGGATGTTGAATGTCGATTAACAATCGACAATCCATCAATCTCATTACACAGTTACTTCAGTAATCAACTGCTGACACGTGAAGGTGCCTCATTATAATTGTGGCGGAACGCAATTGACGATAGCGAGAAGCCGAAACCGGTCAATTCATTCTTTTATTCAATAAATACCAACATAGTTTCTTACTACTGACAATATGGCGACGATAATTAATATTCTTCATTGGCGGTTTCCTATATTAGCTTCTTTTTTTATATTAGTTAACGTTTGGTCAATAATTGTTGTCTGTTTGCATGAAAAATGAGTAAGAAGGTATTTCTATTGTTAACATCAACGAAGCTAAGTCAGTAACGTCGAGATTTGTTATCACTGTCCCTAATAACAAGTTATTAGAATAATTTATACTGACAAATTGCTTCTACATTAATTACTACAATTTGTCGTTGAAAATTACTAAGGATTAGTAGAAAATGGTCTACTTTGAGCTTCAAAGAATGGGACGAAGTTGGGAACAAAACGAGTAATTGTCGTAGAATGCTTATTATAACTCAAAGGAGAGAAGTTAATAAAATGAGCCTCCTTTTCCAGAGAACGAAGAAATGATGATTGAGGAAAATCAGATATAAAGTTACAAATAAATAGAAAAAATTATTTTCTAGTTATTTTATAGAATACAAAACCATCAGGATTAAGTTACTTCCAAACAAAACCAAACAAACAGGATGCAAGATGTTTCAAATCAAGTATACATATATACGACAAAAGAGGTCGAAATTATATTTATCAGATATATATGTTTGACCAAGTGACAACTGTAAATTATTCAGAGTGTTATTTCAGGCTTCGGAAACGTATTGGCTGGAGACCGGAGATTGTTTACATGAAAGGGAGCGGTCGGGTAACCCAGTGTTCTTACCAATAGAGTCGATAAAATAGGGTAAGGACAATAAAATTACCTCGTTGCTGTAATGGACGGTAGGCAGCGGCAGCCAGTGGTAGCCCAGAGCACGGTCCCATATCATGCCCTTGTTCCACACCTCCATCAGGAGACCGGTGTTCACATCGTTCGTCTCGCTGAAACAAAACGGAAGCGCGCCCGATTAGATATGTTTCGAACAGAAAGTCGACATTTCAATGCCGGTAACACTGTCCGACATAAGTGAATACACCCCGTTACAAACCTTATTAATGAACAGACTGTTTTACATTCACTATATTTGGTTATTTCCGGCAGTTAGAGCAATGAAAAATATGCTTTGTTTCGGGTTTAATAATATTTTTTTTATATCCACATTTTTTGGGGAAAATATTATTTTGGGTTCAGCCATTAATAGCTCATAGCTTAAGCCTAATATTATATAAGTAAATTTAATCAATTTTACTGTGAATTTTAATTAATTTCATTACCGTAAAAACTAATTTAATTACATTCAGAATATTGACCATGCCACCAGATTATTACCCATTTTTCACATCTATGAATTAAAAAGTGGTGTTTCACTGAGTATATTCTTTAAAAGTACAAATTACATTTCATTACTCAAAACATCGGCTCAAAAGCATTCATCATATCGGATACATTTCACAAATTCCATTTCACCTTAGAGCAGTTTATTTATGGTATTAAATGTAAAAATATTCATGTTCGATTTATCTGATTATGAAATGTTTAATTCAAGATAAAATTCCAATTTGCCATTTTTTCCAAGCATCTTTCTTTCTGTAAAGTAAATAATTTAGATCACGTCCTACGGATATAGCTCGGAATCATAATGTAGTCGCCGGTCGAGCTGGACGTGCGTGCTTGGTACCAATTATACAATGTCCATTGTTCGAGTGTTTTACGTCGTCTATTCGCAATTCCGGCCTAATAAACCTTCGTGCCCGGGGACCATCCCGTACCCGGGCCGGCAGTTTGCTTTGACCGCGACCGCCGCTCTCCGTTATCGGGCCGGAATGCCCGGCGTTATTTCCACCCCGGAGTATTGTACTTACTTGAATAAAAAAAAATAATAATTGGAAAAAGGAAAAGGTTGACAGAAGAAAAGAAAATAGGACTAATCATTCCATAACCCGGAGGGAAATGGCCGGGGTAACGGCCGTTGAAACGGTTTCCTGCACGCTCGCCTAATTAGGAAAATCGTGTTTTTCGGACGCCGGCATTATAATGTTAATGCCAAATTTGGCCCGTAGGTTTTTTTAAGCCGATATGTTTAATCGACGATAATGCGGAGACCACGAAAGGACTAATATGTACCTTAGCAATCTCTTCAGTGGTAATCCGTGGGTTATTATTCATTAAATCACGGTTAAATGTTGTGTTTCTGTCTCCTCTCGCTGGTTTGGTCTTTTGCTAGACCGGTTTCGGCTGCTCGCCATCTTCAGCAGCGGTGTTAATCGCTTTAGGCACTTTGGATGTTTTTCGGGCATCCGCTACTAACACCGCTACTGAAGATGGCGAGCAGCCGAAACCGGTCTAGCAAAAGACCACACAATGTGTATTCAATAGAAAGACCTTTCGTCTACAAATAAAAAATAATTGTTATACGAGTAATATTTATGTTCCTATAATATTTTCCCCATCATGAATATCGTCGATTCCTGTCAAATTATAGCCCGAATCCGTTGCCAGCTGCCGTAACATTTGAGTGAATAATAATTTATGAATTTAAATTATACGATCGCGGACTAAGCACGTCGGCAGAATGCATAATCGGGGTGGTCAACGACGATAATAAGCCATTAAACCGAGTGAAGCTGCTAACCTTTCACAAGCAAAGCCTCCCCCACTAGGCAAACAGATGATAGAGGAAAACGACCCCAATAAACAACCCGCTGACACTCAGTTTCGATAACCCGGCTTTTAATAATGCCTCGTTTTATTATCCTAAGTTAATTTTCAAAGTATTTTTACAATGAAGCAGAGAGAATTTACTGCTTCGAATTTCCAGACAATTTATTAAAAAGCAAATTTATAAAGTAAAAATAAAATTACTTTTATGTAGGAATTAATTACATCTTTCGTTTTTGGAGTGTGAGCGAAAATAATTAATCAACGTTATCACGATAATATAAATAAATAATAATTGGTGTTACATAAAGTTTGAGTCATTTAATGTTTCATTGCAAATATATCTGGCATTAAAATGATAATTAATTGTGGTAAATTGACGCTTCGAAAACTTTTATTTAGTCCTTACTTAATGATCAATAAAAAGTTTTCAAATGTGCGGAATCGGTACATCATACTCTTAATTTAAAAGCCCCAATAAAATTTGACATGCACATATTTAAGTTGAGGCGGAATTTGAGTTGAAAAAGCCCCATGCCGTGATCAGCTCTTTTCCAGCGAAATATACCTGCTGAAAAGTCCCGGTTTTCAGAAGGGCTTATGAGATTATTTTGAGGAAAGTTGTAGAACACAAAATGTCTCTCAACTTTTACTATTATAATACTAAATTCAAGCGGAAAATTACTCGGGCGCAATTTATGGAGGAAATTTTGCAGTCATTTATTGCCTAATGAAATTTTGTAATTCGCATAACGCAAGCGTATCCTAAACTCCTGTTAAGGGGAATATTGAAAGAAACCTTGACGTATATATTTTTTCACCTCCTTCGATTCGGAGATCTTCCTCCAGATCCCGTATCCGTAATAATTAATTACTTGCTAATAATTATACGATTTTTGTTTAATTAAATTGGTCCTTGTATTTTATCGACACGCCGAGTAATCATCTAATGTAAGTGTTTGTGTGCACTGAGGGTAAAAAAATTACAGTCCCGATCATTTGCTAACTCACGGTAAGTTTTCATCATTAGTGAACGCCAGCCAATGGACGCTTCTTGTGCAAACTCTTCTTCTAGAGTGTCGTTCTGAACAACTACTAGCTGGGTCCGGATCTATTGTTCACGGTCTAATGAAGGAAATTATGGCCACGGCGTTAGGGCCACTTTTAAAAGGGGGTGAATGAACTCGGATATTTTCACTTTTAGCCCTAATGAATTACCCGCTTCTTGTTTTTTTTTTTGGTCGTAAGGTCAAACTATTTTGATTCGCACGCTATTCCCATTTGACTTCATAATACGGCCTCGGCTTATCAGGAAAGCTCTTGGGCGTGGACGACTTTCCGTCACCGAATTCATTCATTTGTGTAAACATTTATCGTATCAAAAATAATATTGTTTTCTCTCCCGGGTTAGATTTATTTTTCATGACCATAGTAATAATGAGTTTACCAATCAGTCTTCCGATCTCCTGCTCATTTCGTCCGCCTCGAAAATTGGTAATCTCGACTACGTTAGCACAACTCATGTGAGTGTTAGTGTCGCCATTGGACTGTTATTACAAGATGACAAATGGAATCCAACAGAAATAAAAATCGATGTTAATAATTGTTTGATGGCGAACACATTTTCTTTCTTTGTATTTATTAATTTATTCGTATCAATTTTATTATTTATACTTTTTTCCCGATTTATACTTCATTCTCAGTTCGATTGTACATATTATAAACTAAAAAACTTTAAGAACTTTAAATGTTAAACTTGAATGAGGTATTAAATTTACCTCTTTTCACATCGCGCGGGGTATTAAAGGTGTCTACTTGCCGCTTCGCGTGGGGTGACAGTCACACATTGTGCAACATTGTTTTGAAACAGCGGCCATTTTTCTGCCCCCCTTTCCCCCGTACAATGTGTGTTACAGAGAAAGGTCAAACTTTAAATTTTTTTATTGCGGTAAGGAACGGTTTGGGGCTTATTAAAAGTGGCCACGTCTACCTACGAAATATATATCAATTCTACTCCAGCCATTTATTCCTCTTCGCGAAATAACAAAGTTTATTAAATGAACTCTACACATAATTTAACACGTTCGTTATAACTAGACATAAAGGAAATACAATTATATATTGGATACGTAACGTCTTATTAATTCATTGTAATTATTAAGTGTACAGTATTAAACATTATTAATAGTAGTATTAACTAGAAATAGGGATTAGTGTCATTATTTTCTTAATTTAATGTCACTTTTAATCTTTTCATTTTAACACCAATGTTCAATATCCTTTAGCCTGAACCGATTATAATTTTATTATGTAAAAAGAAAATTCTTATGTTAAATGTTAATGATAACCTTTTATTCCATTAGTGGCACCCTTTTCGATGTCCTTAATATTTAATTGTCGTTTTTGTACATCATATTTGACCGCAATAAATTTTATTTCCACGGTTTCTGGAAACGACATTTAGATAACCATACCCGAATGTAATGGCAGTGATTGTTTCGGCTTGAAAGTTATCTCGAGGCCGTGTAAATCGATCCATGGTATAATCCGAATTTTCCGACGAGAAATCGTGGCCGACCGATTCATATATCGACGCCCTTTTGATACTTTCACTTATTGGCCGAGCTTTCTATTTCTGGGCACTAATTGAAGGGCCCCCGACACGTTGGGGATTAATTATTGGGGATCCGCACGCAATTCCCAATAACGGTGACGTGAAGCCGGGCGGGCGGTGTGTGAAAACGCGGGCTTCTCACCTCTGGAGGGCCCTACTTTCATCATTTGATTAATACTCGGCCGGCCCCATCGTCACGTCCTGCCGGCTGACGTCCGTACGCCGTACATTACACGAAGCCTCTCATCCCAACGTCAAGCCCCAGTTTTTCCCCACTCACTGTATTAAATGAGCTCTGAAAATACGTCTCCTCCTCGGGGAAAGTGGGTCGGCCCATCTTACGATCACTCGATTTCAGATTTTTTATCCTCAAATTGAATAATTAGGCACAAATTAATATCTATTTCTTAAGGAAATCTTGGAAAATGTCAATATCTAGGATTCTACTAATATTCCATTGCATTGAATGCAGGATTTACTCCCCTGCTAATACAAATGGAACCAGATTAATTTAAATCATTCCCAACGAAGGTTTTTCATAGAGTGGTTCATATTGATCATGGTAGATAGCCGAAACAATTATGCTGGTTTGTTTAACATACCTGTTTTGTGGTCTGCGAGGGGTTGGAATACCGTCGATTTCGTGTGTTTCTGTCTCCTCTCGCTAGTTTGGGTCTGCTAGACCGGTTTCGGCTGATCGTCGTCATCACTAGCAGTGTTAGTCACTTTTGGCACTTTGGATGTTTTCTGGGCATCCCCACTGCACTGTCACTGTCACTTGTACTGTAAGGCGCTAACACTAAAATGTAAGACAGACCTTTGTTGCGGGCTAGTATTAGGTGCGCCGTACCGTTGAAACTAGTAGCGCATTAAACGGAATACACTGCGCGTTTTACAGTACAAGTAACATCCAAAGTGCCAAAAGTTACTAACACCGCCACTGAAGATGGCGAGCAGCCGAAACCGGTCCAGCAAAAGACCAAACCAGCGAGAGGAGACAGAAACACAACAAATCTACGGTATTATTCTGGTTTATTACTGATTGTGGAATGTTGACTTGCAGTAATGAGAGTCAAACGAGTTCAAATATTTCTGTGTTAAATCGTGAAATTAAAATACTGAGTGCAACATTTCATGCTAATAGCTACTACTCGATTAACGTATTATATATAGAAATCAATTAAACGATCATTGAAGTTAAATGATATTGTGATCCCTACAACAAATGTATGTGCAATCATCAAAATATACGATTGAGGGAAAATAAAAATACAACAATAAACGAATAGTTGAATAGATACGGGTCGTTGCGTCCTCTTAGTTGTTTTTTCTCAAAATTGAATTTGTCAGAAAAGTCGGAGCTGGCGCTGCGCTGCCATGGTTTAAAATGAAATATACAGCATCTTCGCTGGACGCAGTAAATAAAAAAACAGTTTTTTGAAAACATATTCGGTATTCCTCGGTACGGCCTTTCGGCAGTATAGATACAGAACAGGATTTCCAAACTGAATAAAGGGAGACACTGATAAATGACTTCATAAATTTTATTTCTTTTTTCTCGCCTTCCTGGACTTTAAACCCGGACTCATAATTCTATAGCGACCAGCCTTGGACGAGCTCCCGTGAAAATTTAATCCTGAAAATAATTAATGAAATAATTTCTGTTTTTGTTAAGGAAATTTTGGTCTAAAAACTAATTACTCTCTAACTCTCTAAATAACGATTAGTGAATACACTGCAGTAATTTATTTAACACTGGATGTAGCTAATCATTAGTCAAATCAATGGACAGATATTGTCCAACAAAAGAGCAAACCGACACGTGGATAAAATATCGCAAGAACCAAGTAGCGCCAAATAAGAATTCCAAATTGAAACTCGAATTCATACCATAGATTTAAGTATTTAAATAAGAATAAAAGAAAATTTTGAATGAATTAAGACTCTTAATCACGTTTAAACCCTATTTGATTACTATCGACTAATAACGCAACAAATTGTGAGTGTTAAAATTAAACTTTTTATTATATTAATAAATATATTAATATATTAAACACATGTGGAATCATATAGATTACTTTCCGACTATTATCTTCGGAAACATAATAGGTACCAAATTAATTAATTTGTACGGCCAACTGAACATTTTTATAATCGTTAAATAGTAAATTGTACGCAATAGTGCACTCCCAACATAAGGCGGTAGATAACAGAGTCAACTATTGCAACAATGCAATATCAGTGTTATCAAACAGGGCACTAATTCAGTGCCTACAAGGGACATTAATTGAAACCCGTAGTCCAAAGGTCTTTAGAAGGATTTAAAGTTTCCCTCCCTGTGCTACATTTTTTATTGATCACCTTCCACTATTCTCAACTTATAGTTTAATTAGTTCTATAAATTCGCAGGGCACCTCACATTAACCTTTCCCAAACTCGATTTATATTTTTTTTACGATGACCATCCTTTCCGAGGTGATAAAGTTCATTTTTTCGATTTAATACCTCATTTTAAGGGCCTTTTTTCCTGACCCATAGAATCCAAAAGGGATATTTCCTTCGCTACTTCGATTTCATAAATATACCGTAATGTACTGCATTTCTAGTACTGAAACTCAATTCACTTCACATCAATTATATTCAGAAAATGAATCTACGAAGCGGATTTCCTACTGACTGCAGTTGAGACATTTCACACGGTTCTGAATAATTGTATTCAGTAATAATACTTCAACAGTAATAATTTTATGCCAACATAATTTCATTTATTATCCTCGTCTGCGGTATTCATGTAGGCCAATATCACGCCATCATTGTGAAACTTAAGTGTGCCTTATGAAAGTCCAGTACAACAGGATTCAACCCGAATTTGGTCCTAACAGCTCGCGGCGAACGATTCAGTTGAGGTATAACGAATTTGTAGCGCCTAATTGACAGAATATTACTCTGAGAATAGCGAAAGGGATTAATTGTAACTGGCAGATTTGGCCCTCCCATTCCTCAGTTGGTGACATTGACCTTTAAAGGTCTCTCGAAAGCGGACAACAAATTTGACAATGGTGGACGATTCCGAAAATACCGCTTCCCTGTTTTCGCGAACTGAAGGAAACAAGCACAGAGGTTTGAGCAGTGTTTGCTGCAATTGGCCGCTGGCAGACAAAGGCGGTTGTTGTTCCTCGGGCAGCGGTGTGGGTCGCCCGATTACAACTTCGACCGCTGGACCTCCGCACAAAACCCGACAAATTGATTCCCACTCTCGCCCCGGTTTTTTCCCCTCCATTTTCCCCGTTTTAATCGTCCCTCAAATTATTCTCATGACTCGGCCCCCGCTTGTCGTTCAAGGCTCTGAGTTTTGTCGGAAATGCCGGACGCTGGACCATATAATCTGATGACACGAGGAATGGTCACAGCCGAAGATACTCAATTATTATTTATGATAATAATCTGATTGATTCAGATAATTTTTGGCACTTTTGTCAAAATATTTGTTTTATAATAGGGAATAGGAAGTCGAGGCCGATGTCCGTTTTCCTCAAAAACAATAAAATGATTTAAATTCATAAATAAGGCTTGTGCAGACTCAGAGTTTCCTAAGAGTGTATTATTCTACTTAAATATAGAATTATGTTATAAAGTTTTGCTTTAAACTCTTTGTACATTTCCGAATCGCAACGAATGTTTTTTTCAACTCCAGAGGTCCGAACCGATAATGTTGTTTTGCTATGACTTCTATACTTTGGATTTGGACCAATTCTTTTCACATGTCATCATAAAATGGGGAACTAAAAAGAGTTGTATCCGGGCCAAAACTTTTCGGGTTTCCTTTTAAATTAAATGTTAGTTTCATCGCAAACATTGTTTTTTTTCGATTTTTAACGCAAATTATAATTGTTTTCGATTGATTTAATAATGAATTTCTCTTGGCCCTCTAGATACAAACCCTATTGTATTGACGTTATTCCTGGTTCATTTTAAAAGGATAACTCCACCAATTCTCTTGATAGAACGGCCACATAATTTTCGCTAAATATTTTATATTGTATTATAAACGTTCTTCATACTGCCTTTACTACAAACACTAAAAATATTTGGAACATTTCTTGTGTTTAGAAATTGTACTGAGTGCCTCATATTAAACACCCTGAATTTACTCCCATAGTTAGAAATTTCAATAGTTTACATTGTTGTAGCCGAATTATATAGGGCCACAGAGAGATAAAGTGAAACTGGGGTGTTTTGTTTAAGTAAATATAAAAAAAATTCTGACGTTAATTTTTGAATATTGTTTCGTTGCTCTGTGGATTACAATGTTAATGTAGTAACCGGTAGACATTTTCTTGAATTAATCCGAAATTCGTAGCGTGATCTCGGGTGGTACGCAGAACTATTAATAACTCCAAAAAACAGTATGCACAGTCACGGAGTATGTATCAGTGTTTCTGGGAGCGGGCCGGGCGGTGTTTAAATGCGGACTACACGCGATGCCTATCTGCCCGTGTAACTCTCGCATTATGATAAATAGAGACCGCAGTCCACTACCCGAGGAGGTTATCTAATTGTGAACACGGTTCTGCTGATTCGCGATTTAAGCAGCCTTGAAGCTAACTTGCTGTTGAAACCCAAATTAGGAAAAGAACTATAGATTTTTATTCCAAGTATTTCGGGGCCAACTTAGTACAGTTACCTTGTGCATGTACGAAGTGATATATAATGCAAGTATGAAGTACAATTAGAATATAAATTGCAGACAAACAACAGTTTTGGAAAAATAATCCAATAGTTCCCTATATTCCTAACATCAGTTCTAAAAACACAGAATACCTCTTTTCGCCATACCTAGGGATTAACTGCTCGAGAATATCAGATCCCCATTCCCGACATAAAAGAATCGACTTCAACAGAAAATTTGGACTCTTAAGGTCATTACTAAAACGGACATCAAAATTGACCTTAAGTAAGAAACTGACAATATACAAAGCGATACTTAAACCGACATGGACATACGGTATAGAGCTATGGGCTTCCATCGAGACATCCAACATCGCTCGCATCCAGAGATTTCAGTCAAAAGTCCTTCGTACCATCCTTAATGCTCCCCGGTATGTTGCTAACCACACAACCCACCATGACCTCAACATACCGACAATCGACGGAGTCGCAAATTCCCGGTTCCTGAAGTGTCACTCCCGCCTTTCTCCTCATCCTAATCCACTCGTTCAGTCCCTCTCCTCTCTTACCCATCCATTATCCCCCCCGTGTCGGCTTAAACGCCGCTGGCCTAGAGATCTTCTTAGCCCTTAGACTATAATTGTTCTTGTGTCAAAAGTGCCATCTTTGGGTGGTTCCTTTTATCACGAAATATGTGTGAAAAAAACATACAGCACTTGTACTTATAACATTCATGTTGATTGTACACAATAAAAAAAGGTTAAAAAATAATAAAGAGAATATCAGTATGATTGTAAAAGCTGTAAGAAGTTAGTTATTATTACTTTTATAATAACAATTTATATTTCTTTTTATTCAGTAAATCAATTTATTATCCTACCTTTTTATATAGTATTTATTATCGAATCAATTATTCGGTTTACATGTTTTCGACATAATTAGTTCCGTTTCAAATATTGTATTCGTCACTGTACTGACTTCGCTTGGGAGCAAGGGAACAAAATAAATTACGGGCTGGTATCCACCAAAGTGGAAAGCAGTAATTAAAACCTAACCGCTGAATATTAAACAGAGTTATCAAGTGATTAATCAAAGAAAAGCCTTCTGAACAACCTCTGGACTTTATTTTTCTTAGCGCCACTATACTTTTTTCCGGTCTCCCCACCCTCCCGTCCTTTCTTTGCCGCTAAGGGTTCATAAATATTGCAACGGTTTCTGATATAAAAAAAAGGAACTAAAAATAGGAAGGAACGAAAAGAACAATAACTTGTCCCGGAGACATTACAAAACGATTAGTATTAATTTCTCTACGGAATTTATACTGTTCTGCCTTTCAAAGGTTAAGAAAGTTTTTGTATTATTGCCCTGGAAAATTATTTCCTTACAGTTCTTCTCCCGACCGGCGATCGATGGAAACGATTAAACAAATCATAAAACCGTTTTCGGAGTTGCAATCTCCAGTTACACACCCTCGCCGCAGACTCATTTTTCAGTTGCTTATTGGGACAGTAAAATGTATACTCCGATTCAAAAAGGTCGTCACATTTCTATTATTAGAATGCCGTATTGTTCGCAAGATAAAAGTTCATAAAGTAGGTAGCCAACAATCAATTTCGCACAAAAACTCCAATGAATGCATCAGGTATGTCAGTGTTAGAAAATTGAACGCGTTCTTATCCAAAGTCTTATTTCAGTGTTCCCTATTAATTGGCTGGCATTTTCGATTCCACAGATGAACTGCAGTGAAATGGAGGGGTCGTTGAAATATCGATTTATTTCAAGGAAATTCAAACGCTCTTCCGGCGGCCTCCCACTCGCGCCCCGTTGGCCGGGAATTAATTTTACCGGCGCCGAAATTAAAAACCGATCACTAAACGAAATTCGCCAATAAATGTAAACATTTAGAGCGCGGGCGTGTGTCTCTCGTATCAGAATGCAAATTGAGGGTATGGGGATTGGGTGGGGTACCTATTAGGCCCGATAGGGGGAGTAAATGAGTTTTTAATTGAATTTAAAGGAGCCCGAAGTGAGGAGAGAAATATTTTTTTATTCTTTCTTTTCTCTTTGGCTTCTCTTACGCTTTGGCCCGTGTCCTCTCACTAAATCCTATCTTCTTCTTACTTTTAAATATATAATATAATAATATCGATGTAATATATGATACGTACAATAACTAAATATTAATTTATAATTTCGTTACAATTAATTATGGCTTATAGTAATTATGATTATATGCGTAATTTATTAGAGAGAGAGAGAGCAGGAAGGGAGAAAGAATTAAAAAATGAGAGAGATGGAGGGTGTGAGTAAGTGTGATGGGCGGCACTTTATTTTTGGTGGGAGTGGTCCCCGGCCATTGTCGGAAGGGCCGACTTATCTGGGACGAAACGCGCCAGAATTGAAAACGTTCCAAATCGGAAGGAGATTTACGCCAACCGTGCCGACCCCCTGCCCAACTGCCTCCGGACTCCCCGCAGGGACCAAACCTGAGAGCGGCACTTTCTATTGGACTCGGGTGCAAATTAAAAAGAGAAATTAAACAGTGGCCATGAAACTGGTAATATCTAATTTATGGAATCTCTACAATCCCAGCTATTCGTATTTCTCACAGTAATGTTAGATCCGATCTTTACATATAGCGCCTTACAGTACAAGTGACAGTGACAGTGCAGTGAGGATGCCCGAAAAACATCCAAAGTGCCGAAAGTGACTAACACCGCTACTGTAGACGGCGACCAGCCGAAACCGGTTTAGCAAGAGACCAAACCAGCGAGGGGAGACAGAAACACACGATATGTACGTTAATATAATTCTTTATTAAAGCCCAGGAACGAACTATTTCTTTTTCGGTAAGAATATAATCTGACCTAATAGTGCCCTCTAGTATAGTTTACATAAATAATTAAGTAATAGCCAGGCCAGTATCTGCAATGCATTTAATTCTTGAATTGAATGATATGAATTTGAACTTCGCAAGCTTCTAGTGACACATATCGGTTTAATGGAGCTTCCTCGCAATACCAATGGGAGAATAAAACACACAATTAAAATAAAGATATCATAAATGAGCCCCGACCAAGGTCCTAATTTCTGTGGTGGACCAATTTCCCTTTCCGCTCCTAAACTCTAGAGTACTTATTAGAATACCCTATTATGAGTACTAATAGTAATACACTATTATGGTAACCACTACTATTATGGATTAGTGTTATTTAACATTCGATTTTCTATGCTGTTATGTATGTTATATTCGTTATTTTTGTCAGCGTAAGAAAGATCCGAATAGATAGCTTTGGAGGGAAAGGTTTATTATGTAAATTTATACGGGATAGCATAATCAGTACCATTTTCTATAGTAATTTTACACGGTTCTTCCACCGTGTTACACGTCCGGCCGGGGTCTGTGGAATCGTGCAGCTCGGACGGTCGAAAACGAGCCGGCGTAAGGGAGAAAATTAAGTTGCTTTCGTCCCGAGCACAACCGAGGAAAAGTACTTAGGCGGAGAGGAGCCCCATTTTATTTAGCCGATATAAAAAGCCACTTACCAGGATAAGGTTATCTGTTCGACTCGGTTTCTCCTCCAAGGGTGGGGGGAGGGGGAGAGGCCGCTCCCGGTTTAAATGATTGCCCCTGTACCAGCGACCCAATTAGATTCAAACGTCCTAGTTTTATTAGTCAGAAGCATTAGGATAAGCCTAACTCGTGTTCGTCTCTGAATATCCTTATCTTAATATTTACGAAAAATTAAAAATATCTTATATATTCGGTGAATCTTAATCTTGTATTTAAGCTGTAAACGCCAATGGTTGGGAAGGTTGGGAACAGCATAAAATTAATCTGCAGAATCATTAAGGTAATGAAATTAAATTTACCGCTAATATACTTCATTTGGTTAGTCCTGTTGCATTAGTTACAACGTTCTATATTATTTTTCCTTAGAAATCATTAATTATTTAGTCTGTACAGTTTACATGAAATATTCCCAGAAGTTCTTCATTATAGCAGTAAGGATTTGAGAAATAATAAAAATTTATATTATCAAACTTCTAATGGAATTTCTAGGAGGGTTGGAAATATAACCAATTATTCTGTCAACTTTGTTTTATATAGCGCAATGATGCACCGATTTCTATCCATCGTCAGTTAAATTCTTTTAATACTTTCAATTCTCAATTATCTACGCGATCGAATTAGTCATGTCATTTCTCGAACTGAATAGCAGATGTTAGATACTTTTACACGTTCTTGCAAATTGCGGGTATAGGTGACTTCTCTCGCCTGAATCCCATCCTTACTTAGGATTGGACACGGAGAAGCGTGGAAACTGTAGCAGCTAGATATACCCAGGTTGGGGGGGTTGGCGTCCGCCCCAAGAGTGGAAACGTCCGCGGCATACGGAACTGCCGGCCTCTTGAGCCCCAAGCCGCCCTCTCTCCTTTACTGAATTACTGGCACAATATTCCAAAACCGGCGTAACCGAGGGCCAAACAAGGAAGATTACACTCACTTTATTTAAGTTGGATCACTCCAACTTTATTTTACTTTTAGTTTCTAATAAAAATCGCACTTGCATCGTTCTAACACTTTCTGTATTTATTTTAGCCGTATATAACTCCCTATTATAATGTTTTTGACTGGAGTAAGTTAGTGTAATTCAAATATTATGAATGAATAATCGACTACAAGAAACGTTTTATACGAGAAACACAAGATTCCTCTCAGTGTCGGCAAATTATATTTATTTGCAGGACATAAATTGAAATATTCTTAAATTTACAGTAAACACGTTTCGGGGGGAGGATGATAAATTTGATTTTATTTTACAGTACTAAGGAATTCGTAGAAGAATTATACGTTGAGAAAAACTATTTTAAAAGGTGGGAAGAAATATCTCTCTCGGTACGGTGGAGATAAAATATCTCTTTTTTGATTCCAGCCGAGATACTGTTTCGTCTCACCTAGTTTAAACCTAAACTGTAAATCATGAACGGTTCTGTTGCCCACGCCATCCCGTTTAGTTAATGCGATCAACGAAATAGTAAAATGTTCGCAATGTAAATCATCGGCCGATTAAATTACTGGAATATTTCCCGGCGATTCTCCATCTTCGTTTCCTTCGGCGTTTGCCAATTGTCGGTCCCGTTGATTAAGTCCTAAGCCCATTCTGCGGTCTTCCCCTTCATTTAAAATGTTGAGCGCACGCTACGGCCCCGGCTCACGCAAGCCCGGCAAGTGGCCGGGAGTTAGACGCCGAGTGTCGGGGTCTCGAAAATTCTGCGAATCGAGCCCTATGTCCGTCCCTTCGGGTCGGGGCGCGGAACCTGGTAATTTAATACGGGCGGGCTTTCATTAAAGTTTAGCCGGAGGCGCCTATAAATCCCGGACTGCCGGAAGCCTAAAGCGATTTTCCACCGTAGGAAAAGTGTCAGCTTTTGTACAAAACCTATTTTCACAGACCCCTGAACAAGTTTTGTGATTAACTTTTCATTCCGGTCATGGGGCCTTCATTTTTTGTGTGCTCGGATATAGGCCTCAATTACTAAATAACGCTCTTAAATAACCGAAGAAATGTTTGATTCACATAAACACTGTTCAAACATCGTCACTCGCCGATTGAGTCTTATCCGAACTTAATTTATTACCTCTGAAATATGAATTATTCCAAGCAGTGGGCCATTGCACAATTCTCCTCTATGGTCCTTTTTTATACCGATATCGTAGTATTTACTACTTCTATTTTTAAAGTTTCAACAGGAAAATACTGTGAAATCCGTAGACTCGTTGAAAGCACAAGGCGACCACAAAAGTTTGTATAACCCACACAAATACCGCAATTGAAACGACCCCCTCCCCTTTAACGAATTAAAACCTTCTCGTATTTATACAAAAGAGGTCACTTGCGGTCGGGACGTTTGTCGGGATCAAAACCGCGAGCTGGATATGTCCGAAAATATATTGAAATTCGGCAGGTGGGCCCGGGCCCGGTTATTCAAGCCGAACTTGGGCTATAAATAAGAGAGAGTGGAAACCCAAACCTGGAAACTTATGAGCCCCATTGTAAGGTCCTCCGGAGCAGCCTACTTTCAGAAAAACAATTCCGCTCGATAATAATTTAAATCGACGGCGGAGACTTGATTTTGTTTGGCTCTTATTCGCAGTTATAAATCATTATTCGGGGCGCCATTCTGATCATGTATTTGCCTCCAGTCAACTTCCGTCTGAAAATATTATTTATGACAAAATTCGATTTAAAACAATCTCAATATAGATTTTTTAAATAAAAACTCTAATTTCTTGTGTTATTTTCATAGGCAAAAAAAATTATAACTCCTGACATACATTAATACGTGTGTACATAAACAAACTCTTATTTGGCAGGAAAGAGTGAAGCGTTGTTATGGCGGCGGGAGTGGGGAGCCTTTCAAACTGGAGAGGCTTATAAGGGTGGTATTTTCCAAGTCAAATTTGCAAAGGAAAAGTCGGTATGTTGCCTCAAATCGAGTGCAATGCATTTTACGCCGCGTCACTTTCGACCTCTATCAATGGCGATTTCGACATTTTCCTTTATATACTCGTTGTACCTAACCCTTTGACGAGATGCAATTATTTCTGAAATAAAAAAACTGAAATCTAGCGGGAGGCTCTCACTGACTGTAGTGCACCAATTAGGGGTATTTTCCTTTCCTCTTTCCCAGTTCCGTAATCAGGTCATGGCAAATTGACTACTTAAATTTACAATCCTTTCATTACAATAATATACCTGGCTACTTGTATCGCAATAAAAACGAAATAATAAAACAATTTCGCCTTTCCTGGCAAACTTCACTATTATATTCGACCTAATTAACGATATATATCATTAAATCTGATGGTCTTTGACGGTCGTAAGCGGCTCAATAATAGGTTGGCAGCAAGTGTGGAGTTGGCTCGGGGCGTTGTTTTGACTATAAATGAAATCATGACATTTCCAATCGCAAAACTTCAATTCCCGGGTTAACTGAATTTTAGCCCGCAATTTCTAAATGCTCACGGTTTCAATTTGTCCAAAGCGAAATCCATCGTCCAAATCCCGTACACCTACCATTGCCATCGCCACTGATGTATCCCAATAAACTTTTTTATTGAACCGTTATAAATCACGAGTTTTAATTAGCATGACTTCAGTGTCCAATAACAAGAAACGAGGAAATGGACTATTTTGTATTGGAATGGCTATAATATCCCCGCAATACAGTGTTCGGTCAATTTGGTTTTACCGGCATCGGCACAGATTGCACGTTTATTACTTGCGTTATTGACTTCATCGCAACGGAACATTTTATGAAAACCACCACACCGCATTTTACCACAAACGGACCTCTGTTTTATGTATTTTTTCACGGACTGTAACTATATAAAATGTTGCAAGACTTAAAATAACAGCGCCCTCTCCACTTTTCTCTGTCCTCGACCCGCTTCAAGTGCGTCAAGCACTCGGCACTCGGATCATGTCCGGTTATTGTTGCTACCTTTCGTCCTCCCTCCGGCCGTTTGAATCTTTCATTTCGTGAGACCTTGTCGTGGTCAACGTTCCCCGGATTCTTAGAAGTGGTCGCGACCGTTTTTAAGTCATATCCAGTCATCCGAGAAATAATATTTCAGTTTCGAACCATTTTGGAATCGACTTGATCGACGTGTCCGTCGTTGGCTCACGCGTAATTGCAACAACATGGTGGAGGATGTTTTGTTCAATAAATATCAATATCAAGTGTTTCCGTTACCTATTTTAAAATAAAAAAGACACTGTTATGGACTAAAATTCGGCTATTGAGGTTTATAATAAGGACAGCTGATAATAGATACTGATGTTGGAGTCGCATGTTTTAATAAAAAATTAGTGTACTTACAATAGGAAGTCCTGTTCCCAGCACGGATTGGGCCCCTTCACGGTCACTGTTGTTGATTTCACATTCTGCAGCTTCAGGGTCACGTATGTGTTTAACTGCTGACCTATAAAGAGAAAACGACGAATGAGACCAGATAAATGTCTGAGGGATGATTTCACGAATGCTTAGTATTTACACGACTCTCTCTTTCCTCTCATCATTATCGAGCGTTATATAATACACACGAGACACACACTTAAAACGTCGTTACTAATAAATTTTGAAGGACAAACACAACATCGATCCTTTTTCCAGCTACAGTTTCTACGTCAACCTACAACAGTGCTACGGCGGATAGGAATCTAACCAAGTGTATATTTTTAACATGCAACCGCCTTTTCTTATTCTCTCAGTTCAGCCTTTAATTCTTGAAGCATATGCACGAAACAGAAAGCGTTTATTGACTTCTACTCACGACAGTAACAAGGTTCTCAGTGTACATAATTTCTACTATTAGTTTACAACACGAATTACAAAATGTTAACAGTTGATTAATTTAACAATTCATTAAACAGCATTCATATACTTGAAATGGTACGTACTACGCTAAAACAAAATACTCTAGGACGGCACACAGTATACATTTGTTTATTTTAGTGACCTATTAAAAATACAATTACCATGACAATTCACCTTATCATCTAAAGGCAAATTACTTAACCCTAATACATTTATCGGAGGTGTTCTACAAAAGATGTTCTTTTTATGATTTTCTGGCTACGTCTCCTGTTTGGTCCAATGTTTCAGAATGGTTACATGATCTGTAGCATTCCTTCTGTAGGGCCAATAGTCCGTTGATTGTAACAGTATTACAAAAGAGTTTGAATACGAACAACATTTTTGAAATCACCACAGTAACAAGACAACGAGCGATGATCGAACTCCTCTTTCCATCTGGTCTGCACTCGGAGGTTCAAGGTGGTTCCCATGGTTTCAGACAGGTTTTATGTTCGTAACTTAGATTTAATCTAACATATCTAATACATCTAAGGAAATTGTATACAAATTCAATCGCTGAGATGAATTCCGTAGATTTCGTATTTTTCTGTCTCCTCCCGCTGGTTTGGTCTTTTGCTGGACCGGTTTCGGCTGCTCGTCATCTTCAGTGGCGGTGTTAGTCACTTTTGGCACTTTGGATGTTACTTGTACTGTAAAACGCGTAGTGTATTCAGTTTAATGCGCTGCTAGTTTCAATAGTACGGCGCACCTAATACTAGCCCGCAACAAAGGTCTGTCTTACATTTTAATATTAGCGCCTTACAGTACAAGTGACAGTGACAGTGCAGAGAGAGTGCCCAAAAAACATCCGAAGTGTCAAAAGTGACTAACCCGCTACTGAAGACGGCGAGCAGCCGAAACGGGTCTAGCAAAAGACCAAACCAGCGAGAGTAGACAGAAACACACGAAATCTACGGTATTTCAACCTCTCGCAGACCACAAAACAGGTATGATAAGCTGAGATGAATTATTTACACTACGTCTTAATGAATCAACGCGTTTTCAACATTGGGATTTTATTGAATTAAACGTGTTTTGCAAAAAAAAACAACGAAGAACTCCCGAATAATCCATCGTGACTTTGAAATTCAAAATGGCTCCATTACCAGACCAACTATTCCGAACGGCTTGGGCTAAAATTGAATGTTTACCGTTGTAATTTTTTCTTCCATCTGTCATAAATATTCATTCGTAACTCGTAAATAATAATTGCCGAAAGGGTTTTCCCTTCGGCTGAAAATAATGCCCCGTGCAAAGAATTCAGGTCAACTCGAAAAACATTCTAAACGGCGCCATTGTATTTTTCTCTTAGAGCAATAATTTATACACATTATGTAGAACGGAGCCCTCCCCTCTTGGAGTTCTCCACCCGGAGGAGGGAGTTCATTGTCTGGCGGGGGCGCTTGGGGGGAAGAAAAAGAAAACAATCCCCGAGTAACAATGGCATTAAACTAAGCCTGGCCGGCATGCAACGTTCAGCTATTGTTAAATTGATACAGTCTTTAATTGTCCCGTACAACGCTTTCCCCTTCCGAAAATACCCCCATGAGCCCTGTAATCGAGAACCAGTGAACATCCGTACATTTGTAGGCGATCTTATCGCAATGTTTATTCGGAAATATATTTCAGCTCGAAAAGTTTCCCAAGTTCAAAGATTTCAAGACGAAATGACCGATTGAAAGGAAAGATTGCGTTGGATTTCGGTCCCTCAACGCGTTTTCCTTCCGTGCAAACGCTCTTACCATCTAACTTTAAAACGAGATCACCCTTACAATGTTAGATTGGTTTTTATCGTATACCGACACAATTAGCCCTTAGGAATAATCTACCAACTAGGTAGAATTTGGAATTTAAGATTTTCTTTTAAATTTACAATTGACGGAAAATTATCGGACCGGAGACATACGTCGTAGGGGCAAAATATGTTCTCGAGTTGTAGTAAACAGGTTTAAATGGTAAGAGTGTTAGACCTTTATATATAGATAGTCCTGGTTTCAATTAGCACGTCTGGCACACGCCTTCGGCTGAAAATTCGAAAATACGATAAAACCATCACTTATTTTATTGTTATATATACTATCTGTGTATAAATAGCATTCCTAAGTACACTCATACATCACACAAGTCCACTTATACATCAATCTAAGATTATTATATCACTCACTACACTTAATAATACTTACTAAGCACATCAGTGCTTATTTCGGTCTTTCCTCACGTTTCTTGATCGTTTTCTAAAATGATTTCGTGATCAACTCTCCAGGCGTTGAATGCTAAAAGTTGACATTTTCCGATACTTCGGTGTTTGAAGAAACTGTTTGAAATTTGCATGTTAATAAGCGGTACCACATCCTTATCAAGCGGTATTGCAAGCTGGTTTCTATACAAAAGCAATGTCAAATTATCTTGCATCTATTCGCTGTGTTAAGCGGCACTAGTGCCGAAAACACCGGCGCACTTCGCCTCGGCACACTCCTAGTGTTCGCAAACAACATATTTACCAAATATACATGTCACATCTGAAGAATTTCTATTCACTCAAGGGGTTTCACTAAATTAAATACACTTCTCTAATTGTACATAAACAAATAAGCACAGTAAGACTAGTCACAACGAAGGGCGCTCTGAAATTCTGACCGACCATCGAAGTGTTCTCTCATCGCTCAGATGAGACAAAACCACGGCTCGGCGCTGTTTATATATTTCTTCTAAACGCCAAACGACACAGCTAACTACCGCTCAAGATCAGTTTCCATAATCAAGTTCAAACTTTTGCTTACTTATCAAATCCTGGGACGGACCGGCCGTTAACGCTCCCGGTGCTATCTTCCCAGCTAAAAATATAACAAAAACAAATTTCATTTCATTACATCTTTCAAAAAGAGGAAAAACAGCAGTAACACAGCCATTTGTACACAAAAATAGGTTGTTCTGATTGATATCTGTGTTCTCTGTCATGCTGTTCGTGTGGTTGGGATTGTTCTGTGTAGCGCGGGTGTAGCGTTGCCTCTAGGTGCGCCCTAATTGGTACAAGTGTTGAGTGTTTTCTTTTCGAGTGAATGTCTCGATAAAAGAGACCACCCAATTATGGCACTTTTATCACATGAGCAGTTTACGGCTTCGGACTAAGAAGATCTCTGGGTCAGTGGCGTTTGAGCCGACGCGGGGGATAATAAATGGGTAAAGGAGGTAAGGGACTGAACGAGTTGATTTGGATGTGGAGAGAGGCGGGAATGGAATTTAAGGAAGCGTGATTTTGCGACTTCGTCGACTGTTGGTATGTTGAGGTCATTATGGATTGTTGGGTTAGAAACATACCAGGGAGCATTAAGTATGGTACGAAGGATTTTTGACTGGAATCTCTGGATGCGGGCGATGTTGGATTTCTTGGCGGAACCCCATAGTTCTATTCCGTAAGTCCATGTCGGTTTTAAAATGGATTTGTATATTGTCAGTTTGTTGTCTATTGAAAGTTTTGATGTCCTTTTCAAAAGAGGTCTCAGCAGTCCAAATTTGCGATTGAGATCTGTTCTTTTGAGTCGCGTATGGGGGTTCCACGTGAGTCTTTTGTCTATATAGAGTCCCAGGTAGCGAGCCTGCTGTTGGGTGGGAATAGGAGGATTGTTGAACTGAACAGGAGGGCAAGGTGGTCGCCGTAGTGTGAAGGTGACGCGAGTAGACTTAGAGCTATTCACCTTCACCCTCTGGACTGGATGTTGGAAAGGTGCTCTTGGAGTTTGCTAGTTATAATTGAGGGATTTTTGTCGGAGGTGAGGATGCAAGTGTCATCAGCGAATGTGGCGAGCACTGAAGAGGGATGTGTGGGTATATCGGAGACTTTTGATCATACCTTTGACAATCTAAATGATTGGTTAAACTCTGACGTAATATAATGGTGATGAGAGAAAAATGTCTTTAACGCCGCTTAATCCTTATAAAAATAGACGGCCGTGGCCTCTGGCCGGTATCCGCCCGCGCAATCCGAGCAGAATTATTCAGCCTCTGATTTTCCACTGAGTCGCCGTGGCATTTCCGCCGGGTACAAATTGATACAGGTCGGCACGTGTTGAAATAACCGTCCCACGGCTCCGGCTTCGCTGGGGGGACAAATACCCGGGGCTTAATTAAATGGAGACGCGACAATAATACGGCGTCTGCAATACACCTTCCGCACTATGATTTATACAGATTACCTATTAGATATACAACCAGATAACCATGATTCAAGTCCTTGTATTATTATTAAAGATTTTATAATAACACATTTTGTGCTGCAGAAAATATAATAATTATTTGTTAATATTTAATAATTCAATAAGAATTCTGTTCATTTGGACAGTAGTTATTTAGCCTGTTATTGTTCAATCCCGGTGAAAGTTATCCAGAGATATAATCATTTTAAATTATAATGTGATGTTCCTTCTAAAATTTTTTTATTTATTTAGTAAAAAAATTATAGCAATAGAACCTAATCGGAGGCTCGAACAATTTGGTCAAATATTGCTTCAGAGTGATTTCAAGTTTCATGAAAGCAACGATGTTAAAGCATTCAAAACGAGACGAGCTTCTAATTCCACGGAGAACAGGCAAAAAATAAAAACAATGAAATCCTTCCATGTCGATTTACGAGTATATTTATAGTATTATATTCAAACTGATCATGGGATCAACTGCTATATAGAAGTAATTGTCTATAAAGAAAGAGACAAAACAATTGCCGACCTCTAGAAATGAGAGAGTGGGAACATTTCTTAGGTAAAGGGATGAGAGCGAGGTATCCATTCGAGACGGGACGACAAAGGGAAATGGCCCGCCACCGGCCACTTATTACACGCCGGCTACTTTAATCCAACTGGGCAATTTAATTAAGCGAATTCCGGGAGGGGGGGAAGGGGTACAGTTCTTTAATTGATAATTGGGCGTCATAAATATCGTCAACAAAAATTAATTGGACCGGAATAAACCGGAGTCCGGCAAAGCGGAATATATTTCAAACCGAAAGTGAGTCGGTTGGGAATAATTAAGCAATAAAACCCGGGCGAATCCCGCCCATTAAACGGCCATTATTCAAGGGTCGAAATCTATCAGAGGATGCCTATAAATGCCCTTATTGAAGAATGCCGGGGACCGAGGTACGGGGTAATTGCCGGGCCCTATTGGGGTCGGGGAGGGGTCCCGCCCGGATTAATTATATTCGGTACCTGGTTTTAGAAACATGTCCGGCACGCACGTAGGACATTCTAACCAAGCTTATTCCTCCATAAGCACCCTCTAGAGTTCCCAGACCCACTTCCTTTTAGTGGGTCTACTAAAAATAAACTAACATTATTATTTCAGGAACGGTACTGGAGGAAGCACGAAGCTGAACATCGGAAGGCGAACACCGAACATTAATAAAGAATAAAAAATAAATACCATATTTTTAAGTGCGACCGGCTGAAGTTGAGAAATGCAAAAAGGCAACCCCGAAGTAGCAAATAAATGAAGAGGCGAAGCCAACGTTTGATTTTCGGTTTAACACGCTGCGATTTGCATTTAATTAATTTCAAAGCGTCGGTCCGACCCTGTATTTGTGACTGCGCCACACGCGACTCAAACGCGTCCTAATGACACTCATCGGTTGGCAAAATTACGTCCCACGTTTCTGTTACCCGTTTAAAAGAAATAACGAGCTCTCTCTCTCTTACCAATATAATTGTAGAAAAATATTATTCTACACAATTCGAATTCAACAGCAATTACTTAGAGGGCATTGAAAGAAACTGTGGAGAGAATTGAGGGTCTTTGTACACGTGAAATGGAAAATAATTTCTTTTTTTTCACGTTCCATTACTTTATTGTAAAATATTAGGAACGCTATTTATAGATTTCTAATGGTTTTTGCAGATTTGTACCTGATTTTACTATATAAATACTAAAACAATATGAAGGGAGATATCGATATATCTATGTATTTATAATTGCTAATATCAATTAAAAACAAAATTAATAAAATTTAAAACAATTAATAAACAATAATAACTTGTACTTTAATTTATATATTTCTCATTAATTGTCATTATTTAATTCATTCGACCACAGTGAATAAATAAAAAAAAAGGAAATTGGAATTGAATCTGAAAAATGGATAACGTTTCATTACTTTTATTAATTAATTTGTTGGGGGTCTGAGTTATGCCTGGGGGGCAAGGGAGCATCGGGGGAGCAAAGTTCATACCGTCGTTAGCCTTATTACTTCTGTCTGCAGATAACTGGCACCGCTTGCATTAATTAGCCGAGTAACTCTTCTCTAATTTGATGGCGAACTCATCAGCGAATTTCGCATTTAAAACCGCCCCCAACCCCCGCCGCCAGCCACCCAAAGGGGATGATATCCCCATCTTGTGCCGCTGAACATGAAAACCGATATCAGCCTCTTCCGTGAAGATGACTACATTTGGTATAATTTATTTTACGCTGTTAGGCTTCATTAACCGAAATGTATTTCGGAAGGAATTGCTCATATAATATCGCGCAGTGCTTTATTAACATTGTAACACTACAGTAAACGAGAGGATGATCTGCTTTGAAAAATATTTTCCCAGAATATAATATCCCGACAACAGTCTACAGTCTTTGTCCTCCGAAGAGACATTTTAGTACACCGTTGTGAAAAAGATTTGAAAGACATTCAGAATTAAATTTAGTAGAAAGGTTTATTATAAATAAAATTCAGGTTTATTTAATAAGAGCTATGACGAGAAAAAGAGAACCCGTGCGCTGTACGGGCATTAAACACCTTTCTTTTGCCTTATTAATTTCTAGAAGAATTGTTTAAAATCCACAAAATTATAGTACAAAAATCTCTATTATTGTATACACGTTATTGAAAGATTGATAAGTATAATCCTATTATTATACTAACATTATAGTTGTTATTATTATCATCACTAAACGGTATCTTTTATTTAGGCAACGATATGAGTAACAGGTGTTTCCCTGTTGAACAGTTTCTTATTGATCAATGTCCGCTATCCAGTTCTTGAGAAATTAACTGTCCTAATCTGTGCCCGTAATTTTTCTCCCTCGGAGCCGCAATATTCATATTTCCGATTAGATCGTTATCAAAGAACGGAGGAAGTGGTAAAACTTATCGCTGAATGTTCCTTTTTGACGAAATTTCCGTTCGATAATTCCCGGCCCCTCCATTAAACACTATTCTTTGCCCTTGTTGGTTCGGATAAATCTATTACGACAACATTATATTTTAAGTGATTTTTGATTTCAGTCAAATTGTTACCAAGTGGTAAAAATGTTACAAACTGTAATTAAATGTTGAAAAGTCAACAAGGTTATCAAGATCTTGCATTTCAGATCAAACACAAAAATCATAGAATCTTGCGACTATTTACAGGACCTTCGTGCTCTAGAGCACTTACTTTAGAATGGTTGTAAAATTATTCCTTGAATAACGAATTATGCAAAATAATTTTGTTAGAATAACTCCGGGTATCCCATTTCTCAATCCGATTAGTACAACAATTATCCAATATATTCTAGGATAATTCTTCCTTGTGGATTCTAAGTAGACTGTTCAACTGTCCAAACTCATGCAACTTTTTTCATCTTTTTCCATTAAAGTTAAATTTCAAAATCCATGAATTTATATGCACGCATAATTTTATCTGGTATTCTACTTCCATATACATGGAACTAAAGACTGTACATTCATCTATTAATCAAATTAATTTAGGTATAAAATACCTATTAATTTGATGCACTGTACTGTACTGTGGGTATGAATATCATTTATTAGAACGCAAAACTTAAAATCAGCCTAAGAGTAGATAGAATACTAAAAAAAGTGTATAGTTATTTTCACCGTATAACGATAGCGCCCATAAAATGCTCGAAATACTCGGTTTCGGCTGCTCGCCATCTTCAGTAGCGGTGTTAGTCACTTTTGCCACTTTGGATGTTTTTTGGGCATCCTCACTGCACTGTCACTGTCACTTGTACTGTAAAACGCGCAGTGTATTCAGTTTAATGCGCTACTAGTTTCAACGGTACGGCGCACCCATTACTAGCCCGCAACAAAGGTCTGTCGTACATTTTAGTGTTAGCGCCTTACAGCACAAGTGACAGTGACAGTGCAGTGGGGATGCCCAAAGAACATCCAAAGTGGCGAAACCGGTCCAGCAAAAGACCAAACCAGCGAGAGGAGACAGAAACACACGAAATCACGAGAAAACCCTAGAACCGTTTGGAAACTTAGTAACTGGACATTACTTGGGTTCGGTTCGGACGAAAGTCTGAATAAGATAAATGGGGTAGGAGCGATTCGATGTCCCGCCTGGCATCTTTCACTGTTTATCGGGCCGAGGCTCCATTTTCTAGGTCCTGTCTTTTACAGGGCGGTCTCGCCCTCCACTCCATTGTTGGATGAGACAATGCTTCATTTTCCGGCCCCCGGGCGTCTTATCCCTAGTTCTTTTAACCTACTCCCATCAGTCCTACTATCATCGAATATAAGTAAACTCGAGATACCAAATTTAATACTGCGCTGGACCTTATATAATTTCAAGAATTAAGCATTCTTAAATATCACAATTACAAAATTGTTCTCAAGCCTTATTTTACGTCATAATTGCAACCGTGTTTTATAATTTAATTTTATACCGTGATGTTTTATATTGTTGTGTAAATAAACTTTCAACTTAACTTTGCTTAAAATGTTTTAATGCGGGGGGGTTAATATTATGATTATTCACTTTCCACTTAATAACCCTTAGAGGGACAGTCTCTCTCTTTGTTGGGAATACCGCTTAATGTAAATCTGTATTCTGAATGTTCCATTCCCTCACCCTGCGCCCCTGATACTTTTACTCGCTTGTTCAGGGTTGCGCTTGTTGCCAACTGTCCGAAATTTCCCCGACCGCTGTAGTACATTTGTTAAGCTTAACTTTCATCCAGAAAAATCGTTATCGAGTTGTTCTGCTTTCGTGAGAACAAAATACGTATGATTATTTCCGTTTAATTTATCATTAAGGAGGTAATAATTTTCTTTCTCCGCTCACACAACAAACACATACGTATTAAAATAACCGTATTATTTGAAACTTATATTCCTTCAAGGCGATAATACATATTACCGTAGGAAAAAACAAGTGTAAATCTCTTCCAAAACCTTCCTGCCTGATTAATGCCTGATATTACATTTAAACAGCTTCGCCCTATAATATATATACGAGGACGTTTTATATGTGAAACAATTTCATTAACCATCACCTCCACTGAGGGACAGCCCGGCCCTTTGTGGCCGCCCTCAAAGCGGTTATTGCCAGCTTAATTGTAACGAGATAACGAGCGCAAGCCGAGCAAAGGAAACCGGTCCACGTAATCGTCATGTGGGAGCGGTTTAAAGCGAGACCCAACTACTCCTTCAACATTTAGAAAATCACCAAGTAGAGTTACAGGCACCTCGACGGTAGGATCGATGGACAAGAAAAACGCGTGAGCCTAATGCCATAAAGATTGCGTACGTTACAGGTTGGTGATTCAGTATCATTTTGCACACAGATTTTTCAAGGTATAAATCATCATTTGGAATGAGCGTAAGCATAATTTAAGTATTTAACTGCATACACATATTTCATGAATAATGAAATTTATATTACGCACATAGAATTAATTTTTCCTGTGTTTGGAAACCACATAAGTGAGCTCCATTGGAAGGGTTTTTACCTCATCCTTCTGGGTCCCTCTCGGTTCGTTTCCAAATCACCCCGAGGAAATCCAATGTTGCTATTATATATTACCACAGAACGACGACAAAATACTGAATTCTCCAATCGGCTATTTCGATTTAATCCAGCTCAATTTAATCCAGAAAAACGTACGGATGAAATTCGCTTATCCGTTACAAAATTAAATAATACCATCGATGCACCATGATTATTATCCATAAAAGATTTGGTTTGAGAGTGGCACTGTTGATTGTATTAAAACGATTCGATCCCTTTGAACTTGGCCCGACCCCAGGGCGATTCGCGGAAGACCAAATTGGAATTTGATTAGCTTTAGCTTTAATATTCGGTTCCAGCTATCGAATTTCATGACTGAGGTTTTACTCTGTAAGAGAATAATACCAATTAAACAATGTATGTGCGCCATATAAATTTCAATATTCATGAAATAACGCTTTAATTGGCAATTACTATATTTGGACTAACCTTCTGTTTTTTTCTGTAATATAGTGAAAGGAATACTTTCTCGTCATGTATTTTTATAGTTTCGATGAACGATATACAGAGGGGTCCAAAAAATGTATCCACTGTTTAACGGTCCATAACTTGCAAACTAATTGACGGAGTTGACTCATTTTTGGTGAAAGTGTAGCTTAAAGTCCAACTTAAAGATATCACTGTAGGTGTTCGAAATGTTCACCATTAACATCAACACACAAACGATGCCGCCGAACTGCAGCACGAACTACTGATTGCAACGTGCTCAGTTCGATATTTGCACATGAATGTACGATGGATTCTCGAAGTTCATCCAATGTGCGTGGTTTTTGTCGATAAACGACGTCCTTTAGTGTTCCCCACAGGTAAAAGTCCAGAGGAGTTAAGTCTGGGGAACGTGGTGCGACGAATCGTTAAACGTATCGGTGGCTCTGTTTGATACTCATTTCGCCATTGCCGTTGGACCTCATTGATGTTTTCGTACTTAAAATACCACTTCAAAACTGACTTCCTTTCATCGAATGTAAGCCTTGCGCCAGCCACGTTTACTCGAGTAACAAGGTACAACTAACAACAAAACACTGACTATCTGGCGACTGTCATCTGACAAAACAAAACAACGCAATACAACGCTTGTATGCCGATTTCCGGAACTACAAACTATAACACTACCAAAAATGAGACAACTCCGTCAATTAGTTTGCAAGTTATGGACTTTTAAACAGTGGATACATTTTTTTGGACCCCTCTGTATATATATAGATGCGACAGAACGCATCCGACAATTAACATTCGTACGATTGCGGGCGCATTATATTCGGTGGAAAGAAATAATGATGAAGTGGTGGTGGGGGAGGATTTAAAAATATCCGGTCGTACATTACCCGCTCCGGGGCAGGATTCACGTGACGTTCTCATGAATACTTGAACAGGGTCGGACCGGGCCGATGCCGTGTCCCCCGTATCGGGAGGCCCGAGAGTCAAAGAACCCCACCGCGGTTAAATATGACCGTTATAAAACAGGGGATGCCTGTCATATTTTTGTGAAAGCGAGAGAGCCAGAGGGAGAGGAGAAAGAGCGAGGGAGAAAGGGGAAGGGAGAGAGAGAGAGAGAGAGGGGAGTGAGGGGGTGGGAGGTTGAGCCGGTGTATATATTTTTAGACAATCCCACTAGTGCACGCCATTCTATTCGACGTACATTGATTCGGAGAGGGACGTCTCGAGCGGGCGAACTCCTTGACTCACCCCCCCCCCATCCCCAGTCGATACCGTCGACTCGCCCCATCGGGCCAATTTAATGCTCAATAACAAACATGTTCTGCGCAGCCACCGGTCGCCCCCTCCACATGCAACATCACGTTACGCTCAAATCGGACCGGCCGCGTTACCGCGAATTTGACATTCGATTACCAGTGCACTATTGTGTAACATTATTCGAGACGGATTACCATATTCCATCCGTTCCCGGAATTTCGGCTCCGGGCGATATAACGTTGTTGCAGTAGCGGTAATTAAAGTTGAATATTGTTTATCGCGTTCGGCCCACGAGAATTAGCGAACAATTCTAATATTACATATTAAATAATATAGCTAGTTACGACGAGTCGCGGTTATATAACACAAAGCGAATCGCCGGAAGTGTGACTTCCGAAACGAAATCCGAATAAACTCGTTTATTTCTGAGTGGCGAGAAATTCTGAAATGCATTGTTCCCGACTGTCATGGCCTCGTCGTTGTTAGGTGGTGGTGACGGTTAGGGGGGCAATACGGCAAGAATCCTTGACGGGAATGCCAGACTGGAATGTCAGATTTCATTCCAGTGGAAGGGGGGAGGGGGGAAATGCGCTCGTTTCATCGCGGGATCATTAGTCGAAGCATTTCAGACACAATCCTAGTTATCTTGACCGCCCCTTGTAAAACGCACCGGTTATTAATAATGAATTTTGCGTATCAGTTTCATTTGAAATAACCTCAGTGGTCGAGAAGAAAAGTCGAAATAACGATTAAAAAATTAGTTGAAATTCGCAGTACCGCGGGAGGAACTCGTAAATTATTTGTAACTTAATTATTTTCTTATTCCCTAATAATATTGTAATGTCTTTCACGAACAATACATGAAGTGGAAGAAAAATATACAAAATTAAAGTGAAGGATTTAAAATAGAATAATTGAGAGTGTGGCCCTCGTTATTTGGTCCTATCATCATATCAGTTTCAGCATTACGACAATGCAAAATATAATGAATAATTTATGTTTTGTGATCGCTACAATCGTCGGATTTGAATTTCCTGATCCTATTCTTAAACACCGGGCAAACGGAGATTGCAAATGGGGGACGATTCCAGTTGAGGTGGCGGGGGGAAACTATTCCGATTTTCGTAGACCGCTAGGACAGCGAGGTGAGCTGAGAGGAAGATTGTTATACAATCGTAAGGGCTGTGGATTAGGACTATCCGAAGTCGGAAGGAAACTAAATTGGCACGGTGTAGAGGAGGGGGCCGGAGCCGAGCTCGCCCACACCGCCCGCCCCATTGACGTAGGTCCGGTCCTTTTGATCTCATTCAGGCTCCGACTCCTCCTCGGAGCGGATGGATAAACTCTTTTCGGATATTTTTCTCGGATTTTCCGCCTCCGTAGACTGAAGGAGGACATCAGGATCAAGGAACTGAATTGAGAGGTTCAATAATCCCGAATCCCTTTCCGAATGCTCCGGGGGCGGCTTGTTTTTCAAGATGTTCCCCACTTTTATAACAGTTTAGTAAAATGGAATACTGATTCAACCGGTATTAGAATTTTGAAATGTAACATAAACCCTCTGACAAGTTTATATAACCCCGATTAAGCGTTCTTATTTTTCGTTAAATATGTAATATCTCACCTTCAAACTTGTTGAATTTTTCCAACCGCGCGAAAATTGTACCTTTTCCATACAAATCTTTATATTACCGGTCTTTTGCCCTGTATAAATTTAATGTTTTGGTAAATCAATCGCGATAGAATATGTGAAGGAGCATATTGTTCCTTTATGACGAACAAAGATCGTCCTGGCAACATGTTACGAAACGGAAATTACACAAAACCTGACCTTTATTATGTAAAAATTTCCATCAAAAGAGGTTGGAACAGACTGAAGAGGAATGTTTTGTTTACAGCCTTCGTCGATAGAATAGAGCGGATATTGCTTCATTTACAACTAAATGATACCCATATACTAGTTTAATGTTATATCAGGAACATAATTCGATTGTATGTGGCCCCTATAATAGGTGTAATGAACGTCGAAGGGATGGAAGAAATGAATGCGGTGAAGCAATAAGTATATTTTTAAAAACTGTCCAAGTATTTCCAGGTTATCTCACTCGAGAAGGGGCGGCTTATTACGTGACGCAGCAAAACTTTTGAAACTCGCATTTAAGCCCAAACTTCGCACGCTAGTTTCATTTTCCGCGGACTAAAGGCTTCGAATTTATAGTAAGTCTACGACTCAAAATTGTAGTTTCGATTGGTGATTCAATAGAATCCATTTTTTTAGTTTTTTTTTATAATTGCTTTATATTATTTCAAATGTTAATGGAATTCTGAGAATATAAACACACTTTAAATCTTTTTCCTGGTTTAAATCCTGGTCTCTTTTAGGACGACTTTTCTTAACCTGGTCACATTTAATATTACAGCGAAACCTATATTATGATAAGCATGAATGACTATAGAATTTCTTTTACTAATAAAGTTGAATTAAAATTTTAAAAACAAAATGCCATTCATTTAACTGGGTGTAGGCAAGATGTGTATTCCAGAGAGACAATTGTGCAGCGGAATGTGTTAAAATTAAATAATTACATCCGGGTTATAGGTAAGGTGGTTCGATTTTCGCAGTTAAAGTAGGACATATTGTGAGAAACCAATAATAGATTTAAAGTATATGAAATAGAATGGGTGTTCATATTTCCCGTTCTTATACGTTTTTATAACTCATGTGAATGTTTACTATAGTGCCAATGAACTAGAGATTAAATTATTTTAAAAGTATTCAAATTGGAACAATCATTCAGTAATACTCCAGTCCTTTTTATTACGTTCTGACATTCGTTTCTTATCTCACAGGCACAGGTTTTTGTACAATGCTTTTGATTCCACCCGGCCGGTTATGGAATGCCGGGGATAAGAACTTCTGCTAGAACCCATTCTTCAATTTTCAACTCCTGAAGTGGGTTCAGAGTGGATCACGCGTCTGGGGGCCTATCAGCTTCAATAACCGTAAAAACCCGAATGGCGCAACTCCATTCACAGCCCAATGGCCCAACGTAGCATTATATAAAAAAACGGTAAAAATCTCCAGAATACTTTAGTTTTAACTTTATAAACATTAACAATATTACTTGTGAGTGAATAAACGTTGTGGAATTACATCACTCTTACGATATCTCCTGTCTTGACTCGCCTGAGCGAAATTCTGTTCTTAATACAGCATAGGACAATGGTAATATGCAAAGGACTGGCAGTTTTCTCCCAACATTCTACTACTGTGCAGTATTGAAACTACCCTCGCCTTGATATCCGTCTTGCTATAGACCAAATACGCGAGTGGAATCAAAAATGCCGAACTCAATCCTTCTGAATCTTATCCGAGCTCAATAAGAGATTTTGATTGGGCGGAACGTACTTTCTCTGTTCTAGATTGGGTGCCAATTTATGCCCTCGCAATAAGATACCTAAATTAATAAAGTAGTACCGCATAAATTACACGGAAATTAATTAATATTAGTACAGAATAAATTGATGAAGAACATTTAGAGCGGGTGCTGTCGAGTGTTTTGAGTTGTGTATTTTGGTAGTGTAGTGATTGCAAGAGGAGAATACAAAAAAAGAGAGAAGTTGGCTGTGAATAAAGCTGGGAATCAAAGTAGCAGTAACCTAGCGAAACAATGGAGATTAATTCGTCTCCTTCGTACCATAAACTAAATGAGAAATCTTAAACTAAATGAAAGGGGGGAGGGTTGGTGGGGGGTAGGTTGGGAGTCGCTTTGTGTTTTTAATCTAGGATAATTTCCAAAGGGCAAATTAAAACAAATGTTTGCGCACACTCACCCTGGGTCCCGACGTAGCGAGCCTTCTTCACTGCAAAATAAAAAAAACAAACATTAGTAAAAGCCCAGATATAATGTTTCATAATTCACAACTAGAGGACAGTGAAATTTACAGTGAGCTGTTGGAATTATATAGTAATTTACGAATAACTACTCCCGGGGCATTACAATTATGGAAATTGATAGCTACATGACATTAATATTGAGCCATAATTGGGCTAAGCACAGGACCATTATATCTGATTTATAACGAAGTTTAGAATTTCACTGTCTAATTGTATTTACGTACGGTTTACTTCTCTCATTCATGGATCTAGTAATAATAACAATTATTAATTAAATCGTCTTCTAGTGACTAAGCCGCGATAATAATTTTGAATAGCGTTTTCAACTTATCCGAATCACCCGATTCGGAATAAGTTCCTAGTTTCCGGTGGAAGTGGTGAGCATCAGCGAGTGCAACAAATGTTAAAATAATTATAACATAAGGAGCGACTATAAAAGCAGTCCGCGATAAGGACAAAGATAGAAAGGCGATTCGAAAGAAAAATGAGTTTCTGTCAACGGGTCGGTCGCTAACTGTGACCCCGGTAAACAACCGCCGACCATTTCCAAACTGTTCTCTAACACTATCTGACCCAATTATCGTATTTGTTCTTCCACCCGGGGCTGGACAAACAATATTCCCCCTAAGCTTCCCACCACAACACTCGCATTATAAATATTACGGGTTCGGGATCCGATTTCGGCAATCGCTATAGAAATCGCTTGCACCCAACCTCAGAATCTCCTGGAATATCTTGGCAAAATAATTTTCAATCGTCCTGATGAAAATAGGCCATGTGGACTATTTTCGCTCTGTCGCAGAAGGGCACCACAGTTCTAATATTTTATACGGTTATCGAACAACAGATAGCATGGCAAATACCTACAGGAAAACATCAAATTCATTCACGCGGTAATAGAAGCATAACGGTCCGGGAGAGTTTGAGCTCCGTAGGATTTGTTTTTATGCTTTTTCCGCGAGTTTAAACTTAAGATCGCAAGAGTGAAAATGCGCATACACACATGATCAAGTTAAACTAGTTTGCATGGCTTCAATCAAAAGTTCAAGCAGGAAAATAGTTAGAATTGTTAATTTATAATCTACACCGCAGAAATTTGGGTACAGTAATACAATATCTAATATTTTGGTCGAGTAATATAGGAGGTGTAACTAGGCGTAACTATTTTCCCGCCGGGTGTAAATTAAACTTGTCTTGTTTACATAACTGGGGTAAATTAGCATACACTTTAAATTAATTAAAGTCAGCCACGCAGCTGTGGACGTCGCCATATCGCGGAACACATTACCGTATTACAACAAATCAGTTTTTGCCCGTTCTGATACATTTTACTAAACCAATTAACCCGATTACTTTTTTAAGTTCTGGTAATTTTAATAAGGATGTTTGGAGCAGAAAAACGGGACGTGAAGGCTGCGATTCTTCCGGTCCGACCGGGGGCCGAATGGAATATGTAATCGTAAGGGGCGGATTTCGATTCGGAAAAGTCGGATCGCGTAAGTACGAGAGCCGGAGACTGGCGTTAAATTGAACCGGCCGGTATTCAAAAATCTCCCTTATAAATTAGTGAGTTCCGGACCACCGCTTTTAAATTGGGGCCGACTCGGCCGGAAAAAAGAAGTAGAAATATCGCCGAAATCCCCCACCTACTTCTCTCTCTCTCTCTCTCTCTCTCTCTCTCTCTCTCTCTCTCTCTCTCTCTCTCGCAGTAGCCCTCTCGCAGCCCGCCCTCGTAAATCTCACGCCAGAAAACGCACCGTCGTAAAACAATCCCGGCCAATTACAGATCACTTCCGTCAGTGTCAAGCCAGCTAAAGCCCTTACATGCCAGGGAAATATGCAATAAAATAATAATAACCAGATATTACATTTCATTAAAACTGAATGACTATAAACTCTGACTGATCACAGATATGAAATTGAAACAGAAACAGGCGTTAATAATTGTATTGGATCATTCCTCCAGTGAAGAATTCCTGCTAATTATATTGCACCATAGAATATGTAATATACGAATTCCATAGTAATTCGTGAACGCTGCACCAATCTATCCACCAAGAGCCTATATATGAAAAACATATTACATGCAGTGTAAATCATAAAGTGTGGATTATAAATATCTATCGCAAATTTGATTTAATTTTAATGTATTCATATAAATTACCGATCAATGTTTGATTCACGCAAGGCGATACAGAAAAAAACGGTATGTCAAAGGAGTCAACCCTGAGCCGATATATGAACTTTCCCCCATTTCTCTGGGGGCCGCTGTAAATACGACTTTCTGGTCTGTAACATTTATGACTTTCGCCTTGTTCATGTTCGAAAATAAGTACCTGAAGAGTTAACGGTCAAGTGTAGGTGTTTTATCACAGCGTAAATCCATTAAACGACTGTTTAATAACGTGCGGTTTTAATGGTCCCCCCATCGTTCTCACACGCTCTCTCTCTCCCTCCCTCCTCTCTCTCTCTCTCTCTCTCTGACTGGCTGTTGCGAAAAAGCCATTTCGATTTATGATTCCCACTGACAGCCACTCTTGGTTTAACAGCACGGTAGTCGAGGGCGCCGACTCAGCATGTGTCACAAATATTGCTCGACGTTTTATTATTTCGCCGAGCGGGGGCCGATTTTTGTTCCACGCGCCAGGATTTATCCCGCGATCCACGGCCGGATTTCGCGATCGAAAATCTACCAGGAAAAGGTTTGTTAATTTAGGCCAACAAGGAATAGATTGTACGGATAATTTGAACTACCCTACAAGTAGCTGAGATAAGTTTCAATCGTTTTTGCGCACCGGTTTTCTTTTTATGCTTTGACTATGGATATCATCATTAGAGGACTCTTCTCACGTCTTCATTTCTCACCATAGGAACTATCGCCGTGACAACTCTTAAACTTTAACAAAGGGTCGAACAGGGTAGTGGAAAAATATAATTAGACGAATATAGAGGAATTATTTTACAGTTTATTAAGCAAAATATCTGTATTTAAATTCGGAAGTAATTGTATTAAACGTTATGACTCCACCGAGTGTACCGAGTGCTCCTCTTGCCACCTGAGGCTGTAGGGGAATTAATTCGATTCCCGATGGCGGATACTAACTTTACAATTAACCACACATTTAAAAATCTGTAGAAACCTTTTTACTGTGTAGATAGCTATATATTTTAGTTGTATCATGGTTTAATTTTTTACCATATAGTTTCAAAAAAAGAAAAAACTAAATACTTTTGGAATATATAGAGTAGAAATGGTATTCCATTCTATTCTATTAAATGTGTGCTCGATTTGCTGTCCACCAGTTATACGATGGAAATACAATTTTCCATCCGGCACCATCCAGTAATGACAATAAAAAAAGGAACATTCGCAGACGGTGGAGGAGAAATAAAATTTTTATTCGTAGAAAGTAGATGATGCCGGGCCCGAATCCGGTGGCAAACGACCGTTTCCAGTTGATCCTTTGGGGTGTAGGCAAGCGAAAGTGAGTGGGGAGGAGCCGGCGCTATTCCAGGCTCGTTAAGTCGCCCAACAGTCGTTATCGCCCGGGCCCCCTCCGCTATACACCGACTATCTGCCGCGGCAAATATCTCCAGTATCGCCCGCCACCGCCGAGCAAGCCCACCCTATAATTCCGGTCGCAGACTTTACCGTTAGACCCCGCCAGAATATATAATCTTCAACTTAAAACATATTCTTGCATACAGCGCATAAAGTGAGAGGAACATCCTACGGACTACTAATCGGACAATCGTACAAAAAATATTGTATTAATACACGATAATACTTCATTGGATTGAAGAACCCATGATTCCGTTCGTAAATTTCGCTTATTGTTCGTTTTAGAAACGGGAAAGGAAGTAAAACTGTGTTTAAACAATGTATTCTCTAAAGGCGACACGCTAAAAGGCCAAGAAACATTAGTCGATTAGTTCATAATTAATAGAAAAGCTTTGTGTTCCTCGTAATATATATATATATATATATATATATATATATATATATATATATATATTATAAGGGCAAATTACAGGTAAAATCTACGCTAATTATTCCAAGCCAATATTTATTTTTTATCCACCGTGCAAATTGAGACTGACGTATTTGAGATAGATTGTTAAGTCACAGGAATATTGAATATATCAATTTACAATATTCAATGTTTACAGTAATGAATGCTTCCAGAAATAAAAGAAGCAAACGCTGATTAAATAATCGTTTGGTTATCCGAAGGAGGAAATAAAAAAGGAAGACAACAATAAAAAGATTAAACTGTGAAAAACTTATAAATTATTTTAATTTAAAACCCTTAATAAATTGACGCATAAATCATCATATTTTATTTTATTTAGAATATTTAACAAACAAATGCTTGTCACCACTACAGGAATGTCGTTTTTTGACGGGGCTAAAGTGTCGATAAAAGGCCGAAACGAAAATCCCACGTCGTAACAGCGCAAACTGGAACAGCAACTGTCCCATTCGTCTCCGCGTCACCGCTGATTATTCGCGGACCGAACACCAAATGATGAATTACGTTGATAATTCCCAATGGTGTTGGGGGGGTTAGGCGAAATCGTGATGATTGGGCAAAACGCCCACTTCTCAACATTGCAAACCCGCAATTGTTTATGGGCGAAAAACAAGGGGCTTAGGCTAATAAATTATTTAAAATTATTGTACGATGATGTCGCCCATTTCGCAAAACTGATGTATTTTCAATCTCGAAAGAACTAAACAAATTTGTACAGACTGCCATGGCCAACGAATAAAAATTTAAAAATATAACTTCAGTTAAAAATATAAAATAAATCTTCAGTAGCGGTGTTAGTCACTTTTGGCACTTTGTATGTTTATTGGGCATCCTCACTGCACTGTCACTGTCACTTGTACTGTAAGGCGCTAGTACTAAAATGTAAGACAGACCTTTGTTGTGGGCTAGTATTAGGTGCGCCGTACCATTGAAACTAGTAGCGCATTAAACTGACTACACTACGCGTTTTACAAGTGACAGTGACAGTGCAGTGAGGATGCTAAAAGTGACTAACACCGCCACTGAAGATGGCGAACTGCCGAAACCGATCTAGCAAAAGACCAAACCAGCGAGAGGAGACAGAAACACACGAAATCTGCGATACTTTTAATCCTTTCTGTTATTTTCAGTACACGAAACGAGTATTTAATAAAAAAAAAAATTGTACTGTTTATATTTTATATGGATTACATTATTTACGATTGAGTATGGATGTCACATTGTGGTAATGTACGTGCAAGTATGCGATAATTGGAAAAGAGTGTTGTCTGGCGTGTGCATACCCTGCATGTGTTAATTAGCCGAATATTGAGTCGAGAGAATCAGAACATATTTCGGGAATGATACAGAAATAATTAGGGTTGGGGGCGCAAATTCGGCAGCAAAACAACACGCAAGTCATTCCGCACCTAATTAATCTGGTCCGCCGAAAATTTCGATGGGATTTACTATTGACGATAGTAAACGAGATCAAATATCATTTCAGCATCGCTAAAGGGTTGCATTACATGAATTTATTACGCACAGTTTCATTTCGGAGAATTAGAAAATGTTCGGAAATCTGTATTTTCAAATGAAAAATGTTTTACATCAGGCCCAGAACATTACTAGGAAAAATCGTAGTTTATGCACCGCTCGGTTCCCCGACATCCTTTATAAACCATTCAATCACAGACTTCATACCCCCTTGCTTTAATTGATTAAAAAATTTGACATCCATAGCTGAAAAATCAGAATTTTGAAAAAACGCGACGAGGGCACAACACGAGGTTCACTGATGTGTTTCCGGCGAAATTGGTGGACGATCGGAATCATACGATTTAAATCGAGGGTTCTGACAGGCTTAAAAAATATGATTCATTAGAGACATCATCCCTTCAGTATGAATACAACCCGCACCTGTATTCTTCCCTATTTTATCCCCCCCCCTCCCCCATTTAAATACCCCTCTTTCTAACATAAACAAGGCCAGTATGCGTGGACTACAAATCAACCCATTACTAAGTATTCCAAATGTTTGGTCTGTAATATTTGAATATCTCGAACATCATTATTGAACATACAACAATTGAATATTCGACGACGCCATTATACGAATCAATTACTGGAATTATTATCATGCTCGGTTTCGGAAATATTTGCGAGGAAATACCGCATCAAACAACAAAAACAACAATTAAAACCGTGTCGCATCATCAAAGAGCGAACACCTGCGGCTCCCGGACAAAGTGTGTGTTCGTCGAGCAATTTTCCAAATTAACCCCATCCTTTAATTACCGCCAATTATAATAAATAGAGCCATGGAACAATGGGGCGGTTTATATTTAAACCGTCAGTGGAAGAGGGAGGGAGAGAGAAAAGATTAATTCGAACAGAGGGGGAAACGACGGAAATAGGAAAACATAGCACAAGAGCCCTCCTCCCCGCCATTAGTCTGGATGAGGGCCCTCCAAACCCCGTCGGCATAATAAATTATAATTTAATTCGCCCCCCCCGCTACCCCGGTCGAGATAAATATTTTTTTTCTAAAGCTAAAATTGGTCCCGCTTAAGTCAGCAAATTAACGCGAGAAAATTTATCGGGACGTTGACATTTTTAGACGGGGTTCGCCGGACGACAGACGTCCGAGCGTCTTTCGGCCGAATTCAATTTAGGAAATGTACATGGAATAATGTTCAATGCTATAGAAATAATTGTAAAAGAGCTCGAGTCAATTATAACAAAATCGTTCTTGGACAATTCGGTTTTGAATGAACTTCGTTTTTCCCTGGAAGTAGGGAACAGTAAATGTCATACCAGTTCGCATAGACACAATAAAACGCGGACGCATTTTTTCAGTTTAAAGACAGATTAAATATATAATTCTAACGGTTAACGATGTAATTGAGAACAATTTAAAGTGGAATTTGAAATATTTCCATTACGCGCCAAGAATTGTTTCACTTTATTATAACTATGCTTGTAATAAGGCCACGCGTAAAAGTTTTTAACCACGACAGGAAAGCATTGATAATATTTCCAATTCTCAGAAATACAGTTAAAATTTAGACATGTTCAGTCAAAATCTTCAGTATATACTATTGGCCAAAAATGCCAATAGTATCTATATATATTATATTCGTCCAATTCACGATCGGAACAACGAAAAAATGCAACCGGCAACACAAAAGTGAGGTGTTATCGCGTTCCACACTCCCCTGGTTGGGCCGGATTTTAAAAGTTATTGAATCAACCGAACGGCTGAATGGATTCCGGGTTCGAAGACGCGATTTAAATTAGGCCGTAAAAGTGAAACAAGAGCTCACATAAAAGCTCCGCCATCGAAGGCACCTCCACAGGGCGGAGCGACCTTAACATTTTAAAGTGTCACAAAACACACACACAGAGGAGTGCACCTGGGCACAATTAGCTTGACACATGGGCCATTGATTCTTGACTTTAACCCACACAAGGCCACAGAGAAAATTCATCGCTGGCAGTCTCATCCAACAAATAAATTAAACCCCAAGCGACCATGTGTTGTTTATGTAACAATTTCCTGAGAACGATAATAAAAAACTGTTTACATTTCAGAATATTCTCTCTATGTGGCCACCCAAAGAATGTAGGCATAAAATAATAATATGCTCATTTTCTGAGGATGTTTGGACATTAATCTACACCGGTTTCGGGTTGTCATAAACAAGATCATAAATATAGATACTTCAAAACAATATGCCTCCTGAAATTATTTAAATAACATAACTTTCAATCATGAACGTATTATTTATTTATAACAACAGACACGGAAATTACAAATAATTATATTTCTTAATCTCATACATATAACTCGCACAAAAAAGGAGGTTTTTTCCATTAGTGGTTATTGTGCCACCGCTTGGTAGGCATTTTGAAGGGCACTCAACCAAGACCGGAGGTGGGCCACAGATAGGAACAGTTGTATAGGAACAAACAATGTCATTTGGCCCAACAATGGAGTGCATTGTTGGTACCACTCGTGTGCAAACGGGTAAAAACTGTGTTGAGGTAGACCGGATTGGATTCGATTGCAATTCGCCAAATACACCTGAATATACTACTCGTTTTAGCTCAGTCTCTTGTTTACGAAACACAATACCGGTAAATCTCGACTTATTTTATTGCGATGATTTTCGTAAATGGGCACAAGTTCTTATAAAATAATAGGTGACTAAAATTGGGTTTGGTGCCCTGGCACGGATCGGGGTCCCGGGGCTGTTCTCAGCCGTTGAAAGCGGGGGCTGGGGGATTTTATTTAAAGGAAGCCGTTATTCAGAAAGAACTGCGCCCCCGACCGCCCCAGCTCCGGGATAACATCTGAGCCGCTTTATTGAACAACAGTCGTAAATACTATATCGTTATAATAAAGAACGTGATTTAGATATTTCTGGTCGCCTCCGTTGGCGGGGTCCTTCTCCTTGATATCCGAGAGAAAGCCCCGGTCCTAGAATATCGGGAGAATTATGTCCCCCACCGTCCTTTGGGGCTATAACGCGTTACGAATGTGAATGTATCCATTTCCAGGCGGAATGGCCAATATCGAGATAATGTCTGAAATTTATCGTAAATCTTATTTATAATCATAATAATAAGATGATAATGAAGGTATTGAATGCTTATTGAAAGATTAAAGGGTGTCTCAAGTAACGTAATAATAATAAGAATAAAAATATGACAGTGGCTTTCTGAATTATAAGCTGCAGTTCTATCGCTATACAGTATTATGTCTGTAATCGTTTCAATTATAAAAATTAAAAATATGCTATCTCATTTATTATTAGAATTTTACAGGGCTGTAATATCGAAAGGGCGGTTGGCCGACGCGAACAAACTGCATGTTTGACAGGGACGTGGCCAATATATCTAACATCTGGGCAAAGCAATCTACAGGGGAACAATTTCCCCGGAGACTGCCCGTCAATAACCATTGATAAAATTAATACAAGACCGAATCTCTCGGGCAAAACCAATCTCGACGACATCGATCTAGTGATAGAATAGCGGCAAAACAAAGCGCTGCTGGTTCTCGTTTATTGGGAATTAGCGCCCGATCAACAGATGGTAACAACCTTTAAGACATCGAAAACTGTATATTCAAATATAATTTGACTATAAAATTATTTTTGGTTTGGTTGTGTTAACCCAACGGTGTACCCGCCACTGATTCCCTCCCCGGAAGCTTTAACTAACTAAGATAAGAACAAGGTTCTTCCTAATTTGGCAATCTTTTGAAAATGACCTGAATATGACATATGAATATGACATATTTATACAATTTAATTCGTCAGTAATGCAACCTCTTCATCGGTGAGGCGTGTCCTTATAATGAAGAACACGATAATTTGGTTGTTGAATCCAAAAAACGGATTGTAAATGTCGATGCAAACTGCTCACAAATATATTAAGAATTATATCTCATTAACGTAAAACAGAAAAAACTAGCTTCACTATTATATTTAAGTTTCTAAAAATTTCCGCCTACCAAACAGTACTGCGAAATTCATACGTAGAAGAGTTAGTTTGATGAATCGTAATCAATTAATTCTTAATGTCTCATGTCTAAAATGTAAAATAACAAACAAAATAAATTTCGCTTTCAATTCTTCTTGGCCGTTATACGGCCCAGACTTGAAATATAATGAGTGGAGGACGGAACTTAGTGCGGAGCCGTCCACCTGGCGGCCACCGGGCGACATCTGGCCCCTCTCTAAAACTACATTTATTAAAAAAGAAAACGAATTTCAGTTTTTAATTTAAGGCTGGTATTTATATTTTTAAAATGTATTCAAAATCGGAATACAGTCTTGAAATTAGGCCAGTTTCTTCATCTAACAATTTTCGGCAGTAAAAAAACATAATTAGCACCCGGCTAAATTTTTCCAGGTAAAACAGATTTATGTATAATGTTCAGTATACATTTTTAAAAATTATATTTTTATATCGTGTCTATTGTTTACAAATAATCAAATACATTATACATTGTTCATGGAGCTACTAGGTAGAATGGACGGATAATGTAAAGAAAACAATGTTATTTCTCCTCCGAAATTAGGATGGGTAGATCTTTTATTGAAGTTCATTTTTGAATTTTGAAAATCAAAACGATCCGATTAAATTATTATCCCCACCCTATCGCCGATTTACTCAATTAGCGTACATATATTATACATATTTCTGGTTACGACCGGAGACTCGGCCCCACTACCGGACTCCAGTTCGGAACAAGAGTAACTAGGGACAGTTCTATCCCAGTACCATGAATACATCTGCATAACAGAGGGGTCGCGTGTAGGGGAAACGTTCCCGAACACGCTGAAACCGGTTGGCGGGCTCCGAAATTCCACCGTCCACACCGAGAGAACAACAAATCCCCCTAGGGATTTGTTTCCTACACACTTGTAAAAGCTCAGCATGCTCCTAAGAATTAGGGGCTGATTAACTAACTTACACAGTTTGTAGTTTGAGTCCAACAAATTTTCCAGTACCCTGAGTTGTTCTCAAACGATGTCACGATGCGAAATTGAAGGAAATAGTAGTAATAACACTACTAGATCTTCGGTGTAAAACTGTCTCTTTTATATCTTATATATCCTATCATAAATAAATACTCATAAACAGCCCTCGGTATAATATACTTGCATTCATTCATCACGCATTCAGTACAGTATGTTAAATAATCCCCCTTTTCGGGTAGACTAACGATTGCGAAATAAAAACAAATATTGGACGAGTTAACGGGGGAGTCCTCCATTAATAACCAGCAATGACAGGAGTCGGCCGGGAGAGGGATATTTTTTCCTTTTGTTTAAACCGCCCGCACTTTTGGCCCTTTTCATATAAAAACGGATATATACCATTTGTCACGGGTCACGATTCGTTCTGTTCCTTCAAATAATTCCTGTTGTTCTCAATAACGCATCAATTCATGAATATGAGTCGTACATGAATATTAAAGAAAGAATTATCGAACATGATCACAAATTAAGTTTAATTAGTACCGACATATTAGCTGTATTCAATCAATTTGAATATGACTGGCAAATAAAGAATTTTTTCAAATACAAATGATATAGTGTCGAGAACTGTTGTGCCATTGATAAATATACTTGCAACAATATATGAATTTTTATGTATATATTATTTTCCATATAGTGTCCGGTATAAATATTTTTCAACGTCTCTCGCCACGCCTCCGAAACTGTCAGAGCCACCCGGAAGGGACGACTAAAGATTCGGACTTAAAAACAATCGTAGGGTGGCGACCCCGCCATTATTAACCGGTAATTACAGAGGGGTGGGCGGGGGTCGTTCGTTTCGGGCCGGATTCGTTTCCTTTGTGCCGGTCACGTGCTAGCTTATCCCGGGCTCGATGGTGACCCGGCAGGTGCGCCACGGTTCGAAATTCCCTTCTGTATTTACGACGTCGACAGGGGGGGGGGCTTCGGGGGTTTACGCGGTGCGAGGTGGGCCGAGTGTGTAACAGGGAGAGAAAATTATAGCTCCGCCTTGTCCGGGGGATGATTTTTATCCGCTGAATGAAACTAAACCTCTTCAACCCCTCCTATTTTCTGAATGTTACTCACCTGTACAGACAAAGACTCAGTAAATTTTAGTGTAGAAATTAAAAACTACTAAGGAAAACATCCTTTGAGGACGAGGAGTATCGGCATTAGTAAGCATATTAAAATTAAACTGAGTTATGTTTTATGTTATGCCACAATTTTGCGCAACTGACCTATCGTCTATCCCAGTTGTCAGAAAAGCTAGATTTCGCCCTGTATTATTTATTATATAAAGCTTGGATATATCCTGGTTACTGCTACCTATTAAGTTCCATTATTAGGCTTTAATGACATTTCTTTATTACTCTTCATTCTGAGCACCCGTAAAAATAGAAATCTCATAACATAATGACTGGAACCACATTACAATGCGCTTTTTAACACTTATTATAAACCTGTTATTGTAATTTTTCAGCCGCCATACTTCTTATACATAGGTATAAATAATTATCTATAAACTAATATAGGATATATAAAAGTTTAAATCCTCGAAAGGGGATTATAGAAACTGGGCCGTTGGTAAGATAAAATAATTCTAATTCATGAAGGTGATTTAGGGCTCGCATTTAAAAATTCTTGCCAGAGGCGCAAGAAAATTCCTCTGGCCTGTTTCCACTTAATGTATAAAAGGATCAGTATGCCTCTTGAGTAATTCATTTTCTTCTTGGCCTCCTCTTGGAATTAGTTCCCCGCTATATATTGCAGTTCTTCTTTAATGAAACCGCACAGACAGACTTATTAACAGGGCATTAATTTATCTACAATCGAGTTGTTCAGACTCGCAATTGAATCGATAGAAAAAAATAACTGAAAATTTTGGAAATTAACACATATTATTTAATAGCAGCGCATAATTTACCCACAATAATGTACGTGCGAAGATATGAAATATAGGGTGCGTTGTATAATATATATTGTTTAACTGTATACACAATAGTAAGCCTTTAAAGAATTGATGATGTAAAGGTCCAAATCAGAGTGAGGAGAAATTTAAGAAACCCAAGTGCCATAGTTAGTTTAACGTACCTGTTTAGTGGTCTGCGAGGGGTTGGAATACCGTAGATTTCATGTGTTTCTGTCTCCTCTCGCTGGTTTGATCTTTTGCTATACCGGTTTCGGCTGCTCGCCGTCTTCAGTAGCGGTGTTAGTCAATTTCGGCACTTTGGATGTTCTTTGGGCATCCTCACTGCACTGTCACTGTCACTTGTACTGTAAGGCGCTATATGTAAGGCGCTAATACTAAAATGTAAGACAGACCTTCGTTGCGGGCTATTACTAGGTGCGCCGTACCATTGGAACTAGTAGCGCAATAAACTGAATACACTACGCGTTTACAGTACAAGTGACAGTGACAGTGCAGTGAGCATAAAACATCCAAAGTGCCAAAAGTGACTAACACCGTTACTGAAAATGGCGAGTAGCCGAAACCGGTCTAGCAAAAGACCAAACCAGCGAGAGGAGACCGAAACACACGAAATCCAAAGTGCCATAATGTTTAAAGAAGACATTTATTGTTTCATACAATGTTTGAAAGATAAAATTCACTTCGCGAGACAATTCAGTTATGGTTATCTACGATTCTGTGATAGTCTACAGGTGGAATTAATGACAGTGTACAAGAGAAGAATTCTATGATTCCTAATTACTACAGAATACACGTGTTCTGGGAAAATGCAATTTTTCCAGGAATAAAATTATGTATTTCGAACAGATCTGAGATTGGGAAGGGGAATGACACCGGGTGAGAACTCCGGAGACTGACAACCGGAGGAAACATTATTGGTTTTTATAAAATATAGTATTTGTAGCATCAGTTGACTTTAAGGCAGCTCAAGTAATTTTTTATTTTCCATCTGGCGGAAATTACAGAATTTCAGTAATTGAACTCCACAACAGATTAAACACAAAAGGCTATACCAACTGAATTAAATCGGTTCAATAAATCTTTCAGTTGACGTATGAATCCTGAATCGGTCAATACTTCCAATTTCCGTTCCCCGCTTGTGAATTACAGCGTTTCAATAATTAAAAAGAACGAATTTATAAAAATAACATGAGAACATACATTTTGAGAAGTATTATTTTGAAGTTTAATGTAGAATAACGGCAACGGATTTTCTAAATTTCGAAATGTTTGTCATACTATGGAACGGAGAGAATTTAAAGCCACAAAAATTATTCAAAATTATCCAGCTATGAGTGACAATAATCAGCAATTGTTTTTGTGTATAACTGATGTAACTAACAATCAAATCCTTATTCTTTTAGATTTACTGTAATAAGAAGCTGTGAATAAATGGGCGTTCTAAATTTCGGAGAACGGTCAATTGTCCTTTATAAAGAATTCTTTGAGAATTCTTTACATTTTGAAATTCTCGTTAAAGGAACTACTGTAATGGCAAACAACTATATTACAATGGCGTATAAAACTTGAGAAACGGACAATTAAATCGGGTCGTCAGTGATGTGCGACACGACGAGACGTGATGGGGAGGTTGGGGCGGGCCCCCCATTATCGGAGTCAACAAGGAATGTTTGTCGTCGGAATTAAGTTCAGCTGTGCGACTCTATTGTGCTATTACGGAACAGTATTTTAATGCCCTGCACAGTGAACGCTGGCGTTGTTAATTTATACGGTCATGCGACAATTATAAATTTCAGAATAATCAGGTTTTGTGGGTCCGCGCAATTGATGGTGTAGATTTTATTGTAAGAAACATCATAGTTATAACGCGATTTCTGGAAGTCAATGCTGGGAATCACTGTCACAATAACAACGATAGAACATCCCTAACTGACTTCCCGGCTGATTTCGCTTAACAACTATAATTTCACTTGTTCATAACGACATAATTATATTACTGAAATGTGACATAATATATTTAATTAAGATAGTGAGCGTTGTTACGTTGTTTTTTATAGTATTCCTTTGAATTAAAAACAAATTGAAAGTTTCAGGTTTCTGACATCTGAGACAATTTCACAAAATTTTCTAATGGACAATCATGTTTTCAATTGAATCACCACTACGTTATTATCATCGTTTTTCAATAACTCCATTGTCGTTATGTTACAAAATGGAAAATTAACGCTGACGTAACCCTCAAAATCAAATTTGTATGTGCGTTTGACAGCGGGCAAATTGGACGATCCAATATCGTAAACGCATATATTTCAAGTACCGGGTGCAATATTGCAGCTCTGTCCCTGTGTTAATAAATGCATAAATTTGATCTCGACTGTTGTAAAGCGGATTGCGCGGAATTGAATAATGGATTATAATGGGTAGACTTTGGGGGGCGGTGTAAGCGGGCCGCCTCACAGTTTAATACCGTGGCCTCTCGGCTAATGTCCAGGCGATGGCGGCACATCTCTTCATCAGATTTGGTCCTATGCTACACAGTTTACCCATCGTCCGTAACATTCTCTCAATGGATTAGTTAATTTCGTAAATAATCGATACCATCCGAGAGATGCGTCGGTGAGCTGAAAAAATTTCGTACGGCGCTGAGCGCGTTTAACCCGTACGACGCTCATTACACTACCCTCAGCTCCGTATACTCTTATAATTAAAATACTCGACAGGAACATGCGCCACTGCCTTGCAAATTGTAATTCAGTTAAACTAGTAATTATTTATGTGAGCATAATAAAGTTGCATACATTTTAACACTACTAAGAAAATTGTTATATCTCTCCCCAAATTAGAAAATACCTGTCCTTTGTGGACCCTCAGTTAATGGTGGTTAAACTCTTAAACTAGTAAGTTATTTTCCGGTTTGCGGCCAGGGGCAATGCTTAATATTAATATTATAATTGAAATTATGCAATATATCTCCCGGCAAAGTAATTAAAACAGTCCAAGAAGATGATTTTCACATTTATATGTCTAGTACATTTTCCTAGCTCGTGTCAATTAAGGGTTAGAGATAATTACAAAATACAACTTTCGTCTCCGGCGGTACAGTTGAATATACACTCCATTCGAGTGTACCTTCCTGGAATCGGATGGCCTTAAAACTTTTATTTTTGAAGCCGAAACAGCGAGTGCCACTAACTAATTACCCGCCCTCTGAAAACGCGGCTTTTATCACGGTGTATATGTTTTTTGTTTTTTTAATGAATTGACGCGGTCAAAAGAAATCGTTCCGAATCAAGTTCGGATCAAAGCGATTCAAGGAAGGGGAATAAATTTTCTTCCTCTCGAATGACATTTAAATTCGGTTTCACGGATTCCGTTAACGATTCGTTCCAGTTCACCGGGATATCCAATTATTTTAAAATGCGGTTGGGCATTATTTTTTCGAAATGAAGTTCAATTCCTGGAATATCGACATCTGTTTTGAATATTTTTTGTACCGCAGAGCAGTTTTTAAGCCAAGATGAATAAATACTTTTTCTGATTTTACTTATTAGTAGCTTCCCACCCAATAGCAGGCTACCTTGGGCTCTATATAGACAAAAGACTCATCTGGAACCCGCATACGCGACTGAAAAGAACAGATCTAAATCGTAAATTTGGACTATTGACACCTCTTTTGAAAAGGACAAACTTGCAATAGACAACAAACTGACAAAATACAAATCCATATTAATACCGACATGGACTTACGGAATAGAACTATGGGGTTCCGCCAAGAAATCTAACATCGCCCGCATCCAGAGATTCCAGTCAATAGTCCCTCGTACCATCCTGAATGCTCTCTGGTATGTTTCTAACCACACAATCCATCGTGACCTCAACATACCAACAGTCGACGAAGTCGCAGAATCCCGGTTACAGAAGTTCCAATCCCGTCTTTCTCCTCATTCTAATCCACCCGTTCAGTCCCTTTCCTCTTTTACCCATCCATTATCCCCCCTGCGTCGGCTTAAACGCCACCGGCGTAGAGATCCACTTGGTCCGAGGACGCAAATTGTTCACGTGTGAAAAGTGCCGACATGTTGGTTTCTTTTATCGAGTCATTCAAGCGAGAAATATACATTCAACATTTGTACACACAATTATGCTGTAATTGATTGTACAAAAAATAATAGGTGAAAAACTTATTGGTAGAAAAAAGGGGACGAATTTTGCAAAAGATGTTCTGGAAATTAAGATACGTTATTAATTTCGGCTGGAGGTTTTCCGCTGGACTTTTAAACTGGAGAAAAACAATATCAACAAGCGTTTACAATCGATGCCGGGTGAACTTTACTTTACGCTCCAATCTCTTTTGTTGGGTTTGGTATGGGGTGCGGAGGGCGGTATTAGGCCTTGGCCCGAATGAGGCGCCCCTAGCCAGTTTTCCCGCCGACGTTTCGGCCGACCGAATCCCCGGTAATCAATTCTGGCTAACGTCCGACGCAGAACGAGAAATAATAAAAAAAAATAGAAAAAAAAGTCCCGAAACTCGGGGGAGTGTCGATCTTCCGTTCGGAATTAGACCGGGGAGGGCGGAGGACCTGATTATGAATTATCTGCCGGCCGCGCAAACACGAGTCCGACACCGGAATAATCGTGATTAATAGCGCAGGCCTGCGGGCCTATTTCACAAATCGAAATCCCCCCCGAACAACGTCATTATCATTATTTCGTTCCCGAAGTCGTTTCTATCTCTCCACCGGCCGAACTCGTCATTATATTTGGTTTTAACACTGGTAACAATTTATTTTTTAGGTTTAAAAACGTCACTCTACTTAACCGTGTCGCCATTACAATAAACTATTTGTAAAGAGGTCTCTTCTAGAACCTCTCACATTCCACCCTTAATTCGTTTTTTTAACCTTTTTTTATTTTGTACAATCAACATTGAGTGTTACAAGTACAAATGCTATATCTATTTTTTTCCACCCAAAGATGGCACTTTTGACACAAGGACAATTATGATCTAAGGGCCAGCGGGGAAGCCGACGCGGGGGATAATGGATGGGTAAGAGAGGAAAGGGACTGAACGAGTGGATTAAGATGAGGAGAAAGGCAGGAGTGACACTTCAGGAACCGGGATTTTGCGACTTCGTCGACTGTCGGTATGTTGAGGTCATGGTGGACTGTGTGGTTAGAAACATACCGGGGAGCATTAAGGATGGTACGAAGGACTTTTGACTGAAATCTCTGGATGCGAGCGATGTTGGATGTCTTCGTGGAACCCCATAGCTCTATACCGTATGTCCATGTCGGTTTAAGTATCGCTTTGTATATTGTCAGTTTGTTACTTAAGGTCAATTTTGATGTCCGTTTTAGTAATGGTTTTAAAAGGCCAAATTTTCGGTTTAAGTCGATTTTTTTGAGTCGGGTTCTTAATAATTCGTAACAAATTAATCTGACGCGGACGTGTATCTAGAACGAATTTAATTCAATTCTATTTTTGTTTTTCCATGAATTGCTAATTTTTGAGTTTATTAAAATTCTACATACTAAGTTGATTATACGTTTGTTGTAACATTAACAAAGATAATACGTTTTAGCAATATTTCTACATTTTTTTTAGTAGCTTACATTATATTTTAATAAGAAAAACTATCAATCCTCATATATTTTATTGTATACTGAATTTAAGCGATTAAATAACGGTTATAATTTTGCGGAATAAATTAAATGAACGATTTTATATATATATATATATATATATATATATATATATATATATATATATACACGTTAACTCTTACTACGTATTATCGTTGCCAGAATGTCATGTTTCTAGCCAATACGTCAGTGCTAATGCACGGTCACCGCTACGCTACATTTAGGCGTGTGACTTGCACGAATTAATTGAAAAATGATTGATGAACGCCATCGACAACCTCTTTCGGATAAAAAATATTAATCGATTATTTCTTTTTTAACTACGTTCAGGGGCATATATATGACGTGGGCAGGTGGTTGATCGAATGGGTAGCGATAAAAGTCGCATGTAATTGAAACAATTAATGGCTAACATTTTCTGATTTCTTTCTAGATAATTTTTTATTTATCTGTCCAAAAATATCTTGCACATTTTACACCGCTTTTAAACATATTTATATTTACAATAGCAAAAAAAGATCTTGAGTTCATGCCTGATTTTAAAGGACAGACCTAAATCCAATTCTAAACTAATAATGATACAGTAGAAAACAGCACAAAAGAAGATGTGGCAACCTGTTTCTATAGAAACTACAAGAGATATAAGAGATTCAGGTCTGAAAGGGAACACTTCTGGGAAGGTAGCCAGGTACAGGACCTCTCTAGAGCCATTCCTAGAATCGATTCTAAGCAAGAAGAGATCTAAGCTTCGGGAAAGGGGATTCATTACTGGAAAGCATACTCACTTGAAATTGAAATTGGAATCACTTTTAATTAATGAAAATATCAAAAACAAATTGATTTCGAGAATTATTAATTGTCTATTCTATTGTAATTGTACGTATTCCCAAATTCTCATATTTCTTTCTTCCGCATGTAATTGAAACAATTAATGAACCTTCAATTCTTCTAATTTCTAGGTGGTTTTTTATTTATCTCTCCTGAAAGATTTTTCACATTTTTCATTTCTTTTCCGTTTATGTACATATTGGGCTATTCAGATTAACCTGAGCCAGCCTAACCATATTTATTATAATATACAATAATTCGTTCAGAATAACTGTTTTGTGGTCTACGAGGGGTTGGAATACCGTAGATTTCGTGTGTTTCTGTCTCCTTTCGCTGGTTTGGTATTTTGCTAGACCGGTTTCGGCCGCTCGCCATTTCTACCTATTCTGTCATATTATAGAAATGAATGCTTAGTTCTAAATTAGTTTTGGGGGTTTGATATAAATATACTGGTAAATACTTTATTTTTCCTTATAGGCATTGACTTTCCTGCAGATCCCCTGTATTTTTGTGGGATAATTCTAAAAGGCAGTATTGATTTTCAAATTTTTAAACGCATTTAATCTCTGATAATCCTGGGGTTAATCTCAATATAGTCGATGGCATTAACGATGCTAGATAAAGGGCGTCCTCGTAGCCTGTCCGAGCCTGTGGTTCGAGCTCCTTTTAACGGGTACCTCTGTATAAAGGCATTTTCTCTGTGAAATTCAAGATGTTTCATTTCAGGAATGATCACATTTATCGGAATCGGAATAGGAAAATTATAAGGAATAGAATTTTCGGAATGGGATTGATCAAGTCTATGACACGAAGAATCTCGAGGGGAATGGACAATTGCTAGAACAAAATATTCTAACTTTTGTTATGATTTCACAGAAATATTATGCTAGCTGCATGACCAGTTTGGTAATTCACTCTCCTTTGGTCTCTGTTAACCTCTTGCTCTTCTAGTTTTGGCCTTCCGCCATTCTCAATAGAATTCTGTTACACGGGTTTACCCCATTAGAAAGCCCTACAGAGGGGCCACATCGTGTGTTCGGAACATTATCGCCCGAGGGACCCTCGCCTCCCACTCCACTCAAAATTCACGAGTCAGCCAAATCTTGAATATTTGTGTGCACGATCTCAGAAAATTGAAATCGTGCACGTGTTAAGAGAGTTTGACAATTTTGGAAAAGATGCAATAAATTAAATCTCAACTATCCTTTCTTATAGGGGATGGGTCCAGAAAAAGCCACTAAGCCCTTTTAATCGATTTTAAAAGAATACGTTTTTAAATGCAATACTTTTCTTTTACTTGGCTATGTCATCTGAAGGAATTCAGAAGTTTTATTCAAAGAGTAATTAATGGACAGCACAGTGTGTACAGTATATTTATTTTTTACGCAGATCCTCAGGTATGACAGCGATCTAAAAATAATAATTTTCTGACAGAAATGTAGAGCACAATGCTGCATTTTAATTTTTGAGTGGATATAACTAACTCTTCTACTCTTCAACCGTTGACCGAGTCTGTTCTTTCCTTCTTATGCCTATATGAAACAAGAATACTGTTGTAACCGTATTTTTAGATAATTAAAATCAGTAGCGATTATTTAATCAATAAATCTTTTGAATAAAGTTTTTTTATTGTTCCGTACCTTTCTAAAAGTGGTGAATTCTTCGATTCCAGAGAGATCATCTCTAGTTGCTATACATGTCGCGAAGAATCAAGAGAAGTGGGGTCTATTAAATTTCATTGTTCATATAAATTAAATGAGATGTCCCCTCCCCCTCCCCTTTCACTTAATACGGGATTTTCTTTTGCCCTCCCTCCCCGACGGGTTTGGTCTTTATTTCCGCCCCTTTTTCCCGGGCCACAGTGGCCCCTCCGTATGGGCGTCGACCCCTGCTCCGTCAGCAAATAGGTTATTCTCGGGGTTATAGCCGGAGCCGAGCTCCAGCCGACCTTATCGGACCAATGTTAACGGAGGTCCATGAACCGCTCGAATAGAGAGGTGCTTAGCAGAGAATATTTGAAATATATGAAAGATGCCAGTGATCAACGTCACGCACTCTAGACTCCACTTATTTTTTCGGCAGACTACATGGGAAATATTAAGCGTGCTTAATAACTCCATGAAAAGTGTTCATAAATGTTCAAATCTAATATAAACATTTTAAAATAATAATCTAAATGTTTAAGATTTATATTCGAAACAATCTTTTGAAATATATCTCAGAAATCTTAATTATTGTTGATAATGAAGGTATTGAAATAATATACAAGTATATAATTATATACAGCTAGATGTGTCGAGAAATATCAGGGCGTATTATCATCAAACTCCGTTCTATGTAAACTTTCGGTACACCGTAAACTCAATGACGCTTTCCTTCTCCACCGGAGTTAACAGTTGGTTGAGCGCAAAAGACACCGGGGGGCGTATCGGATTATGGAGTTTAGCATAAAGAAGAGGGGCACGCTTGAGAGGCGACGCGGGCACGAGCTCAAACCAAGCCAGGTAATCAACTGGTCAAAGCCTCTCGCCCCGCACCCTCACCCTCAACAAACCCCTCTCTGACCCCAATAATTTTAACCATATGAAAATGCACATTTTACATCAGGCGCGTGAGATAAATATCGCTTGGCTCGTTTAAAATGAATTCGGAACAACCCTGATGGGCCTGCGAATATTTCAGCGCACGGCTTTAGTCGGGCGATTGTACGATAAAATAATAAGGCGCTACCTAGAACTGTATTTAGCCAGTGATTAACAACCCATTAATATAAAAGAAGAAAGAGAGCTCTCATTTCACCTGTTTCTCCTCGGCCGTATTGCATCCTGTTGAAACCGAAAGGAATTACAGAATGGTACGTAAATATGAGATGCGTAAATAAAATTACACATAAATATACACACGGTTACAATCCTTAAAATAGATGGAAAAATCACCGTCAAAATATTTTAAAGAAATTTCGTCGCAACAATGCAAAATATTTAAAGCCATAATTAAAGCCAGTTTACAGCGCCCCTGAGACTCCAACATGGCTGGAACGTGGAATTAGGAAATGTTCACTCACAGGGTGAACTAATTACACCCTGAGCAGGGGAGCTGCTAGTTTCAGCACCGGATATTCAACTTTTAGTTTTATGTCAGGTCCGGAGAAAGGGGAATTTCGCGAACAAATTTTCAACCCGGCGATGGACAATATTCGTTGATTGGGGACGCAAAAATAAATTATTTATCTGTAAATAGTGATATTTAAAAAAATGTATTTCAAATACATAAACACGGCGTAAATAATTTTAACCGCGTTCAGGTTTGGAAGTGAACGAACCGTGACAGGGCTGAGAACAGTCACTGGCCGTCACTAATGAAACTAATGACAAGAAACTTGATATCTCGACAACGCTCAGCCGGATCGAAAAATAGTCCCCTTAAAAGTTTCGTCGCGTTCCCATTTCACGAAACCCCTTATTTTCAGGGACCTTCTCCAGATAAATAACATTTCAGCGGGGTGGGGGGAATATAGTCGCGTCTTCGGGCAAATTGGAAGTTTCCGCGAGCCGGTTTTGTTGGAAAACAGGATTTACTTCGGATACTGGACTAGCGCTCAAAGAGACTAACTAACATGACTCGCGCCGAAACATACTTTTTTAAAATTATCCATCCCTAATTTAGTAAGTGGTTTTCACTCGATACTTAACACTCAGATTTATATCAACAGTTCACACCAATATACACTATTCTAGAGAGCCAGAAAAAATATTTCATATCAGTATATAATCCTTGATTTTATAATATATATTGAATGGCTAGATCCGTTTTAAAATTAAAAATGTTTTTGAGTACTCTATATTTTCGTTATCATTGAGTGGTAAGTATCATCGGGCGATGATATTTCATACTATACGCGATTCCAATATATTCTACTTGTATTCGACGTCGTTCCACGAATAAGATGGAATAAAGGTTCGACTGACCTAAAATAAATTGTCAATTTATTAAATACTTTTAATTTTCCCCCTTTGTGACATGTTTTTCATTTCTTTAAAACTCTCCCACCAGCCAAGAGAAACCCGGTTCTCGAACCGGTGAAGAAAATGACTGGAGCTTGAGGAACGAGAGAGCGGTACGGCGGAGGACATTGAACGGGCGACTGGTCGCCAACAGACCGTTTTAAAGATCCGCCGCAAGTTGTACATAAATTCGTCCCCCGTGTACTGCGGTAGGGAGCCGGCGAGTAATGGAATAGAGAAGGGGAGTTCGGCATAACGGAAGGGCGGAGCTGTGGAAGTGGCTCACGGTCGACTAGCTTCAGAGTTAATCCTCCGCCGGTCCGAGCCCCCACACCACTAATGAAACTCCCTCAATCGCTTACCCCCTCCTCCCCCGCTACCCCCCCCCCCCAATCTTGGAATCCTTCCTATTCCCCAATCGATGAGAGAAACAGCTAAGCAGGTCCTTTACCTGGAAGTCTCCATATCAGTACGGAATTATTGTATACCGTAGATTTCGTGTGTTTCTGTCTCCTCTCGCTGGTTTGCCCCATCATCGTTACATCGGTCAATCCAATAAGCGGAATTTCCAAACTAGGGATCAATGGGGGAATAAGAGAAGGTAATTCACACGCGACAACTCGGGACTCCTATTGTTCGGAACAATTGCGACCGGCCGTTCGTGATCCTGGGCCGTCCCGGGGAGCGTTTTGAGTTCGGTCGGGACAATTTAAACGACGTAGCCGATAAAATAAGTACCGTGTCGGAGTTACCGGCGTGTGCCTTCCGGAATTCCTGTCTAATATGGACCCACGATACCCACTCCCTGGTTTTTTTTTATCTCGGTGATAGACGCGGCACGCTATTCTCATTTATCCAGGACAACCTTCTCCCTACGATAATACTTATTTTACATTTTTCATTTTTCCGTGAGGGTAACGCTTTGTCGGGTTTGAATCCAATAAACTGAATTATAAATTATTCAATACGGTGAATTCACGTATACTTCTACGAAACTGTAAAAATCATAACTCTATCGCAAGTATCAATCTGTAGCAGTAGCGTAGGAAAATTGCGTCTACATGTTTACCGTAAGACTATAGTTTTGAGTAAAATTTGCCGCCTCGCATTGTATTGATTGAAAATATTTTTAATCAAAATTTCAGCAATAAACGTATTCGGGAGGAAATAAAATCACCGAGAGATCTAATCCGGCCCTGTTAACATGTCGACGGACAGCCGGACGGCCGTTCGTTATATTGCATTTCAAGCCCGTATATTGCATTTCAAACAAAGGACGCATAAAAGATAATACGACCTCGAAGCGCGTTATGAACAGAATATTCCGTCTCATCATAATAATACGACGCTATAAAAATACTATAAAGTGATTCTTCAAATATTCGGCCCCGGGCTTTAAACAGATGCGTTTTACGGGGGTATAAAAGGGGGGTAATTGAATTCCGTATCGAGATAATATATTAAATGAACATGAAAAATCTATAATTATTAGAATCTATAACTAATATTCAGAGAACTCGTCCGCAAATTACTTCAGAAAATGTTGATTATTTCTTCGTTTTTCCGAGTATAAAATTTATGTACGTGGAGATACTGTTTATATTTTGTGTTGGTGATGGTATTTTGTTGTAGATGGGTTAACGATTTTGTATTCTTAATTACAGCAAGAATCACGACGGTTAATTAATTCATTTTCGGATAATATTTTTCCAAGAATAAAATACTGGGCTACTCAAAAGTCGTAGAAAATGATAATAAAGAGTAATAAATTTACAATTTGAATGCGATTACGGAAAATCTAAAACTGCACTCTACTTAGTGGTATAAATATAGTGGGATGTCTAAATTTAGATACAGAAAATACAACGGCATTTTGCTCGAGATGGAACGGGAATCATTGCATAGATTTTTTACCGTGGATACTTGCTCCAGTGGCAGAAGCCTGCCAAAACCACCAATGTCTAATCACGTCGTGTGGTCCGGTTTTTGTTCAGCTCATGATGAACCGCACGCCTGAGGGATCACAGCCGCAGTTACCTTTGTGCTTCCCAAATTTAACCACTTTGTTTAACATACCAGTTTTGTGGTCTGCGAGGGGTTGGAACATCGTAGATTTCGTGTGATTCTGCCTCCTCTCGCTGGTTTGGTCTTTTGCTATACCGGTTTCGGCTGCTCGCCGTCTTCAGTAGCGGTGTTAGTCACTTTCGGCACTTTGGATGTTCTTTGGGCATCCTCACTGCACTATCACTGTCACTTGTACTGTAATGCGCTATTTGTAAGGCGCTAATATCAAAATGTGAGATAGACTTTTGTTGCGGTCTAGTATTAGGTGCGCCGTACCATTGAAACTAGTAGCGCATTAAACTGAATACACTACGCGTTTTACACTGTACAAGTGACAGTGACATTGAGGATGCCCAGAAAGTGACTAACACCGCTACTGAAGGTGGCGAGCAGCCGAAACCGGTCTAGCAAAAGACTAAATCAGCGAGAGGAGACAGAAACACACGAAATCTACGGTAACCACTTTGTCTTACAGAGGCCTCCTATAATACGAGGCTGCTCGTCATATACAACACATATTTTCAGTCCGCCAAGCTACTGAAACCCGTCTGGCGGAGGCCGTAAAACAACAGCTCTATTTTATTTAAAACGCCGAATTTCAACGCCGATATTTCATGAAACACCCGAATCGGTATTTTCATTGGGGGATGGGTGGGTGGGCGGGGGGGTTCGGTCGCCGGTCGGAGCGTGGCCTAAATTACCAATGTTATTAACTGCTGTAAATCGGAGCGTTGTTTGTTTGCAGAGGCCGGGTTTGATGGTGGCGGTGGTTGGGTGTAGGGGTCGAGCGGTGTGGGGGTTTGGCCTGTCCGACAAGTGGCCCTCTGTTGACCGGGCACACGTGTCCTCCACCAGTATATACCCGGATCCCACTTTACAACGGAGTATTTATGAGCCGATACATTGACAAAGCCGATCATAGCAATGACCGCAACAAAGGAATCCTGGCTTTGTATAGAGTACATAATATATTTCAAGACCAGATTTTTTTTTTCACCTTTTATTTTTTGTACAATCAATTAAAGTATAATTATGTGTACAAATGTTGAATGTATATTTCTCGCTTGAATGACTCGATAAAACAGACCACCAAATGACTTTTCACACGTTAACAGTTTACGGCTTCGGACCAAGTAGATCTCTAGGCCAGTGGCGTTTAAGCCGACGCGGGGGGGGGATAATGGATGGGAAAGAGATAAAAAAGGGACTAAGACCACATTTAGGACTCCAAAAGTGGAAATTATTTCAATAACTAGTAATATAATGAAATAAATATGGTGGCCTAATTTCTCTCTTTCAATATTTATTTGTAAACTAGTATAAATAAAACTAAGATCACTAAGATCAGCCTATTGAAATAGTCAGTAATTCGCATGTAGCGGAACAAAATTTTCTGTATTTCACGCGTGAAACATCATTTAACATAATTAAGATAAATTTCAATACGATTAGTTCCATTTGGAATTCAGTACAGGAATGAATGCTATAGCTCAGTGGAAAATAATTTAAACGACTAGTACTACAACAGAAACTGTGTATTATAATTCCAATATTGTATTTAATAATTTGGTGTGTGACAAAAATAGATTCAATTGACACAAGAAATTGTACCTTTTAAATTGTTCTTTACTTTTCGGTTTTCTACTGTTAGTACCATCCCGTCGGACAAGCAATTTGTCCAAAAGGTACGAATCGTCTGACCCGAAAACGGTGAGCTCTTGAAATAGGGGATATAAAACCAATATGTTATTGTTGGCGGAGGCTTTTCGGAATGAGACAAAAGGAGTGGTTGCCAGGGACCTTATGACACTGTGACCACGCGCCCTCTCGCCGGGTCTAATATTATTTCCAGATATCGTAAGATTGGTAGGTACTTTTCTGAAAACATAAACGCATGAAATTTAACTGGCAATTCAAGGATTGAATTTGATTGGCGCATTAATTGTTTAACAGATTAGTAATTTGTTTGGCAAAGATAAAACAATGAGGTGATGAGTACCGGTCATATTCTTCGAATAACAACTTCTGTTTTCTAACACTGCCTTAGTGTACCAATATTTTTCAGTTTCTAAAATGATTATTCATTGAGGAAATATTACGCAACAAGGGACTACACAGTTTGTTCCCACGACTCCTCAAAAATCCTTATCTGAAGCTAGAAATAAATTCCGCCGTGTAATTCATTCGGGTGAATCGAATTTAGTCTATTAAATTTACTGCCCGCCGACACTAATAATTCATCAAATCCCGCGGGTAACGATCGGTGGGAATTTCAAAAATGTTACACAACTACGCTACAAGCCTTTTGCACGCTACACCGAGATCGATGATACTACCAGACGTCTTGCATCGTGGGGGGATATCAAATGTTCGGCTGAAATAATTTTGCGGAACTGAAACTTTCGAAAAGGACAGTGTAAGGGACATTGTTCGCGTTTATAATATGATGTACGAAATATAAAAGTTGGAAAAAGAAAATGTTGGTGGGATGGAACAGTACAATCAGACATTCCGTGTTCTAGATTGGTTAAGAAAATCGTTTTTCCATTGTATTTCAGATGTTGTTGAAGATGGCGAGCAGCCTAGCAGCCGGTTTAGCAATAAGACCACACCGGCGAAAGGAAACAGAGAATCGAAAAAACTATAATAAATAAAATCATTCGTATTTTCATAATTAAAGATTTCATATATTAAGGTGTTAATTAGGGGGTCCACTCGAAGATATTGTTTGCCATCATTAACATCCCATCCGTAATATAATTACATACGGGCAACATTCCTTCTGAGAGCGGTATAACATAAACCCAAAATAGGCGAGTTGAAAGAGTGATTAATTTTATACGAGCATACGCCGTGTGTACACCGGGGATGCAGGTGGTGTCAGTGTACATCGAATGTACATTATATTTTGTAAAAAAAGTGTCTTAAACAATGTACGTCATCGATCACCCGGCGTTCAGGCCGGAAAGGTCAAGAGGGGGGGCGGGTGACAAATTAATTGAATACGGGCGAACATTAACCGTCGGTATCTGTTTTGGGGGCCTTTCGCCGAGCTGTACACTTCAGGTGGGTGTACACTTAAATGGCCGGTAAGTGGGCAGTAGCGGGGGCGGGGGGCGCTAAGTTGATTGTGCGGAGGCCGGCGTGTGCGGTGGCCGGGGCCGGCATCAAACGAGGTAATCTAATCGGGCGCCGTTGCATTGACTCCGCCATCATAATCGTATTAATTATTACCGACTGAGTCCTTCGGCCGGCCCGACCTTTATTGGGTTTGCGACAAACAAACCAGGTTCAGCACCCGCCCCTACCACCCAACACTCTAGACCCTTCACCCATCCCACCAACCCTCCGCCCACTCTGGACTTATTGTTGTACGAGGGCTGTTCAAATTTGGCCGGGACTTTATTATTTTTAGTCGCCGACCCGTCATCCGATATTACCACCGAGTTTGGTCTGCGCCTAGACCAATTCGCCAATTTCCGCTCAATAAAGCTAAGAAAACGCGATATTCGAATACATTATCGTTGCTTATTAACAGTAACATTTTAGGGATTTTATTTCATGTCGAATTAAAATTAATAATGAATAATATATTCCGTAGTTTTCGTGTGTTTCTGTCTCCTCTCGTTGGTTTGGTCTTTTCCTAGACCGGCTCACCATCTTCAGTATAGTCACATTTGGCACTTTGGATTTATTTGGGCATCCCCACTGCACTGTCACTTGTACTGTAAGGCGCTAATACTAAAATATAAGACAGACTCTTGTTGCGGGCTAGTATTAGGTCCGCCGTACCGTTGAAACTAGTAGCGTATTAAACTGAATACAGTACGCGTTTTACAGTACAAGTGACAGTGACAGTGCAGTGAGGATGCCCTATAAACATCCAAAGTGACTAACACCTCTACTGAAGATGGCGAGCAGCCGAATCCGGTCTAGCAAAAGGCCAAACCAGCGAGAGGAGACGGAACACACGAAATCTACGTTATTCCAACCCCTCGCAGACCACAAAACAGATATTTTAGAATACTTTGTTGTAACTAAGTTAGGAAGAGTATCGTACAATCCAATCAGCTGTGCACAACAGTTTAGCTTTCGGCGACGAATTAAGCGAGGAGATACAGAATACCACAATTGATGGGATCGATTCCGTATTTATAATAATACGATGTTCCAGCCACGTGAATGAAGTTGGAATCAAGTCTGAATAACGTTTTCAAAGCTGTAAAAAGTTGCGGGACGGGAAAAAGTGTAAAAGTCAGTGACCAATTTGATAAACCCGGTATTCTAATATGAACCGAAGCCCCGACCCCGGGCGCGAGTCGGGTTACCGGCCAATTAACCGTCGGAGGCGGCTTGTGCAGAGGGAGGTGGGGTGTTGGGGGCGTGAAGTGCTCGACCAGAGTAAACACGAGGCGCCCCCTCCCTCTCCCCACAGGCGGGACTAGCCAAGCGTGAGCCTGCGCTCGTGTGCATACGAGACTGCGAGCCCGTTCGCGTGAGTGCGACCACCTCGCGCCCTGCCCCGACTCCTTTTATTTACAGGTTTCCAGTTTTACGCGGGGATCGATTCCGTTCGTTCGTTCGTTCGGCCGGTTGTTGTAGCGGCTGGCCGGTGGGAACAAAGCCCGAGAATTATAAACTACCCTTTCACATCTGGCGGGAGGTAGTGATCTCGTGAGCACAGCGGGCGCAACGTGTTTCCACCATAAAACTAAACACCAATGTTAATTCTTTGTTTTATCATCTAAGAATACTTTTTCTAAATGTGCTAAAAAATAAAACTGTTTAACTAAGTGTCACTTAATTTTCGGCAATGTTATATTACGCTGACTTATTTGCGGAAACATATTCCGACAAAAATATCGTTAAATGAATTAATTAATAGCAAGAAAAAACAAGGCGAGAAAAACGGGAAATCCAGTTCCAATTTTCGAGGGGGTTAATAAATTTCAGAATATTATAGAGAATATAAAGTTATTGGATACTGTTTTTATTCCCATTCATTTTGTTAATGGACTCCACTCTCTCAATATATTAACACAGTATACTTTTTCCTACCTGCACTATTTAAATTCGCTATAAATGAAGAGAAATTACTAGCAATTTACACTTACAAACCAAAATTTCATGCCAAATTGTCCCTCTAATTTAATTCTACCTTTCAAACCCTCATGTTGGAATCCTATATGGCAATGTGTTAATTTAGTTTGTTTTGCCACAAGAGTAATAGTGATGTGTTTCACTTCGCGTCACTTTCGGGACTTCCGATCCATTGAGCTCCTAGACAATTCCAGAAGGATTTAGTATACTTTTGTAACGATACTTTAACCAGCAAAATCGTACATAAAAAATACTATACTCGGCCGACGATATAACCAAAGAATATGTTCGAAGTCAGAATGGAATTACAGATTCCCATTGTTGCTTCTTCGATACTGATATCTTTTGGGAGTGAGCACGGGATATAGTAACTTATATAAAAGATACAAGTTACATTACGAGGGCACGTTTCCATCGGTATCGAGAGCGGTGCCCGATCTGTTCGAGTATTCGAGAAGGGGGTCATCGAAGGAGCGAAGGATTGAAAACAATTTAATATAGGACGACTACCCGACCGGAGCTCCCCTACCACCGCTAATTGCATAATTCGAATTAGTAATGAGCTGACCTCAATTAAAGGCGGAGTCCCCCCGTTGATTTCGGGGTCGAAATTTCATCCGAACCGGGTTCCACTTACTCCAATTCGAGCCATCTCTCAAATTGTGTGGGGGCGCAGCCGGGAGCCGATAGCGAGTGTCTAAAGGCCGCCGAACGGGCCGGTGATTGCGGTTTAATAAGCGGGAATTGGACGTCCCCGCCGTGACCAGACATAGACGGGGATTCGCGCACTTCTGGAAATCCGAGGCGGGAAAACCCCTTTTAATATGATCACCAACCTGGATATAAATTAATTGGCGCGAGTAAAAAGCATTCGACCGTGTTCAACAAAGGAAGTTTTTGTGTCGACATGTAAAAAACGCTTCCGAAATTCAAGCATCACAAAAAATTCAAGACCACCCGGATATTGTACAATGTATTAGAATTGTACAATATCTAATTCAATAAAATAAAAAAACTTATTTAGACTAGTTTAACATACCTGTTTTTTGGTCTGTGAGAGGTTGGAATACCGTAGATTTCGTGTGATTCTGTCTCCTTTCGCTGGTTTGGACTTTTGCTAAACCGGTTTCGGTTGCTCGCCATCTTCAGTAGCGGTGTTAGTCACGTTTGACACTTTGGGTGTTTGTTGGGCATAGTTAGTAGTTGGGCATTTAATGCTCTACTAGTTTCAATGGTACGGCGCACCTAATACTAGCCAGCAACAAAGGTCTGTCTTACAGTTTAGTATTAGCGCCTTACAGTACAAGTGACAGTGACAGTGCAGTGAGGATGGCCAAAAAACATCCAAAGTCCAAAAGTGACACCGCTACTGAAGATGGCGAGCAGCCGAAACCGTTCTAGCAAAAGACCAAACCGGCGAGAGGAGAAAGAAACACACGAAATATACAATAATTTAGACCCTATACCATAAAATTTGTTTTTCGACTCCCAATTTAGTGGAACTGTCCACTGGGTTTATTTCGTCTACGAGTGATCATAGTGACGGCGGCGTTTTCCGTCTAGGAGAGCGGCCGTGGGGGCGCATTCGTTGGGCAAATTGGAAAGACGGCGTCCCTGGTCGGCCTAACCCGCAACGCAAAAATGTCACCCAGGTGAGCATAATCACCACGTGTACCGGCGCTCATCTAATTTTCCTTTATTACACTGGCAGCCGCCCAGACTCCATTACAGGGGATATAGCCGGATGGAGGTGTTTTTCTCCTCGTTTTTTTCCCCCTTCCCGACGGTTTAATCGAAACCGCCTGGGATATATATTAAATTATAGAGATTAAAAAGTAAAAGGAAATTACGCAGGAGTCCAGAATAAATGTAGAGTTCCAATTAAACATTTACGGACACATTCATTGCGTCAATAACTCGTTTCTTGAATGTAATTACGCAGTTTGTTATCAGTATTTATAGTAAAAAGGAAAGTAGCTCAGTGAATTATATGTGAGACTATATAAAGACATTTTTTAATTTTACATATCATAACGTTAGACAAGTGCACAAATTTATAATTATATTTATGTGCCGCTATACAGAAAATTCTGCAGTTTTATTAAATATGTGGGAAAAAACACTGCTCTACTATGAAATCCCCGATATTAATGAAACCGTATATGCGGTTTTCTTTCGCGGCTCCAACAAACATTTGTCCACAAGAGACTGTATCAAGGGCTCCCATCTTCAATCTGCCGCAGTCATCTTGCGCCCAACACAGCTATCCGGCGTTGGAGGAGCGAGGGAATGGGGCGCAGTGTGCCTAGAAGGCTGCAGACAGCCCCCTCGTGTGCACTTCAAAGCCGAGTAGTGCCCAGTGGATTAGTTCCACCAATTGTGCTCTCAACCGGGGGACAAGGAGGTGGAGCATTTTCTCGTTTGAACTCCATTCCCGCATTTACATTACTGTCCGCATGGTCGGATAAATAGAAGTTTTAAAGAAATCTTGAAATATCATAGCCAGTCCACGAGCTTGGGAGGTTCTAAATTTGAATAAGTGTTTTTAAAAGTCCGGTCAAAATAGATATCTCGATAATAAAATCTCTAGTAGTTCCTCACGATTAAATTAATCTGAGCGATTATATTCTTTTATTATTACCTGGATGAATCTCTTTAAATCAATTACAGCCGTTTAATTATCCTATTTCAGTTAAAACTGTGTAATTTTTAACAGTTCTATTAGAAGAAAGGGCAAAAGTATGTTCTCAAAAAAATATTCTGTAAAATTAAAGCGGCCGGCCACATTTTATATATATAATAATAGAAATGCTTCGGTACCGTATACTGATTGTCAGTTCTGAGCGCTAGCCCATTAAGAGGCTTAAATTCATTTGTAAATCAGAGATTTGAGGAGACGGCGTTAATCTAAATCTGATATTTCCTCGCGTCGCACCCTTCGTAATCATTCTCGGAGGTAATGGTCAATTAAAACGGTTGAAAAACTCGACCGTAAAATGCGATCTCGTAAAACACTTCGGGGGCGGAGGCGTTTGCCGCAGTTGGGGGGAAGTGAATGGCCGCCTATCTTGGCCTTCCCCGGCCGTCCCTTTTCATTTATTCTGTTTAACTGCGGTAATTCCCCGGGCCCAGAGCATTGCGAGAAGGACAGTTTTTTTTTGTTTTTGTTTTTTATTGTCCCCGCCCCGTACTCAGCCGGCCGATAACGAGCCGCCGGAGAAGCGACCGGGGTCTTAAACGTACGCTTCAGTAAGGACAGGTGGTTTGGTCGCAGTTAATCTTGATTCAGTAAAGTGTAACAGTGAATCGTCAACGGCGGTGAATCAACATATAAATAATTACATTGGATGATGTAATCGCGAAAACAGTTTCGAAATTCTGATACATTTCCTGTCAACGCTATTACGGTGGTGGTGTTTTTGTCGTTGTTCTAATTCATAGTAGAATAAATTTTACACTGTTAAATTTCAGTGTTCTCTTACAATCGGACCTTTTATCGGAAATGTGACTATTTGCGACGATTGGAATACTAAGTAATTTCTTAACCTGGATACCAGAAACTGAAGTTGAAAGAAAATATCATCCTCACCCAAATATTTTCCATTCAATCCTAGGTCAGTGAGTGGTAAGCATTTACATGCACAGAAATTAATAGTATTGGAACTTTTACTTAATTCTCTCGAATTTTTGGAATCGGTGAATGTTTTGCTTACTTACTGCCTGATGACTGATAGTATTCAAACGAGGAACATAATGAATAATGATACAAAAGGATCTGGTGGCTTAGTGCGGCCGAACGATAGCGGGCGCTTTTAAATAAGGGCCCCAAAAAAGGGCTCATTCGTGACGCGATAAAACAAAAATGTAATACCGGCCGCGGGGGGAAAAAGATGAACTGAAAGTCTCTTGTATCTGGAGAGCGCACAATTCCTTTTACTAATAAGCGGTTGACACCATTCGAGCGATAAGGATATTTTGTCACCAACGCCGGAACAGTTCGCATCGCCATGCATCGGAATATAGTGTTTATTCTCTCTTGTCTGTATATACATTCATACAAGCATATATATTATTGTAGATATTTGTATGAAAATACCCCGAAGATATTTCAAGCCATACTATCCAATAATAAACCGCTCATTTCATGTCCACTATCGCTTGTTCGACCCTACGCCATTGGATAATAATAGAATTTTATTGACTTATGCTAGAAATGGCTTAGCTTATCCACTTTTGTCTTTTGTAAATTTCCTATATATGTATCTTAATTAAATTGTTGTAGTTACTGTAAACTATTATTTCTATAGAACTTTAAGTTATTATTCATTGGAAATGGCATAATAATTAATTATTCGTTTAAACTAAACTGTTTCGTTGAGTTTAGTTCAACACCCGAGAATGAATTTTAAGTTTTGCCACTTTGGATGTTTTTTGGGCATCCTCACTGCACTGTCACTGTCACTTGTACTGTAAAACGCGCAGTGTATTCAGTTTAATGCGCTACTAGTTTCAATGGTACGACGCACGTAATACTAGCCCGCAAAGGTCTGTCTTAGATTTTACTATTAGCCCCTTACAGTACAAGTGACAGTGACAGTGATTGAGGATACCCAAAAAACATCCAAAGTGCCAAAAGTGACTAACACCGCTACTGAAGATGGCGAGCAGCCGAAACCGGTTTAGCAAAAGACCAAACCAGTGAGAGGGGGCAGAAGCACACGAAATCAACGGAATTGTAATTTTAATAATACAATAAAATAATATAATACAATAATGTATTGTGGTTCCTGAAGCGATCAGTCGAATCAAGGAATAAATCTACAACAAGATCAACCTACCGCGCAGTGAGTAAGCTTCGACTGAAAAAAACAGAAATAAATGACCGTCCAACAGGGAATAGCAGATAAATAGACACTAGGTGGATATACTTCGGGAATAAAAAAAAGGGGGAAAACATTCGACGATTCGGTAAGAATGAAGCCATTCAGATAATTGACTCGTTTTGTCCGGCGAGAATGGAACACGCAACACGCCCTTCGCTTCTTACTACGGCCACCGATCACCGAATAAACGCTCCGCTAAAACAAAAACGTTTCTCTAGGACTTGTGTCAGCGTTTAATAATGCCCCACCATCCATAAAAATGAGTGCACTCCTGCGTTAAAGTATTTTAATTCAAATTCTGAAGTTGGCAACGGATATATGATTACATACCGTCACAAGAATACAGTATAAAGAGAACTCTTCATCGTTGTAGGTCCAATAATATTTTTTCTTATTTAACCTATTAACGTAATTAATATTTTAATCATGTCGCAGAAATAATCAAACTAAGGTTTAGCTAAAAGTTTAACCGTTTTCGCTGATTATAGGAACGAAAATGCCGCTTGAATATTCCTCGCAAAGAATTAAATATACATTTTTCAGTATTCACTCAGTACAGTGCATCTTTCTTTCAGTACTATGTCAAAAAAAGGAAAACGGCCGTCGGAATCGATATTTTCATTCCTTCTTCACTATTACGAAGGCAATTATATTTCCTATCAATATCTTCTCAGGATCAGTCTGCCGTTGATTGCAGTAAATTGGATCCATTCGTACCGGCGCCTCTTGAAGGATAATTTATCCACTTTTGCCGATTCGGCCGCTGATTTTATTTCTGGCGCGTCTTTCGGTTAGGTAAGTCAAAATATTGGACTAAATCATGAACATAAAATTGACAATGAACACCAGTCACTGTTGCATTCGTTTACATGTAATTAAATATTATAGTAGTTCACGAAAGTGTATTTTAAATGTTTCTGTGCCCCAGAAATCAGAATAATACTCCTGTCGACTTGTGAGCCCGCGAGTGAGCATAAATATTCAAAGGACCCCGCCGATAGTGGACCGCCAAATTCGTTTTAAATTACAGTTCTCGTTTCGGAGAAGGGACCTATTGATTTCCAACAATCTGGACCGTAGGAAGGTACTGAAGAAAATATCATTTGACTGAAAACTTATCAAACTGAATATACAGAAAACGTGTTTTTCTACTATGTGGCTAGATCCTATTAACCTATTTATTGGGCAATAGAAATTTGAGGACTTGTTAAGAAAAACAAATTATTTAGGACAAGATATTCTGCTTAACGCCATTAAAGGATTAGCTTAAAGGGTTATTGCACCGAATAATTAGTTATAATAAAAATTGTAACCAGATGTGTATCCTGTTTATTTTATCACATCACATTTAATAGTTCTAGTTTATAGTCCCAGAACGCTATCCACACAACGTATATAAGCCACGGATGTGAATAATTTTCATAGCAGTTGAAGTAACAGAAAAACAAAGAGTGTTTTATTGCGGGAAAAGTAACAATAAAAAGCTAGCTTTTGACTGGAGCCGGAAAAACAAAATGGGAACTCCTTTTGTATGGTTCTTTATTGTGAGCCTAAGCCATTGTTCGGAATTAGGGTTCCGCAGTTGCTAAGTATCTCCCCTAATGTCAATCCTAATGAGATGTTCTATTTTGGCTTCAATTAAGACTTGCCGAAACTAGTCCGAGCGAAGGCTAATGCCAACTATATAGTTCAACCAAAGTCAACACGATTATGATAGTTTCAGCCAACGGACCGGAACTTCCGCCTAACTGGAATAAATGAAAACCGATTGAATTAGAGCGTCCCGATCGTGTTTAGGCCAATATTTGTCAACTCTGTGTACTACAACCCTTTGATTTTCGGATAATAGAATTCCCCGAAGCAGGAATCTAGTTAGCGACAGTTCGAGCGACCTTAATGTACCTATTTTAGTCTCCCAGTATATAAAAGAATAGAATTATGTTTTGCGATGCTCTCATTCTATCCTACCATTGCTGTAATACTATTCTCACTATACGTAATTTTTATCGTCTATTTTAAAATGTCTATAACTTTAACGTCTAATATATATGTTTCTTTCAGAATGAAGTCATTTTTTCTTTCAAATAATGATGCCCTACTGAAGCACCACACTGCAAATGGTTCCCCCTAAGGAATATAAAATTTATTGTATAATAATATTATAATTGCTTTGCTTCTTGGAATAACACGTTAGATGTTAAAGTAGCGGATCTCAAACGTGGTTCCGCATTGCTACTCCAATGTGCCTTCGAAATAAACGCAGATCCCAAAAGGTGAAATATAGAGAAAGAACTAAATGGGTAATAAAAACTTTTCTGCCGGGACTTCTTTAACTTAGATGCTTCCAATGAAACAAAAATCGGCTAAGGGAAATGGCGCAGTGACTCAGAAAGTTGGGTGGAAGATTAACCTTTAGTATCGTAGACCTAGTAACAAAAGAAAATTCCACCTTTCTGCTCAACATTATAACTAACTTTGAATTAAAATACACTTACTACAGCTTAAAAATAAGCACGGAACGCAAGTGGAGTATTACGTCTAAATAACAATACCTTTTTAATTTTTGGAATATGGATAATTCATTATGAACTAATTATTGCATGCACTACAACATGGTTTTGTGTGTTCAAACCACGGAGGTATAACTCAAAGAGTTTTTTCAGTTTGCAATATGGAAAATTATTTGTAGCTGACATAAACAGACAAAATAAGTTGGTTCTCTGCAGTCAAATCCATGTATTCCTGTTGTAAAATGCAGATACAAGAACTGGAGGTTTAATATATTAATAATGGAGAGTGTGGTACAACTTTTTGATAACAATATTAATGTAGTTATAAAGTAGTTCGCGAAGTTCGCCATACTATCGCATATCTGTCACTTCTATCCTGTTTGCTCTGGCGCGAAGCCAGAAGAGATGTGAACTGAAACTGTAAAAAGTATATTCGGTTTTGATATTTCATGAGTGAAATTCACTGACTGAACTGAGGGTTGTGATGTGTCCGAGGAATACATTTTAATTCTTCGTTAAGTTGCAAAGGAGTCCCGCAATTTCTTGATTTTTTCCAGTCTAGTGTCTAGCTTCTCAAATCGATTTTTTCAAAGAGTGAATCCCAGCTGCACATTTTGTGATTTTTCTGTCTCCTCGCGCTGGTTTGGTCTTTTGCTAGATCGGTTTCGGCTGCTCGCCATCGTCAGTGGCGGTGTTAGTCACTTTTGGCACTTTGGATGTTTATTGGGCATCCTACCTGCACTGTCACTGTCACTGGTACTGTAAAACACGTAGTGTATTAAGTTTAATGCGCTACTAGATTCAATGGTACGGCGCACTTAATCTAGCCCGCAACAAAGGTCTGTCTTACATTTTAGTATTAGCGCCTAGGACTACAAGTGACTTTAGTTAAGTACGTTTCCGCACCACCCTCAGAGGGCGCTAGTTTATCAGTGCTAGTGCACCCATCGAACTTTAGTTAAGTACATTTCCGCACCACCCTCAGGGAGCGCTATTCTATCGGTGCAAGTGAACCCAACGAACTTTAGTTAAGTACATTTCCGCACCACCCTCAGAGGGCGCTAGTCTATCGGTGCAAGTGAACCCAACGAACTTTAGTTAAGTACATTTCCGCACCACCATCGGGGGGGGGCGCTATCTATCGGTTGCAAGTGAACCCAACGAACTTTAGTTAAGTACATTTCCGCACCACCCTCAGGGGGCGCTAGTCTATCGGTGCAAGTGAACCCAACGAACTTTAGTTAAGTACATTTCCGCACCACCCTCAGGGGGCGCTATTCTATCGGTGCAAGTGAACCCAACGAACTTTAGTTAAGTACATTTCCGCACCACCCTCAGGGGGCGCTATTCTATCGGTGCAAGTGAACCCAACGAACTTTAGTTAAGTACATTTCCGCACCACCCTCAGGGGGCGCTATTCTATCGGTGCAAGTGAGCCCAACGAACTTTAGTTAAGTACATTTCCGCACCACCCTCAGGGGGCGCTAGTCTATCGGTGCAAGTGCGCCCAACGAACTTTAGTTAAGTACATTTCCGCACCACCCTCAGGGGGCGCTAGTCTATCGGTGCAAGTGAGCCCAACGAACTTTAGTTAAGTACATTTCCGCACCACACTCAGAGGGGGCGCTAGTTAATCTATATCTAATAATTTGTATTTAAAGAGAAAGCAAAACTTTCAAAGACAAATAAAAACCTAAGAGTAAGTGTCGCGGGCCAATAAAATGTGACCGATGGCCGATTAATTGATACCTCTGGGGCGAAGCGGCGAAACGGCTCTTCGGCACGGAAACGGACGATTCGGCCATTCGGCAGCGCGAGCCTACCGCCTATTTGTAATAAAATAGCCTAACCAAATACCCCGAAGATCGATACACGGGAGGTTAGGGGCCCCGGGTCGCCCTGATATTTGCGGTCAGGTTTTCCGCTAAAATTACAGGCTCGCGATCCCGAGCCCCCTTAAAATGTCACCCCGGAAACCGCTCTTTAATTAAAAACGAACCGTCTGTTTAGAAAAAACTAATTAGTTGTTGACTTTGCTATACAGCGGGAGACAATGCCATTCCGGCCCACGAAATAAATTATGGTCTGCATTATAATATTCAGTGCGCGTTGGAAAGAAAGTAACTTCACGAGAAATCGACTCCGGGATTGATTGAGTACAAGCATTTTTGTAGTAGTACACGTATATTTTAAAAACAAGTATGTATAAAAAAAATATACAAAACAAAAAGAAGCAAATTGTTATAAATTCTTGATTTTGGTAAGTGAATGAATAAAATATGTTAAATAATTGAATTAAACTAACCTCTAAAATGGTGTACATATATGAAGTATTATACCATACTTCTATAACTGCCCGGGATGGTATCTCTAAAAGATATAATTCTGAATTCCGTCAACACTCTTTTTCTATGTTGTGAATGTTACTCTGAATATATTTCGAAAATTGCCGAATATATTTAGTTTGGCCCAAAGAATTTGTTCGATAATAAATTGGCGGCATACACAGAGCGATAAATAACCGACGGGGCCCATAATGGGAAATATGTGGCCGATGGGGGGGTGGGCAGAAGAGAACTAGGATCCGAGCTTGGGCCAAGAAACCGCATAGACGTCTCTCTCTCTCTCTCTCTCTCTCTCTCTCTCTCTCTCTCTCTCTCCCTCCTCTATATTCTTATGTTTATCGCCTGACAACTACTCGGCCGCGGAACAAGTTTTACAACTGAAACGAGATCTTTCTTTCTATCTTTCCTCTCTTTCTTAGCTTGTTTCTCCCCCATTCTTCTTGGTCTTCATCCCCACCCTTCCCCTGTCGGCTTTAAGGAGGCCTCCGAATATCTCCTTTTAATAAAGTCGGTCCAGAGGCCCAGCCAAAAAAGAGGGGGATCGGCCAAAGAGATGCAACACTTTGAAGGGCGATGTTTAAACCTCCTCAGCCTATATAACCTTAATTCCTTATTCTCCAGATGTTACAAATCTGACGTTCTCTCTCTTGCTCTTCACTGCCAACTATTATTGCATCACTCAAAATTATGATTCCTTTCTACCCTAGCTGAAACAAGTCATGATTTATTTAATCGGACTCGTCAAACTAATATTGACTTACCGGGGAACAGTAAGCTATCGATAAAATTACATTTACCGTTCCGCTTTATTTATTAAAGAATTCATATTCTCGTTCAAATCGTCTTTAAAATAAAAGGCCGTCATAAACCGGTTTATTACTAAAATGTATCGGGCCTTTTAAGTACTCAACTTCTCTGAGAAGATCTTCCTAAGTAGTATTAAAGGTAAGAATCGACGATAAGGAAGGCCTCTGAACAGTTTTAAAGCTTACACGAGTGGCCATTAGCCCGTCGTTTTATGGTTCAGAGATTGCCGCGCTATGAAACCCTTAAGCGGTCCGTTCTGTCCGATTTTATTGAGATCGAAACAAGCCTCCGGTTCGACCCAAGACTCACATCGGCTCCGAAGGACCCACAGGAAACAAAATCACAAGAAAAAGCAACGAAATAGTGTCAGAAGAAATAAAATCTTAGTTTCGTGACGGGTGCCGACAATGGGGTCCGGCGACAGGGTTTCAGGAATAGTGCCAAGCCCGGGTTCCCCTAGCGGAGTCTAATTTAACGTTAATTTATTCGATCCGAGTCACGAAGACGTAATGATATGTTTCGCTCCGCCGAGATTCGATAGGTTGAAGAACGCTCGGACCCGAGGCAAGCCTCACGATAATTTACAAAAACGGGCAAGAGCATAAATAACAATGGGAAGAAAAAACTAAATAATTATGCAACGAAAGCCCCATTGTAAGCGCGCAAATATTGTAAGGGCAACCCTTTTAAATAATTTTGATAGCATATTTGGATTAGACAAAAAAGTGGAAGCATATCTCAGCGATTTTGACATTGAATGAACAGAATGGGAAATAGAATGAATAGACTTATACTAATCTTAAAAATTTCCGATAATCATGTCTATGCATAGTTCTAACGGAATGGTTTCCTAGACCAATATCATAGAAGCATTTATCAGGTTCGCCAGGGCACTTTGGATTGACATAAATTGTAACCTTTCATCTCAAATGTCAAAGCAACAACGAGAAACCCGCTTCCCTGCGGCAGTTATAACAAATAAATAAATTGTCTGTTTCCCTAATCGGTTTAAATTTCCCACCTAATATGTGCATAAAAAGGGTTTAAAAACGATTCATTCTATTGTAACAGGTGCCGATTTTCAGGATTCCAGCGTTTGGGGATTACAATAAATCCCCATACCGCCGCTGTATTCAGCCTAATCTGGCTTCCCTAATTTTTATCACTGATGAAAAACTTACCTCACAATAATTCTGTAATTGTTTCATTTAGGAAAATGCAGCTCATGAGATTTTTCTCTCCATCGGAAAACGAAATATTTTTTGTCACGGCATTGCACAGTTTTTTTTGTCTCTTGCGTAATACCACATTTATGACGTAATTACTGTAAAATTTAGTAATTATTATACGTAGTAAACTAAGCTTATTAGGAATTTACGACGTGTAACGTTCAATCGGGGAGTTTAATCATTACGAATCCTTATGAATTCCAAATTCATGTGATCAAGTCAATAAAAATCATCGTTTCAATGCATCTAATTGCAGTGGTTACCAAGGCGCCATTGATATAACATTGGTACGGCCATTGGATGACACTCTTGTCTGTCCTAATCAATTCCAAAGCGAAGAATAATATATTTTAGCGTCATTTCACCTAACCTTTTCTCATCAAATATTGCTATAATTTTAAATAAATTATTAATCAAAAGATTGGCCTCATGTCGCTTCTAAGGTCACATTCTGTAATATTAATTAACCGTCGTCAATCAAATTATATCCCAACGAAGAACATTCACGTTATCGGTAAAATGACTCCCCGTTTACGCTGCGGTTTGAATAGGCGGCGCGCATTCGAGAAAACGGTAAAGAGATATAAATGTCGTAAACGTTGAATTCTTTGACGTCTACCACAATCTAGGCCGCAAGTGGGACGACATCAAACGGCTTTTAAACCCGGGTTAATCTACCTGACAATGTCACCAACCGCTGCTCTGGACAGTGGGATTTGTGACTCCCGACGGTCGGAATTTTTTGCCGCCGTATGACATACACACAAAGAAAAACAAGTCAGCCTCGGTGATTTACCGTTCGCCATAAATTAATTTCAAATTTTGTTTCGTATTATTGTGCTGTTGGAGCGCGAAAGTTAGAGGAATCAAGTGAATTTTTATAACATGAATTCCTTTAGTACGTAGAAAGCTAGTTGTACGTTTAGACTAACCTTTCCGTCTATAAATTAGTGTTAATTAGTATAGTTTTGTGCTCTTGCATTTCACAGTTAAAATAAAACCTTTGCGACATTTTAACCGATAATATGAGGGATTATTGGTGTTGAATAATAGGCTCTCTTGTATTGTTTCATAATATTCGAAAGAAAAATATTAAACTTCGAGGAACTCTCAACATTAAGAAAGTGTTTTCCAGTTGGTGTACACGAATCACTTTGAAAAGGGGAGAGAAGTTGTATGGTGTTAAAATGCGGGCCGTCATTGTATAGCGCATGTTAAAAAGGCGGAAACACGGTGTCTGGAGATATGGAGCAGGTATGGTGGGGGCGGTATGGGGCGGTCGTTAGGGGCGGAGAAGTTTTTGCCCGTTAGTTGGCCCTCCGACCGACGTCACGTACTCGGGCTCCAATATGCTGAGTGTTCCCCGGGAGCCGGGCTACCGGGGGCTCACCGGGCAAAAATCATCTGACACGTGATGTTTTTACACTCTACCGGATCATCATATTTACGATTGAAGTGTGTTTATTGCGGCCCATTATTGAGAACGGCCGGGGGTGATTGTCCGCCGAGATTTAAAACTGAGGCGTTCATTTCAACTGAGCGATATACAAAAATTATCTACAATAGAAGATGCAAGCAATGTATAAAAATATTTATACATTATACATAATATGAGAGTAAAATTTACAATATTACATTTTTTGATTTGGCACATGTTTCCAATTATACTAAAAAAAAAAGAAAAATTTCAATGTAAATTACATATATTTTTGATAAAATGGTGATTTTTTTTTTACCCAGGAGCTTTGGATGGGATTCAAGTTTTCATCATACTTTTAATTGAAAAGCACAGTAACCCTTGTCTGAAACGTCCTGGTTGCGGGGTGATTTATCGCGAATTTCCGAAGGAAAATCGAAACGGATTCTCTACAAATAAGCGCCAATTCAGACTCTAAATTAAAGACATTCACATACGTGTTTTGAATAAAATTATTATCCACGCCGAACTATTGCCTCAAGTAAATAGGATACATAAATATAGTTCATTTTCAAATATTATTTATAGGTTATTTCAGTTGATATTAAGCGCTGATATAATATGGTCTATGAATTTGTCCAACTATACCACACAGGATCTTCTAGTTTTGAAAGTTCAAAATGATCAGAAATGTTCCAAAATGTGCCTGTTCCCACACAGAAAGTCTTCTAAACCACCGTTAGGTTTTCCAGGACTCACACTACAAGAAGAGGAATTTCTTTCGTCAAAATAAAAGCAGCAGGAGACTAATTTAGTGTTGTCGAGTGACCACTAGAACACTGGGGAAAGACACTTCCCACCGGTCGGGTTTTTCGGTTAGTTAGTTAGAAATAAGCCTATTCGAGGGGGCCGGCGGGGAAGCGTGCCGGTGCACACTAAATGAACACTTTGGGGTATATTAAGTGGGCGACCTCGGGTCGCTGTGAAACACCTCGCTGTCGGAGGGACAAGTTCCGAAACACCTGACGGTCACGTTTGCGGATAGGAACTATAGTCGCCGCTTCGTGGGCTCGGCCGGCGAACATATTCATTTCGCTGGCTACACGCGAAACTTATATCAGACCGTGGGGCTAATTACACGGAAAAATTTTTGGCCGCACTCCGCCTTTATTTATAAAACGAGCGCTTGGAAATCTCGACCCGAATCTGAAAAAATATCCCGGCCTTGGCCGGGGGTCACGTACATTTTCCATTGGCGCTGATCGCTTAGATCGAGCCCTTACAGTAGACCCGAGGGAAAAAATCTTATCGTACACATTTACATATCGATGAGCATAAAAAAATATCGAAATAAACATAAAAAATAAAAATAGCTAAATATATCTGCGGGTAAATCTAGAGCAGAACAAATTTCTTCTATTGTGTAACATTTTCCAGTTCACAGAGTACTGTGATGTCTTATCCTAGACCTGGCATTACTACTAGCTGGAAATATTTCATAATAATTCATAATAATATCTCTCAAAATAAATAGCATGCAAAAAACCTTACGTGAGTAGCGATTATGAGTCACAAATTATACTCAGTTACGATATGTCGGCATAGAGAGTGATATCAAGACCAGAACTGATAGATGTTATACTGTTCAATTGTTATTATTCACTATAATTCCCAGTAATATTAAATATACGTTATTATTCTAATAAAACGTTATACTAAACCGTGTATTTACAATTAAAAGGCTACATAATCCGAGATATTACGCCCCTAAGGCAGATATATGCGAGCTCCGACATCGCTTAGGACTGTATGATCCCCTCTGGCGTTTTTGCCCGCGTGCAAAGTCAAAAGCCAACACATAAAGGGCGCCGGGGTTCAAATCATGTTCAATACGGTGGGATTCCCGGGACCGCGGTGTGGTAAAAAACCGTCCGACGCCGGGGCCTAATCCTACTTTGTCGTCGCGTCGATATGAACATTTTTAGGCGTGGCGTCGGGTCTGGAGCCGGGTAATTCCCCCGTGTAAACCTGAATTTTTAATAAACGCAGGGAGCGGCCCCATATTGCGGCTTCGCTCCCCCCTACCCCCCGAGGTAGGGCGCAGATAACACGGTCTGGCTTGACAGCACCGCGGCCGGATCCTCCATGAATTATAACCCTCCTGTCGATCCTATATGGGGATCTGACGGAGCCATACCTTCTGTATCCCCTTCGGTTACCGCTCCGGCTACGACTGTCCACCAAACCCGCCAGAAAATGGGACGTCGGGACGTTTCCAAACATTAACACGTTTTTTTTGTTTTTTTTTTAACCTTTTTTATTTGTGTACAATCAACTACGTATAGTTATGGGTACAACTGATGAGTGTTTTCTTTTCACATGAATGTCTCGATAAAAGAGACCACCCAATGATGGCACCACATGAACAGTTTATGGCTTCGGGCTAAGAAGATCTCTGGGCCAGTGGCGTTTGAGCCGACACGGGGGAGATAATTTTCGAGGTCTTAATATTCACTTTGGCCGGTGCTGTTTCCGTATCATCCGAAATTTGACTACCTTAAAATACTGAATGAATTGTATCACGAAAGTAATAAATCTCGCTGTTTGAACTAAATTTATCCATATCAAAGAAATATAAAACACGCGAAACAAACGGGAAGAATAATATTTATAATGACCGAGGTTCATTTAATATAACACAGCGGTATATTTTCTATTATATGAGACATTACAACCGTATCTGCTTAGTTGAGTAATACTGCTTGTTTGGTCAGATTAATGCGGATGTTTTAAACTTGTATTTTCAGGAAGCGGAAGGAAACGCGATATTTACAAATGTAAATAGTTAAATCTGTACAGAGAGAAATAGTGGGATGGTTGGAAGCAGGTAGAGCGGGTCCTGGGAAGTTGTGGGCGAGCGGGATGCGGTTACCTCCTGACATGTATTTCAAATTAAATGCGGTAACATTTCATCTACTCGTAATGTTTATATTATGCTGTGCGCTCCGTTCGTCCGTCGCCAGCGCACAATATATTCCGGGGTCTACCGGTTTTTCGGTTCAAACGCGTTCAAATTTTCCCCGGCGTAAGTCTCGGGCGTCGGTACGTGAGGCTAACATTTTCTCGCGGCGGGAGGGGCGGGGGCGGGAGCACACCTCATAAATTCCGGTAGTCATTAAAGCCCAAAGGTCCTTTTCTCCGCCCTTTTGAATGGGCCCATCGAGCGGCGGAGGAGGCCGAGAGTGGATTGTCCGTCTTATATAAAATGGCATCCTTCGTCAGTCGGGGGCGGTGGGTGGGTGGGGGGGGGTTCATAAAAAATTTCCCGGGCGTTTATTAACACGTGAGACGGGACACTGGGCCTGCTCCGGGCCTGATACAGCCCCGAGACGGGGCTAAAGTAAAATCTATTGTGCGCTCGGTCGCCTCTCGCCCTGTTAGCTGACCCATAAAGAAAAAGGTAAGTCAAGCGGCAAAAAAAAATAGCGTGCGGCCCGCGGTCCGCTCCGGATACTCCGACCCGCTTCCGTTCTTAATCTTTTCGGCGCTCCTTGCATTCTTAAAACGTTCTCTTTTACCTCCGAAAATATGCCCGGCGTTTTGTTTGGCGTTCAAACGACTAATTAAAACCCTTTCCCTTTCGTCAGAAGGGTGGGATATTCTACCGATGGTATATCCGATGGTTATATATTTGATCAATGCATAAATCGACATATAATTTATTTTCATGACATATTAGAATGTTTCACTTTCTGAAATTGGCTTTCCGATCGTGGCGAAATGCGATTTTAGATTAAAAAACACTGCAGGCACTGAATCTGTTGAATAAGAAGAACACTAACATTGGAATTTTTTGAGAAGATATTAGAAGAAAAAATAAATTAATGTCTTCCTGTAACCACATCTCATTGACCCGGGACTGAAAATAACTTTGCCGAGACTCTGGGTCGTAAAAAATATTTGAAATTTTATATTACCCCCGAGAACAAATTTCACTTTTCCATTACGACGTGCAAAGTTATGTGCACACTTCTTAAAGGTTGCTCACTTGGGAATAACACTTCTCGCCGCTGCGGACTAACAAACAGGAGTAAAATTAGCTCAACTTATACCCGTATTTTGAAGTTAATTGTGAAACTTATATAAGTGAATTGAGATACCACACATGAATGGGTCCTCCATAGTAGATTTACTGTGAGAGCGTCTACGCGATTAAATACTCTTCGTATTTTTAGACATACTTCCAAAAATATGAAAAAATATTTTTTTCCTGATGGACATTTCCCAGTTTTTTGCCGTACATAAAGGTACCTTCGAGAAACAAATAAATATTTATAAGCTTAACGAAATGCCGTTGAAAGGCAAATTACCAAAGTATAAATCAACAATAAATCATGGCCCGGCCTTATGACTGACTGGTGGGAGGGGGAACGGCTGCTAATTTTCACCGAGAGCCTAATTTATTGCCGGATTTATTCAATAAAATATTCATGAACCGGGGTGAGAATAGAATAAGGTGTAAGTGATATTTATAAATATCAGGAAATGGATTCTACCCGGGTTGAATAAATATTTTTTAAATTAAAACATAAATAACATTAATTTATTTTAAGAAAAGATCTTACTCAGTAATAAATTATCGCATCTAATATCTTTCTATCCTCAGCATCATTCTGGCGGTATTGCGAGCAATACAATCCGTCACGATATAATTAAATGAATAAAAAATAAGAATAAAGAATGAACATAACTATTAATTCCGTAAATTTCGTGTTTGGATGAACTTTGGATGTTTTTTGGGCATCCTCACTGCACTCTCACTATCACTTGTACTGTCAGGCGCTATATGTAAGGCGCTAATACTAACATGTAAGACGGACCTTTGTTGCAGTCTAGTATTACGTGCGCCGTACCATTGAAACTTTACAGTATAGTGCAGTGAGGATGCCCACTAAACATTCAAGTGGCAAAAGTGACTAACACCGCTACTGAAGATGGCGTGTAGCCGAAACTGGCCTAGAAAAAGACCAAACCAGTGAGAGGAGACAGAAACACACGAAATCTACGGTATTCCAACCCCTCGCAGACCACAAAACGGGTATTTTAAAATAACTAATAATAGAGCAGCCATTATCTACAAAAATTGACACGAGCTATGTTTTATACAAATCATAAATATATTATATAAGTAAATTTATTATCATGAAAAAATATGTATATATATATTAGATCCATTTATGTTTGACATTTCGTACACAGATTTCTTTTTATTACTTCCAGGTTTCAAAAGGTTCGCCGGGAGTGAGGTCGAAGTGGGTGGAAGGTAAAGTGGGAGCTTGATAAGTAAACCCTGGAAATTCGCGACGCCGGTGAACAATATAAGAGGCCGTGGCGTAAAGTGAGTTAGGGCACACGTGTCAGACGCTCGGGCCTCTAACAGCGGGCGGGGGACCTGCCCGCCTTCGATAAACTCGGATACTCTCCCGGTGTATTTCAAGCCGCTTTCGTATAATTATCCTTTCTATTGGCTTCAATTCTGGGCCATTTATAATTTTCACGGATATTTGCCCCCAACACGGATGAAATTTTATTTAACGCGCTTGTTATCGCACAACACTAAACTTATATTTTTTATCGTACGGTCCGGTAATTTAGCGAATACGCAAATTGACAATCTGTGTATTTTATCGGGAAACCTTTGAGTATTTTTCTTGAATGAAATAATTAAAGACCAAAGATTGCCGTAAAATGAAGAATGCATTAAGTATATGTCCCAGGAAACACCTGCTGTAAAACGGGGCGTAAACTGAACAGTTATCGCGTGGAAAACGGATCGATTAACTAGGAACAAACGGTCCTCAGATACCGAAACAGACGTTGAGTGTTGTCTCATTAAAAGGGGACATTATAAAATCCCGGATCTTGGCCGGGGCGGCGTGGTGCGGACACCGATAAGCCCGGTCGCGGAATAGTCTCAGGGCACGCGAGCCGGGCGTGCCCCTGTACGTGTGTTACGTGCATGTTTCCACGTGGGCGTACGCCAGGTGGGACCGTCGAACTCGAACTTTATTACCGGCAGTTAATCCCTTCTTTAGGCGGCCCGCTAACTGGTTTCGAGTGCCACCCCTTCATCACCACCACCCCCCACGGGCTAGGCCACCCTAATTCCAGCCGCATATTTGATGGTACCCGGTTTCGATCGGTCAGTCCTTCTAATTTCTCAGCCACTCCCCAGGCAAATCCCCAGACTCGTTTGAAACATGAATTACCGCCACCCGTAACAAAGATAACGAATTGAAAGTTCTCGCATAAAAAATTGTGGGAATTTATACACTATGTTCAGTCCTATTATCAAAATCTACGCATAATAACCATCTCTTATAATTATCATTAAATATTTTAGGAATGGAATATCAAATTTCGCCTGCCTGCTACCATAACTATGGAAGTAGCAACACAACTGTAGTTCATCTCGATTAAACTCATAAAGAGTATAGTAATGTCGGATGAAGAAGGATTATTGAAAGAAAATGTTAGTATAATTTATAAATTTTAAATGACAAACATTACTGTGATACAACAAACTGTTATATATAAGCCTTTCAAACCAGCCATGTATCAAAGATAGTTACTTCGTACTCGTCCCAAACGTCAATAACATAGTGCAGGGCAGGTTTCAATCTTTGTCTGCCACACAGTCGTACCTCTTTTTTACAATTTTTTTACATTGGTCAGTTCGCCGGGAGTTGTCAGAAATCAACAAGTAGACAGACGACATTGTCCGTTTACAACAGGCCAAATGACAAACAACATCAGGTTGCGCCATCTGACTACATGTTTCGCGAGTAGACGATGAAAATCCGCGCCTTTGTTCGGTCTATGAAACGATTGTTTCTGATAACTTTGCCATTCCTTGTTTGAAACGAATACAATTGTCAAAAACAAATATTGATAATGATATTTCACATTCTCGTTTTGCACATTTTTATAAGATTAAAACCTTGATATTGTTACTAAAAGCGATTTTATGCTAACGCTAATATTATAACAATATATCTCGAATGGTAAAAATGAATTATCTGGTTTTCTACTTCATCTGAAAGTAGATTATACTAGTTCTTATCCAAGTGAACATAATTAGCCAATTGACAAAACTTGCATAACGAAGAATATATCACCTCAGGGACTTTGCTGTATTTGTATTCAATGAAGAAATAATAGCAGAAATTATACAAGAACAGCAAATCTGATTACGTCAAAGTACCAAAAGGATATGCCTAAGTCCCTCTCTAATTTATTCCCAAATTTCGTTTTTCTATTCGACCTCATTTCGTTCTAAATTCATCCAATTTATCGATTTATGGAATTGGTTCCGGTATCGGATAGGGCGGAAGAGCTCAAGTAGGAGGGAATCAAATATGAATAGGGACAATAGTGCAGCTCAGGCACGAAACCCGGGCCTCGGCTCGGCGTTCAGACGGGCACACACAGACGGCCAACGGCAAATACGGAGGAATCGGTAACGAAAAGTCGGAAACTGAATCGATACAGGGGCAATTGTTCAGTCTGAATGTTTCAGTCCTTTGTGCCCCGGACACCCGGTGAACAATTGCAGTTGGGCCGGCCCGATGCATAACGATTGCTAAGTATTAGCCCGTTGTCCGCCCGTTGAATACTTTAAAAGGCCCATCCGATAGCCTCGTAGAGAGAAAGAGAGAGAGGAGATAGATAGATAGAGAGAGACTAGGAGGACCAGTCTCTTTTTGTTGTGACCCATTTCAACTGCCCCCTTTCGACGTTATTCGGCATTGCGGTCAAACAGCTTCCGGACTTTAATCGACTCGAGTCGTCCAAGCACTTATTCGCTTTAGAAACTGTTACATTCTGTTATTTTCCATAATTTCTTAAAGAAGCGGATTAAAATTCAGCCCCGCGGCGAGCAGGTGGTTGAATTCGCATTGGAATATCTTAATTGCGTTTAAAATTTCAGTAAGAAACTTGAACTTAAATACATAACTGCGACGAAGTCATTTGTAAACTTAGCGAATATAATTTTGTTCATAAATGGATGAAAATACTTCGGTGTATATTTTTTCCTGTTTACTTCTTTTATATATCCGATAGAATTATCGATGACACAAATAATAGGTTTTATTCAACATTTCAATATATCACCTACTCCAAAATAAATGAAATGACCGTCTACAGTTTTCTTGTTATAATTCTTACAGTAAGTTAGCAACTAATATTATTGTATTCTTCTTTCTCATTTTTCGTCTATTCGGACCGATGTGCAATACCTGTTGCACGTGACTCAGCGGCGAATATTGTCACCGATATTTCAATTCTAGTGTCGGCTTCACGTTTCTCTTACTTTGATTCGGACCACAAGATGTGAGATTTATATTAAAGGAGAGTAAGGAAATATGAACAAAAATAAAATGTTTCCACAGTCCCAATCAATGAAATATGTTGGTATTTTATTAATACGTATTAACTGATGGATTGCTATTATGTGTCGATTAATTCTCAATGATGAGATACGGCGCCTGGAACTATCAAGAAGGGATAGCTTGGTGTTTCCAATAACATAAAGGGCGTATTGAAATGGAGATTTCGCGGTTGAATCATCGACATTAAGGATTGCCTCGTATATGGATTGGTGTAAAAAAAATACCCGCTTTGTATCTGGTTTGAGATGCAAAAAGGAGTGGCCGGAAGGCTTCTTATTTTATCGAGTGCGCCGACCGACGAATCGGCCCCTCGCCCCCGAAACCGGTTACGGATGGAAAACGGACTCGGACATAGACTGCCGATAGAAACCGAATATAGAGCGGGGATATCGGAAAAACCGGAGGCGGCGGGAAAGCGCTTTTCTTTCTAGTGCATTTTCCTCCATCTCCTTTTTTTTCTTCTTTATTTTTATCGGGAACACAAAGGCTCAGAATATCCTTTGCGCGAAAGAATAGATAAGTTGACCCTTCCGCCTCCGAGATAGGATTCAAGGAGGTTTCGTGCCCTCTCACAGGGAACCGGCCACACCCCTTACGGAGTAATATTAATCAGAATTGTCCAACAAAACATGGACAACAAAATTATTTTTATTGTATTACAAATTATGGACAATGAGATGACAATATTGATCATAGAACAAAGTATTTTAATCTCAAAATAAAGCTACCAAGCTGGACGCTTTCGGTTTATCGACAATGATATTAGAAACTCTGCTGAGCTCCCAACTAAATAACTTTAATTTATATATTCTAATTTTCATTGAAAGCACGTATTTACCCCATTTCGAACTCGAATTGATAATAAATAAATATTTGAATTATTGACTTAACACTTAAGATATGCTATTATAGTAAAAAATTGTCACTCGGCTGACACGTTTCAATACACAGTCTGTAGTCGGCGTAGTTAACTGTAAGGACGCAAGTTCTCGTTCTCGACTACTTGATTTCCGGCGAATCTTCACCGGCTCACTTTAAAACACCCCTGGCGGAGGATACATTTACATTGCGCAATCGGAGATGGAGTTAGGAAAAAGAGGGATGCGAGGCATGGGGCGGGGGAGAGGGCGTGTGGGAAGGCTCATGGAAGATGGATCGAGCGAGGGAATTCTAGTGTCCGGGCCAGGGCTCACCCACCGACCGAGTTCAATTTCATTAGCGCTGGTGAATTATGAAACGGTGTTTTCGACCGATTGCGCTTACCGCTGCTGTATAAATAAATTCAAATGTCAACTCTACTAGAATTCCGTTCTGGGACGCCGCCATACCCGTCTTAAGCACAATTAACCCATGCTTAACTAATACTTACACTTGGTGGAAAGTAAAAATGTCCCGTAATTTTATTTCCAACAACGAAACAGAAACAGAAGCTAGTCCAGTACAACGAATATTTGTTAAAGTTGTCATTTGAATAACTGCTTTGAATAACTGTTGTATTTACAGTAAGTTGCGATTGGATGAAGCGTTAGTTAGTCGAGCCAACTGCTCACATAAATAATAAATTTTTTTCAAAGATCTAAAAGCTAAAATATATTTTTGGCAGATTACTTTTTGCAATTTTTATTATTGGCTTTTCTTAATTTTCATCCCATTTTCTTTAACCTCATATTTTGAAGCAAAATATTGTAAAATATTATTAAAAGAAGTTAATATACCCCTGATCACTGTTAAGTTGATAAATTCAAGGTACATCTTTTCTATGCTAGGGTATCGATATAACGGATAACATTATTTTCCTGGTAAGGAAATAATTTAATTGATACGTTGTTTTATTCCAAGAAAATTAAATTCTGAGTCAACTCAGATTGACAACCTTCATTTCCGGATAGTAAATAGCATTATCCGAATTAAGAAGTATTAATGACGAAATAAAAATTCAATTAATAGAAGAATTTAAAACGAGAGTGCGGCATGCGGTTGAGATTTGGACAGGATATTTATGATACCAGTAAAAGCAATTAACCGGAAGCGGGCACACAAATTGGCTCATAGCGGTTGGTTACGAGCTAATAAAACGTCTGCAACAATGGGTTGTTGACACGCTTCAATGGTTCTAGTGGGCGGCCTACGGCAGATAACGTGTAACCCGGCCCCAATGAAGCGACTCCTTATTACACGATTGCTTTCATTATCATTAAATTCCGAATTAGTAAAACCAAACCGTAATGAATTAACACGATATAATGAATAATACCGGGAGTTACAAGGCTCACATTCAGATATCTAACAAGTATCGCACAAAAGTCATTTCTCTTTTATGTCTTGAAATCGCAAAGTCAACACGAAACAAAAATAAATCCTATTGACTATTTACTTGACCGGTTTTTTATTATATGTAGCTTCAGTAATATTCCATTATTAATACCCGATTTGGATATTGGTTTTGGCAGCAGGTGTACGAATATTTATAGTTATAGTTCTGAAAAGGTATAAATATAATTTATTATTACGTTAGCAACAGTTCTAATTTTGGAGGATGAACATAAACGATATTGCAGCACTCAAATTTTATTCATATTAATGCTTGTCATTTGCCTAAAATATTTAAACGAACAGAACATTTTAATTGAACATACCTCTCGCTGGTTTGGTCTTTTGCTAGACCGCACTGTCACTGTCACTTGTTCTTTAAAACGCGTAGTGTAGTCCAGTTTAATGCGCTACTAGTTTCAATGGTACGGCGTACCTAATACTAGCACGCAACAAAGGTCTGTCTTACATTTTAGTATTAGCGCCTTACATATAGCGCCAAAAGTGAGTAACACCGCTACTGAAGATGGCGAGCAGCCGAAACCGGTCTGGCAAAAGACCAAACCAGCGAGATGAGACAGAAATACACGAAATCTACGGTAGAACATTTTGACTTTATTCCATTAATTATATTTTTGTATATAATCATTACCATCATTACCAACCGTTCCTTATTTAAATTTAATTAAAGGAACTTATAATTTCATATTCAGAAATCTTGACAAATTTTTCAAAATACAAGTTAGAAACATTTCGTAATAAATAAATAATATTAATAATTTGCGATATAATTTCGGCCGTTAGAAGTAAGCGAGATTCGACTGAAATAGAAAATGAAAGGAAATGGACCATTTAATGGGATAATAATATTTTAGTAAAGAGTAAATACAGCGCTGTGATTAACAGGCAAACTTTAATGCGCTCTAATACCCGTTTAATCTGGACAAATCGCGGCAACGGATAATATGCATTGGCCGTTTGAAGGGGTGGGAGGAGGAGCACTCGCGTTGAATATACGAGCTTTCGACGTCAGGAAAATGGCCGTAAATTCAGCCGGGAGCCAGCCTGATCACCGACCAGAAAGATGCGTTCCAGGTTTAAATTATTGTTAATCTCGTGCGGACATTTATTACCGCACAGTTATCTCTGGCCCGCCCACCTCGGATTATAAACCCAACGCTGACCCCGGTTCCGGTCGACGGAATATCCGCTGTATCGGAATCGTCAATGTCACGCGTGTTTCGGTTTAAAATACGGACAGCTTCGAACGTTAGTCGAAATATTAAAAGCGGGGCCTATTTCGGCCGACACGGAAAAGTAACCTCGTCCATTTTTAGCAACTGTTTTTAAAAGTATATTTACGGGTTTTGAACACGACGAAAGAATAATATAGCAAGTTATCGGAATTATTCGACCAACCATTTTTTTATTTTGACCAATTATGATCTAAGATCTCTAGGCCAGCGGCGTTTAAGCCGACGCGGGGGGGATAACAGATGGGTAAGAGAGGAATGGGACTGAAAGAGTGGATTAGGATGAGGAGAAAGCCGGGAGTGGAACTTCAGGAACCGGGATTTTGCGACTTCGTCCACTGCCGGTATGTTGAGGTCATGGTGGATTGGGTGGTTAGAAACATACCAGGGAGCATTAAAGATGGTACGAAGGACTTTTGACTGGAATCTCTGGATGCGAGCGATGTTGGATGTGTCGGTGGAACCCCATAGCTCTATACCGTATGTCCATGTCGGTTTAAATATCGCTTCGTATATTGTCAGTTTGTTACTTAAGGTCAATTTTGATGTCCGTTTTAGTAATGGTCTTAAAAGTCCAAATTTTCGGTTTAAGTCGATTCTTTTGAGTCGGGTATGGGGATTCCACGTGAGCATCTATTTTTAAAAGTATATTTACGGTTTTTGAACACGACGAAAGAATAATATAGTAAGTTGTCAGAACCAGGAAAGAAAAAGGACGCAGCACTAATTATGTCAAGGAATACCAACCAAGGTAATATGTCGACCATATTTTTTTAATAAATTAAGTGCTATACAATATTAATTATGAGTTTATGATTATATTTTTTTTCGTATCAGAACATTCATTTCACATGAACTGTAATTGTAACTAATGTACTGAAATAAGTTAGTATACAACAATATTTCTGTTGGTGTTCGCCTAACTCCAGAACGTATAGCAGTTGGGCAGTTCTCATTCCTTCGTGTCGCTCCACCCATTATCCCGAATTCAAATTTTAGCTACTCTGTACTGTTGTCTATAAAGCTTAAAAATCTAAAACTTCTTTTACGATAAACCCCGAAAGTCTTCTTCGTTATTAATGCACTTAATCAAGTCCAGGTGAGTCCCAGTTAATTTGACAACAATAGAATTCTGCAAAGCGTCGGCATCTCGAAACCCCGAATATTCGATCCGCAACGGAACGTAAATTATAATTTATTATTTGGCTGCCGACTGTGGCGGCTTGTTCGACAAGCGCTAGCGTGATTATGAAGTGTCGGCGAGTAATTGGCGGGATGTTGTGTCGAGGTTGGCTCACTCGAGACTGAAGGGCCAGATTGGACGCCGGCGATGGTGGCGGCGGAATCGTTAATTAAACGAAATAACGGACTGATTAAACCGGCCTCGGCCTCCTTGTTTTTCCCACCGGCCGGCACGCCAACACAGAATGATATTAGACCGTTTTGACGTCAAAGACTTTATCATCGCGGGCGGATTCCTCCCTGTCACCGCCTGCCAACTGTGGGGGCGCGGGCGGCCCACGCCTCCGATAAAACCGACCTCTTTTTCCACGTACTTATACGGAGACTTATCTGCCGGTAATATCCGATCCTCCCGCATATAAGTTTTGTAGGGATTGATTGAGCCATGGCGCGTTGATTTTTACTGGAAAAGCTAGTTTTACTGACAATAAATATCTCAGGTTATAGTTCAATTATATCCGTACGATATTGACAACAAATGATATAACAAACTCTACAAGTAGAAAGTTCAGAATCTTGCCGAAGTAGAAATTTCATAGAATACCATTAAAAAAATTCATATGTACGTTTTATAATCAGAAAATCATTAAAAGGTTATAATAAATGACTTTCCTTTCTGTTCCTCTATAGTGAGACGTTACTTCTGGGTGGTTTTTAGGGTAATTACTCATTCACCATTTCTGGGTTACAAAATTTAGTTACTGAAAAATTTAAAGTGACTAATTGTTGTAAGTGACTAATAAAGTTCATATATATATATATATATATATATATATATATATATATATATATATATATATTATAGAGGTTTCGGCTACACCACATAGCTAATATGGCTGGAAAGGTTGTTGCACGGAATTGTCCATTAATTACTCCGATTAGAGACGTCGCTTGTTTACTCATTCAGCCCTAGTTGTTGTGTTGATTACTTGTCCCCATTTATCACAATATACAATCCGATTATTATATTTACATATATATCAGTTGACTCACCCGTTCCTGTCGAAGGAAACTAAATATCGATCCCTTGGGTCATTGATAATTAATTATAACAAAAAGTTGGAATAAATACAAATATTAGTGAAGGAAATTAAGTTCAATTATTTATGCAATAAGTGCTACGTGTGAAACGTGAAAATTGTGGCTTAAAAACGTTCACGAGCTCACGATCGAGAGCCGAATGAGAGGGGGGTGGCTGCCTTGTGCACAGTAACCCGCTTATTCGAATATTTGTTTGTGCACTCGGCCTAGGAAATAAAATTACCTAATTCAGGCGAAGAGTTAATTATCAGTTAACCCGGGGCCTGCCCGGTGACGCAAAACCGTTCAATCGATCCCAATATTGTGTACAACCCGACAGTTCGCTGTAATTAGAGCCCGCGTTCGGTCCTGGTTCGAGTTTCCTATAAATTGATACAATCTATTTTTACTCGACGTCATAAACGACCGCTCCGCCCTGTTGGAAAGAGGTCGCTCCAAATAATAACTTGAAACTTCAGACTGCCGATCACCAGTGTTAAAAGGGTGCTTTACTTTTACTCCCTTTTCCTAAACAATTCAGCATCATTAAAATAGGCAAGTAAATATGTGCCCTTATATCAAACGATAGAGGGGAAAAGTTATTGTTATTGTTATGATATTTCATTATGCGCGTTTCCATATATTACTCTCTTATACATTACACTTGTTTAACATTCTTGTCTTGAACTATTTTATGAGCCTTTGTATTAATAGAATAGTAAGTATGGAATTTACTAGTGTTAGTAGGCTCTAAAATATCAGGTGTATTTATTTTTATCGATTATTATTACAGGACTCGTCTAATGACATTCTCATTTATGGTTACATTTTGTTCGCTATTACTGTAAGGCTTTCCATTAAGTTATTATTCTTTACCATAAAGTAAACGAGTTATGTTATTTTCTATATCGATAATTTTCTCATGAGAGAAGCATGCATTACGAATTCTCAAACTGCAAATAAACATTGTTCAAGAAAATGTTTCAGTTGCCTGGACGAAATTTAATTTCTTCGTATTTGCATCACGAAAATTCTCCTTCCACACCTGTGGCTAGAGGGAATAACATGGTTCTTCCCTCGGGGAACCGACCGGAATACGAATTCGGCTTAACACTTCCGCTTAAACCTATTAAACTGCTGCACATTGGAGGGTGCGCTTAGTGACCGAAGTAAATCACAAATTAATAACGCCCTGAGCTTATTCTCGTTGTTTACAAAATAATTATGAACCGCCGGTAACACCGCAACTATTAGATGTTTAAATTAATTCTTTATACATTAAAGTGCAGCTTTGCAAGTTTTAATATCTATATAAGATTACGTTTTGTTTCTGTACAATATTATGCGTAGCGAGGAATTTCCGCCAGATTTTATTTGGCTAATGGAGGTTGTAATAAATCGTCATAATAAGATGACCAGGGAACTACTCTGAAAATGAATATATTTCAACCAGTTTTCAAACCAGACGGTTATAAAGAGGGACTCGGAATGAAGAGAATGTTTACTTGAGAGCATTAATAATGTAATAAACGACGGGATCCGCATTCGTAGTAACTGCCTGGGCGCAATATCTTAATAAAGCGGCTTTATACCGGATTAGATCCTGCAGTCCCGCTACACTAAACTTCCGGGCAAACTTTTTATCTCGTTGAAGCATCTCAAATTTCTGGAACAGGTGAGATAGCTTCAAACGGCCGTTTCAGTGTTAAGATTGAAGAGAAGAGAATTCAGGAAAATAGACCTATTTCTGTAATTTTGTATACTGAATTATTTTTTGATATAACTCACTGAATACACCATTGTTATCTATGTAATCCTTGTTCTCAGTTCTATTTTAGCAATGAGAATTGAGCATATTTTTATAACTAATAAAAACTTTATATTCAATTACGAATTTTTAATACGTTTGAATATTGAATCAATCCATTTTTATAACCTGTAAATAAAACTTTATTGGCAGTGACCCGATTGAATTTTGCTGACCAAATTTCTTTCGACAGACATACAATATAATAATATCACTCAGTGTTAAAAAAAATAAAAGCCATTTTTGAAAAAATAATAAATATAAAGGAATTAACTTAAGTGCGTTCTATTTTCCACAACATTCTCCTTTTATTTGTTGGTTTATGTTCTAAAATTGTGCACGGTTTGTTTTTGGGCATTCCAGTGACGGCCACTCTGATATATTACGATTAAATAATGTAATGAATCGCGTCTTTGATGACCCATGAAAAGAGCATCCTTTCAGAGACTAATGGGTTCGTATTGAACGTTCGAAAAAGTGTCAGAACTTGTTCTGAAACAAATGGGACATAAAAAGCGGAATTTAATGGAGCACTTTAAACTGAGTATGGAGTTCTTAGTGCCCTTGTAGAAAGTGGATTATATTTAAGAAAATTTAAACAACTGATAGCAACGTTACGGAAACGCGATTTTTTCCTGACGTCGAAGAAATATTTAAACCGATCTGATATAGAACGAAATATGAGGATGATCCAGAAAATCACAAGTGACTATAAATCTATAGGCTTTGTTAGTCAACTTAGGTTATGTATCAAATATGAATCGAGGCCGCAGGTCGACGCCGTTTGTCGTCCAACGCGGGATTAACGATTTATCGCCCGACCGAATTGGAGATACTATTTTATCTTAAATCCGGCATTAACCTCAAATTTTTATCCGGTAACGGCGTTCCGGTCTTATGGGAAATAACGGTCCCGTGGGCGTCGAGTGGAGTCCCCGGGCAGGGCGGGGGGCCCGAGGCAGCTAATATTTCATAGTGGCCGAACCCCACACTCAGACCCAGATCCCGGGTGCCCTCCGCCGTGCAATATTCCTGCGGGGGAAAAATAAAAACGCAAGGATTGTATTGTTTTCTTTAAGTTGCCAAGAGGATGATAGGTCTCATTAAATCCGAGAGTGATTCCTCAGGCCCTTAGCTCCAGAGTAAGAGTGCAGTGCTATTAGCTAAAGTAAGTGTACAGAATTAAAAAATAGGGCAAGAAATACAGCCTTGCTTGCCGGCAGGTGCCAAGTACCGCGGCTAGGTTTTTATAGCGTAAAAATTAAGTGGAAAACGTTTGAAAGGACTTTTTTTCGGGATCCAATAATCGCACGCCACCCAGTGTGCATGGTCACGGCCATGTGAAAAACGGAACGCATGTCCAACGCTACTTAATAAAAAAACGGTAGCCGAGCGGCCGAAAGCCGATTTATGGCTCAATCTATTAAGCTATAAAAATATTGGGAAAATATCGCGGCTTGATTTCATGTACACGGGTGCTTATTTAATATTCTCGGGAACCGTGTGTGTTCGCCGGGTTCGCATAGCGAAAGCTGCGGCGGATTTCAAACTTTCATGACCGCCGAAGATTAGGACCGCCGCTCTATCATTTAATATTCATGCATGAGCGATGGGATTGATCCGGTAATGCGTTATGATCATTGTAATTTGTTTCTTCGCCGAGTTAATGGCCTGTCTCCCGTTGATGGATTCTCGCATTCAGAATCAATCCGAGCAATTGGAGTGGAATATAATTATAGTTCCGCTAATAGACGCGCCATTATCGACTCTCGTTGTCCTTTTTGTTTTCTTCCGTATTATATTCAAAACAAATTATTCATTAGCGGAAAAAATAGGACGGAATAAATTACTGTATCCATAAATATTAATTAAGCACTTGATGGGGGTCTAATGTTTAAATGATATTTCGTGGACATACGCTCGATTTTTCTAAGTTTATTTTATATTTGTATATAGCATGTAGGAGTGAGATATTTTTCAACCATTTATATAACCACGTACTAGATTTTCGTTTTACCGTTTGTTGTTTATCTTATCTCGTTTATTTGTAACTGTGCTGTACACATATGATCCCCTCCGATCTAATAATCTGGGAGAGCATTATTGATCACCCGGGTACTTGAAATTATGACGTGATTGTTATTTCTGTTTTAGAAATAAAGCGCGTTAATTAGATACTCCTCAGAGATATATTATGTCGGTATTTAATACCCTACGAGCTGTCAATATGCCTAAGTAGCTCAGAAATATATTGACAGAAGCCCGCTTACGATAACGAGCAAGAATCTTGTTACACCAAACCCCTCGCAGACCACCAAACACGTATTTAAAGTTAGTTTATAATATCAGTTCTCAGTTTAAAATCGCATCTACATATAAAGACCGTGTTGCATATAAAAATACGGTGGACTCTGGTTGGAATTTAATTACGAAAACCTTCCTGCGCAGTTCTTAGTTGTGGGGTCAAGCATTGTGCGGACACTGCGCAATATATTAGGGAGGGGGTTTGGGTTTCGAAATTATCGAAGAATTTGGGTTTTGGTGGGTATTAAGCGGTTGTTTGATAGTAGGTGCGGGGGGCGGGGATAGAGGGGAAAGCCGCCCGGCTAATTTCCAGAATTAATGATCGGAATTAATCTCCAGCTGAATGACTAGACCCGTATTAATTGAAGCGGAATTAAATTGTATTCGACTCCATAAATAGACCGGGGGTCGTTAGAATTGTGTGTGTGTGTACGAACCCCCCCCCTACCATGCCAACTTGTCTATGTCCCTAAAGTCCACCACTCCGGCAGGCTCTCTTTTGCCCGCAATTGTATTTTGTGCCCCCGCCATTTGGCGAATATTGGAGCTGGATAATGCGGCCCCCTCTGACTGACCAACGGCGACGCTAATTCAGTTTGTACCGAATATAACTCCTAGACGATTCGGTAGCCGCACAGCACACTCACTCAATTAAAACAAGTCAATCGGAGACATCGAAAATCATTTTGGGATTTTGGGGATTTGGATTTTCTTTTCCTTCAGCCGATAAGTGAAAAAAATTTTCACAAGAGAGAAGGCACCGGTTCCTTAAGATCGTCGAGAAATTTTTGATAGGATTACAACCATTAAATGGAAATTTATTAACAGAAATATGCATGCACGAAATCAGGAATGGAATTAATGCAGCGGATGTTAGAAATGGTGTAAAATTACGAATGGCTCCGTGACCAATTATTAGATCTATCAAACCTTTCGGCCTTATCGGTGATATATAACGGCGTTTGAACAGTGAAACCAACCGACTTCCTCACAAATTAGGCGAAATGACCGCACAATGCCCAACTGCGGGGGTTTCCCGTTGGAGCGTAATATTTGTACGTTTTATGAGACCGTCAGGGCCGGGAGGATAAGAGCAAAAATAATGAAACGAAATAGTGGGACTACAGCTGCCCCGCAGGATTTTACGGGGCGGCCGCCGGGGTGGAAACTCGGGACGGATACGGGGAACGGATACGGTCGGAGTTGTGCGGCGGGCTACGGTTGTCTCGCTCCCACTGCACGCTCCTCCACGTCCTCTGTCTCTGTCAGCTCTCTCTCCGTCGGCTAGCGGGTAGGGCTAGCTCCGCTAGCTGCTGGCTGGCTCGCGGCCAAACCACAGCTAACCACATCGATCTCCAGCACACGCACCCCTTCCCAGCATCCGCTCTACCTGCTTCTCCCCTCCTATCTCACTTTCCCACCATTATTCCCCTACTGATTTAACTACTGAATTTGTAAATTTAGAACGCTATATATAGCTCTTATCTCCCGCTCGTTGATTCGGCCCTCAGACCAGTTTCAGCATCTAGCTATTGTTGGTATACTTTTACGCTTTGAAAGCAATCAGAAAATAACTGTTATTTCCATCAAATTTACTGACGGAATGGTACCGATCTTTGCAGGTACTAAATGAAGACTAAATCAGAGAGTGGAGACGGAAGAACGCATGACTAAACGGGAGATTTTAAAATTGAATCAATTGATTCATAACCCTTACGTAAATATGTATATATATATATCCGATAAATCGGAACTATATAAAAATGTAATTCTCGAATTTTGCACTAAGAATGAAAGCTTATAATGCTTGAAGTTAATGGTGAAATATGAGTATTTTTAAGTTTATTTATTACCATCGAAACCGTGAATTGGAATCACTTCGAAGTTGTAATTAGGATGTAGTCTACATTTGTAATGGGTTTTATTTTATATTTTATTCCTCCCTGAGTGACATTTCATCCTGCATAATCCGCGATGTAAGCTCTGTTTTACGGCCGAATATAACCTTAAGTTTATTGTGGGAGGAAATTCAGGCTGGAGAGGTTTACGTTGATGTTTTGTTTTACCTCCAAATAAAACGCCTCAACTTAATAATGTTTCTGAGGACATTACCGTCGTTGAGGCTCCTCTGATGCTTTTTAACGATGATCATTTTTTCTTTCACCGCTTAAAACAGCTTTCGGTTTCCAGTCAGAAACTGTGGCTTTAGACTTTTTTTAACCCAGGAGACAGAATATTGCAGAATCTATATAACAATTTCTTAAAATTTCATTCGAAAGATAAAAGAAAATAGAAATGTTTTGACCTCTTTACCGGCGGCGTTAACATGTCGGATGGATTTTCGCTGCGGGAGATACAGCAGCGCCAGCTGGACCCCTCAATAAAAGGCAGAAAAGAAATTAAGTTAGGCGTAGGTCGTTTTCCGTGTTCCAGTTTTCCCGAGAACGGATGCTTAATGGAACCACTCAGACTTTTCCCGTTAGGGAACGGACGAAGGATATTTTCCCGACATTCGGAAATAAAATTCGATTAAACGCTAATGACTTATTTAATACCCGCAGCTTTATTTGAACTAAAGGGGTAAATATAGGAGTAAATAAATTTACTGAAGGGTAAATATAAATAATTGATATTTCCTCACTTTTTGAAATATAAATTTAAGAATAAAATTATTAATATTATTAGTCACTAATGCAGAACGCTTTGCAAAATAGTTAAATCATTTGTAGATTTCGTGTGTTCCTGTCTCCCCTCGCTGGTTTGTTCTTTTGCTAGACCGGTTTCGTCTGCCCGCCATCCTCAGTAGCGGTGTTAGTCACGTTGGCACTTTGGATATTCTTTCGGGCATCCTCACTGCACTGTCAGTGTGACATGTACTGTGGTGGGTTGCCTTGTCGTGGGTATATATGTCTTGTCATTGTGTTTTTCGGGATGTTGTTTGTCTTCTTTGGGTTGGGAGGGAGTTTGATAATCGGCTTAAGTCTTTGTCGGATTATCGGTCAAAATTTAGGGGGGGGGGTTATTTAGAAGTATTAGCAGGGCGAATATAGAATCACTTTCGGAATTAATTTTTTATGCTGCTTTGTTTGTTTTTGAAAATTTCAATGTTCTCTATTATATCCATCTCAAATGAAGTTCGTTGGATGCACAACTAAACGAACTTTAGTTGAATGCATCCCCTTGCCACCCTCTGGGAGGCGGTGCTCGTGCATCCAACGTACTTTAGACGAACGAATAAACGAACAAATAAAAACCTAAGACATACAAGTGACAGTGACAGTGCAGTGAGGATTCCCAATAAACATCCAAAGTGCCAAAAGTGACTAACACCGCTACTGAAGATGGTGAACAGCCGAAACCGGTCTAGCAAAAGACCAAACCAGCGAGAGGAGACATAAACACACGAAATCTACGGTATTCCAACCCCTCGCAGACCACAAAAAAGGTATTCTAAATTGAATAATTTGATTCTAAGCTTTTCTTTTACATTTAAAGAAGGCGGTTTTGTCGTTTTATTTAGTTTTTCAGTCGTTCTTTCCGGTTGTTTGTAAAGTATAAGAGGATATAAGTATAACCGTTCTCACGACTCACTCTTAAGAGTGGTGGTTCCAGCCCGTGTCCGACGTTAAAAGGCTGACTCTGAAATTAAGTTTGGCGTAGGTCGTTTTAAATGTTCCCGGGACCCGGGGTGTCGGATGCTTAATGGAAGCACTTGGACTTTGTGCGCCCCGGCCGAGTCAAGGGCGGAATTTATCCGAATAAAAACAGATATCGAAATCCCGATGGGGCCTCCCCCCCCAAAGGACAATTGTGGGGGGGGGCTGGAACTGACCCGGTTACACAGACAAAAAGGAGTCCTCGAATCGAATCCACGCACAGTCCAAGGCCCAAAAAAAAGCAACGTATAAACATAACTTTCGCTCGGGTTGACAAAGTTGTTTACAGGAAAAGGACTTAGACACCGACAGACAAACACGGCTTATTCCGGAATTATAGCCTTCCCAAGGCGGGCCGGTTTGCCCCAATAACTGAATGCGAATTTACCCGTAAATTTTCATGATTCATCGTAGCAAAAATGATATTAATAAAAGTTATTCAAAGGGGTGGTCCGCGAGTGCTCAGCATATCGCACCTCTGGCGTGATTGTATTCCTCCCGCTTTTTCGATCATTTTTTATTTGTTTCAGATTTTCTTTATTCTGGCGGATATTCAAAATATTTATACTACGAGTACAAATAAATAACAAAATCATTAATTATATACCTATTTATTGGTATGTTGTAGATTCTCTGAGAACGTTATTCAACTACACTGGTCTAATGATCAACAAAGGGTATATTAGAAGTAATGTTGTATTATCATCGCAATATGTTGAAGGAGGTAGTTCCACAATATTTTACGGTACAATATTTCACAGCAGTAATTAATTAGTGGTCGGTACAGATATAAAAATAGTAGAACTGAGTTATCAAAAGTTAATTATAAATAATAATTACTGTTACTAAAATAAATTTTGTTAGTCATCCTTTCTCCCCATAAATTACCATTATACAATCCCCAATCCTGAATGCCACGCAAAAAAGTACCAGCCAGAAAATATTTTAAAGTCCGTTCATTTATAAATTGAATGATAGAATTATGCCTGGAAGTTTCGTATTGACGTTGTAATTATTGAACTTTTTAACTCAATATTTCCTTCCCCCACCTTCAACTACACTGCCATTCCATCCCCTCGCGCTTCTCAGACAAGCGAAAACCTCGTTGAAAATTCGCTAACAAACTGAATGTGAAGTATTGTATTAGCGGCGACAGAACCGAATTCCAACCGCTGGCAGGCTTTTGTACCTTTTTCTTATTTCAGAAATCCAGTTTGAGAACTTCACTCCCAACTACTTTAAGGCTTAACCATCTAGGTGCCTTTGCAGAGCCAGCCGGCTTTCGCTTTTTTGGTTTTTCTTTAATTTTTTGTTTTTATTTCTATATGTTACGCGAAGTTGACAATAATATTCAAGGTACAGAGGAAATCCTGAATGAAAATTTCCAGATTTCAGGTTTCAATGGACTGAAAATGTATAAAGTGAGCTAAATCTCGGAGTTAGCTTTCATTAGAATTCATATATTTAATTAAATATTAAAATGTATTCCATAAAAACTGTGCAAGAAAAAGTACGGAAGTATTTTAAAGGAAAGTGAAATTTCCCTAAGCTCAATCGAAGTGGGTTTTTCTTCCATCACCAGTAGAATACATTTACTGAGACTAAATTATTTCACTAAATTATGAAATTGTAGAATTTAGTTATTAAAAAGATTAAAATTATTAAAAAATATTTTGTGTATTAAAATAAATTAGAAATAATATTACTATAAATAATAACTACTTGCGGTAATTACTTATAGTTATTTTATTCTTTTAGTTCGAATTATTATCTGACTCTCAATATTGTCCCAAATATCGAGCTATTCTGGGTTTCGTTCCCAACCGTAGTTTCGGAACATGTGCTTGTTCCATCTTCAGGGATGGGATTATTTTATTATAGTAATTCAAACTCCTCACTGAACTATTGTAATGTCGTAATAGATGATAATCAAACGCCTTATTATAACCTGCAGTCCAGAGACTGATTTAACGGAGTTAATTAATAGCGAAGATTATTAGAAATTATATTTCAGGCTGCCAGGTCCAGCGCCCGGTTGACTCATGGAAGTTGGGCCTTTCCCCCAGTGGCCATTCTACCCTCAATTGCTTCAACTTGGAGACTTTCCAAGATCGTTTTCGCCTCCCCGCCCAAAATGCGTTCAGAGTAACGCAAAATACACGTCAGATGCGCTAATATTCCCACGGGATTTTTCAAAAAGGGCTTCAAAATAATATATTTCAGAAGCCCAACCATCAGCTACAACTACAGTAATGAATGAACATTTTTCACACATGATTCCAGGCCATGATATTATTAGAGACACCTCTGTTATGATTAGTAACTTTAATATTATTTTTTTGTAATTTTATACACGTGTATAGCTGTAATCTGCGTGCTCATCCAGAAAATTATTCGAAAGTAAATTAAAGAACTCCTTCTTTAACTGCCAGTTACGACTACCGAAAAAGGTATATGATCATATGATGGATAAGAAACCATACCATTGAACCTATGAAAAGCAAAATTCGCATTGCATTTAATGGACGCACAATAACTATTACATATTTCAGTTTGTAAATAGATTTGATATCTATCAGAAATTTAATTTCTGGAAAAAGTAATTCATTAGTGATATCCAAATCCCTTTCGTATATAAAAAAGTATACCAGAATTATGTTAATGGGTCGTCATTATGTAATCTTCATTTTTTTTGGCCCGTGAAGAAGGAACGGGGTCGATAAGAACTGAAGAGAAACCGGAGCGTTCCGAAGTTTAAGGATCTCGAGGCTTCCACTTATTTCTGAAGCCAGTTTCAGAAGTTTACTTGACAACTTAAAGTCTTAACCGGGGGGAACTAGAGCTCGATTTCGTCACACAATTTCTTTTGATTTTTCAACCCCTAGAAGGGAACTGCTCAAAAAATTAGAGACTGTATTCGTCGCAGTCTCATTGTAGTCTCAGAAAGGTATGTAGCATGCATAGCAAATATACGAATTTTTATCATCAAGAAAACAATTATAAAATTTGGGATGAGATAATTGAAACATGTTGAAAATTAAAAGATAAGAAGGGTATATTGCGAAGGGAATAGAATATATAATACGCATTATTCATTCATTTATATATATGAATGTAATAATAATTTGAACATATCTCATATACTGCTATTATAAGAAGCCTACAAGAATTGTCAGGATAAATTTGGTTTACATCTCTGAAGCTTTCCGGATTAAAAATATAATAATTTACATGTATAGAACATAAGTGGTTTCCAGGACACCAGCCATAGTATCACTTATTTGAAATAAACCCACCAGAATCCAAAATGGCTACACAGAATATGTTATTATTGTTCGAGAATAACATTCGCGTTCCGACAATTCCAATATCCTGTTACAAATTATACCAACATGTTCGGATGTAAACCGACCGTGAACTTGAATATTCCCCCACCAACCGCAGGCCCAGTTTATCTGCACGAAACCGACGCGCGGTATTATAAAGTGGAACTGGCGCTCGTCAAAAACTTTATGCAGTCGCTATTATGATTATCGGGCGACAGAGAGAGAAAAAAATAAAACCTCCCCCTCTCTCTCTCTCTCTCTCCCCAACCGCCGGGAATCGAATTAAACCAAGGACCATGATTGACGGCAGGAAATAAAAGCGGAGGGCGTAGTAACGCGAGGAAAACTTTTAAATAAAGGGGGCCACGACGGAATGAGGTATAGAGACGACAAAGAGAAACGCACTGCAAAAGGACTCCCGAAGGCAATTTATCGAGATTGGTCTGCATATTCCTAATTATATAAGATATAGGGTTCAAAATAAATATAATTCTATATCCATTTCAGTTCTGTACAGATTCTACAATGTGGTGCATAAACGTTTTACTTATTTGTTGTAGATTTAGATTGTTTAGACAAATATTTCTTCGCATAGTAGTTTTCTGAAAACATTCTTACAATAGTTGATGACGTTCAGATTTGTTAGAACTAACAATACCATATTTCGATTAGCACTGAAAATTATATTACGTAGAGAACATTAAAAGGGTGAATGTAAGCTGGACGTAATGAGCTTGAATTCTTAATGGGGGTTTAATGGATCTTTTCTACCGCCCGTTTCTTTCTTCCCATTCCCAAAAATTATATTATTCGAGATTATTACGAGATTGGTACTGCCTGAGCTTTTAGTTGATGATTATAGGTTAGATTCTAGAAGGTGTTGAATAGACTATAGTAGCAGGCAAAATTGATATTAACGATTAAATACTTAAGAGAAACATTTATCTAGTTAGTGGGTTCTGTTCCTAATAGAATGATTCCAAAACTTCAATTTAAAGTTCTTTTTTTACTATGATTGCGTTCTTGGAATATATGATTATTTTCTCCTTCAATCCACCTTCTCAAATTGTGTTCTCACTCTGATAACAATTATTCAAATTGAAAGTCAAAGTCAAAGTTCAATCAAATAAACTATTTTCTATCTTCTCCTGCAAGTTTTCTGTTAGAAAATATTCGGTTTCTCGTCTATTCCAAATTTATGATTTTCTAATAGTTTTATTTCGTTTGGTGTGTAAAGACTATTTTTTTTACAATCAATGCGACAAAACACAGATGTTGCCATTCAAAAAAGCTTGCCCTGCTCTTTCTACCCTACCCCAATTTCGCACCTTTCATAACACATTCGGTAGGTTCATTTCATGTTTTCATCGCAAGTGCGACTGTATTATTTGACGCCATACTTGAAGACAGCAACAGTGTCTGTCAGCTGCCAGACTGTTCAGTGCAGTTGTCCGACAAGATGATTCATCGGGACGCGTCATGTAGCCCACTATATTACCGACAGCTCCCTCCTCCGGCTGCTCAAATAGTAAGAACCCAAAACCGGGTATAGTTTATGACATTTAAAGACGTTATTATTAAAATTTTATATTGGAATGTGCACATGAAATTGGCAAAGAGAATAAATTGAACAGTTTTGAAAATTGGAAACCTAATTTAAACAAGTAATTCAGGAAATTAAGTAAATATCTAATTTCATATTTATTTGTAGTTAGTATTTGACTTAAATTAATTTAAGGGAAAAGTTAAGCAATTCTTAAAGAATAAATGATTACAATATATAATACTGAACCAATCTGATACGGACCTGAACTGTAGTATTCGGCCAAACAATCAGACATTAATAAAATTTAACCGATACACCATACAGATCATTAGGACACGTTTGTCTGTGACCTCCCCATTCAAAATTACGGCAAATTCAATTGTAGAAATACACACCATCCAAATCTCATGGTCCAAAACCTACATACTCCCAACATCCCAAAGGTTCCTTACAGGTCACGTGAGTCAATGGGTTTCTCCTCCTTTATTCTCTGCTTGCTACTAGGGCTTCTTGAACATCAATATCGCTTATTGAATTTATGAAGATTTAGCAATAAAACATTTATTTAACAATTCAATATTTCCTATTTTGAATAGGCTGCATACGAAATTTGCAAACGGTTTTTTTTAAATCGGAATATTTTCCGTTTAAGGAAGGTAAGGTTTTAAATGACCGGCGCTAACGGTAGGCGTAAATCCGCATTAGGCCCGCATTAACGGCATTTAAACGTTATTTATCGCGGCCCCGTTATTCTGCCCGGTAGAGAAGCTTCCTTAAAACGGTGGTTAGCGTTAACGGTCGGACACGCGCTATCTGTGTAAGGACAATATCTGGAGCGGAGACCCCGACCAGGGACAACGCGGCGACAACCGGAACTCGGACAGATAGGAACTCATCGCCGTTCACAACACAATGACAACTTGGAAGGGGCCCAGAATAGAACATGAATACGCGGAAAGGAAGTCTGGCCCCCGCACCCACCACAACAACCCCTCACCGACCACCGACCATTCTGTTTTATTCAATCCAGTACAGACCTCTGGGAAGGAAACTGTCCAAATAATTCCCGACCGATGAACTTGAACTCCCTATTGGCTGGCGCCCACGTCTCGTGCACGAGAAGAGGCGAAGCTGCGTCTAGTTATGAAAGGCGGCATATGGGCACTGTTGAGTGTAGATCGAATCAATTTATAACTCAATATTTTATCAACCCACCCACAGAGCCGTCGACTATTTTTCACCTGTCTGCTACATCGCTATACCGTTAATTAGGTACTAATTACGTCATAATTGAATTAACAAAAAGGTATGCAAGGGTGATATAGCTGATTTTGGTCTTTTTGGCAATGGTTTGGTCGTTTGCTAGACCGGTTTCGGCTGGGCGTCACCTTCAGTAGGGGTGTTAGTCACTTTTGGCACTTTGGATGTTTTTTGGGCATCCTCACTGTACTGTAAGGCGCTAATACTAAAATGTAAGGCACACCTTTGTTGCGGGCTAGTATTAGGTGCACCGTACAATTGAAACTAGTAGCGCATTAAACTGAATACACTGAATACTAGTTTATATTTTTCTTACACGACCAACCAAGATTCTTTATTGTCGCTTTTTCACCTTTATAGAGAGCGGACAGGCAGTTTCTTCAATTTTTGAATTCGAATTGTGTGGATATCAATAAATTCGTATAGACAGATGAGATTGAATGGATGTCAATCAGATTACATGTCGACACATACATGTATAATTGATATATTAATGTTTTTTCCCTACACCCTGGAAATACCGACCATACTTTCGTTTGTTCGGTGCATAAAAACATCCTCAAAGTAAAGCCGGAGTTATTTATGATGACAGACAATAGAGCGGAGTCCAGGGGATTGGACGGGGGGGGGCGGGAGTGTGAGGGTGTGTGGGGGAAGGGGGGGCTCAACGGAACCGGGCGTTAATCGATATTCGGGGATGCTTCGAGGGCAGACCGGGCCGAGAACAGTCCGCCGTTGGGGCCAACATGAAATATGTTTTAGTTTTATCGGGCCCCGACCATAAATCTTAGACGTGCATTAGCGGGCAGATTTATGTGTTTACGGTGGAAGAGGGGGCGGGCGGGCTAGCACCTCTCTGTCACCTCGGGGCCCGGTAAACAGTCCTCGGTATTAGGTAAACACGCCCAATCGGCCCTGTCCCTTTCCCCGCTATTTCTCTCCGGATATCGGCCACTCGATATCGGCCATACAAACCCGCTGTCAATACTGACTTTCGCTCCAGGAAGCGGTCGACACTGCCGCAAGTATCCGTAGCACGATGATGCATAACAAACATCGGTAAATACAAATTATTATAAATCCTATCATAGGACAACGTATTTGTAACTCTAAGTTCTGGGAGAGGTGATACAACACAAAACCCATGAGCTCATCTACTAGCCATATTATATATATTGAAAGCATGAATTATACTTTCCTTCTCTCTCTTTTTGGTATGAAATATAATTCGGCTAATAATAAATAGAACTGCTCTCCATATTCTCCATAATCAATAGCAGGATGTGTTATGTTTCCGTGGACGATTGCCACACATCCTGCAAACATTTTGATTCCGTCCGGTTTAGTATGATGCAATGCACAAATGCGACACACTACTGCCGACTAAGAGCATACTGGAGTAAATATCGAATCGAATAATATACTATTACAGCTAATTAACACTCGGACAATAGACAGGCGTAAGACACCTTAGGCAGAACTAATATAAAGTTGGATGTAAAGGCATGACGTTATACTAATGTTGAATTGCAGTAAATGTAGTTTAAGTTCTACAAAAATAATTTGTTGTTTACTGTTATTACTATTAAAAGGACAAGAAATAAAAATTTAATGAACATCAACAAAGAATAACTCCACAGTAGGAGGGAGGGCAGTCAGGATGCCCCAATGGCGACCAACATACTTAAATGCATCACCAATCTACTGAAAGCGATGACCTGAAAACGATCTGGTCAAGCGTTACGGCAAGAGTGATGGTATTCGGTGAAACCTCGCTGAATTCAAAACAAATACATCGCGAATTATATAAGCTTTAATTGCATAAAGAAGAGTTATCAGATATTTTACCCAATATTCTTCTCGGATGTGTAGAAAACACGTTGCTACCAAACCATGCAACCATCAAGGATTAAAATGTAATATTAACTTGGATCGTTTATTTATAAGTTAAATTCATATCGCCAATACGCAAAATCTGATATAGGACAGTTAATTCTTAATATTCATGTACATTGGACCGTGTTGCGGACTGGAGTTCACAATAGATCTTCCGTATCCGCCGTCCTGGTAGCCGCAGATGGGGAGAGGGACAGGAGGGAGGAGCCTGACGGGGCCCTGAAAGCCGGTACCCGATAACGGTGCGCCCCTTCCCACACAGTGCAAACCGCACACGGCTTTGACACCAATTAATATTTGGGAGTGGAGGCGGGTGTAAGGGCAGGCCGGGAGGCGGGTGGGTTTTAGCTCTCGCATTACAGTCGGAGCGACCGCCCTTTCACCCTTTGTGAGGTGCGCGGCGGGGGCGGCGGCGGCGGCGGCGGCCACCACGCACGCGATTATCCTCCGGCCCCTCTCAAACAGAGATCGGCTACAGGGCTTTCAAGAGTGCTCAACCGGCACACGGCCAATTCCATACACGCACGCACACAAACACACACACGCTCCTCTATGGCGTCGGGGAACATGTTTTAAAATTCAAACAGACATATAAATTGTACGGGATACGTGCCGGGGAGCCCAAAATAGAAACGTTTAGATTGGCAGTATATTCTAGTCGACCAATACTACTAGATATCGGAGTAATTGATTTGATATTGAAACAGATTAGAATTACCTTTAAACACGCGCTCTAACCACCGAGATATCTTGAGCATATACTACGACTGTACCATGTTCAGTTTCTTTACGCTTCATAGGTCACGGTTTCCACCCTTCGATATTTGAAAAATATCTCATCAACAAGAGAAATGCTAACTATATCTCACAGTTATACATGTGTACTATTCCAAAAACTTGTATCCTAGAACCGTGAGTTATCCAGTATATTCATAAAACTATTTATTATTGTAATTAATACTGATTCTAATTATATTTCACTCCACAATAGTAAGAATACTCTAGTATTTGTTAGCATCCAAAATTAAAAAAGTCATTAAATAGCGTATGAAAAGATATTGGTATGAATTTTACTGATAGCGTATTGTGGGGCCAGATCGTGATCATGATCCGCTGTTAATCTATAACTGAAACTCACGTTCGACCTAGTCCGAATGTGAATAAGGCACCGTAGGGACGGTCCCATTGATTGCGCGTTATCCCGACGCTCGGGCCGCGACCTGAATATTTCAGCCTGCATAAATATCTAACGCGTTTAATAATGGAGTCGACTTTTATTAAACAATAAATCGGGCATTGTACAGCCCGGTAGTGGACCCGAGATCTGTTCTCTCGCTCCATAACAAAATTAATTGCTATTGCGGCCCTTAGGATTTTGCCATTTTGTTCCCCTCCGCGGTCTAAACAAGCTTTGTGACAGTTCATAAAACCGTATTCAATGTATACATTAAAAACAAAATATATAAACAACATAATTAAATATCTATAATTGGCGAACAAATTAAATTGCAAATAGCAAGGGGCTGATACTACACCGGCAAGGCAGGACGGTATTGCGAGTTAGCATCAGTTGCCCCGTTTGAAATTTTCGAGTTCTACCCGGTCTCACCATAAAACATTTTTTTAAGGAAATTTGAAAACTAGTCTGAAAATGGACGTGGTCCATTGAAAATTAAATGGATAATATCGAGATCTTATGTATTTGTTGATTAAAATAATTTTACAGCTCGAGTGCAGATTATTTTTTGACTCACCCTCGTCTATGCTTTTAATATAGAATAATCCGACAAGGTACACAATATAATTTGTTATAATTATATTCAAATGTTGAGGAATTTTTTGAATAATAATTAACAATATTCTGTTACAGTAACGGGAAAATGTAGAAACAAATATCCGTAAATAACGGGCTGCCCAAAAGAATATTGTCGAGTAATACTATGCTGCGGTAGGTGGAACGTACTTATTAGCGATACGGTAATAGTGATGTCAAAAGTGACAATTCAATCAAGAATTTATTGACATGTGGAAAAAATAATTAAACTGTATGCCCACTGAAAAGAGAACAGTCTGAATTAAACCGTAGAAAAATTATGTCAAGATTTAATGATTATTCTCAAGTGCTATTTTCTTGCGTATTCTTCCTTTGAATTCGGGGAGGGCATTGTTGCCAACAGTAATGACTAGGGGTGGCGCGGGGGTGTGGGCGGGTGGGGAGGAGCGGGCGTCTAGGGCACTTGCACTCCCACTACAGGAGCACGGGTCTTGTACCTCTCCTCGCAAATTGACCTACTGGAACATCCAGTCCCAGTTAACAAGCACAAACGAATAGCACGAGCTGCCCCCTTCTCCGCTACAGTGAAGTTTCATAAGGGAAAAGTTGTTCTGGGTGATTACTGGGATTATTAAAACACCGCCTTCAAGGTGCGCACAAACGGGAAATGGTTATTACGCACGCGGCGGTCTGCAGTGCATTGCAAAAAGTCTGTATAACGAATCGAAGAACCGCCACAACTTTAATTCTTTACTTAACTAAGTCAATCTGATAATATTCTATTCAAGTTTATAGTATGCTATTTTTAATAAATAACATAAGTTTTACCTACTCCTTAATCAGGGCTCTAAAAAACTGTGAGAATATAGGAAGAGAATATTCATAACAAGGAAGTTTCAACAATTATTCCCTCTTCTTTTTTTTACCCCAGGGCGCTGATACAGAAGGCGTCCGCTCGGAGAGAGGAAGGCCGTTGGAAAATCCTGCCGGAAGTTTTTATCTGTCTGTCCCGGCATCCGGGCGAAGTCCCCGGCATCGGAGAGGCCGATATTCGGTCGCTAAACGTGCTGCACATCCTTCCAGCTCCTCCTCCGTTTAGGAATAAACGGAGCCCGGGGTAAGTACTTTTAATTCCGGGCTGACCTCGACCGACTTATATCAAGCCGCCGCCGCCACCGCCCGGGCTCTCATTCTGGAGGCGCCTCAAAATTTCCATCTCCTCCCCGCCCCCGAATAAACCCCCGTTCTTCTCTGTTCACGCTCCAGATAAGTCGTCGGTCCGTGTTAAACTGCCCGTCCTCCTTGTGGTTCACCTTCATACTGGACCGGTATTGAACGTGCACCGGGGAGAGAGATTGTTCACTGTTTATTACTGGCGTTGCTATGTTGTCTCTCACTTTACGCGGATAAAAATTATTTTTTGCTACATTTAATTGTTTACCCTCCTCAAAATTTAACTAGATTTTGGACCGAAAGGTATTCAATATTTGCTATCATATAATTTTGTTAACAACATTAATTCGTCTTTTTCCATATAATATGTTTGCGATTCGATATAGAATATTATCTGCAACCGACGATATAATTTACAGTAGGTACAGTAGGTAATACTATCCCAAATCAGTCTTAGTTATTGCAACGTTGTAATGAGTCGGATGGAAAATTAGGCCGGCCGTGGAATATAGATGGGGGGCACAGATTAGGCGAAAGGGCAGAGACGCACCGGGGACAACGGAAGTCGGCGAAGACGGAAGTATTTAGTCGGGGGCTTATCTGGGTGCTTATCTAATCAGAGCCGTTCAATGGCGCCCCCGCACCACGCCACCTATCGTTAATGGGCGCATCTGCCTCGGCCTGCCTGTAAACCGGGCTATAATTTACAGTCGGCCCTTTATACGGGCGCCTAATTTGGTTATACGGTCGAAACCGATCGGGGACGCGGTATCCTCCGAATAGAATCGAAGGCTCTTTGTTCCCACCTTCCGGGCCTCGCGGAACGTGACGCAGGAGGAAAACCGGTGAATAATGGCCGGGTGCTGAACATCCTTAACCCAAATAAATATCTATCGCTATTTTCCAATACGTTTATTACTAAGTAAAGATCATTAACGTGGTGCCAAGGCAAATCAACTTGGTATATTTGTGATCGGTTTTTAATAATTTTTAAAAAATATTGAGTAATTTTCAATAAACCGCATCTGACTTAATCCGCCGAGCTGACCACAATTAAAAAGTAACTAATGAGCGAATAGCTTTTCGATCTCGAGCGCAGTCGTAATCCGACTGTAATACTGGGAACTAATTAATTTGTTAGCGGGGGGCGCTATCGCGGCCCGACTAACGAGGCCGAGACGCCATTTAGCGCCGGAGTTTAAATCGCGTTGAAAACATAAGCTTGTTTATGTTTATGTAGAGGAAGTTGTAGGGCCGGGAGGAAGCGATAAGTCTGGTCCGCCCCCCCTCCCCTCAAGGCGAGATATAGTCGTTATCGTTTGCCGCAAATACCGTCGCCCCGATTTCTCCGTTTTGCGCGACACCGGGCATAGATTTATTTATAACTTGAGCCGGGCGCACTTCGAGCTCGGTACTTGGGGCTCGGGCCCCAACCGACCGTTTCGGTTCTACCGGGTCGGGTCGAACCCCCCAATGGATTTTACTACGCGGACATAACCGTTCGCAAGCTCAGCGGTCCTTCCCCCGTCAATTGATGTTTATTCCAGGATACCCCGGCCGTATATTCCGCACGGATATCCTGCAAGAATACAAGAAATGTTGATTTTGCTACTTTAAGTAACAAAATCGATCGATCAATTAATCTGACGGCGTGATTGATCAGTCATATTAATCGATTTAGTGAAGACGTCCTGCTGTTGTGTAAGGAAGCACTGCTTCTTTTTGAAGAAGTGTAATGTTAGAGAATATATAAGAGCAAATTCGGAGGAATGTGCCTCACTGAATGTGGGACTAGTTTTTTGACTCCGGATCCCATTCAGATTTCACGGAATTTTGCGAAAATGCAGTAAACGATTTTATATCCCATTATAAGTTCCCAATCTCGTCCGATTTCCGTCAGTCATATGCGCGTGAGGTACGCACCGTTGCTACCTCCTGTCAGTACACTGATACTGACAGTAAATCGAACCCCCCTCCGACAATTTATAGATGAAAATCTGAATTGGCATATACAACTAGTGGAAGGAATATACAGTACAGTAACAGCGAATTACAGACATAGTAGTACCTGACAGAACGCTACTGACAAAGGCGAGAAGCCTAGAATCCAGCAATAGTTTTATGATATAACCCGAATAATGAGCAAGCGGAAATTAAATTTGCGTAAATAGAGTTACATAAATGAAAAAAGTCTTTTAAGAGAGAAATATTATTGAAATGATAACTAGGACGAGTGAAAATATTGCATATGAATATTTCAAACATTTATGTTAAGGGGGTGTCCGTACTAAAACGCATAGACACACATACCGATATATTTTTTAATGTAAAAAAATTCCACTACAGTAACTCTAAGGGAATGCCAATGAAGATGGTGCGGTCTAAACCGCAAGTCTAGCTTAAGACCTAATAATAAGCGAGTTGAGAAAAGGAGTCAAATAAAATAACCGAATCGAATTTTTAAATCCCTTATAAACCCCAGTAAGAATACTCGTATTTCCATTCTGCTAGGGGAGAAACATTATCTTTCGGTTAAAGGGGAAAGAAAGAAGAAACCGCAAGTAGGAGGTAAATTTGTGCCGTGTTCATCGGAGCGTCTAGGCGGGGGCAAAGCCGCGTTGGACTGATTGGTGGATTAAAGCACCTGTCGCGGGCGTTGAGCGCGATAAATTACTTCTGAGATATACACCGTTCCTCGGGGGGATTCAAGTTGGGTGGCAATACCGGCTCAACCATCACCGCCCGCCCTCTTAATTACAACGTTTCTTCTTGCGAATCCCGACCCGACCAGTCGAATAATTAAACCGGCTAAGGCAATCGGAGCCGAGCCCCTTACAGCAGCCCAACACCCAGACAACCCTTTAATTGCGCCCTTTCGCAGTTTAAAACTCGATAGCAGAGCGGGCATTTTTCTCGGTCAATCGAAAGTATATTCCTGAAATATGACGTGGGAGCTGCCACTAATATTTTAAGTATATAAAACAACTGTAAGCTATTGTTCTTGTAATTCCAGAAAATGGATGTTACAACACTGCTAAATGTTTACAGCTATTAATTTCCTTAATGTCAGCTTTATTAATATTTTATTTTGCGGATTCTGGTTATCTGGTTATTGGTGTAGAGGAACAGTTGCCGAAACGGTCCTAACTCAACGTTTTGTATGAACGCAACGTACATTTCCTTTGAAAGATAAAAACACTGAATAAATGCGTAAAGAATAATTTGTAAAAAAAGCGTATGATAATTTCAAAGTGAGCGCAGACAAAATATGTTTGGTACGGGGGTGACATGTTGGAGGTGGTGCCAACTCGGGAGGCATAAAACTCTGGAAAATGGGAGCTCAATCCGGCCATGCGGAGTTTCCCCGCAACCAAATCGCTCCCACCACTTGTTTTTCTAATAGAACTCCCATTATTCACTCCGGCGCCCGGTTTACATTGTTAATGGTATTTGTTGTTCGACCCAATGTCTTACATATCGGCGAGACAACTTTAAAACTGAAGTTGTACAATTTAATATATATGGGGGCGGCGTTTTCTATTTTCGAGGAGAAAAACAATCGAAATTTCACATTTTCTGATTGCCCAACCATAAATACAGTCGGGTGGGTCGTTACGAACGAAAACACGAGGAAATTCCCTGTTTCGATTCAGATCAACTATTCAATTAATTATTGCCAATTTTAATACATTATGTTTTTTGTCTCAATAGCTTGGGATATTGCAATTTTGGGTTCGTGTAGCTGGGAACCTTCAACTTCCTGCGGGACCTGACCTTTGGAGAAGGTTCAGGAAAGTGCGTACATTTCAAAAATACGCGTTCTAATTAATAACAGTTTGGTCATAACCAATTCTAATAACAAATATATATATTTATATAGTGGAGTTGAAATATGATTCGGACGAACATAACCCTCCGGTCGACGAAAACGGAACTAAGCCACGTAATATTATAGCGGCGCGTGAAAATTTAATTAACACATCCATTTTTTAGAACTTTTCAACTTTTTAAAGTAGTGATCTGAGTCTGAGTAGCGGCCTGTGGCGGCGGCGGTCTTTTTTGCCTCGTCCCGGTCACAAAGGGTCGGAAAAATGCGGGCCCCGGAGGGGAACAAGATTTCCTTGCAGTTGACGTCCCTTGCATTCTCAATTCGCTGTTCAGAGATAATATTGTTTCAATAGAACGGGGAAAACCTTCCCCTTTTCCTCGACGGACTATTTAAATATTTTAAAACAGTTTTATCGACACAACTATTCCCAGGTCAGCGTCTGGATGTTTATGCAGTCGACGTTCCCTAAAGATTCCAATATGAAACATTGCCCGTCGTTATAATTCCACTATACTCGCATTGTTTATGTATGAAGCTGGTTAACACCTTAACAACTGGTGAGCCTTATATAAATCTTCAATACGCAAATAATGGATTAACTGTTAAATTGACGGATTACTATCTACTAAGCCTTTTGAATCAATGAGGAAAATTCTTTGTTAAAATACTAGCCGCAGACAAAATTTACTGTAAATGAAAACCCGCGAGAGGAGAAGACATGCCGAACCAACTTGTGCCTCCTATTTTCTTAACGCTGCGTGTTCAAAATAATGAAGTCTCCTACTCTAAAGGACCGCTATTATTCCCCCATAAATTTAAGTTTCCCAATTCAGTATGGTAGATTTACAAATTTTATTAGATCGGCGCCGGCCCCCGACGAAATCTCGGTTAATAGCCGGTATATTTACGGTACCGCGCTAAAATTAAGACGTTGTATATCTTTCGAAGGACAGATGGGCAGGAGTTAACGGTAACGTAAATCGACTTTAGTGGGAGAGAGGGAGAGAGGGAGGGAGGGAGGGAAGCGTTATATATTGCTCGGCAGTTTGATTGAGACCGAGTAAAGCCCCGAGCGACAAGCGACACGGGACCTGCCCGATTTACCGCCCTCCCTGACCTTCCATCGTTTAACCCCTGAATATTACCAAAAATATCAACCCGAGAGCCCAGATTTGTGACCAAATAAACGCTTATAAATGTTCACAAGCGAATTAATAGCTATATATAAATTTCGCTTGATATAGAATCGCGGTAAAAATTTATTCAGAATATTTTGACTATTTAGTTTTTCTCCATGTGCAGCGACTAGAAATTCAGATATTTGATTTACTTTTAATCCACATTTCGTGGGACTTCATATTTTTTGAACCAAGAGACATACGATGTTCGTTTTCTATATAATTTAAATTATTGTCCTAGATATGTGTTCTTGCAGAAGTGATGTCGCTAAAATACAGTATCTCAAATAATATTCCAGAGAAATTTCAAACTCCCACCCATGCAACTATAGAACTACTCCAGTCAACTGTTAATTATTGCAGGAATAAATTTACGGCTCCTGAGCAATAATAAAATATTTTCCGCATGAGACCTCCCGCTCCACCATTCGGTTTTTCTAGCCTGAAATCCGAAGCACCTGCCAGGACAAAGGAGGCAACATCCAGTTTGTAACCCGGACGGACGTCAGAAACCGGGGCCCTATCGTTTTAATCGGATGTTAATGTATGTGCAGGGTAAACAAGGGGCCAGGATGGTTGCGAGGCTTCGGCAGGTTTATGTGTTTGGATTAGCGGAAAGAGATTGGCTGTGAATCAGGGATTATCTATTTGCCCCGGGGATTGATTGCAAGGGCGCCCATGTCCTCCAGCCCGTCCAAAGCCTACATGGCAGGGTCTAGGTATTTATACAAATATAAATTACTGACGAAATTCTCATATTGTATTAATATTATTGCTAATTATTTGCATTAATTTGTTAAGAGATAAATACCGCCACATTAATCTGTGTGAATGGAAGATTAAGTGTACTACTGTAAAATTAATTCCAGAGAGTATTAAAGTTTATAGGTTATTAAGAGTTTATGAGCTCCACTCGTTTTAATAATTCCTTTTTGCTTCTGAAGTGTATTGTCACCCAATAATACCCTAGAGTAATTTATATAATTATGTTTTTATTCTTTGATTTTATAATTACATGTTTTTAGTTTTATTATTTATTTGCTCTTTGTAGGCGTCAATCGCCTTCAATTTTCAAACTGTAAAATCCCTCACGCAAATCACCATTTGGATGTAGAAGAATAAAAACATTGTTTTACATAACTCAACCGTATTCTGTGAGATGATACACTTAAAAAAATCGCTCCATAAAATGAATAAATAAATCCACCAATAATTCATTATTTCTCCACCTAGGATATAGTCCAGAATGAATTCCAATCAATAACGACAAACGAAAATAACAGAACGCCGCTACCGAAATATTCAAGACGGCCGCACTTCAAGGTCCGGAGGGAATCTGTGAAAGATAAGGCCTTGGAAACAGGGACAAGAAAGTAGGTTAACCGCGTCTAATGCATTGTTCAACAGCGATTACCCTTTATCTGCCCTGTGCGCAGTGTGCTCGTCATAGGTTCAATCCCCACTGCCAGTTAACCCTTTTTCCAAATTTAAACATCGCGGCGGTTAAATAACAAATTAACCAAATCTAATTTTATAATTATTATGGTACCATATACCGCATTCGTATTATTCCACTCTTTTTATTTACTGGTGTTTATCCTCTCTCTAGTGTTAAGTGCGATTTATAAATACCACCCTCGTGTTTTAAACAAGGTACATCGCATCGCATTTTGCCACATATCGGGCAGAAATCCCCCGGCTTTATGACATTAAATGCGTTTCGGTCAAACATATCGATTGAGCTGTGCGTCACTCGAAAGTTGCATGTGCGCCCACTTTATGTTCTCGGAATGGACGAGGGGGAAAAAATATTCGTCATACCGATATCTTCTGATAAAATATTTTCGAAAACAAGAGGGCGGATAAGATAGATTGTCCTGTGACGGTGGAAACAGCTATAAATCGGTAACACATTGCAAAAGCTTTATTGAATGAAACCTTTTTATGACACCAGTCCTCGTTACCAGTGCCCTTATCATTACTTCCTATTTATCCTCATACTATACCAAAAACAAAATATCATTTTTGTATTGATTAAAAAATTGATGATATATTTTTCAGTAAATATATATTCTTTATTGCTTGTATCACCACTGCCTTGTCTCCACTCCCTTATATTTCTTTAAACCGGTTTCAAAATAGGCACTAATATAGCTCACTTTCGCTGTCAATGTCAGCACTATCACTGTACTGTTAAAGCGTGAATGATATTCGTGAGAAACGTGTTTTTCTTAATAAATTCGTTCTTCTGAGTGCCATGTGTAAAAGGCGCTCTCAATACTGCCCGGTGCCTGGTTCCTTAATCTTAAATTCTGCACTAACTTAATGCTCTTCATCGTCTGATCACGATACAGACATTTCAACGAGTGGTTTTAGTCGAATAGGATTTAAAAAGTTGTGTTTGATACCCTATAAAAATAGTTCCACGGCTGTAAAATTTCCCTAAGCACACTATAAGTATAACCTGTTAAAATAAAAATACATCATACGTAATTTCCAAATACAACAATGGAAACGAAATAACTTCCTCTTCAAAACCTCTGTATACTGCCAATTTTCAAATTTTCTCGGTGGGGAAATATACATCAACCTCACATGCAGTAAAGGTTCAGTTCATGGAGGACGGCTAAACTTGGGTCATTATAACGATTATTCGAGGGTGGATGGCGGGAGAGCGGGGGGGTGGGGTTACGTTAATAAATGCCCCCGGGTATAACTCCAATTAAACTCTGCGGTCACGCAAGGACCTGAATCGTGCGTCACCTCTTCAAAACGGCCCCCCGTTCCCGGCCGTACAGGAACTGAAAACACACTACAGTTGAATATTCCCAATGACGACTGGGAAAATAACTGAGACATTTTCCAAAAACGGCTGCAGGGAAACGTGTATTTCAGACGCTGAGCACTATCAGATATGGTAAATGTAATATAGGGTGTCCCAAAATTTTAATTTGCCACCATTCTTGCAGTAAAGCTGGCAATCCTATTAAAAAAAAACAATTTGACAGGTGATAGTTTAAGGTTAGTACAAATGTGGCGTTATACGATAGAACAACGTGTTTCCATTGTTGAACAATATTTCAAAAATAATGAAAGTTTGGCAGCCACAGTTCGATTAAAATTTTGCGTTAATTTTGAGACACCCTATATAAATTATGTGTTTGAACGTGACGTCATATCATCACGACTATATTGGTACTGACACTGTCAATATTATAGTACCAATATCATATTATATATCACAAAATATATTTGTCTTCTAATTCCTACAAACTGTTTCATGCGTACTATGTATTATTTATATACATTATCCGTGGAATAGTATACTGCTTCTGCACTTGGGAATATTCCATTTTTTTTCATAGTTACTTAACTGTGGCCACTACCAACGTTGTTATTTAAACATTGGACTGGTTACCGCCCGATGTTTAAATAACATCGGGTTACCTCTCATCCCCGATACAAGCCCTTATTCTCTTGTGGATTGCACTGGAAATGAACGTTATCAGTGGTGATGTGATCAGATTCCATTCATTTCCTGTACAGATTTAAATGTCTAAGCTTCAGGAAAGCCCCTTTGTTGTTGGCCAGGGTAAAAGTTCAAGGCGGCCGGCCACTGGACCGGGAGCCAGACAAGAAGTTCACTTCTAATCCCTGATCCTCCCCACCACGGTGTCGTGGATTAGGGGTGGGGATTAGAGCTCAAAGTGTTAGATCCTGAAATATTCCCTCTGTAGCTTTATGCCAAAAATGAATACTACAGGATTGTGGAGCATGAGATCCAGTGGCTAATTTCCAGTCAACCGAGCTGAACCCTTCATCTCGAAGAGTATCACAAATTTGAAATACTAATATTTTACTCCAGCGTATATTTCGCAAAAGAATAACTTGAACAGATTAGTCCATAGTTACACCACCGAGAATTAGTCGGACTATAATACATTCAATTCAGAAACGTCACGCCAACATACAGTTCTCATTACGTTGAAACATCTTAGAAGCATCAAACCGTGTATTGAAAATAGACTCCGAACTTGGCTTGAAACTATTACATAGAAGTTTGGAATTGGACTAGTTCTCTTGTGGTGTGGGCGAGTAGATATTAGGTATGTTTGCCGATAGATAGCTTCGGTAATTTACTCGCGTGAAATTGAGTCTCGGAACTTGCGGACACGCGCAATACATATAGAATGAGTATAAAGTTTGTTTAAAAGTTTGAAGTAACACTTAAAATTATGTTTGTATAATTATTTTTAAAAAATGGCCTAAGATTTGGACCTAAAGTCCCGGAACGAGAAACGAATCCTTTTATGATGGCAAATTTCACTGCGAACTTCTAAACATATTGTTATTCATGGTCTCAAAAGTGTAATTATGAGAGCTGTGCTAATAAATGAAATTTATTACATGGTATCTTTGTCACAAGTTTTATTTTCGTTATGTTCGACGCATCTGTCTTGTTTGTTCCTCCTCATATTCATCACCATTGAGAGACATATGGCTAATTACGAGTGGCTACTTTTTTCTTATTAGGGAACACATTTCTTATTATTCGTTTATTGTTAAATACTTTTGGAATAATTTTCCTCTAACCTATTTATTAATAATCAATGAATCTGAAACCGCAGGAGTAAGTATCAATATAGGCCGAAGATGATTCGGGAACTACTGAAAATTTCCCGGTGTACTTAAAGGGGAGGAGGAGTTATTAAAATTGCGGCCGAAAACTCAGTTTTCCTTCCCCTCACTGGACCGTGCTTTCAATTAAATTCCATACGCGTCCTTCATCATGGAAGATTAAATGCAAACAGTCCCCCGGTAATGTTTTTCCGACAAATGAGAGAGGCTGGGGAAGGCGGCCGGAAAACAGAATCCCAAATCCGGCCTTGTCGGCAGTTTTCGTCGCTAAATGCAAAACGGCGGTTTTTCTTCGGGTCATTTAAAATACGTCCGGCAAGAACAAACAAACGATTTTATCTTTGTTTCCCATTTTTCACCACGAGTTTTCTCCTTTTCCGAACTCTGGAGACACATAAACGTCAGATCACCGAGCACAGATTTGGGATTGAAAATTTTAAAACTCCCGATCATCAATATTAATATCAATTTAATATTATCAATTACCTATTTTGAAATTTCGACGAGTTAAGTTACCTGGTTTTGGGGCAAGGGAAGTTGTTCGATTCCCTGGTAGGTCGGAATCGCAAACAATTTCCCGACTGACCACTGAGATTCAAGGCTTAAATGCGCAGTGTTTGAGTGGCGTTAAACAAGGTTAAACTGTTTTAAAATATCAGGTAGCATAACGGAGTTATGTTAGGGCTATTTTCCTTATACAGACTATTCCAGATCCGAGTGGATATGTCATCAATTAACATGTATATAGTGCTTTTATGTAGTGTTTAAATTTATCTTAGGATTCTGGTATCTTGTACATAATCTTCAGATTTTGAATAATTAAAATTACGTGTTAAATTGATTATATTCAGTTACCGAAATTGATTATTTAGTGGATTGATAGAACATTCAGACTGTGTTGTCGATATTATCGTAGTATGTAGGTATGTACAACATGATTAGCAACAGGTGTTACTCGGAACGTTAATATGCGAAATCACTTAATTCATCTGGTTTAGAAGGGATTTGTTCTTTAGTATTATTCCTATTAATTATAACCAATAATAATAAATCACTCTAATATTATAGTTTTTAAAATTATATTTGACTATATTGGCAGTATATGTATGTAAATCGTTTGTATTCTCACGTGTGCTTAAACAATACACAGAGTTATAGGAACTATTGTGAATGAAAAAGAAGTATTGGGAATTTTTTTATTACGATCTCCTCTGGATGAAATAAACAGGAAGATGTCATCGATATCACAAGGCCGCACAACCGAGATAAAGAAAGTTTCGATTGCTGCGGAACAAAGTTCCCTACTAAGAGAAGTTCGATGGTAAATTATTGTAGAAACATGTTAAAGCGTATGATTACAATTACAATTTATTTAAAATCAGAAGAACCTGCAAGAAATTATGTATATCAAATATTTATATACTGAATAATATTAATTCAACAATAATTGAGTTATACTGAAAAGCATAAAATAAGGGGAGAAAAATCGGGGAAAAAAAACCTTATCCTTAAAATTGGCCTTATTAAAATTGGTCCCGAAATTCGTACAAATGTTGGGGGGACCTTAGACTTCTACGAAATAGGTTAATTGGATTACCGAATTTAATGTCTTGTACACGAGATATTTCGTTGCGTTCGGGGACATAAAAGTTGTTTTGAAGCCGGTCGCCAAGAGAAAAAGAGAAAAGATTGGCGGGAGAGAGGGGCGGGGGTCTCCATATTATAACCCAATCCCCGACCGTCCTATATTTTCACGTTCTCGCCCCACTCTCTCTCTCTCTCTCTCTCCCTCTTGATCTATATACACCTCTTGATGGGGCCGGGGGGAGGAATGTATGTATTTTGAACCCGACCTAATGGATATTAGGATTCCGCCGAGAATTCAGAAGAAATGAGATTGAGACACCGATGTTTCGCGCATTTTCCTCCGGTGCGCCTTTTTCTCCCAATCTCCCCCTATATGACTACCAGTCGGCAACGCTGTTCTCCCCGCGTTTGCAGGAAATTGCCCAGAATTCAACACCGGTTCCGCGCTTTCAAATGGCCGTCATTCCAGCGCCTCGATATAATAAACCCGACGGACGTTACCGGAACGAGGAGAACATCCGGGATCCGTAAAGCCAAACACTACCACAATAAAAATTTTAAAAAACTAACAGAAAAGGCCGATCCGACTACCTGCTATTCAAAAATATAATTCCATTCTTTTACCCGCTGTCCTGAAATATTTTATTTAGTTCATTATTTTTCACGATTCTTACTCGTCGTCTCACTTTTTAACGAAGCCTGTTATTTTTCATTCTGACTGTATCTTCTCAAAAATAAATACGTCCATAATTTTGTACACTGTATCACTGTAGCTAATTCTATTCATTAAGACAGAGTTAAATTGTATTTAACGCATCATGAACTTCAGGAAGCAGCGTAATTGAAGTTTAGAAAAAATTAAATCGAAATAATCGAAATAGAGGTACTGAAATTGCATTTGTGGCGGAAAACCAACGAATCGAGCCAGGGAGTACCGAAAATCCAAACTTTGAAATGTGCAGTCGCTTGAAGTTGGGGACCGCCGGCTTAAAATATTTAACCGTAGGTCATGCTTAAATTTGCATTAGCGGATATATCCTCAACTTTCATTGTACACTGAAACGGGCTTAAAGTCGCTCTTAATTTAGTCGTATTCATTCTGCGCTGTTTCCGAAATAAAAATAAGTATTCCAGGTCCGGGTTGTACACCGGGTCGAAATCGGGAAGCATAAATTTTTTCCCGAATCGACGTTTAGTTTAGGAAACGCTCTTTTATTTAACTTGGGCGTCCCCCTTTTCCCCCGGCGGGAACGATAGCGGGAGGAAATAATTTTATTTTAACGTTCGAGATCGCGTCCGCTCGATAAAAGATATCAGGGGGGGTGAAGGGGTCCGGCGGTGGGATCACGTAGGAAAGTGGCACAAACCGCAAGTGTAAAAATGTAGAAACAAAAGAGAGGCGATAAGGGCCGCGCTGAACTGGAAAAATAGTGTCGCCGGCCCCGTTAGTGGCGCGGGCCCACCACTCCGGCCAACACTATATTGATCCCGAGCATTCATTCATAGCGACGAGAGCTCGTCGGTCCATACTCGAACCCCGCAAAAAACACCGCCCCCTCGAAACTATCCCAATGAAAAATACCGTCGGCCAATTCTATGGCTCAAAGAAACTGGAATATAAAACCCATTCCGCGTCCGTTTACACGTTTTCCGTCGAAAGTATTCTCTAATTACGCATTTACAGGCGGATAAAAGGCGTGCCGATATTGTTCCAGTATTGTCATAAGGAAAAATTATGAAAAATATCTGGCATTTGTGTTATTTTGAGTGGGAAAATTTATAATAAATCTACCAAACAGATTCATTCTAACAATTCATAAATGACGCGCAAAATATCACCTCAGAAATTTCAGCTACTAGGGAAATTCATAATTTTCAATTCGGAGGCATAACGCCCTTTGAACCCTTTAAACGTTAATTGCCACTAAAATTAAACCTATACCTTTTTTATATCGAAATAGCTGGAATGTTTAATGCGTCAATCCGAAGAAGAAGTCACGCATTTTCGCGGTCGTTGTAAAGCTCACCGATTTAATTAAATTGGTCAAGGAGATTGGACTTAAGTGGGGTTGTGTGTGCGCCTGTGTTTGCGGGGCGAAGGAATACTATTAACTACGGTTTTCAATCTGCGAGCGACTCAGTGGGAACATAAAGTGGGCGCCAGGCTTGGGCCGGCGGCGGGACGCCTCCGTTCTGTTTAAATACAGCCAGCCATCCCTCCCAGTCGCCTAGACTAGGCAACTCGTCCCTCTTAACTGAGAAAAAAACTGAGAATTAAAATTGATTAACATTAAACGCTACACGATTCAATACAGGACAATTTGGCTGAAGAAACAAAATGCGGCGAAACGAGGGGCAAATTTTTTATCTACCAGAAAATTTGAAATTAAATACACCCTCAATCCAGACCAAGGCTATTGAACCGAGGAAATTTCTAAATAATGATGTAGCTTGAAAATTTTAGGTTGAACCGAGCGCAGGAGCTCTTACATCCGATCCCACGGGAATATAGATAAAGGAATAAGAAATCGGGGACAGTTGGCGGGTGGTGGAGAAAATCTCGACACATTAACATGTGAAAGGCTCGGGAGGCGGAAGAGGAGATGTAGAAAAATTATTCAGTCCGGTTCAGATATCCTCGGATAAGATCTTGCGGGCCACCTCAACCAGTTGTGAAATAAGTCACGTCGGGCGCATCGATAGAAAGGCCCTCCGCCAACACTTCCCGCCCCTCCCCCAAACATTGAATTCGAGAATAAGTTAACTTTGTTTGCACGTCTTGCCCTAAATGTTGTCTTTTTCACGCATCGGGTTTTTAGTCGACGAAACAGAATACTCGAGTACTCCAATATCCGACTAAAAAATCAGTGTTTATAAACGAATTGCTGTTAAATTTCTTTTGAACACAGAAATTCGATAAAATACGCATGACATAAAATGTGTGACATAAACTGCAATCTAATCAATTAACACTCGTGAAGTCGTTAGGTCTGTTTAATATACCACAATGGCCCCATTTTACACACACGTTTACTTAATTCAAAGAGCGTTTAAAGAACATATTCAGTTAGAATTTGTTTATTTGGAACGTTCCATTCAAATACGGGGATGTTTACAAAAATTTAACATCGTTATCCCTCGTGGCCATGAAAAAAACAAATAATTATTTTTACTCTTCTGTTATCTCGGCAAACTTAACACGTGTGTTCTTCACGCTCGGATATAAGCTAAACAAATTGACAGTGTCGTATTTTTATTTGGCGTCGATGCCGCTAAAGTGTTCAGGAAATTGTGAAGCGCTAACCTGAATTCTGTCAACGTAAGCCAGACTTCAATCTGCATTTAAGGCTTCCAAAAGTATGCACGCCTTTCGTAATTGCAAAAGATTGCAAAATTCGTAACCAATAGTGTTCAGAATATTATCCTACGACTGGGTATTAACCCCCACAGTGCTCAACTCGGGACGATTATTAAGTAGATAAGAGAATACTTTGTGTTTTTCGGGACGTTGTTTGCCTTCTTTGGGTTTGGACGGAGTTTGTTAATCGGCTTAAGTCCTTGTCGGATTAGAGGTCAAATATATATTTCATCATACAACCGGTGACAACTATTAGGTTCTGACTTCCAAATATATAACAGGAAGCCTATCTGGCATTGTGTATTTACGATCACAAAAGTTTTCATGTTGATCCAAAATTTATTGAAAAACTTTTATTAGTAGTAATCTAGTTAATGGGTATAAGTGCACCCAACGAAGTTTAGTTGAGTACATTTCCGCACCACACTCAGGCGGGCGCTAGTTAATCGGTGCAACCCCTATTAACCCCATTAACCGATTAACTAGCGCCCCTTGAGGGTGGTACGGAAATGGACTTAACTAAAGTTCGTTGGGTTTACCTGTACCGAAACGGTAACGCTCCCCTGAGAGTGGTGCGGAAATTTACTTGACTATGGTTGGTTGGGTGCACTTACACCGATAAACTAGCGACCCCCTGCGTGTGGTGCGAACGTGTACTCAACTAAAGTTCGTTGGGTTTACGTGCACCGAGACGCTACCGCTCCACTGAGGGTGGTGCGGAAATGTTCTTAACTAAAGTTCGTTGGGTGCACTTGCACCGATTAACTAGCGAGCAGCCGAAACCGGTCTAGCAAAAGACCAAACCTAAGCTCAATGCGTTTTATAAGAAATGGGGGGGGATTATTATAATGGCAAATTACACTAAAATATATGTCGATACTATAGATATGTTGTGTTATCTTCACCTGTTGTTTTTCTATAAAGATTAATTTGCATAATTCAGAGATTTTTATTATTGTCAGCTGATGAATTCGCAGAAAATCTGGATAGTGGTTTGGTTGTAAAGGATTTTCATTGCGTGCATTTCACCGCTTTAAATCACTGGAGGGAGCCCCGGAGAAAATATGTTTGGCAGGAGGAAAACTGCAAAATAAACGGAAAAGAGATTGAGTGGGGGTGGTGGGAGGTTACTGACAGGGAGAGAGAGAGAGAGTAAGGGGAAGAGAGCGTAGCGAATGCGGAAATGTAATCCCCTTTTGTACATCTGTGAAACTGTCCGATCGTCGGGGGGTGGTGGCGGTGGCGGGAGGCACCCCTTCTATAAAACGCGGTCAGGTCGGTCGCCCTCCGCATTTCCAATTATACAGCCCGTTTGGATTCCGATTGAGTTTTCCTCCAAACCCCCCCGATACCTGTTTAAACCGGGCACTGCAAAGATCCTATTAGCTGTCCAGATGATGGCGATTGAAATCCGGTCGCACACGTCGCCCCAGTATAAAGGTATTGGAAACTACGCGAGGTTAAATGTTAAACCTGATTTTCCACCGTACGGAATAGCGATTTCCCGATCGGCATTTTCAAAATTTAATCAGTATTACGATAACTAACAATACATATTACCGGGTAAATTAAGATACATTTTTTAAAAAAATATATAAAATATTCAGTCAAACGCTGGGTTTATTATATATTAATTTTTTTGGAGTTGGAAAAAATACATTCCGGATGAGCAATTGAAGAAAAAAATGTTACCACTTGCTACTATAGGAATTTCACGTCGACCGGAACTGATCGGTTTAGCTCCTTTCGAATGTTTAACGGTACATTAGATAAGAACGTGTCCTAGGAATAATAAGGAATAAAATTATGTTTTGGGAGAGAGCTTGAAATACCGTGTTGACAGCACTCAACAACTGGACAGTGGAAACCAAACAAATATTAAGCTAGATTTAAGCCATCGAGCGAACGAATCTCCTTCGCCCTAAAAGGTTTACGGGTGAGGAATTCCGGACGCCCCACCTCAAGTCACCTCAAGACTCATTTTGCCTGTAGAAACAGACAGCAAACAGGAGATTTTCATAATTGTCATGCGGTTATAAAATGGTATGACAACCATTCCTGCCTACTTATTCGGTAAGCAAAATATAGTTAATTTAGGGTATTTGGAGGACTGATGGGTTTTGATATTTACCTACTATAAAGATTTGGTCATCGTCATTAGTATTATTAAGAGATTACCGCGCTTTTGTTTAATAAAATCACAATGTTCAACTACTGTCTGTTAGATTCATGTCTAGCAATAGACAACTAGCATGGGGATGTGCTTTTTTGTGCTTTTTGTTGGTATTTTTTTATGATCTTATGATTATACTTCCAAATTAAAATTCTCTTTGTACTTTCAAGAATGTGCAGCGGTGTTGCCATGCTAACAGGATGTTCTATCAGCAGCCGACATTCTAGCTTAAATTACCGCTCCTTTTAATTCGCTCATGCCATTTTCATTGAAATTATTTCTACCTTCGGAATCGCCAACTTTGCGAGACGAAATTTCTAAATGAGAAAAGTTTCCCGAATAATTTGTATGCTCAAATTCTCCGTATTTAAGATGATAGAATTTTCCGAAAGTCTGGGGGGGAGAAGATCAAAGAAGGAAAAGTCAGCGGAGAAGTTGATACTAAGCCAAGATTCCAACCAGGCAGTTAAAACAGGAGGAACAATAAATATTTCTCTGAGAGGGATGAGGTTTCAATTTTTAAAGGAAGCGGGTCATTTTGGGGTCCGTTGGGCAAATAATTTATATTCGCGCTGCGATTTGGGAAACAATGCGAAAAGCCGAACATTGGTTCTCAGCTTGCAGATTTACTGACTAACATATCCGGCCGAAGTTTGTACTCGAAACAGTAAATATCTTCCAGAATTTTCAAAGAATATTCCCCGGGGATTAGACACCGTGAAGAAGTATTTTATATGAAAAATGCCGTGCCCTTCTTTTCGCGAATGCGTTGGAAAGACAAAAGATTTATTGAATACATGAATAAATCCCAATTACTTGGCTTTTGCAGTCCAGCCATCGCTAGTAGCATAGCTAGTGTCATCACTGTCATTATACTCCTACTCTAATCTACGCGATGGATGTACACACCATTTTTTAGGTATGTTACTAACGGATCCTAGTGACGATCAGTTAAATTATGATTCAGAAAATAAATTAAAATAATAATTGATACAAGAAAAATAAAAATGTAAATATTGGCTCATAAACCAGTTTAAAATGTATAAGTTTGTTGGATTAAAACATATTTTCAGTCAGTTGGTCCGATTAGTAATCTATCTGAATTAATTCGTTTCATTGTAGTATGTGAATGATCTAAAATATTTTCTTTTAAAATTTACACTAAAATATAATTTACGGGCTGAACAAATTGTTCGGAAAATCGTAAAACTAGTTTTGCTGCCTTGTAAAAAAAATACTGAAACGATATTATACGACCGTTTTTCGTTGTACTTGGATTTAGAATAAATTTCCAGGGAAACTGTTGAATGCGCTCAGGTGAAACGCTCAGTGCGGACCGCCTTGGGCCAATTTAAATTGCAAAGCGCTCGGACAGGTATATGTGAGCCGGAATTTAAGAGTGTTGGTAGGCGAAAGGAAAAAAATGAGAGAAATAAAAGGGGAAAGAATGAAAGGGATCAATAGATGACAAAGAAAGAGTGTATTCATGAGGATAAATCAATGCAGTTGTTAATGTTTTGTAATATGTTTCCGCGTACTACTGAAGACTTCGAATAGTATGAAATACATGTTTGGTGGTCTGCGAGGCCACCACCAACGTCATTTAATAAAACCTTCTGGAATAGTTCGTAATTCCAGCGTTTCTCTTGCAATGCCCCATTGATGAACTTTTTCAAATCCGAATACGATGAAGGCACACAGATCACACTCATTGGCAGGAAGCAAATTGATCGACTTTTATTGTTTGACACCATACACGTATTCGAAACAGCGAAAATTTTAATTTTCGTATTCATAATATTCAGAAACTTCAGGAAACGAAAGCATTTGCAAGTAGTTAGAAATCAATGCTTCACAGAACAGTTTTGCAGCGCTAATCCTGTAGAGTACTGTTTAAAAAATATACAATCCTTGCGCTCGTACTAACAATTAAATAGAGGCTTTGGTCTATCCGAAAACTCGCACAAAGCTGTTCTTTTTTTTGTGCCAGTAAATTAGAGTTTGGTATTTTGCCAAATGGGATAAGGTCTTTCAGAATGGACTGCAAGGAACTGGTAAGAATGTCGGACACTACGGTCGGAACGTTTTATATTTTATACGCGGTAAGCGCTGGATTTTCTGCAACTGTGAAGCTGCTTAAACACTTGTCGGCAATTTTAATATATTATAGTCTTTCCGCTATTTTTAAATGAATATATATTCGACAAAGTAGTCAACAACTCAGGAGTTTCTAAATTCAGTCTAAGATTCTACAGTTCCAATCTAATTCCTTTGATTGCTATTGAGGGCTAGGTGCGATTCACCTTGAGGTCCGTTCTCGAACTTAATTCGATTTCCCGGTCCTCGAGTGTTAAATTCTAAAGTTAGTCCCGCCCAGAAGAACTACTCCCCTTTATATGTTGCTGCCAAGATGCCGCCCCCAACCAAAATGTGAACAACATAGAATAACAGTTCCGGTAGAATCGGAAAACGAGACACGGTTAGTATTTTAAATTTCAGATTTCCTAAGAAAAAGGGGAGATACACCTCAGTTCTTAGAAATTAATTCCTTTTATACACGTCCTGTGATGTTGCTCTGTATAACAGATAAAATTGATTATTGTATGCCTCTCAAATAATCTACCCTCCACACAGCCACCACCATGAGGCGACCACCAGGTGTTCCCCTGTTTAAAACGTTGCCCTACTGTCAGCGTGACAGCGCGCAATAGTATATCAATTATTCGAGGAAACTGGCAAAAACAAAAATGTAAACACTCCGGGGTACTTGTAAAATTGCGACGATTTAGAGCCTAGATTCCCAAACTTTTTTTTTCTTATAGACGACTTTAAAAATTTTGCTGATTCCGATGGACCCCCTGCAGCTACATTTCTACCATAATCCCAAAACTGGACACAAAAAATGTGAAGATTAGATCTAACTCGACCCCCGTCGAGACTCCCGTGGACCACTTTGGGAATCAATGATTTAGAGAAACCAGTTTAATATAAAATTAGTCTAATACAGAAAGTAAACAGTTTGACGTAAGTTGAAATAACAGATTTCCGGTCTAGAAATTTATATCTGAAAATTTGAATTATATTGAACAACTGAAGAACTCGAGCAGCCCGTTCTGTGTCCCTATTACTCATTTTAAGCGCCCAATATTTATCTTTTTTTAACAAAGTTTTTATAAAAAAAAAGGACGAATCCTCCTAGCGGGAGACGCGTGGGCGGTACACAACGTCTCCTACTCGGAGATTGGGAACAGGGGGCGTAGAGAAAAAAAATCGTGAAAGAGAAACACTGTAGCCGAAACTGAACAAATATTGACTCGTGGGGGGGGGGGGGGTTGGGTTAGGCGGGCACCCGGGGAAAAGGACCGTTATAAGTTCACGGGCCTCTTCGCCTTCGTCATATTTTTTCTCTCGAAAGTGAAATCGCCCCCATAATTTACTGCCTTTTCATGAAACCGATTACCAGCTCGATGGGAAAAAAGAGGTGCCCAAGTGTACCACGAGGGCAGGCGGCGAAGCCATAGGCCTTCTAAATAATGGAAATTTCTAACAGATCCAATCCGTATTGTCGTTAGCCTAAACGGCCTTCAAGACCCGTATTATAACACGGGAATCAAAAATTGAATAGAAATTTCGAAACAGTTACAAAATAATGTTTTGACAGCGCCTATTTACAGCCAATCAATCGTAAGAATTGAAAAAAGTGAAAATAAATATTTCCATAGAAAACGTTTTCATTTCTTGGATATTATATCAACGTTGAATGACATGAAGTTAATAGAATTGACGAAATGGAAGTGCCTTCTAGTACAGAATCCCTCTGATACGATTACAGCTAATAATAGCCCATAAATTATGCTCGCCAAGACAATAAAATACTGATACTGGCATTGAACGTCAAACATGCCATGGGACTAGATGACAGAGCTAATATATCCGGACAGCTAAGAGAGACACAATAAAGACAAATAAATTAGATTCCGTTAGTCTATTTTTAGGGTTGTCACCAATAACTAGCCATTAATAGTTAAATAAATAGCCCAAATAATATGATGTCCCTGCAATTAATCGTAGGTTTTTTAAATTATCATTTGATGTTTATTATTACAGATGATCCCCAAGAAGACATCGGGTATGCGATAATACAAAAAAATTAATTTATATATAAAAAAAGGTATATCACACTGAATAAACGAATATACGAATATACACTAAATATTAATAACATATAGTATTACAAATATTATAATGCTCCTAGTTACAAATAAACGCATATTTGTTTCTGCAGTTTAAGAAATTCACAACTGAACGACTTTCAATTAACCAAATGTCACCAGTTTAGCGCCTGCACAAACTGCAGAGGAAAACGAATAATTTTCATGATAATTTAAGGAGTATTATCTACACGCATTGAATCTGATCACACACAGCGTATTTCACTTAACTGTAATGCAAATTCAGACAGATTTGATTACAGACTACAGAGTTGAAATATACGCCCGCAATAACAGTATATCTCTACTCCATAGTCGTGAAGAATACGAAATGTGCTTTTGCACTCAAGTTTAACTGAAATACTTAAATCTTTTGGCATATTAGTATTATTAACTAGTTCGACAATATAGTCAACTTATTATAATATATAGGAATTGCGAGGATCTGTGCGAATACTATTTATGAACTTTTTCCGAGAAACATGAACGTATTAAAATATGCATTGGTAAAGAGCTTGCTTTTTATTTGGTCGAGACCTGTAAACGCGTCTCGTGGACGATCGTCGCACGTGGCCTGTAAGGCCAGTTGCGTGCATTACGAATTTTTCACGAAAATACATTCTAAACTGTGGCTTTCGACGGATCCGAGTCTATTTTCATTTTTGTGTATATTATATTGGAACACGTGAAAACAGTAAGCCGGTAAAATCACGTTAAACCTCATGAAGTAATGTACAATTGCATTATAAATCGACATTGGACATTGGCGGTACATGATACTACACACTAATCAAAAAATAACGCATTATTTCATATAATAGGATTTTCAGTCTGATTAATTAAAATTATCCCATTACTTGGGCCAACAATAAAATATATTGACGTTTGACAACGTCAATTTCTAACAGATTCATTACCTATATTTGACAGTTTTGCAAATGTAAATACAAAAACGTAATGATTTCACCTAATCCTTCCAGCTTAGTTTATATGCATAGATATCGTAAGTAGTTCTAGAAAAAATATTTGAATTAGCTTACCTGTTACGCTGAGCAGCGACATGGTTGTCCGAGTGTCGATTGGCGGCTCGTTAACTTCTCAAATCCCAACCGGTCCAATCGCCTCTCTTAAATCCTCTCCTCCACCGCCATTCTGAATTCAAACACGTAACTCCAGTTACTAACGTCCACTCGAGCGTGCATACGAATATAAATGTACAAATATTCGGGTCGAATTAAAACTAAACAATTCTTGCCGCGAAACAAGAACGGACGCGGTCCTAAGGGGAAACAACTCGCGTTTCGAAAAGGCAATTGTATCTTGAGATTGGTATTGGACGAGCTTGTGTCGGGCGGCGAAGCCCCTCTGGCCCCGAGTCGGGGAGCGCTACTCGCCGCGTATAGAGGAACGGGGCACACACCGCCCCCGCCGCCCCCACCGCACAGACCGCCCCCCACCATTTCAAACCGGCCCTATAAGGGCGCAGGTGCCGGCGCTGGGCGGACTCTTCGAAACGAATTTCATCCGAAAAACACCCCTCGCAAAGATTAATCGGACCCGTCTTTTTCTCTTTTTTTTTGGCTCGCTCTCGTGGATAAAAAGGAACCGGCCGAGGGACCTTCGTCCATCGAAATTCGTTATTCTGGAAATTTGCGAAAATTAATGCCGCCCCGGTGAAATATTCTGAGCGCCGATGAACGTCCCAATTGACTCCTCGATAAGTACACAGAAAAACCCGCAGCGAAGTGAGTAATCTGTAACGTTGTGAAATTTAATAACCGGCACTTTCAGTCTAAATATCTGAAAGACGGAATGATTAAACGTTACATTATAACTCACTGTTACGCCGTATTCGGGCTAACAATATTAATACCAATATTCGAATGACTTTTCGCTCAAATTAAAGTTTCAATTATTTTAAAAGCTATTGGTATGATAAATAAGCAGTTCGGAAGAATTGAATATTAAAAAAAATCATTTTGATATTACTCTGTGCCATTTAATTTTAAAAAACCTGTATCGGGGTGCTCGAATATTCGGATTATCAAAAGCCGTAGCTTTTACCCGGGTCCCATGCTAAATTTTCCCGGCCAAATTAAATGACGGGACGAAAACGGAAATCCGAAATTGTTCCAGCGTAGGATCAAATTAGCGGGTGGGGATAGAAGATTGCAAGAGTGACGTCATGTCATCTATTCCCAAGTATTTATAGTGGGATAAGGGAGTATATCACGGGGGTGATTTTCCGTCGTCTCCGGGTAATTTATTACACTAAGTTCGTCCTGTCGATACCGTCACTATTCGGTTAGCGACTGCTACTGTAACAATTAATTTTCGATTGTAGTTACAGATAGTCGGTAACCATTCCACTGTCAACTACAAAGTGACGGTGCTAAAAAGATTCTCCAAAGTCAACAGATAGCATCAAGAGTACTATGCCAACTACTTCTGCGCTATTGCAGAAGTTCGGTAAAAAAGAGACACGAATTTACCCAGCGATAATTTAGACGTTGAATTTCCAAAAAATATGTCAAATAGTATAAACGACCGAAACCGCCCCCATTTCCCATTCGTGTGTCCACCGACTTCGAATAGAGAGATACGTGACCCCGAGTAGGGGAGAGGTAACGCGTCAAATAATTCATTCAGCGGGCACTGCCTACATTGGCGCGAATGCGAGACGCTGCACAATCAAAGAAGGAATGCATAATGCGGGCGGCGGTTAAACGCGGATAAGATGAGAAGATCCCAATTCAGAGGGGATGCTCGTACCGAGAGAGGAAGAGTGATTAATTGGCCTTGAGCAAACTGCTTGCTTCCAATTTCCGGATTGGTTTGAATAATATAAGAGCCTGGAAGAAAAGCCTTGCGTAGAACACTAAGAATAAGTGCCGACCTATTCAACATCGGCGAGTTAATAAACTTTAGATAATTCCCTAGTTTAATACTACTACTCTGCAATTTAGAATAACTTAGTAATAATAAGTAACACTGAATAATTTAGTGTTAGAATATTAATAGTAACAATATCTTCATCAAGAACGAACTTATAGCACTATTGTTGACACACTAAACTAGATAAAATTTACAGTCCACATACCAATTGGTTTACCGTTGTGGAATCGACAATGAAGGGGTTCGACAAAATGAAAAATTGTTGTGAGACACCCGGACTCTTGTTTTTCCCAAGAATTTTGCTACATAATTGGTTTATCGTGTTAAATGAATTTGAAATAAAATGTCCTTCAGAATTTTTAATAAACGCAAATTCTAATCGGTGCGATGAGAAATTTTTGTCATAAATATTCGGCGAGTTTACAATAGTAATTTCGGAAATTAAAATCGAATGAAGTGCGAAATTATTTAATGGTCTCCTTTCTGCTTTCATATCTCTTTGCCCCCGATAGGCGTATCGTCGGTCCTTTCCATTGGCATTGTTCCCGGAGAGGGCATTAGGAGGATTTTTAAAAGGGCGCCGATGTCTTATACGTTAATCCATTCTTTTCCCAATAAAGTGATTCGAAAAAAGAAAACCTTAGGCACCAGAGAGGAGCTATACGGTTGCGATAATGCTAAAACGTTTTTATTAATATATTCTTTCCTATGCGGTATCAATCTATTCGAGAAATAGCTAATAATATATTTTTATCGAAAGTGTTCAACTTAAATTTCAGATTCGAATGCGTTGTTCGATCTCACTCGACAGAAACATGATTCAGCGGTAATTGGGTTTTAACAACAACAACCATTAATGGGGTGGAGGGGGTGTCAGCGTAAATGTTCTAAGAGTATAATTTGGAGTATATATTAGTATTTCTTTCTTCGATATTAGTAGAAGAAATAAGATGTTTGTTATTAGTGTGAAGAACAGTATATTCATAAGTCGCTTTTGTCCATGAGCTACAGCCACCGTTTGAGTACGGATTGTAATATTACATGCTTATTCAAGAAACGTGTGTTCGCGATTTCTTTTGTAACATAAAAAACATTGATTGAAAGCATTGAATACAAAAAAAGCGGGCTCTTCGTGACACGGATTTAAATGTTGAAAGAAAACCGCGCTTAAAGGTTTCGCCCTGGTATGAATGAAGCCGGAGCGTTCCAGACTACTGGGGCAGTCATAGTCGGTTTCGGTTTAGGGAAACCTTAGTAAGAACAAGAAAACTCACGAAAATGAGCACGGCTTTATGACCAAGGGAAGAATATCCACTCATGCGATGAAACACAAAAATTATGCTGCGAAAAAATGACATTCTAATGTTTTTCATGATATTGTAACGTGCATTCATTGTTATCCTATATATAGTCCCAAATATCTAAGGGCCTATCCGTTGGCACTCTTATTAATCGAATGAAGTTATAGGAATTATCGCTATATTTATAGAAATCTGACAGTTCTAGGCCAAAGTATGCGACAAGAAACAGCGGCACGAGTATTATTCATCAAATTCAGTGAAACTAGGGAGAAATGTTAACGAACACTGTATTCGTAAAATGCATTTCGTACGGGAAATGTCAGGTCGTGTATATCATTAACAGGGCAATACATGGAGGTATAGCCGTGGTATTCATTCAAAAAAGGGGAAAACGCCGCGTAGTAGACGTCCGGGCGTAGTGAGAGAGAGAGAGAAGCGTGGGCGCGGGACTACCGCAAGATGCCACATTTGAGTTTGGAGCCACAACCCCCCGTAGTAGGGTCGATGCCCCACGTCCACGGTACCGGTACACGCTCCCCGCTTCCACTCGACCCCAACCTTATCACCCTCGCGATTGTTATCGATTAAAAACGCGGCCGCTTACACGAGGGAAGATAAACTATCACTGACTGGAGACCGGCTCGTCCTATATTTATCCGGACCTACATCGGAGTTATTAAATCGGTGCTATTTGTTCGGTCCCGGTCCCGGTGCGGCCGCAGAATGCATTGAACGTTGGCAAGTATAGGACGTGTGACACTCCGTTTATACGAGCCGATAATAGCGGGGCCGGCGGCGACGTCGTCGTCATTCAGGACAAAATCGTTACGTCCGAAGCCTGCACTTAGACTAAACCGTAATACGAAGAGTCAATAAACTGTACCGAACTGTTCCTTTACGGATACCTGAAATCTAATCTAGTCGTTCGGTGGAAATACTACGAGGTACTACGAGGATTGATACCGGGGAAGGGGCTACAGCTACTTGGCCGATGTAAGTAAGCATAAAGTATAACCTGGGCTCGTTATCCTGTTGTGCAGAGCGTCGAGGGAAGACAGTGACAGCGTCATAGAACAAAAACAAACACTGGTAGACACAGCGGACACAACTGAACGTGTGCGCCTCACAGACAGAACGAAAGATAAGTAGACGGAGATATAGAGAATGACAGAAAGAGAAAGAGATGGAGAGAGCGAGACGGATAGAGCACTATCGAAGACCGAGCTGGCGAGTGTTACCGGAGCTCTTCTAAAGTCGGCGTAGACTGTGACTGTGGTGTAATTAGTAGTAGTGTTGTGATGGGAGTGTGTGTGTGGCGGTGTGAGTGGGTGTGGGGCCGCTCCGACACCAGCCACGAGCACATGCAGCCTGCGCCATTACTGGGCTCCCCCGGCGGCCCGGGTGGAGGGGGCGGCCAGCGTGACGTCACTGTCATAGCAACGGGGGGCGGGGGCGGGAGCGGGGGCGGCACGGTACGCTCCCGGCCGAGTGTGTGCCCGCGGGGGCAGGGGGGGCCCTCCACCAATGCCTCCTGTATCCCGCACCCCGCCGCCTCCGGCTGATCAATAGCGGGCCCCGTGACGTCACGGGGCTCCCTCTCGCTCCGCAGTCTGGCCGCCCCCCAGCGTCATCTATACGGCCCCCGTCACAACTACGCTCCCTCTACCTATAATTACTATATAGGTTAGCGGGCTAGCGGCGGCGGCTCTCTCTCTCCGCCTCCGCCTCCGCCTCCGCGGCCCGCCGTTATTGATTCCTCACGCCTTTTGCCGGCTCGTTTGAAAAGTTAAAAACCGGCTAATTCGCGATAACCCCCGGTGGGGGTCGACTGCGGAGTGTTGAAGACTCTGGAAAAGCCGACTAATCTTGGCCGACCTTTTCCGACTCCTCCTACACTCACTACCCGCTCTGCTCCCGTTCTCACCTCTACTCCTTACCCACATCGAATAAAAATTCAATCCCCCTGGCTCTTACCCATGTATAGAGATATGTTAAGCACATATAATCGCGCGTATGATAAATATTTTCATAGTAATTCGGAAATATTGATATATACGTATGCGTGGATATGTAACTATAAACGAACTTTGAATATCGAATAGAATAGGAAAAGAGATATATTGTCATATTACGGTATTATCTAAAAGACCATTTGATTCTGTTCCTTCTGTTATTTTACCGCATTTACATTTAAATTATTTATGTCTGGATATTTATCCTTTGGGCACACATATTATAGTTATTTCATTGTTATGAAAGCATTTTGATTTATGTAACTGCAATTTGCAATCAGAGTTAAAAGATTGCAGGCTAGATTCGAACTGCACCATTCTTCAATCTATGCCAACTCTCTGACACTGAGCTACAAATACAAATACTTTATTTTCTCTGAATATACATCGTAAACGATAGATGAATGTTGATTGTTACATGCATTCCGGCCCATGGGCCTTACTACATTTATGTACAGGTACTACAATTTACGAATTCTTTATTTACTTTAAATGCAAATAACGGGTTGCCAACTCCGTTGTTTTGTCACCAGTTGTAGAATTTGCCTTTTTCTTTGGGGATTTAGGTTTTGGAAACCAGAGGGTTTCCTTAAATTGTTTAGGTATTTATTATATCATTTGTTCTGTTCGTCTCGTGGATGTCATCGCAGACAGTTCAATTCAAATTGAGGTTATCGATTATTGGGATCTCTACAAAATGTCATAAGCATTTACTCCTTTAAATATATCGTACGTTGAGGTACACTTTTGCTGCGTCACTCAAGAAGGGACTCGCTTATTAAGTAAGATTTCTCATCGACCATTTCATATCTATCTAGTTTATCCCTAGCCTCTTTCTTGTGAACTAACCTGGGTTAACGTTTTTTTTAGAGTAAGCTTCGCCATAATCGCTGTACCTTAGGAACTACATTAAGAGAATAAAGAAGTTAATCTTCTCCCCCATCTCATCATACAGATATATAATTTTCAGGAAATCCTCCGATATTTTAAATTTATTTCTCGATTTTTCGCGGCAGACCCCACTGTCAGTAAAATTCTAATTTTCTGAATTGAAATTCCTACGAACTTCCGAGTAAAGAGAATTAAAATTAGGCTAATCCAGTAACTGTAAATCGGCATATCATTTTTCAGGCTCATTATTCAGTATATTTGAATAAAACCGACGTCTTTTTTCAATGGTCCTTGCGCCACCGCCACAATGGCGAGGGCGTTCAAATGTTTATTTACTCTTGGGCTTATTACTGTACAGTCTCCCTGCACATCCTTGGTATCTAATGACCGGTTTCTGGATTGATGGGGCTCCTGTTAATGCGGGCCGATAAAAACTGTGGGCGAGGATCACCCCTGGGAATAGGAGAGTCCCCCTCCCCCGGGACCACATCAACCCCGCTTCAACCGTCCTCACGGCTGATACACCGGCCAAACTAAATATATTCCGCATCAAGTTTTGATTCGGAATTGATAATAAAAAATAACGACTGTTCTACCGACAGAGTCAATATTAAATGTGGGTTTAATAAATAAATAAATAAATTACGCGTTGAACATGAACTCGTTATATAACATCTAATTCGGATGTTGTGCGGACGCGTTGGAAACGACATTTTGTATTCAAAACCGATATCGCATCATTTCACAGTTTGAGAAATACGCGAAAATCATCGATTTTTTGTGGGGAGTACAAAAGAATGCACCGGCAGGATAGAATATTTCAAATTAATAAAGAGATAAAGAAAGGGTAATGTTGGAGGTAGATAGACCTAAAAGTTGTTTGAAGGCTGAAGGGCGTGTATTTCAAACACTTGAATGCTGCTGAGAAACAGGAGAAAATTTAATGGGATTTTTCTGTTTTCATACATCCCATTATTTGTAGTGATAGAAATTGTTCATTTTAACAAACATTCGCCATTTATTATTTGGAGATTCGTTTGATTTTCCTAATTGAGGACAATGACATTAATTTTTCCTAATCTAATTTTAATTTAAGATAAATGTAATTAATGAATTTGTTTCGTTATCCTTGAGACATCGTCCCGGACCTCGATCTCGTTCACTTACCCATCTACTTAACAGCGGAGCCTGATGTAGCCTAGGGGGTAGGGGGAATTTATTTAGGGTGGCTTTAATTCAGCCGGGAGGAAACTTACCATTTAACTTAATAAGTACAGGGGGGGAGGGAAGCTCAGAGGGGAGCACTCTAACTGGAGTCTGGCTCCGTTAGGAGTACACACTCACGCACATACGCACATAGAGCCATAAAATCCAAGATTTATTGGTTGCCGGAGTCTCAAAGTTGAACGAAATCTCCTTCGGCAAAATTGAATATTCCGAATGTTCCGAATGAATTGCGTTAACTTGTCCATAATTTCCTGCCCTGCTGAATCAACGGACGTCTCCCTATTTAACACCAAATCTTCCGGCGTTATAGTTTTGCACAAAATCTAATTAAGACGGCACTTCGTCCAGCGAAAATAGTTATACTGGGCCAAATATCCGCTATATATACATTATAATTTATAAATATAATCAATGGTAGTCGAGTACCGATTTATTAGCAGGATTAATAAGTAAAAACACCTGTAAATTCGTAGGTGTTTGTTTAGCTCTCCGGTTTAATACCTGATAAACCAGTTTCAAGACTTGAATCGATCCTGTTTTACTTATTCAGACGGGTAACTGCATGCGATGACAACTCGCCTCACAGTCCAGTGGGTAGACTGTGAAAAGTTTTGAGGATGACTCGCGTATCCTTTGATACGGTGGGAATTTAATCGAAACAGAAGCCGCGATTTTCAGTCGCCCGCCGAAGGGAAGAAATTAAACGATACGGAGTTAACAATTCGATTAGATTGAGCGTCCCTGGGCACGTGCTCGACCTTCTTTTGAGTTCTTTAGAACCGGAGCTATTCAAGACTCTCGGAAAGTTTATTACAAAGAGGGACGGACGAATTATAATCCGGCGGTACCCGGAAACTAAACGATAGGAAGAAATCAAGTCCTCTCTCCTCAGATTCAAACGGAATTCGAGTCCACGGTTTATATCTCCTGCTTATATTGAAAAACAAATATTATATGTGGATTCTTTAATTTGGAATCCTGTTTCGAGGCACCACTTCAACCGATCCCTCAGCGAAGATGCTGCTCGACTTTCGCAACGGCAATTTAACGTTGGAATTTTTTTATTTTTGGTCTCGGGTGCCAATCTAATTAAATTCGACGTGTGACATATAACTGAGTTAGTTTGAGTAGAAAAACGCCGCCTAAAGAGGGAGTTAAAAAGGGGGGCCGAGTAATTGCATACACGTGCTGGCGCTGCCATTAATGTTTCAGTGCCGGCGGCCGCCCACCATCCGACACGAAATCAACCGCCCTGTTCAACTACTTCACATATCGTAGCGATAGAAGAATTATTTTCTCTTTCATTCTTGAATTTATTCGTTTGTCATCTGAATTGGATTCATAGTATATTTAATTAAAACACGTAATAAACGTTTGTCATAAAACCTCCATTGGTATCAGTCAAAAATTGAAAATTATAATAAAACCGGTTTATCGTTTAAATTTCTAGCGGTGTGCTGCCGCGATAGACCCCGGAATTTCAACGCAGTGTTGCTCTTACTATTTCAATAATTCATCATTCTATATTTCTTTATATATATAGACATCAAATACGAACGATATGTATCTAGAATGGACACGATTTCAGAGGACGATCCATCTACTAATCCGAAGTTATCGAGCGTCGGACGCTTCGATAATCGATCCGGTATAATTCAGATAATTTCAGTTTATGGTACGTGCGACCCTACCTGCCCTTCTCTCAGCGCATCGTGAATTATTTTATGTTTAATAATAGTTTTCATCACTTCATAAAAGTTGGCATATTTGAATTTCAGTGAGCGAACTGTAGAGAATAACATCAATCTCTAATTGCTTTTGGTTTCCATGACGAAACTATGAAAATATAAGGTAATAAATAGAGTACAGATACGAAATTTAACATTATAATCAAGACAGCAATATATTGCAATACATTGTACCCGTATGTCGATTAATACAGTTTTGATAAATCTGTTGAAAATCCAATTCCAAATTCTTCATTCCGGGTAGGGTGAGAAGTAAAAGATGGAGAGAGTTCGTTTCCCCGAACCGATATCAAATAAAGTCCGCAATTTTCCTCCAAAATAAAAACAGATAAAACAAACTGAAACCCGTCCGGGAAGTAACAACGCTTTTATTACCGTTTTCGAATAATGCAAATGGTTAGGGGTCGGATGGGAGGGGGAACGTGCCCACACCGAAGGATTCAATACACGACTCATCGTTTAATAACCGGGCAGATGATGATTCCCCTCCCGACGGCAATTGATATTGGATTCCTGGGGGTTTTAACCTGGGATTTCAATAGGAGCCCCCCTCCTCCCTATTCCCTGGAGCGGCAGCTCCAGTCCAAAAATATAAGAGCCTCCCGCCCCGAACCCGATTTATTCCCCGGCCACCGATCCCGTGCAAAATTTCTCCTCCGCTAAGAACAATCGTCGGCGGATAGGGATAGTTGGGCCTCCCGATAGTTATGGCGCCCAAGCACGAATCGCCGAACGAATTACAGGTTGTGTAGTCTCCTTCGGACTACGTGTAAATGACCGTCCCAGCCTGGTATACACAGCCACGATTACGGACGTTAATTGTTAATTATTGAAGATGTTAATCGTTTCGACGCTTTTTGTATAATTATATCTGATTGTGAGGCCTATAAAGAAACAACGAATCAAAAACTGCGGAGTGGACCTAACACTACGGTTAAGTGTAAATGAATTATTGTGGGCCACCTGACACAAACTAATGTTTCAATTCCTATATAATTTCAATGATTTCATCTAACTTTATCGGTAGATTGAACAGGAATTCGCATAATGAATTCTTATATGGTACAATGAAATACCAACGTACGATTAGAGATTCAGATACTCGAAGCATGCAATGATCGTATTTCCAATGGTATAATCTGAGTATGAGTCACTAAGGAATGAAGAGCTGAAAACACTATTGTAAGAGATTCCACATTGTCAGACGAAATACTATTGCAACACTTACTTAATTCGTAGCAAACTTCGCAGCCGGGCAGGGGTTGGAGGTCAGCGACCCTAAACGCAGTTTAAGTTTAAAGTTACGCGGGCGCGGCGCATCCGAAAGAGAAACGGGACCGGAGGAATATTAGTAAACCTGGAACGGCCATCACAGCAAACGACGACCCCACCAAACTTGACCCCAATCGAACTTACATGGGATGAGCCGCGAGTGGGAAGTTAGGGAAACGTTGCAGGCGCACCCGAATCATTTATGCGATTCACTTTCGGAGGCCTATTACTCTGAACCACTTTCTAGGAACGAACGCTCACAATATGAACACAAAGAAAATCGGTCCCTAACAGTAAACATTTTCATCACACCAAAGATTTTTAGCCTCTACCTATGCGGGCCACCATATGGTAGAATTTTGTGTTATTTTGACGACTATGAGAATTGGTTTTCTACCATCGACAAAAAATTGAAGACAGTTGACGTTAGAAAATCTGATCATGATTTTGATTCGTAATTTCACCTATAATTTCCGAGATATGGAATATAGAATACGGTCTAGCTGTGGGGGATGATTTTATGAACGAGGTAGCTTGTATTGCATTATTTTCTGGCAATTTGTCTACTGACCGTCCATATTTACTGCCAGTACAATTAGAGCTTCCATAAGTTCAAATTGCACTAAATAAATGATGAGGAAGACCGGGGAGGTTGAATCGAGTGCTGGCATAGGAGTGGGCGTTCTGCCCACGCAGTGCCCTTTCATTAAAGGCAGACGCCCCCACCCCCACCCCACCTCATCCCCAACACCATCGCTCGGCATCGTTCAGGAATTTAACTCGGGCTTTAATGGACAACGAAGCCCCCATTACTCCTCTCTCGTTTTATCTTCGTTTTTTTTTTTACTTTTCATCTTTTCTTTTCTTCCTACATCGGCGCTATAAAATATGGCGCAGTGACAAATATTAAGAAACAAATAAAGCCATTAGTTCCGGAATCCGATGTACTGGCTCCTCAGAGTGGACGTGTATTGATGCGCATTAAATAAGAACGGGACACATCTCACGAGGATCGTTTATTTTCTCTCGAAGCAAACGTACTGCGTAAATGCTAGGAGGAACAGAAAAAACTTCTTTAGTATCGAGCAAACATATTTCCCAATAATCTCTATCCCCAAAATGAATTTCGCTCAAATATTTTTAATATGCTACATATTTTTCATTCAACTATCGCAAACGTTTCGAAAATAAGCAAGAGTAAGAAGAAAGTGTTTATTTAATTATATTATAATCGTAAAAGTATGCATTATTATATTTTGATATTCACATATTTAGTACAGAGATTTTTTTTTGGGAGTAAGATATTTAAATTGGTCCAGCCAGATTGCGAAACGTTCTGCAATTATTATACGCGCATTTTATGCCGGAAATAGTGGCACTCTCGGACTTAATACCGTTTTGAGGCTTATTGCTATTACATCTCATGGGAAGGTCCCCTGTATTTTTGGATCTGTGACGCCTGATATATTTATAATACTTCTGTTGTCTGCTCCATTTTCATATTCCGGATCTAGAGGGATGCAGCCGTTCACCACCTGTAGAGTGTCTGTGCCCATCTTTCTGCACTGCGAGAAGTAGTAAGGTTCTCTGAGCGACCGGAAGGGCTGTTTCCCGCTTGCCGGAGGCCCCGTACGCAGGGAAAACCACGCGAAAGGCCCCGCGTTTAGATTGCGCCCACTTCAAAGGCCACCAATTTCTGATTGGCGAGGTACGAAACAGTTCACGCGAACCCGTTCCAACCCGGTACCAACGTCTCCGTGACCCGCCTCGTTCCACCGGCCTTAGATTAGGACACTCGGCTGTCCCCGCGGGTTTAGTCGAACTTCCAGTGCGATTTGAGGTGTACACAGAGTGAATTCAAGGCCTAGCAGGCACCTCACAATTGCAGGGCAGCCAATTTTGTAGAAACCAAAACTTACAACCAAATAATCCCAGAGATACGATCGGGATATGAGAACAGTAGTACTATTGCTAGGCGCTTAATGCTAATATTCAAAGCAGTAGATGTATGATGGTTTAGTATCAAGCGTCGTTTAGGAAACGTAATAGGGCTACCGCAAGCGGAGATACTGATTTGAGCACTTAGTGGCGAGAAACCGAAAAACCTTGTTCGTTACGATTTATTACGTGGCGTCAGCGCGATTTTCGGCTGCCATCTAAATTTTAAGTAAATGGATCACTTGCTCATATCTCCTGGCACTACGCCCTCAATAAGCGTTGGGTGGCAATAGCCTTTGCACATCCCCCCCACCGGCGTGATTTCTATGCATAATGCACAAATTTTGAAGATTTATTATGCATAAATATTTTATAGTTTCATTTTGTTAGTGCGTTTGCAGAACTTTCAGTTTGTAGATAGTCGAAAGAAAGCTACAAAAGAGCAACTACAACATGTTCAATTTCCCAGATCTAATAACTAGCTAACGTCGATATTGCTTTACATTTTAAAAGTTACAATGACTATTGAGACAATAAATAAATAATAATAATAATGTACATAATTATTCACTATTACTATGTTTGTTTTCCCATTGTTAACCTTTCATTCTTTGCTTCATTAATTATTGACCTTTTACAAGCGTACGAAATTTTGTTGCGTCAACATTTCTGAAAATATAGTTTGTCTTTAAAACTCCTAACCAACCTTTCAACAGATTTATGATATTTACGTTATGGATCTCGTTGGGAAAGTTTCATCATCTTCTCAGAACTGTTTTACCGCTTCGAGAGAATTTCTTGTAACTCCCGTCCGGGCATAGTCTGCCGAATCTGCGTAAATAGAGTGGAGAACATTTATTTATGTCTGGAAACAACACCATTAAGTTGTACATTGCCCCTGTTTACTCTCTTGTTCACGTAAGTAAAAAATGAAAGTTCTTAGGCAAAAACACTTCAGTCATTCATACTAGCGTTCTTAATTCATTTTATATGGGTTTAACATATTTTTTTGTTCCAATGCAAAAAATGCTAGAAATATGTCATTCAAGACAGAAAAAAATTAGCTTTTCATAAAAAATAGTGGCTCTATCCTGTGAAGCTATTTTCTATCGCCAATTATAATTAAGCAACTCCTTACGAGACAGTGATCACTATTTGAAACAGTTTAAACATTTTTGATATTATCAAAGACAACCATATCCCAATATTTTCTTCTTTATAATCACTCTGCACAGGTAACTACAACATTTTTAAATATAAGGTTTCTTGACCTAGCAAAAGTATAAGTAAATAAAGACTATCTTGAACTCATAACAATATTACAGGTAACTGGTGAATCGTATTTATCAGAGTGTACCGAGTGTACTGCGGATGCACAGAAACATTGCGTCGCGGAGTAATAAATGAAAGACAATAACCGAGTGGCATAGGACCAGAGAAAAAATGGGGGTTTGGAAGAAAGGAGACAAAGTAGAGAAAAGAGAATGAGAGGAAGAAGGAGGGGCACAGGATAAATATTTTAAAAGTAGTGTACCGAGTCGGGCCCCGGAGGAGGCTGGAGAGAGACAGAGAGATCGAAAAAGAGAGAGAGAGAGAGAGAGAGAGAGAGAGGTAGAGAGAGGGAGATGCAGATAATAGGAGTGGAGGCGGTGAGGCGCCATTCAAACAAGGCATCCGCCCCCGGCCAGCTCCGGCCCCAGCCGCCGCCCCCGACACCGCACCATTTTCAACCATACAATTCCTCCCCCTACCCCACTATATTTTGCGGGGGTCGGGCCTCAAGACTTATAAATATTCAAAACTTTCTCCGGAGGACGGAGCAATTTTATACGCAAAAAAAATGAAATAATAAAATACGAGAGCCCACCCAGGCCCGATAGCGATAACGATCAGACCGTCGCAATTAATTTTTTATTGTCTCAGATATGAATTCAATAGAGGATACGGGAATATAGCTAGAGACCCAATCTCTATCTAGTTCATATTTTCAATAAGTGTGAAGCCTCCTCCACCCATCCAGCCACACACTGTGCAACACTTATATAAAAGCTGGTAGGTAGTGTCACCTTCCTAATGCCATATCGCTGTGATATAACCGCTCATGTCAAACAGACTTGACTCACAATAATAAAAATAAACACACATAGGGAGTAAATATTCTCTCTTCACTTTTAATATTTTCTAAATTTTTCTCGGTTTATTCCTTCGAATATTTTTGGTGAATTCCTGACTACCGAACATGCCACGCATGATTTACCGACGGAACGCTGCCGAGAAGGCGAAACCTGTCCAGCACAGGTTGAAATCACCGAAATAAACAGTGGAACGATATTTTTGTACAGTTGCTACTGTACAAAACATTTTGGGGTCAAACTCAATCGATTATTTATCGTGGGATATCTAAGATTTTCGGTACCGGATTATGTTTTTTTTATTTCTTTTTTTTTATTTAGAGTTAGAGGCCCCGCAAATACGTTGGCACGGGCTCAAATAAAGGGCACCCTCCGATGCGATGGTGGTCGGGGTAGGAGGGGTGAGTTCCTCGCTTTATTGAAGCTTTCCATCTTTGGCAAGTCGCTCGTTTTCCAGCGTCGGGGGGTGGCGGCAGGGAGCGGGGTTTTAGGGGCGGAAAGGACCGTGAACTTGGACAATTATTTGGGTCGGCCTATATTGTGCGGACAATAGCGTGGGCTGTGGAGCCCACCGGGGGAAATTTAATTTAAAAAAATTTAATTAAGTCGTCAAATTAATTTGACCGACGATTAGCGCAATAACGGGCGCATGGTGTTTGATTACTGTAGAGCGGAAAGGGAAGCGGTCGAAATGGTCGGTCAGACGAGTGCTACTTTTCGCCCTGCCATTAGTTCACATTGCCTGCAAGCACGATAAAAAATATAGGAAGACTTTTTTAACACGCTTGTGGGTATCGGGCATATTACCTGGAATTAATAAACCTCGCTGGAAAGTGCAATTTATTGAATTCCGTATCAAGCCAATTAATTAATTCGGAAAAACTGAACAAAACGTCGATAAAAATATTCGAGAATGAGCAATATAATAATACAAAACGTATACACAATATAACACCGTCTACAGGTTTGGACTGCGGGGTGAGTTTTAAACCCCTCTGTAGACTGTGACGCTAAACCTCGGTAAGAGAATCGGGCATTTGAAAGGAGCTCCGTTTGGTCCGGTCAAGGATAAGTGGAGCGAAAACGGTGCGGGGGGGGCGAATTAAGTAGGGGGTGGCCGGTGGAGAGGGTGGCACTTACAGGAGGCTAGTGTAAGCACAGCGGGGAGCGCCGCATCTGAGCCCGTGTGTGAGCATGAGCGCCACTATTCGTGCCCGCGTGTATGTGTACTTTTAGCTCTGCCTTCCCCAACACGCAATTTACTCGGTGGGCTCTCTTTCTCTCCCTCCCTCCTTCCCTCTCTCTCTCTCTCTCTCTCTTCTCTCTCTCTCTCTCTCTCTCTCTCTCACCCAAACCACCGTCTTCGGACTTATTTATGAAGATAGTCCCGCTGTCCCCCCTCAGTGAGAGGCCTCTGATTCGACGCTTGGCCCCGATTACCTTTTCCGAGGTCGAAACTTACCACTGTCGCGTCCCGTCGTATTACCGACGGGGTCGGTAAGGGGGAAATTCACGTCACAAGAGGCCGTGAATCGAACAGAAAATATCGGGCCATTACAAGAGTCATGAGTTCATCGAGAGTTCGCAACACACGATTTCTGTCGCACATCGAGACATTAAAAATAATAATCCCGCCCTACTTCGTCAGCGTTTCTATAATTATATTACATTTTGGTATCATTATCTAATTAACATTAATTATTTACAGAATAGACTATAGCGGGGTAGGTGGTTTCGGGGCGGTGTCCAATTAAGACGGCCGAAATGTGAAACCAATTATAAACTAATAGTGGAGAAGTAAACACATCACTTACAATCTATAACTATTGAGCTGACAAAAACGTGTATCATAATTTTACTTGAAATTATAATAACGCCGGGTTGACGGCGCGAATTCAATTTACTAATTTGTTTTAATTCCCTTCTGGGCCGGATGGGACATAAACTGGGCGCCAGTGTTGAGGAGAGTCACCGAGCCTCTACTTTAATACCGGCGTCGCTGAGTCACTAACAAACGCGGGCGGCTCACAGTTTGATCGGTTTATTTCCCTTGGAAATAAGATTAACGCTTCATAAGAATTTAATTAAATAACAGAATAACAGAGTAAATGAAAATCAAAACAAAAAATCGCACATTACTGTACATGTTAAGGCGCTTAATGCTATCGTTAAAGACAGTGCTGTAATGATGGTCTAGTATCAGCGCCTTAAGCGCCGTCTAGTATCGAGCATTCCACAGGTGATAGACACAGAAAAAAATAATATTTGTTATTATTAAGGCCTGACATTAATTCAGATTTCAAATATAAATAAATTTTAAGTGCCTTCTGTTCCTCAGTAATGGTTTTTATGATTAACATAGAAACATTTCATGTTTGCCTAAATATATTTAAATTAATTCTATGCACTGCTTTTAATACGTAAAATAATAAAAATCGAAGTCAACTGCAACTAATTATTTTTGTATATACTCCAAAAAAATACGCTTCCAGGGTTTTGACCAGGAAAATGGGTAAGTTTCATTTACTACTTATATTACCCCTTTGAGACAAACAGAATGACATTCAAGGAAGATTTTTTTATACATGGCGTCGAAATAGTCTTTCCAAAACAGCCAATAGTTTCTTCGTTTTTCTGCCACAGCTTTCACTAAGTAAAACTATATCGCTGAAAATTGAAGCCGAGCCAGAATTTTGAAGATGCATTGCGCCCTTTCAGGATATAGGTGGGGTGGTAGGGGTAGGGGTAGCGTGTAGAAAGCGAAGATACCAGCCAATGTCAAAATAAATTCATTGCATCAAATGATTCATTACTGTATTTGTGCGCTTTCGAAATGGAAAGTTCACTGCTAAATCATCTGTTCAATTGTTTTTCTTGCTATTTAATGGGGCTAAATTATAATTGGCAGCGCCGATATGGCAAGGTCGTCTCGGTTTGGACGATTATTTCGAAAAATATGCTTCGGAAGAATCATTAGTATATTTGATCACACAACTGGTCATAACTATTAGGTTTGACATCCAAATATATGACAGGGAGGCTATCTGGTATTATGTATTTACGATCACAAAAGTTTTCCTGTTGATCGAAAATTTATTGAAAAACGTTTATTTTTAGTAATCTAGTTAATAGGCGCAAGTGCGCACAACGAACATCAGTCAAGTACATTGCCGTACCACCCTCAGGGGTGCGCTAGCGTCGCGGTGCAGGTAAACCCAACCAAATTTATTTAAGTACATTCGCGCACCAACCACGGGGGAGCGCCAGCGTCTCGGTACAGGTAAACCCAACGAACTTTAGTTAAGTACATTTCCGCACCACCCTCAGGGGGCGCTAGTTAAGCGATGCAAGTGCACCCAACCAATACTAATTAAGTACATTTCCGCACCACAATCAACCAGCAGCCCCTCGCAGACCACAAAACAGGTATTCTAAATTAGTATATTCGTGTCAGAGTAAATATGCTTTTTTGTTAAGTATTATATTTTCAATCCACGAAATTAAACATCAATTATCTGCAAAGTGATGTGTATTTTGCCGGTCAATTAAGGATCTGACGATATGGAGGTATGAATAGTAGGTAAATTACCTTCATTAGTGTCATTAGTAATGGACATCAATTGGATTCAAATTTCCTGATTTGTTGTTGGTAATGAATGTATCAAATTCATTGTCCATAATCCATTTATATTTATTCAAGCAGCAATAAATCGCGCTCAATAATTGTTACATTTATGTACTTTCAAATTCCCCAAATTATGTTTCTCTATCAATCACAATCAAAAATATTGGTAATAAAAAAAATAATTCATTAAACTAAATTCATTAATTTGCGATTAAAATCGCAACCAAGGTCAAATTTTAATATTCTACAGTATACATTCATAATCCGTGAAATTTTGATACTCAAGGCGCTTGATACTAATCCATCATTACAGTACTGTCCTGCGTAATAGCATTAGCGCCTTGTGATAATAATACGAAGGTGCTCGTGTGATTTTCTGGTTTCTTTCACCTATTAAGTTTTAAGCTAGACCGGCTTCAGTCCAACGAAAAAAATAAGTTGGTGACAATTTCACAGGGATTGTAAAGTTACACAGGCGAATGAGAACCTGTTGGTTCGCTATATATCTGCAAATTTATGGGTATTGAGTAGAATTTTAAAGTTCTTTTACCATTTAAACTGTCAAATGATTGTTGCTTTCATCACGAAATAAGACCTGAAATGGAGACACTATCGCAGCTATGATCGTGATACCCCACAACTTTTGTCTGGGACTTTTCCCCCGCAAGGATTGAAACGCTACCCCCTCCTTTGTCCCCATTTCCTGCCTTTTGATCTCATTCAAGTCTCGGATCTTTTGATTTAAACTTCCATTCACAGCTGACCGCTTCGGGTGCGGATAGAAGCACTTGCTCTTCGAAACTGAAAAGAGAAGAGGAGACTGTTGATGCATAATTAAACGCCGGGCCATCAGCGCCGGTAATTATATATTATATTTATATAATATAAATATATTAAACTAAGTAGATACTAGTTGAAGAATTATTATTCACTGTCACATGTACTGAGGATGGCGAGCAGCCGAAACCGGTCTAGCAAAAGACCAAACCAGCGAGAGGAGACAGAAATCCACGAAATCTACGGTAAAATATTTTTGAAATGATAAATTTAATGATCATCTGCTAAGGTCAGTTATAATATATTTTAATATTTGAGTTATTTTTGACACTTATAAAACGCGTAGTGTATTCAGTTTAATGCGTTACTAGTTCCAATGGTACGGCGCACCCAATACTAGCCCGCAACACAGGCCTGTCTTACATTTTAGTATTAGCGCCTTACAGTACAAGTGACAGTGACAGTGCAGTGAGGATGCCCGAAAAACATCCAAAGTGCCAAAAGTGACTAACACCGCTACTGAAGGTGGCCAACAGCCGAAACCGGTCTAGCATAAGACCAAACCAGCGAGAGGAGACTATTGTTATTAAATAGATATAAGTAATTTCGTCCTGAATTTGTGCGTGAATTTTGTGGAGTAGTGGAAGAAGGGCTGATCTGCTAAATTTGTTGTGGGGTCGGGGGCGCCGACTTATCTTCCCTTATCTGGGCCACCCGAAGAGAATTCCCCTGCCGTAAATCCCCAAGCGGACTTGTGCGAAAAATATGCTCGTTTCCTTCACTCTTGTACCCACTCGCAGGAGTCTCTTTACTCGCGGAAACTACAAAACTCCATTTCACTCATGAAACCGTACAATTTTCTTTTACGTACTCTTTCATATTACGTGAGGCATCTTGACGAGCGGTAAACATTGAGAGTTCAACGCGGTATCCAACCATCTAATAATTCGTCGCCCAATTATATGCCCGTTGGTAAAAAAAATTAAATGCGATTTTTATATTTACTGTGATCTGTGTTTACTGTGGTCGGTCGTGCTCTTTTACTAGACCGGTTTCGACCAGTAGCTGTCCATACATGTAGTTTGGTAAATTGTTTATAATTCAATTTATCAATATAAAATAGAAATATAAGGTTGTAGAAAAACTAGAAATTCGTTTGCTTTTTCCTCTTTTATTACTTCATTATAGTTACAAAGGTGTGTCAATTTATCACATGTGGTCACATCATCATATAATAGGGAACATGTACACATTCTAGCAAGTTAGCTTTGCAGTTCTATATACATATGCAAATAAATATAACACAAAAATATGTTTAAATGTACATAAAAAATAAATAGGTGAAATAAACTTTTAGATATCTTGCCAAATAATCAAATTTAAACTGTTAATAATGTTGGATGTTTGACATCAGCATTAAAGTATAATTACTGCCTTTTAAAGTTTTCACTTTCTAATGAGTACATAAAAATATGAAGCAAATTTATATACCTCTCTACTGAAGGCTATCATTGTGCTATCATACTCCAATCAAGTGCTGTAAAATCTAAGCACTAGTTCTTACAGAGCTAAGTGCAATTCAAGGAAGTAACTATAACACATATCATATCTACAGTAAACATGCTCATTTTGTGTGCCAGTGCTCAATTTTCTAATCAGGAAATAATGACACTAATAATAAACTAGAGTTCATTATTCCACGCAAAATAACTGCTACCTAAATCTGATGTGAATCTAGCAACACAACACCAGTAACATAAGTAAGAAGATATCATCTAATGCTGTTCAGACTAAGAATTCTAAATACAAGAACAAACCAGTACTATGTTCAAACCAACATCTCTAATAAAACAACATTGCAATTGACAATGAAAGTTCTTTCACACAAAGTACTACATACAATCAATTATTAGAGAATATTGAAACCTCATCCTAATTAATACCGCACATTATTAATGTTGGTATGGAATTCCATTAATATCATTTATTAATTGCAGATTATTAATATTAATATAATTTTATTATTAATACTAAATCAACCAAACCAAAATAAGGTATATCATATTTTTAAAATTTGCTATTATTATCTTCCCTAATTGTCATTAATTTCTTTTTTAATAATCCACATCTTTTGGCTTTACCTTGAGCAAAATTTTACACTAATAGCAATCTGCTAATAATCTTGTATTAATAGATTTGATGTTATAAATAAATAAATATTGGAACAAACATATGCATATAATTTGTTTGTAATATTAATACCTGTTATAAAGCTACAAAGAATTGAACAGCATTAAATTATTATTTCAAAGTGCAAAACATGTCACTAATACATTTAAAATAATTTTTACAGTGCAGTTAAAACAGTTATATACACAGCTGCAACAAGTTTACAGATTCTTTATTAGTACTTCACAAAGGCATTATTAATTTGCATAATACACAGATATTTCTCGTACAAGAAGACAGATGACGACACTTAAGTAATGTCATGTGTATACATACAGCTCACATTAATGTTTTAAAGCATTGAAAGGATATTTAGGCTAAAAAAGAAATGGCTTGAGAGAAATAGCCAGTACTGCTAGGTGCGTACATTATACTGATCAACAATTATGTCATAGTCTATATTATTTTATTATTATTATTGTTATTATTATTCATTAACTCATACTCCCATAATCGCAATAATCCCTCAACTCACAGAATCTTAATTTATTTTTTACAAAATTGTCAAAGTATGACTACAGTTGCCTAGTCATTAACCCTATTTCACCAACAGTCAAAATATACAAAATTATATTTGAAATAATTGTCACTAAAATAGGTCATATCCATCATTGCAATAGTGTGTTATATTATAATTCCTCTTCCCTTTATTTACATTAAGTATGTAAAATTAAACTCATTTTAACAATGTTAAATATATTAAATAACATTGGACAGATTTCTGGTAACTAACTCCCAAACTAATATACGCAATAATAAAATTATGCAAAGCATTATTAATTAAATAGTCATTAACATGTACATCATGGATAAATTATGAAAGGAACACATATATAAACAATAGAACATAGAAGTTATGAAAATTATATAATTTACAAACCTAATAAATACCAAGCTTGCATAAAAATTAGTTTTTAAATAATTCATGTACCGGTTAAGTAAATAAATGCAACATTCTCATTGTATAAGGACAATCAGAAAAGTAATGAGATTAAATCATTTAAATTTTTATTATAAGCTAAAATTAACAGAAAATACTTTAATGAAAACATATTTGAATAAGTTTTATTTGTCAACCCATTGAATTTCTTTGTACATGTGTGCACTCTGTAGAAGATATAATACCAAAATGGATTTTTAATATTTTTATCCTAATTTCATATAGTCTTCCATAAATACATTGAATTTCTTATGAGGAACTAACTGTAAATTGTAAACTTTGCCAGTATCAGCCACAATTGATTGAAGATGAGACCACCACAATAATTATAATAATAATTTAATAAAAATTATACTGATTTATTCTAATTACTCACTCCAATAGACCTCATAATTAATCTACCCTTATTTAATAACTCAGGTATGAGTGTAACAAATAAATGTTTCATATACTTTTAAATAGTCATAACATATAGCAAAATAGTTAACAACAGTAATTAATATTACACGATTTATTATATATTAGAAAATAATTACAACCTGCAGTCAACCTTGTTTTCCTTTGTTCATGGCACATTTTAATTATTCATATCAAAACTAGCATGCCAGGAGCTACCCAATCCAACCCTTCTAATGTAAAGTGGATAAGAGATTTAATTACAAAAATTATACCTCAGTCCAATTACAGATCATACAATTTACAAACTCCAATTTCATATTTGTATTTATAATACTACAATTAATAGCACTAACAAAGTTGTTTTAACTTACTCATTTAATCATAAGCTGCCACAGTGCAGAAACTTGTGAAGTTAATGAAGCCAGTCTTTTCAATTGTTTAAATGTGAAAGGTTGAAGCACAATTTAAAATAATGATAATTCCTCACAGTATTTCTTCACTGAAGGCACATTTCATTGGAAAGAAGGATACTCTCATGTGAAGATAATTGTTTTTAAATGCCTTTCAAAAGTACACAGTTAACCTGATTATGATAAATAATACTGGAAATTTAATAAATGAAGTTATCCAGAATTGTGTTTATGGAATGAAAACAGATTTCACTGTAGATTATTTCAGAAGTTACAAGTGTTATAAACTGTTATTTGAAAATAATACCAACATAAATTGGACTGAGGTGTTATTTCTGATAATAAAATAAATGAATCATTCCTTCTTCAGAAAGGATAGACCAAAGTATAAACCCCTCTAATTTATGTAGACATTTGAATATATAAGAATTTTTTGTTAGGGGGAATAACTTGAATTCTAATAAACACATATATGGTACTTCACAATAGTAGGAAGCAACAATTTGTACACAAAATATTGTGCTACATGTTGTCAGGGTATATTTTTTAATATTTGCCAGATAAGCAGGTCTAATATATGCATAAGTTTGAGTGTTGGTGTTAACAGCAGTGCAGAAAAAAAAACATCCCATTACATTACCAGGGAATATTAAAATGAATCATCAAACTTATATGACTCATAAACACTGGAGTTAAATTATTGTCTATTATTAAAAAATTGTTATGCTGCGTTTATGTGAATAAATATAAAAAAATAAACTTTTTCTGCACTTTGTAAAATGTTTGCAAATTAGATACACGATTATCTGGCAGTTGGTCCTTGCAATAAAATTTAGTCTTACGTTTTGATTTGTTTTCATAAAATGAAATAGCATCTATAGGTGAACAGTCGTGTGTTGGTTTTCGTTATCAATAAGGGAAAGACAAGAAAGGAATAATCAGACGCCTGTTACACAATCTAGTATTCAAAGCATAATTTGAATTGGAGGGATTTAAATACATATTATACTTTATATACGAGGGGGGACATCAATTATATCTATTGTTTTGATATTGGTTTGTTGGTTGGATTACTCTCTGAGTTTGTGCCATTCCGCAATCTGCCGGCGGGGTGAATTTGTCACTTCTGTCCAATGGTGGAGAGCTGAGCCAGTGCTGCTGGAACCACCGAGCTCCAATCGTCCAATAACCTAGAATTTTATGTTTATTAAAACAACATAGTTATCAATAAGACAATATAAATAAACGTCATGGATCCGTTTTTGGAGACACGGTCGGATACTCCCTGCAATCGAAAAACAAATAACCTGAAATGATTGAGGCACTAACACGAAAGAAATACTAACATTCAACAGCAAAAAATGTGAATATATCGGAGTCAAATATATTAAAAAATAATCTGCAAATAAATTATAACCATACCTAAGTTTCTTTTGCGCTTAGAAAGTTTCTGAAGTTCTTACCCATACCGATGAAGAGTACTGTCTGTGCACTATTTTATGCAAACAGCCAGTAGAAACACAAGTGCGCGTATGTTTTATGCCAACCTGTTCGCGGTTCGTTCAAAAATGAAATATTCCGCCCTTTCGAATAAATTAAATTACTTAGAATATTGAGAAACCGGGCTCCTCCGACATACCTCATTCTTGGTAACTCGGTCCCAGTCGAGAAGCAGGAATTCCAGATTTATTTTGTCTAGGGCCTCCGCTCCCGACGGTATCTCAAATACGAAGCTTTCATTGAATACCGGATTGAGAGTCCTCTTTTTCACGTGTGTTTTATTCTTGGCTATTCTCTGTCCGTTGTAAAGCAAGTACATCTTGACGTAAGGATCTGAAAGACGAGAAAAGTTAAACAAACTGGATTAGCTGTAATTAGGAATTGGTTTAACAGTATTCTACTAAAATAATTTGACGCATTGCACTTCTGCAATTTACGGATTGCATTTCTGGTTTAGGTATAAAAGTTTTTCAATTTTTAATTTACCTGCTAAGCCGGTTACATCCATTTTCGGCAGGTTTCGAGCCTTAAGAACAACCACAGTCAATCGCTTAGCAACCGGTTGCCAACAGAGCGAGACGAGTAGTTCACCCCTTCCTTGAGATTTTATCTGAAAACGGTACAAATATTTGATAAGTAATCATGATTTAACTCACTGAGTAGTAGAAAACGTAATTAATTTATCCACGTCATTAATTCTGAAACAACGTGGTTCTTTGTGTATGTCCTTCCACATGAAATTTGTATCGGGATTATTAGATGGTACAAAAGTTGAGTATTTAGGAGTCTGAGTATCCAAAATATAAATGTATTCAAATCACCTTCAGACTCCTCGGCAATATATCTCTGGTCAAAGTGAGCTGTTGGTTGTCAACCTGGGACGTGTCAACAGTTCCGAGCGAACAGAACACCTCCCCGATAATATCATCACGGGAGTATCGATCAAAGCTCAAAACGACAAAGTGGAGAGTTATATTCTGAAAGAAAAATTCATTATTAACTAAGACCTCCACATTAAAGTTCTATTCAGTTATCCTACTGGGCATAAAAAACTAGAAGAATGAATTATGCAAAATTAAGTGATTAAACGGTAATTAAAACAATGAAAATAAGAGATAATTCACAGACCTCCATGGCTACTATATTTCATGTGTATACATAGAAATAAACTTATTTCATAAACATTCATTTTGTGATATTTTGATGATTTTAAATCCATATCCATATCGATAAAATATTCTTTGTAAAAACAAAAGCTTTGCGGTATTAGTCATTTCCCTGGCCGCTAAACAGGGATATTAGTCCCAAATAGAATTATCTATTATGTATAAACAATTACAGAATTTCAAAAACGAACATTTCAATAGACGCCCATAGTTATTATGAATGAATCGGACTGGAGGTAGGCGTACATGTACCGAGGTGTGCTTCGAATTGTTTTGAGCGTTATTTAATAACTTAATTTTTAATTTAAACATTGATTTCACGCCAAGGAAGTATACCTGAAGTTGATTAGCGTTGATACCGTAGAATGTGAAGTCTTCGTCATAGACAGGATTGCGCGTCTTCCTCAGGACCCTGGTCTTGACTTTGTGCTGCTTTTCGGGCAACAACTGCAATTTGACGTAAGGATCGCTGCTTCCCAAGTTGGGATCTTTGGCCGGGAGATCCCTGCACTTAACGACGCTCACGATCAGGGTGCTCTTGTCCTTCTTAAACCTGAAATAAGGCCATTTTTAAAGAAATATTTGATCCTGCCTACTTCTAGGACGTAAATACGACATCAGGATTATAGAACAGTAACAATTTTAGAAAATATAAGCGTAGAAATACTGAACCGTGCAAATTGGAAATTAATTTAGAATCAGATTTTATAATTATTGTACATTTGTAATGCTTTCACGTTTTACTTTTATGCTAAATAATTTTATGTTATAGCGGTTTCAAGGGAAAATGCAATAACAAAATTGAATGCCAGAAAAACAGCTATAATGGAAGTTGGGAAAGTTGAAAGCCCAATCTATAAGGCTGTTAGAAGATGACTCGGAACTAATTTAAAAAAATTCGAGTAACGAACTTACTTCTTAAAATTCGTCTAAAGCGCTTCGCAAAACGTTCCCCTTTGTTCCCTTTCATTTCCCATTACGGCAGTAATTAGACATGATGCAAATTACTTTTTGATAAGTTTAATAAGTGACTTCGGGAACGCAAATTGCCTTCTGAATAGTTCGGCGGGAAATAAATGATTACGACAGAAAGAAAAGAGTGCCTCCGGGGGGAAAAAAAGGATCAACCAAATTAATGTTGTAATTGAATACGAATGGGTCATTTATTAAATTCTAATTTGTGAATCATTTATTACTCTAGACTGTAAATTATCTAATCTTGGTGGAATGTGTTGTTTATTGGTATCCTCATAAAAATTTCAGTAGATTATGGGATATTTCTATCTCGGATAATTCATATAAAATAGATTTATGTATTTAATAGTTTCTGTATTTAATGTGTTGCATTGTATTTTTATGTGAGTTACCCTAACATTGAAAATTCCTCGCTTATGAATTACATATTGCACGACTTGAATTAATATTGCATGGACGAATATAGTGGTTTATTCAATTTGTAAGTTAGAAGGGAGATTAAATATTTCGCATTTAAATCCTTTACCTTAATTTAAATATGAGTTGGCCAAGTTTTCCGGATGAGGGCGGTGGGGTGTTGGTTCGTACCATGTTTTTCTCGTTGCCTTCGATTTCATCCTTCGACGGGGGCAATGCTACCTTCTCCTTTACCTCATTTTCAGTATGAACCCTGAAACGAACATAAACGATAAACTATGAATGAAAAAAGCACGTTATCATGGAATCAATAACATCATTTGGACCATAATTAAGCTCAAATGATCAATACCAATGATTTCTGACCCCTTTATGAAACTACCATACATTTCACTTTGCTATGTGAATGCCTAAGTTATGGACCTACATATCTTAACTTAAATTTATATATAATACAACAACGAATAAATCAACCCTTCTACACCTACAGTTTAGTTAACAACATTAGATTTGATTAGAGTTGACAGAAAGTAATAAATGTCTATGTTTGAAGGAAATTACAAAAAGAAAATTGCATCAACATCCTTCCTGTAGTGTGATTGTGTTCATTCATATATTTCACCGAACAGTCGTTCCACTGAACGCAGCTATTGATATTGCATTCCCCCCCAATACAACTTGCGATAAATAATTTAATTCTAACCCGAAACTGCTCTGCGAATAAACACAAATGTAAGAGACCTGGCGTTGTTTTATTCAAGACCGCCCCCTACACGGCAATTCCTTTACCCCCTTTTCGGCAATACCATATTTATAATTCATTCGGAATGGCGATTTCACGCTGACATTTTTCAGCATTACTTCCTTCACGGGACAGATAAAATACACGGTATCTTTATTTATAATGCCTCTTTAAGCGTAACAGTGGTTCGTATAAATATTATAATTTTATAGTTATTTAAATTATTTATCGCAATAAACGTATAGTTTTTTGCAATCAATACCAGCATTCTGTAGATTTCGTGTGTTTCTATCTCCTCTCGCTGGTTTGGTCTCTTGCTAGACCGGTTTCGGCTGCTCGCCATCTTCAGTAGCGGTGTTAGTCACTTTTGGCACTTTGGATGTTTTTTGGGCATCCTCACTGCACTGTCACTGTCACTTGTACTGTAAGGCGCTACATGTAAGGAGCTAATACTAAAAGTTAAGACAGAACTGTGTTGGGGGCTAGTATTAGGTGCGCCGTACCATTGGAACTAGTAACGCATTAAACTGAATACAGCACACGTTTTACAGTAAAAGTGACAGTGATAGTGCAGTGAGGACTAAAGTGACTAACACGGCTACTGAAACCAGCGAGTGGAGACAGAAACACCCGCGTTAAACTAATACCAGTATTATTTTATATATTTATTTTCAAAGGAGCAACATCTAAATATTAATATCATTCGATTTACTTTGTTGTCGGCAGTTCTTCATCGTGATTGGAGGACTGAACGTTTTTGGATTCGTCGCTTGTAGGACTGTTGCTGGGAGTCGATTTTGAGGAACAGTGGATGACCGTAGCCGGCGGGCCGTTGGGGGAGCTGCCACCGGAACCCTGAAAAATTCATTCAAAAATATGAGATCGATATATAAATGTTGTTACAGTCTCAGAAATTGATTTGTACATTCTTCCAGTGTAGCTGAAGGTGGGGTTTCATCTTAAGATCAAACCCCATCACTCACGGGCTCAAATGTGACTCATTTGTTCCCGTAAAACTGGGACCTATTGAAGCTGTTATGTTTTGGGATCTCTACTGCCTCCGTAATACGGCTCGGCTTTATCTTTCTCTTTTGTTCCGGTTGATATTCGCCTGCTTGATTGTACTGCGTAATTATTTCGTAATCAATCTGTAAGCATAGTTACCGCGGGAGTGAGAGAGGTGGGCCCAGTGGGACTGGGGCTCTTCTTGAGGTAGTGGGAAGTGCCTGCGGGGCTCCTGACCGCGGTCGGCTTCCTGTGTACGGGCAGGGGCCGGTCGTGGAGCGTGCTGCGCCTGGAGCTGGCGCCGCTGCCGCCCACCTTCCTGTGCTCGCGCCGCCTCCGCCGAGTGTACCAGAAGCAAGAGATCGCCCCCAGGCTCCCGAGGAACAGGCTGCATCCCAGCAGGATGCTTACCAGAGCCGGTGTTGTTACTGTAACAACGGACGACCGATGAAAAACATACGATAAAAAGTGTATTCAATGAATCTTAAGTTCTACAGTATACTAACTATAATAAACCACTTCTTCTGCACGGTGGAAGTAACTATCTACCGGAAATTGGACCGTAAACTGCAAATTTATTGAATTCAAATACTTAATTTGTCTAAAACTAAACATTCAGTAATTTTCAATTGCAGGCACTCAAATTGACTCTTTTATTATTTTCATGTATAGAAGTCCGCGGATCAAATCAATTATGCGTGCAATTTTTGGGAATAGATACAGCCGAATATCGGACTTCAAAAATCAAGAACGTAAATTCAAATGGAAATTTGACGCAGTAATTCGGTTGAATCCATGCTAAAACCAGATTTCTCAGATGAACTTCTCCGCTGATATTGTTAACAATGAAAGCATTGCCGAGGAACGTTCGTACATTTAATTTTGCCAGCCGTAAAACTCAATTTTTTTTTTAAATGCGGCACGTTATTACGGCCCAACCGTAAAACTTTTTACAGCCACTATGAATTCAGGCGGAATATAAACTACGCTTATTATCTAATTAACCCAGAGGCGTTAACTAAGGAATAATTTATGCAGTAATAAAACAAACTAACGTAAAAAAAAATCTGAAAAATACTTGTTTCAAAAGTCTTTCCCTACAAGTAGAAAGCCATACGCGGGTCTGAAATGAATGTCTGTTGGAATGGGAACGGCGAAAAATGTTGGCCGCGTTATTACCCCGTATCAGTTCAAGTTTCGGTAATTCGTGTAATAACTGAAATTTGTGATAATTTGCCGAGAACATTTTCAAAGTGGTAATATTTGTGGCGAGAAACTCGCTCCGACAAGAAGAAAGTTGGGCGCTGTGACTGTGGGGTGGGGAATGTTCCAGTCAGCGATGTTCGGTTCTGAATGTAAATTGGATTGGCAGTTTGATTTTACCGACCCGTTACCGTTTCCTGATTTCACCGGCCCCGTAGAAAATTACCTCGCTCGCTCAACGGGGGTTTTTCACCCCCGTGTAACTCAATCCGAGATTCCACCGGCCCAAATCAGATAAGATAAGGGCTTAATAACGTATATCGTCGAGTTACACAATCTGTAAGAAGTGTACCGGCGGGACTTTGCTGCCAATAGAGCGTGCACCCTCCATTACCGATTGGCAAAAGGAAATTACCCCCCAAAAAGATGGCTTCAGCGTGCTGACAACCAGAGAAGAGATTCGATTTCCACTGTAACGCTCGATCGGGTACTTTAATTTTACCGATAGCACTTCTCGGTAATTCTTCCGGCCAATTTTCGGCTCCTGATTTCAATGTGCTTTATAACAACTTGTAACGTCTTTTATCGTATTCCGAATTACGATAGGTATTACTTTTGTAAATTTCACTAGTAAAATCAAGACATTTCTCAAATATCTTAATATCTCTCAACAATACAAGCGATAGGCAACAAAAATAATTTTTGTCACATACAGGTTTTTTCCTATAGTCTGGGTGTTACCTCGATAGCATTTAATAAATAGTCCATTGTAATTACGGTACGTGTTGGAGCATAAATGAGCGGGACGCGTCAACTTGCGAAAGTTAGCGAAGTTTTTTGAAAGGCGCCTTTCAAAAGACTAAAGCCCGTCGACTTGAGGCCGCCAATAACGGGTCAATCTTCGATCAATCACGCTCACGCCCAACTCCCCCAACACTTCATCATTTATCATCTCTTTTCTACCGGTCTGAGCCTGTGCGTGTGTAGCCGTGTGTGTGCGCGCGAAACAGAAAAAAGGCAGATTTTGTGCTTTTTTTGTGTTCGAGCCTCGCGTCAATAATATTCACATACTAAAGCTTGCAAACGACCAATCCCTGGGGTATATTTTCGTAAACCAAGTAATTGTCTGGTGTCGAATAACATTCCTGCCAACTCATAACATCTCTAGTTGAGTACATTTCCGCACCACCCTCAGGGGAGCGCTCGTCTCGCTGCAGGTAAACCCAACGAACTTTAGTTAAGTACATTGCCGCACCACCCTCAGGGGAGCGCTAGCGTCCCGACGCAGGTAAACTCAACGAACTTTAGTTAAGTACATTGCCGCACCACCCTCAGGGGAGCGCTAGCGTCCCGACGCAGGTAAACCCAACGAACTTTAGTTAAGTACATTGCCGCACCGCCCTCAGGGGAGCGCTAGCGTCTCGGTGCAGGTAAACCCAACGAACTTTAGTTAAGTACATTGCCGCACCGCCCTCAGGGGAGCGCTAGCGTCTCGGTGCAGGTAAACCCAACGAACTTTAGTTAAGTACATTGCAGCACCACCCTCAGGGGTGCGCTAGCGTCGCGGTGCTGTAAACCCAACGAACTTTAGTTAAGTACATTGCCGCACCACCCTCAGGGGAGCGCTAGCGTCCCGGTGCAGGTAAACCCAACGAACTTTAGTTAAGTACATTGCCGCACCACCCTCAGGGGTGCGCTAGCGTCGCGGTGCTGTAAACCCAAAGAAATTTAATTCAGTATATTTCTGCACCACACTCAGGGGGGCGCTAGTTAATCGGTGAAAGTGCACCCAACCTGGGTGTCTAGGTTAAACAATTATAATAACCTCAATGCACTTAGTAACTGTGACAATGCAGTGAGGATGCCCAAAGAAAATCCATAGTGCCAAAGTGACCAACACGGGTAATGAAGATGGCGAGCAGCCGAAACCTGTCTAGGAAACAACCAAACCAGCGAGAGGAGACAGAAACACACGAAATCTACGTCTAGAAATTATTAGCTAGAATAATAATAATAAGAAATAACCCATCTTCTGACCAAATCAAAGAGACCTATCTTAGAGTCAAATCACTATACAAAAATATGGCGTTGCTTTCAGAGAACAAAAATAACAGGAGATAGTCCCAGTATATAATTGGTAAGAATCGTGGTAGGAGCGTAAGCCTTTTGCCTTTGTATTAGCGTCATCAGCGCTATCTCCCTACTCCTCTACTCTCCCCCTTTTGTTCCGTAAAACCTTTTCAAGTCCGTTTAATTGACAAGCGGGGCTCCGCAAAAAGTAAAGTGGCCGCGGCCCCAAGGATCATTTGAGCCCCGGGGATAAGAGGAATAATTGCCTGGCTCCGGTCCCCCCCCCCACCTTTTTTAGTCCGTGTACTCACCAAGTCCACCCCCTCCTTCCATCATCCCCCAAAAAATACAAGAAAGAGCGAATATATAGTCTCGCCCCAACCCCCCCAGCCGGATTCCATCTGCTCGAGGCCTTGAGCCGAAAATCGAACGGGGACGACCCGACGACTACTGTCGGCGAAATATGGCTTCACTTTCACGCACGGCGGCATTCGTGACAGAGCGCGTAGGAAATATCATTTCGGGCCGCGAATCACAATAGCGCTGGAATACGCTGTATCACAGCCGAGTCTCTGGCGCAGATAAAACGTTCCAGAAGTAACTGACAAATATCGACAGATCGTCATTAGATCGTTAATCGATAGAAAATGTTCACCGAATTCATTTAAAAACCTGATATGAAGCAGTGATGTCAGTTTTCAAAGAGCAATATATTTTGTGGAAGGACCAATAATTTATTTAAACACAAAAAAATTATATTATTATGCACCTGCTGGACTATCTTCTGACTGCAGACATGCTGCTGGAGCAGCAGAACCGAGGGCGAAAACTGCGTTATTATTCACAGTGGCCCGAATTCGCACCGTCTTGGCCACCCCCAGTTTCGGTCCGAATCAATATTTTTCATCACACGGATATTTTCGCATTCGTCGAGTGCGGGGCTGACAAAAGGGGGCGGTCACAATGGAAGGGGTTCGATCTTCAAATCACAGAAAGGAGAGGAGTCCTGATCCGACTATTAAAGGCTCAGCCACTATATACCCCTTCCATTGTATTCCAGACCGACCCTTAGCGCCACAGCCCCACCAAAAAGGTCCCGCAATTAGAAAAAATAAACAAGATCAAAATTTACATTTAGTATGCACCTAGTCTCTAAATCTTTTGTAAGGTGTGAGAATTTTGGAGTATTTTGATCTAAGGTTTGTTGAAAGTATCCAATCGGTTCCTAAGTAAAGAAAAATAATAAAATTATTATTATGATGTGATTGTTTATCACGCGATTTTTTGGTTCCACAACCTACAGATTTCGGCTTCTTCCCAATAATATATCGTATTTTTTCACCCGCTCAGAAAACAGTAAATATTTCATTGATTCTGTTTTAATTTGAACTCATTCGGGAGAATGCCTCCTGCTGTACGGCGCGTGCAGTGTTCCACGAAACAATATTCCCGATAATAAATTTTGAATCGATATCCGACAAAGCGCGTCCGGAAATTATTAATGGAATTTGATTATTTAATTCTTGGCATGTTTTAGCAAGCGTAAAATTAATTTGTCCCCGTTTAATTAACCGCTTTATTAGGCTATTCTATGAGAAACGGACATGATAGAATTTAAATATAATCACTCCTGCGATTTTCTGTCTCCATTCGCCTATTCGGTTCTGGATAGACCCGTTGTCACTGATTTCGGGAACAACCCAAATCTGATCATCTCTGTAGACCGAATACTTACAGAATCAATATGCATTGATCATACACAATTCGAATTATTATAAAAATTGAAGGTCGCTTTACAAATACCGTGGCGACAATTAACCGTTCTAATAATAACTGTTATGCTTCACCAAAATTAATAGATTTATTTCATCGAATCCGGCTCTAATATGGAGGAAACACAACACCGCTAATAATTGACACTTCCGGCGGCTTTAAATTAAACGTCGTTCGACGAGAAAGGCTTGGTTGGGATAGGTGTGGAAGGGAGGGGTGCGGGGGCGGGGTGCGAGCGCAATTACGGTTTATACAGGGGGGGCGGGCCGTTGTGTACTCAGGGAAGCGTCACACTCCATCGCTTTGTCTACGCTCAACCCTCCCCTTCCCCCTGCTCATTGCTTTTCCACCGCCGCCGCCACGTCCAAAATTGAAAAGAGAACCGAGTGTTCCCGCTCAGCAATCTCACGAGGGCCCTCCTGGGGCTTTGTCGGAGGGGGGGTCGACCCCACGAAAGAATTAGACCCCCCCCCCGGCCTCTTAGATTCGATACCCTCCACTCTATTCAGACACTGTCCGACTTCCTGGCATTTAATGGCAATTCCTCCTTTCTTTGACGCTAATTTTTCATGGGAAATACTCTCGACGAGACAATCGCGCCTCTTTTCATCAGAAAAAGTGACAGAAAAATATTGAAACAGTTTTAATCCTTATGCGAGAATATAGGTATGTTTAATACTATTAGGCGCGTACGGAAATAACATACATAATATAAATAAGTAGTTGTTTGTTTGGGTGCAATGACTCTCGAATTAGTAGGTATTATTTTTGACCAGAATTTATCTTACTCCCAATGCTCATATTCGGAATATTATTAATGAAATATTTCTAGGAGCAAGACCGGCTAAAAATTTTAGCAATTTGTATGCCGCTCAATTTGGCCCGCCCCAACTTCCGGGGCTCTACGGTATTGGAAATATCCAAGAGACCCCTTCCCCCCTCCCTTATTGACACGTCGAAACGAATACATATAAATAGCTTTATAAAAGGAACCCCAATTCTTGAAAATTCGAAGAAAGCGAGAGAGCCCCGGGCAAATTTACCCCCCTCTCGGGGAACTGGTCTCGTTAACCGGTCCTAACCGGAAAGAAAAGTTACACTCAGAAGCGTTATTAGAAAAAGTCGATGAAACTGTACAACAAACTGTTATCACTCACAGTCTACGTAACAGAGCTTCTTAATTTGATTTTCGGTAGATTTCGGTGCGGCTCACGGTCTCATTGAACTACGATCCATCAACAAATAATATATAGACGGGTAAAGGAGAGGGCAAGAAAATGAAGAACATATTGCCTCGTTGAAATTGTTTCTCCAATAAAATTCCATTCTCCCGGTAATTCGATTGAACAGAATCGGCGACATGGAGGCGGATTAATTCATGGCATTACTTTTATGGGGGGGGGTGCACGTGATCGGGCGCGATGGGAGAGCATCTGGCACATCCGGTATTTATGCACGAAAAACAGAGGTAGAGGACGAGACCGGGCCGCGCACAATATATATTGTGGCCAGATTTTGATACGCCCGTCGGCTTGTTCCTACCCATTTTTATGCCGGCATGAATATATTATTCCTTGGATTCTCATCCGCTCGACCGCATTCCAACCTGCTTTCTCGGTGCGCTTTCCGAAGATTATCTACTTTATATAAATACACGCGGTTGGTTTTTTTCCTTTTAAATTCGGTCTTCTATAGATATTTACGAAACCCAGACTTCTGGGTCACAGAGCATTACGATTTATGGGCACTTACTTTTTTTTGCAATTGTCTCTTACGTCCAGGGCTTTCCATTAGACACAAGAATAAGGTCGACGGTAGTGTTATATAAATTCATTTTAAAAGGTCCTTTTAGAAATTTAACGCTGCTTTCACCCTCCTCCTCCTCCGCGAACAGGACTTTGCGCTTTCGCTACGGAATTTTATAGCTCTAATTGATTTAAAACAAAATAGTTAAAAAATTGTACTCGAATTTGGCATTGACTTTCCCCAGATACATAGTTCTAATTGTTTCCAGCATTTCTCATTGCGTTGCATCTCTACAGGAATTTGTCAAGAACTATTTTTATTGTGCGTGCGAACACTGATCTGTTCCAGTAATCATAAATTTCAGAACTACAATTTCATATTATGGGCAACGCCCCCTGCCTAAATCACCGCCGCTGACCCGCCCCATTGGAAATAAATCATCTAAACTTACACTGAAGCCCATTCCTGAACGTCGTTTGGTTCACTTCCCTCGAAACGAATTCCCCCATAAAAACAATACCATGAATTATTCCGTTTCGGAGTCCACTATACGTTCCTGTCAATTTCATTATTAAATCCGATATCCCATGCCCCGTCCATGTTTCACAGAAATGGAGAACGCCCACGGGCCGTGTTTCCGCCGGCGAGGGCCCCTCTTCACGTCAGTTCACAACAGCAATACCATGAATTAATCATTTTTGAAACCGAATCACAGAATTGCAAACTTCCATATAACTGTTTGCAAGAAACTGAAGCTTTGTCATTAATCTCTCTCCACTCACCACTCAAGTATTTTACCATCGGTATTAAAATCTCGTTGGTAACAGAGAGAGGTTGGCACTCAGATATGAGTTTGATGTCGTCAATCTGACATTTCCTGTCAGCACTGTCTATACACTGTTACAAGGATCAGATTTGACGATGGAATTGATTGAAATGGTCGATAAAAACATACGTTACAAAAAAAACATCATGAGAATAAATTTTACGTAAGAATAAGTATGACAGAATATTAATGAACCAAACTTAAAATCGTAAGGAACTTTTAATTTAAATTTCATATGAGGCATAAATTGCTTTCAAAATGAGTTGCTAGGATAATCCTTCATAACTGCGATTACATGAATCCCAAAGGACAATAATCACCATTCTAAAATCTGTAATTTAATTAGGACTTTATATTTTAGTATTAATCAGCGAATTTCATCGCCCCAGATCAGGATTCTTTATCCTTCATTTTAATACTTTTGCAAATGGCAGTAAATTGTTTCACATCATTCCTTTTTTTTATATTTATTTTTCTACGTGGCTCGTTTAAAAATATAATAATTAAACATCTAATATCACCACCCATACTCAACCACTCTGACTCAAACTCTCAACCTGGATTTATGTTACGTTATAATGCTATTATTAATCAATCTTCTTTTTTATATTCTTTAAGAGCTTCCAAGGAACATTGCCTCCTTAAGACACATTAGCCTTTGCTTCATCACTAATTAAAATAGCAAGCTGACAGCTGACTAATTACCCCAATGACAGGCGAATTTGTGGGCTGAAGAAAACCACTGATAATACTTACCTTAAATTATAGTAGTAATACTTTATTATGGACCCACTCATATGTTCAAAATTTCAGCTCACAATTCAACAATTCAAATTAGATCCAAGTTCTCTGAACTATCTGACTTGAAGAGGACTTTCTGGAAGGAAGCGGCGAACGCACGCGCAACGACACAGAAAAGTTGCCGCCTTTATAAGAGTAATTCCTAATTTATACGAGTTGTTAAAGTGGACTTACTCGAAAGTCCTCTATACGTACAGCTAAAAACCCCTGGTTTTATACTTCTTTTTTTTCAAGCTCGGCGTTAATAACGTTCCAGTGAGACACAGCGGGAACGGTAAGGGATCATAAGAGAGGAAGGGGCCCGCAATGGCGGCCAACTTTCGCGAGACACTCTCCCCCCGCCGCCCCCCAACCTCGCCTCGACCTAAAACTTTCTGTTTTTAGTCCAGTTGAAAGTGCATTTAAAATTCAAATTCGAGCCAGTCCTCCTCCCCGATGCGGAGTGGGCCAGAGCCCGCCTCGCCCGGGATATAAATCCTGCATTCATATCCCAGAATTTTCGACGGGTAACAACATTCGTAGCTTGTGCTCCGGACAGGAGCATTTTTGTAGCGTACAATAAATGGAGAAATCATATATTCAAAAATTATTAGAACTGGCAGCCAAGAAATTCTAAACATTATATTATAAAGAATTTGTTTCCCCCAATATCATCAGATTGTCTCTGTCCACGCGTATTTTGCCTTAAAAATCCGAATAGAACATTTCAATCCCAAAAAGCAGTACAGAAAAATGGAGACAGAATCGACTAAATACGCTTGCGATTGGATAAGAATATATAGTCAATGATGTATTTTTTAAATGTTAGAACGTAAATAAAATATGCAACTAACCTTTGAACATTTCCTGGTAGAAAGAGACTATGTGTAACACTATATTTGAACTCTATAAAGAATGTAACCGCACCGGTAAAGCATAAATAAAATTACTATTCACTTCTGACGGTCTTAATTTCGAGTTAATCGGAATATAGGAATAAAGTATACTGTTTATATGAAGCCCAAGATGGAATGCAGGCTGCATCTAGGAAAGATTTCCATCCCGCCCGAACCCCCCCCCCCCCGCTCATCCCATTTTACCAGCTAGATTGATAACGTACTTTGGAGATTAAAAAAATAAAAGTATGGAGCTCTCCGAAAAGTTTACGGTCGACTTTGACGATTTGAGTAGTGGTGGAGAGGGGGGCACTGCTCGACCCCCGGAGTCGAGCCATCCCCGTGTTTGACTGCAAACAGAAATGACAATTTCGCCAAAGGTTATTTGGCTCGAGGGTCGGGAGTTCTCCCCGAATCCTTTATTCATAGACTATTCTATTTGCAGATGTCTAATGCAATTTCGAAACTTCGGGGTAATATTTATCTTCCGGAGTGCTCGAATCATGGCTGAGTAAAAATAAAAAAGAAAACAGGAGGGACAGAAAATATAGGACTAAGATGTATGTATAAGGAGGACTCGGCGGACGGAAAATACTCATGGAACGTCTAATGAGCTTGCTAAAAATTGCTCCTATCATGAAAATTCGGTTCACCTCCGGGATTCAAATCCCATTCGTGGATGCGTTTACGCAGCGCCATTCTAACGACTAAGCGGTATTTTGTCATTACAGTGTTAGTTTTCTTTTAATTTATTATTCAATTTTCATGTTTCTTTGAATATAGTCTACTTCTTCATTAAATCGTTGGTTTCATATGTGTTTATAATATATATATATATATATATATATATATATATATATATATATATATATATATGTGAGTGTATGACAAGTATAAACTACCTATTTCGTTTACTTTTTCAAGTTGGGTAATACAAGGTTTCTAAGGAAAATTCCCTTTATCCGGCGGACCCTGAAATAATCCCGAATTCTTTTTCTCTCTTGTCCAAGCGAAATCCTGGCAATAAAACGTTCCCCTAATAAATTAGGGTGGATGGCGGGAGGGCGAGGAAAGGGGGGAAAAAGAAAAAAAAAGTTTAAGTTGAAAAGCCGTGAAAAGTGGGCCTCAAGTCGGTGTCACGCGTGATTTGTCAACTTGAGTTTCGGTCTGAGCCCGGCCGATAAAGCGGCGGGAAAGCGAGGCCCCACCCTCTCTGGACACTTTGTCTCCTGTCGGTAAAAATAACTATATGGCCGGTATACACTATACAGCCTGTATACAGTATACAGCCGGTCAACCGCCAAATCTCATTTGCGATAGCGTAAATGCCCCCGTCTGGAACGACCCCGTTACTGATTTCCACCCTACGAAAGTGCCAACAGATGCGATCGCGAAATTACTTCAAATTTTGTAGTTTGTTATGTCTACAGTTAACCCAGAACAACTTGGAATATTCGGACAGTTATTTCTTCTCATTTAACGATAGTATTCATTATGACTATGGTGTTATTCACTACTTTAAGGTGCACAAATATAAAGTATTATAGCACAGTTAACATAACAAAAATAATAGTATAGTTTTAATTTTAGAACCTAAGGTTTGCACTTTATATATATATATATATATATATATATATATATATATATATATATATATTGGTTATTACATATTCGAAACAAAGAGAACAAAGCGTCTCTCTGTCTCAATAGAACCATGCATATTTCTTTATGGTTCCCCTAAAAGTATGCCAAACCAGAGAGTGAATTTCAAAGCTTTGAACCCGTCGTGTGGTCGAATTCCAAAGCTCAGAGAAATATTGATACAAAACAATTTCTGATATTTTATTAAAATTATTTTATGGCATAATATTCCCTCACATATTATCATAAAAAATTGTTATTTGAACAATATCAATGGATATTGTTTATTAAAAATTTTATTTTATTTCTAGTTCTATCCTTTAAAACTAATTGTTATTTCCTACGACTAAAATTTAATATTACTATATTCATAATAACTACTCCAATACAGAGATACAGTTTTATACGAATGCGAAGAAGACTGTATGCATAAATAGAGTATGTTGAGCTGTTAACCAAATGGTAACAAGAATACTTTGCCTTAATTCTGTCCCGCATTTATCTTAATAGGACACAGGTAATGCCTTCGCGGTATACGTAATTCAATCTTCTAACATTTTCCAAGAGGAAATGAAAACAGCGCTAATGGGAATACTCTACTAGGTTGCATATCCAATACCAACGCATTTTACATTTCGTATCGCTCTCAAGAGAGAGACTTTATCGAAAAACCAATTATTTAGTTGTCACAGTAACGTACATGTAGTTGAAATCAAAGCGGTATATAAATTTCTTCCCCCATTTTTTTCTACGGAGTTGATTGAATCTGAATGTGGGCCTAATGCCCACACGATATCTCAAAAATCGATTGCAATTTCTGACTCTTCAGTATAAAAAAACATTAGGAGGTTACGAAACAATGTCGGAATTATTATAGTAACAGCCAGAAGATCGGGTTACATGAATTGGGTTAAGAGCGTTAACAGCTGTTGCTCTATTACATGCTCTATTAGTAAACTATGCATATGCACGCAAAATGGCCCCACCATTGAACGGAGTGTTTTAATTAATTGGCACATTATATATTTTCCGGCGGTTGTTAATATAACCATTCCAGACAATTTATTACACACAAGTAGTTATATATTGCACCTTAAATTCCTTCAATATCACATATATTTATACCAATTTCCTAAAAGATTTATAACAACAGTCCTTCCTAATTTAAAGTAATATAAATGTCACTAAAATCATAGTTCGGAAAAGACTGAAACTAGAGGAAATTTTCTTTACTATAGTCAGGTTTTTTCATAATCTAAACGCAGATAATAATTATCATGTTATATACAATATTCTCAAGAACAGTCACAAAATTACAAATATCTAGCTTTATCCAGTTTCAGCTCTACGCCTCTTCAGTACAATTCTGTCTGTAATACAGTAGCGTAGTTTTCACTCACTGAAGATTTCATTCGTTAAGACTTTCAATTGATAATTATCCCAATATTTAAATATTTTCGAATTGCACTTCACTGTATTACTAAGCGGAAAGATACTGGAGATTAATCGCAACCTCTTTATTTAAATTGAAAAAATATCGAGGCTCTCACAATTATTGAATGAAGCAGATTGATTGAAATTGAGAGGAATACACAGGCATTGAATTCAAATGATACCCGCAAATATTTGCCTAAACTGGATACTAGAAGGGGGCAAATATCCTCTTTGTACAAATACTTCAGCTTCATATTCTCGGCACTCTCAGCGCTTCCACATACGGTGGAAATGTTCCCTGTTCGCTGTTGACTGGGGCTTTTGGACGGGGGAAGTTTACACGTGTTTACGGCCCCCGAACTCTCAGATAAGAGCATTATCTGTGAACGGTGGACGAGATAGGAGGCGGGCGGGAAGTGTTCGCTTCCCCACCCACGATAATTTCGCGCGACATAAAAAAAATATATAAAACGATCGCAGGTGGCGTTATCTATATGCCCGGCGCACAAACCCGATAATGGTACACCGGTCCGAGCAACGGCCCGTTTCGCGTTAAGCTAAATAAGACCGGCTATTTATATCATTATAAACAGAATGTATAAGCGCCCCATCCCGTGTATTTATGCGTGTGTCCATTACGGTTGAAGGGGAGTGGTGGGCGGAGGGGGATTCAGCCGAGACTCTGCAACTATATATCTCTTCTACTAATTGCACCAACTCCCAATCGTTTCTCGCATACAAATGGAGCTGTGTATCAGTTTACTAAATTAGCGATAAGGACAATAGAGGGGTTAAGGGCGGCGTAATGCCTGGCAAGTTTCGAGTTATGGTTTTTAGAACTGACGCGTTTACAATTGCAGTATTGTATATACACCTAATATACAAAGTATAATCATATTTACAGCGTACTATTATTGCAAATATTTCGTTCCGAACAATTATTCCAGCGGCCATATATCCTAATAATTACTAATTTGAATCGAGAGGTAAACTGCTCGTTATAAGTCAGTTCCCTAGTTTGTTCCGAATAACTGCTTCGCATGCATAGTGCGCTTATAAGACCGCACCTCTCAATACAAGTGGCAAGATCCCATATGAGTAATAAGAGTAGGCTCTTGGAATAGGAGTAATTGAAGCATAATTGGAGTACGGAGTAGATGGAAAGCACTTGTTAACAACAACTGCGGAACAATGGGTCTAATGAACGTCGTTTAGATAATAAGACGTAGAATTAGTATGATTACTTAACGTCAACTGGAAAATTGTCAATTTATAACACAATATGGGATTAAATATTAATTATTCCTCCCTAATTATTGTTTTATATCCTGCAAACTGAATCTTGTATAGCCGGAGACGGAAGGCGAATACTTTCTGGGCCCTAATGTACCGAGAAGGAAAATGTGCCATCTGATGGTTGGAGGCAGCGAAACGGCGAGAGGAGGAGAGCAGTTTCGTGGTACACGGCCCGAGGGACATTATTCAAATTTTACGGCGGGTTACCTCCAGGCCCCCTTCCCCTTCCAAGAACGTCGGCCGTAACCCCCCGCGGTAATTCCCCCACGAAAGCGATCGCCCCAGACGGACGCCCGAATAAATATTCCCCCAATCCTTCCAGGAAACATCAGACCGAAATGAAATACACCGCGGTTCGGTAACACCGGCTTCGAAACCGGGGACGGGGGAAATGCCTTGGAGAGGTCCTCTTTTTTTACGCCGGCCGCGGAAGCCCCTTCGGGAATAGCGGGTCGTCGCAAGCAATTGAACGTACACATATTGAATAGAGGTCTGACATGCGGTATACATGGCAAACAGGACAAGGCAAAAATCGCGTAGGAAGCAATGGTGTTTTACATAAAATACTTCATTCGTTTAAAACTTCTCACCTCACAATGAATATACCGTGAACACATAAATTATTCCGATGAAACAAGTGCTTGCTATCCTTTTTAGGTTTCAATACTCTAATATTTGTCTCTCTGAAAGTACGCACAAATTTGATTTCATTTGCGCTAATAATATTGGTAATAATTATTCTCTTACAAATTCCAACAGAATAGTTTGGCAAAGTGGGATTTGGAAATTAAGTAACAAGTTGAAATCTGACTCTCAGGACTTAGCTACTGTTTGGAATCTGGATTATAGAACAGGATCAAGAGTAAGGAGATTACAGATTAAGTTTTAGAAACTGCGATTTCTCTCTCTCTGTCCAGTCTCTCGCCCATTTTCACAAGCATTACATCTTGTTTTCAGAGTTTTGAGAATTGCTAATGTCTCATTCATAATACCTACCCAATTTGCGATTGTTTAGTTATTTCAAAGCTAGAATTAAAAACAATCTGGATATTCAGTTTAATGCGCTATTAGTTTCAATGGTACGGCGCACCTAATACTAGCCCGCAACAAAGGTCCGTCTTACATTTTAGTATTAGCGCCTTACATATAGCGCCTAGGGCTAGTATTAGGTGCGCCGTACAATTGAAACTATTAGCGCATTAAACTGAATATAATACGCGTTTTACAGTACAAGTGATAGTGATAGTGCAGTGAGGATGCCCAAAAAACATCCAAAGTGCCAACAGTGACTAACACCTTTACTGAAGATGGCGAGCAGCCGAAACCGGCCTAGCAAAAGACCAAAGCAGCGAGAGGAGACAGAAACACAAGAAATCTACGGTTTGGAAACGGCGATTTCTCTCTCTCTCCAGTCTCTCGCCCATTTTCACAAGCATTACACCTTGTTTTCAGAGTTTTGCTAATGACTCATTTATATCTACCCAATTTGCGATTGCTTATTTGAATGCCAGCATTAAAAACAATTTGGATATCCGTTAATTCGCCTCTAGGTTGATTAAGTGAGATAAACCTTTCTCAATTTGCTAGATGTCTCCGCCCTAATGGCAACTTCCGTCATATTACCGCCTTTTTCTTCACGGCGGCCCCGTAATCGCGCTATCAGCGGCTAAAAGTGGGACGGGCTCCAAACCACTTATATATAACGCCGTTTTGAACGGATCAATTTTTCAACTTGAAAAATATCCCACTGAAATTTCGCCGGTCTCGGAAACTCCTTCAATATCCCCGGGCGACTATTAGAGTTGGTCCGAGTCATTTGGCGCAGATGTCGACAGTCGAACTTGAGGCCCCGGTCCCGGTCCCGGCCCTTCTCCCCCAATATCTTCATTGCACTTTGTTTCAGTTTTGGCTTTTTTCCCGACTCGACCAAAATCGGGAAAAACCCATTTTAATAGGGAAGAACAAAATCGGGTGTCCGGCCCCCAACTTTCCCCGGTAACAGTGTAATACCAGATTGATTTTGATCATGCAAGTTACATATTTGTCCACGTTCACCAACTAAATATTTATGAGATATCTTGAAATTGTTGGGAGATGCTTGATACAACAACTGAAGATTGTTAAATTGATTTCCCTGCTTTATTTCTGTAGCTTATTTTCTTTAGCTCATACCCTCTTCTGGGTGTCTCGTTTCAAAATTAATTTACTTATATACTCCCGAGATCGAGAAATGTCGGTCCACAGCTAGATTAGTTTTTTTACAGTATTGACCTATCAAAAATATTAAGTTAAAACATTAAATATATTAAGTTCACATCATCTAAGGTTAAACATTGAGAGGGTATTCTCTTTTCGCCCATCGGTTGCATCATGGCGTCGGCCCGTTCAAACAACCCTTTGAGGCGCAAACGTAACTGCTAACAGCAGTCGAAAAACCGGAACTTTCGGGAAATTGTGGCGCAACAACAGAGTTGAAAAGTATCGGCTCCCGGCCGGCATTTAGCCCCGAAGGGCCGGCCCGATTGGAATGCAAACCCACCCTCTGCCCAATAGCTTTTCCGTCACTCTTGCTAATTGTTTGAGCGCGCTAAATGCCCGGATCCGAGTATTTGTCGTCAGTTAGTGAGCGAGCAGGGGGGGGGGGGTTTGGGGGGAGGAAAGCGAGAGAGGATCCGATGCGGGAAAAAATACCCCGCCAGTCGATTTCCGGTCCGAACCGGACCGTCGATGAATTACCGCTTTAATTTGACCCGTTTATTCCGAAACGACACCGCCGCAGACACCGTCCACCCCGACCCCCTCCCCATTTCGGGGAGACTGAGAGATAATTAGCATAATTAAATAGAAAACCGACAGAGGGGGTTTTATCGCCCCGGTGATAAACGGCCGGAAATGCGGCAGTGATCGATGGGCACAGCGGGCGAATTATTGCGGCACTGGGGGGGGGGGGTGTGTAGGGATAGGGCTGGTTGGGGGTAGAAGTGTTTAAAACATGGCACTGTATTTGAATGAAGCAGGCCATCTGGCCGGGTGTCGTATCGTTCCGTGCATTTTCATAAAACCGCTCTATATCAAAAGAATTATGGGTCATAAATATCACGAAATAAAAGTTAAATGAAATATTTTTTTAAATTTTTGTACAACCAACAGAATGATATAAGTAGAAATGCTGTATGTATTTATTCGCATGCATATCGTGACAAAAGAAACCGCCCAATGGTGGCACTTTTGACACAAGAACAATTATGGTCTAAGGGCTAAGAAGATCTTTAGGCCAGCGGCGTTTAAGCCGACGCGGGGGGGATAATGGATGGGTAAGAGAGGAGAGGGACTGAACGAGTGGATTAGGATGAGGAGAAAGGCGGGAGTGGAACTTTTGCGACTTCGTCGACTGTTGGTATGTTGAGGTCATGGTGGACTGTGTGGTTAGAAACACACCAGGGAGCATTAAAGATGGTACGAAGGACTTTTGACAGGAATCTCTGGATGCGAGCGATTTCGGATGTCTTGGTGGAACCTGGCTCTATACCGTATGTCCATGTCGGTTTTAGTTTCGCTTTGCATATTGTCAGTTTGTTACTTAAGGTTAATTTTGTTGTCCGTTTTAGTAATGGTTTTAAAAGTTCAAATTTTCGATTTAAGTCGATTCTTTTGAGTCGGGTATGGGGATTCCAAGAAATGAAATAAATACGGTATACATAACTGAACGCCTTATTTTTTTCTAGTTAAACTGTCCATGACTACATGGGACGCCTTTTTCTAGATATATTATGGCCGAATACACCTAATCAGAATAATGGAATGTATCACTACTGCACTTTTAAGTATCACATTATCGCATGCAAGCTGTGTTGACATATACCATTTTGTACACTTAAAACGCGGTGAGAATATCTTGATAAATTGTTAACATTAACGACGGGTTAAGGTCAGCGCGAAATTATCATTTTTAGCATAAATTTCCTTTCCGATGTGAGCCTGTCAACATCAAACCGAGGAGCAATTTTATATAATGAAATTCATAGAAACGACAAGGTTGTAGAAAAAGAAAATACATCAAAGCAGTAATAATTACCGTATTTAAACCTACCGCCTTCTGCGTCGGCAAGTAATCTCTTCGTATATACTGACTGTAGAATATTACTACCCACTAAAATGTTCTCCACATTTTCAAAATGCCGGCGAATGTGTATTCATTTTACAATTGTTAATTAATATTCTACCGCAATTCCGAGCCGATAGCAGAGTTCGCCATTGTATGCAAGTCTGGATTCAATTTAAACCCGGAATACCCGACGCAAGTGACTTGAACAGTGAAATTTTTACAACCGTAATATGGGACTTCTCTTAAAAGTTTCCTCGGTGTTAAATCGTGCGATTTAAACTGAAATCGCAACTTAACCGGTGTAAAGCGACAATGAATGCAAACTCGATTAAGGAAGTTTGCTAAAGGCGAATTACAATTGGTCAATTTAAAATGCTTACATTAGTCTGCCAGCCCCGGTCCTGAATTATTAATTTAACCTCAGCCGTGATTGCCGCTGCCCGCTCCCCCACTGGGCCGTGTACAATGCCGCTTTAATGAATCCTAGAATTCGTCCTCTATAGACAATACAATAAAATTCTGACTTCTCATTAAGCCTCCTCCTCCCGCCGCTTCTCTTCCACCCGTTTTTCTCAACTTAAAGGAAGACTCCCTTTTAATTAAGGAAAAACGTTTCAGAACTCTTGTCCCGATTTATTATATCTGAGTAAATATCTGCAGCTTTTAGCGTTATACGAACGGTCCCCGACCGCCCCACTCGTGTTAATGTATTGCAGTCGGTCCGCCCCGGGAGTAATAGGACGTCTTTCAGAATATCTTGAACTATTCGAACCGTTTCTAAAGGGGAGGAAAGAAAGGAGGAGGCGGGGGGCGCCCTCTTACTTTAAATAAAACAGAATAACAGTAAGCATAAACTTTTAAAAACTTTTTGATTTTAAATTATGAGTCCTATCAATTAGGGGAGTTCAAAACCAGTAAAAAAGTTTCTCTCCGTTTTCCTATTAATTAAAATGTAATTAGACCTAAGAGTTTATATTATTAAAAATCAAGAGCACCGCCGGCATCTGTCACAGCCTGAAGCGGCCGTACACATGAACAAAATTGAAAACTGTTATCATGAACACAGCTGTCGGGGTATATTGTATTGGTCCCGGCTTGATTTTACTTTATTCAACCCTGTGGGAGACACGTGCCCATTCACTTTGTACATTCCACTGTAATGACCGTAGAAATTCACCACCTTTCTTAATTCATTTATTAGCGGAACTAAATAATCACAGGCAATTCGGTAAATTCTAACGAAATAAACTGGAATTTCGAGTCGGACTGTAGAATAGGAACAAGAAAATTAATTTGAAGCTCTTCCTTCCCGAAAGTGACATCCGTACGACCATTTGGAACACCGGTGGCTATCGACCAATAACTGGGAGCTAAATCGTATTCCTTTATCGTGCGTCCACTGTCGAAATTAAGCCGCAGTGGTGAGGGGACGAAATCGTCCCCAGAAATTAGGCAATACGTTTAGGAATCATCAATCCATATCGGAGCTTCTAATGGGCAATCAGCAAGTGATTAGACAACCCTGGTGGTGGGTGGAAGGGGGAGGGTCCATTTCTTGCTTCCACCCCAAACCGACTTCAGCCATCATTGCCCATCTGCTACTCCAATATCCGATATTTGCATTATTACATTCCGATTGCGTAGGTGCGATTTCCGCCTTCAATACGAATCAAGTGAGAATTGAGACCGCGAACAGACGGTCCGTGTAATAGAACAATTCGTTAGGTTGGAATCATAATGTGCGTGAAGGTGAAACGAGGCGTGAATATTTTAAAAGAAACGTGAGTTAAATTCGGTTTCACAATACTTGGCCCCGGTGAGCGGTTTAATTACATTCCGGGTGGGAACGACGTTCCGGCCCGCTGGTCCTCCCTTTCCGGCCGAATACCTTCGGGTTCATTACTGGAGCCCTTGCTCGGTACAAATTAAAGAAATGTACCTGGAAAAATAGAATCGTCGAGCTGGCACTTTTCAATATTGTAAAACGGTCGTTGCCCTATTTTGCAAGTTACCAATAGAGATATACCATTGGAAACGTCTTTCCGCAATGCAATAGAATATGACTGGAATAGAGATAATGCTGTCTATTTTAATTTAACATCAGCGTTTAATACCATTCTCGTGATATACCATCTCTTGTCAGTTTCTGGACTAGTTGTTTCGGCATCAACAGAAAATATCTGTCAGATCCAGAAAGTACAGTGTGTCATTTAAAGTTAACGTAGCATCTTCTTATCGGTATTAACTATGAGGTGTACATAACGAAACCGATGGCGAATTATATTAAAAAACATAATTTTGTGAAATCTGCCATCGTCATCGTTCCACTCGTCGGTCTAACAACGAGCGGGGGCGCGGAAATGAAAATGTTTCCTCTGGAATCGCCCATAATTCCCGGCGTCGTTCTTGTACTGTCCCATTGATGAAAGTCTTTAAATCTGAATACGATGAAAGCCCCCCCACTAGATCAGGCCGACAGACAGGAAGCGAAATACCACCGACCAACTTTTCTTTTCTGTTCATTCCCATTTCTGGGGGACATTTTGTGAACATTTCGCTCTCAATGCCTGGCGACTGGTTCTTTAACCTTAAATTCTGGAACTACTTTACTCTTGTTCATCGCGGGCTCATCTTTTCCGTCGACTTCTCCGACCAAACCTTCGTTAGGAAACTTATCCTCGTTTCCGAACAAAGCGTTCTCCTGACCGACTGCTCAAAAGGCAGAGTTGAAGTGAAACGTGAATTTGCATATGATGAATGTATAATTTTGAAATAGTTATTCCTGAAAAAAGAAACCACTATCACTAATGTAATTCCTAAAATGCAAGGAAGGCAGAGTGATTTGCAATTCTGCAGGCTCTTCTTTAATTGATTTCATAAATTGTGAATGCGAGTTTACATTGTTGGCGTAATTTGTCGATGAGAATGTCTGCTGTGGAAGAAAATGTGGCAGTAATTTTTTGTCCAACTCTGCGAAATCGTTTAGTCGGTAAATGTTTCACTCTTCCCAATTCAAAGTTCGGAGAGGAGTGAAGAGCCTTCAGTTAACTCTCGAGGAATGAAATCAATAAAACTGTGTATCGACAAGATCTAAGTCTCATTGTCCCAACCGAGTTCGACATAACCGTATTCTTCCCCCCGCCCAAAATTGCCTCACGTAAAGATCGTTTCGAACCCCCTTTACTGATTTCGTTGCTTTTCCCTTCGCCTCCGATAAAACTTTGGCAAGTGCCGGAAAGTTCTATTTAACAGGCGGTTAGGGACGATAAATGAAGCGCATTAGCGAACTTCCCATCCTCGGGGGAGAAATGAACTAATAATAAAGAACTATTTACGCCCGTTGGGCCTCCTTGAGCTACCCTGAACACTAAACTGTTTAACAACGTTGCCGGATAACGCGCATGATATACAAAACTTGCGCTGTGATATAAATATTGTAGTCCGCGTTTCACAACCCAATTCAGTACTGTATTCATAAGAAATACGGGCTGTGTCGATCTGATGTAATATGAATTTCAATTACGCCACCTGTATGAAATAGTTGAAAATCAGATGAAATATTGGTTCTCATCTGATCTTGATTCTCATCTGATCTTGATTCTCATCTGATCTTGATTCTCATCTGATCTTGATTCTCATCTGATCTTGATTCTCATCTGATCTTGATTCTCATCTGATCTTGATTCTCATCTGATCTTGATTCTCATCTGATCTTGATTCTCATCTGATCTTGATTCTCATCTGATCTTGATTCTCATCTGATCTTGATTCTCATCTGATCTTGATTCTCATCTGATCTTGATTCTCATCTGATCTTGATTCTCATCTGATCTTGATTCTCATCTGATCTTGATTCTCATCTGATCTTGATTCTCATCTGATCTTGATTCTCATCTGATCTTGATTCTCATCTGATCTTGATTCTCATCTGATCTTGATTCTCATCTGATCTTGATTCTCATCTGATCTTGATTCTCATCTGATCTTGATTCTCATCCGATCTCGATTTTCATCTGATCTTGATTCTCATCTGATCTTGACTTTCATTTGATCTTGATACTCATCTAATCTTGATTCTCATATCGTCCCCCTGTTCATTTGATCCTCTGCCAAACTGGTTCGAATTGTGGCACTTAAACACTTAGGCATATTGGTTATTCCACCCAAGTATTCCACCGGCATTGTGTGGTAAAAAGAAAGAGATCAGAGTTGGAGACCCGCGTATGATAATCTTTCACGGAATAAATATGACGTAATTAAGGTCATTTTCAAAGTTGAAAATGAACAGCTATATTTGAATTGTAATTGCTGGAAGGGCAGCGAATTATGCAGTTTAAATTAAATAGTAGATATGTACCATATGCCTTATACTGGCACAAAACATGTACATGTCAGCACAAAATCGAAGTCACTATTACTATTGATATAATTGACCGGATAAAACCACAACAAGAATCGCAAGAGAGATGGTATTCCAGGCTCGGGGATCCCAAAACAGGTATCTTAAGGAAATCATGATTAACATGAAGGGAAAATCAGTTTTAAACCGGTAAATACTATTTTAATCACGAAATTATAAAAAGGATCCATTAAATGCAAAAATAAATATTTAATTTCTTAAAAACTTACAGCGTAGCTTTAATTATTCATGGGAAGATGCTCCAGTCAAAGTCGTACAAATATTGGATCCAGCCGAAAGTGTTTATACAGAATATAAAAAAAGGGGTGAATTTGATTAACCCTGGTTATTATTAAATCAGGTTTCCTCCCTAGGGCTTATAATCTAGTCCAGGAATGGCGTCTTATTAAATATTAAATATAATAAGACTGCCACGTCAGATATTTTTAAATTCAACCCCTCCTCCCCGACCAATATACACCCGGGCTGCCCATCCTTTGGATTTGGGTTAAAAAGCACTTGACCCAGATGCATTGTCGAGATAGGGTAAGCTCCTGTCGTGATCGATAGGGGAATAGATCGGGAGCGCCGTCGGGCGAAGGTTGGGAAAAAGGCGGAGGCGGCCGCCGCGAAACGTCCCAGTATTTAGCGGGTATCACGAGCCGGCGGTTTGTTCAAATTAGCCGCGCGTATACTAATGGCTCGGTAAATCAGTGCCGCCCTCTCGCCCGTATCTTTGCCGCCGCCCGAAGCGGTTAATATTGCCGCCGGTGTTAATATCGCGGGCCCGCGCCCGCCCCCAACCCGCACTAATTACAAATTAATGCCCCGCACTCTTTGCCAACAGTCTTGGATATCCAGATTATAATGGCCGTTTTAAAAGTGAATTTAGAGCCGAGCACTTGTGGAAGGGGGAGGATTAATTAATTTCAGCCTTTGGTTTTTGTTGGTTCAACATTCCACTGAAGATTATTAATTTTTGTCTTTAGTTTTTCTGTCCGATATTATAGTGGTCTATTATATAGTATTTTTGAAGAATTGTATTAATAAAATGAATTAACCTCGACGATCAATCCCTAAACATTATAGACTAAAATATGAACAAACCCTTCTAGCATAATCCCCATATTTATTTTTTTATCTTATTAGTTTTGTAAGAATTTAGAAATAAAATACTTAATAAAAAGTAAACATTAAATAAAAAAATTGAAACGGCGCTGATACTACGGAGAATACAAGAACGTCTTGATGGTTAGTATCTAGAGCGCCGTGTATCTACGAAAAACGGAAAATTATAATTCTAATAATTGCGTTAATATAAGCTATTAGCAAGCGTTTTGTGGTGGTCATTATTTTTACTAGAGGGAATATTTTAAAGTAAGATGAAACCAAAAATCGCGGAAACATGGATTTAATTTTCTACACCATTAATACGCTTATGAATCATAGTTTCATGTTTCGATTGTTTTATTCGAGGAGTCAAATTCTCGGCCGGCAATTAATCAAAACTACTCGGCTTCAAGTTGCCACCGAAACGGTAGGCGGCATATTCTCCGCTGAACAACTCTCGGAGATCTGAATGCTGGAGTATCTCGTGATAAATTTAATTGCCGCCTAATTAATCGCCAGATGATTTAGTTGCGGAGCCCCTGCTTCGCCGGCCTGTACAAACATTACGCCGGCTCCGGCTCGTTGCCGAGATGTAATTATAATAAGGCAAGGGGTAGAGGAGAGGCAAGGGACGTGGAAACTATTATTCTCGCTTTGGAAGGAAGACGGCAACAACCCGAGCCCCTTTACCTTTGGCCCCGGCATTATTTACCACATTCTGTGTTTTAGTCCGTGAACAGCCGAATAATCGCTTCCGGTTAATTTACACCGCTAACGACAGCGGCCATATTTCATCACGAGTCAAAACCATAGTCGAGTTTTGGCCGTTAAACCAACTATGCCTCCCCCGACTAATGAATTTTAAATTCCCCATCACGTATACTGCAATTTCCTTCTCGTATGGAACATACTGCGCGCCGTTTGTCTATACAGAAAGCATATTTCATAATCTCAGGAAATAGAAATCCCATTCTGTGGTTCGTTCGCTGGTTATATTTGCTATAATATTACAATGCTTCGGTATTATTTTGGTGCGCGAAGGCCAAACAGTGTCGTGATTTTATAGACCTTTAGGATGTCCTTATTTTGCCAGAAGTGATATTTACTCTCCAAGAAGAGATATTTTCCGACATCAAATCGAAAGTGTCAGCAATAACAGAATGACAAACTTAAGTAACAATCATATACTGAATACGCTTCAAATGCAGGCGATATGGACGTTACTAACGGAATGCTACCGAAAAGAAGATAGGAGTAACACATTTGTTCTGCCAATTTAAAAAATTACTAAAATATAATTTGTGACTTTGAATAAATGTTTAATATTTCTTGATCCGAATGTACGTGACCTGCCCACAGCTCTTCGCCTGGGATAAACATTATGGGTTCACGTTCTTAAAAATATTTATACGATATCTAATGACACGATTCTACAATAAAAAAGAGATAAGGTAAAACAACACGAAAAATAGAGATGGCGTGACTGGTCGATGTCGTCCCTCGTGTAGAGGTCAAGGTCCCACTGTTTTAGACTGCTCTGTGACTCAATCGTACGGTGCGTGATGCCGCCCAACTACGGCCGGTAGAATTTCTTCATTGTTGTAGCAATCATTAGACTAATGGCCGGCCTTCCTAACAAATAGCACATATCGCTGCCGAGTATCGTATAATGTCGGCCGCGCTGATTCATCCTGTAGAATTATACGAACGGATTATTCTTGTACTGTTGTCGTGACGATATTCCAGAAAAGAAGTGTCCAAAAAGGAATCTTTTATTTTATTTAAAAAATTTACACGTAATTAAAACACAATATATACACAATATTTGATTTATCTTTTTTATAAAACTTAACCATAATACAAATAAAAAAGCGTCTGCGGAATGCATTACTTCATTACGAAATGCGCGCGGCGCTGATACTAAGGAAAATGCAGAACGGTCTTGCGGGTTAGTATCACCGAAATGGCAGGGGCTATACCCGTTATTATATTTGTAATTGTTTCGTTAATATACGCCTGAGCCATATACGTTTTTGTTAGATATTACTTTTTCCTTGTTAGTATAACATATGACAAAATGAATAAAAAAATACTTAAAAATACTTAAGTAAATTTTGTGACGAGTAATGAAATTCGTAACTTATGAAGAATAACTGAAAATTGTTTGATACGCTTATGTGTAATTCATTAGGAGGTTTTTTATAATGACATGTTTTATTTATTTATTAGGACATTTAAAATATACTAGGACCCCTTATTCCACACATACATATTTTTATGTGTTTTGTAGAACATATTAAGTGAGACGAACATCCTGACATCCGAAACGTACGGAAGGTATTACCGTTCCACGTTATATTTATTCAACTGGGATTTTCATGCCAACGATATATCAGGGGCGGGACAAAAAAAATCGACTGTGAGGACTACGTGAAACTTTTTGCAAGACCGCGTTTTTGCCGCAGGTTTTGCGCACGTGTGGCCCGCTGAAATTTCGCTCCAGCAATATTCCACCTCTGAAAGGGAAGAAAAACTACTGCGAAAAAGACAACATAGGCGGAATATTTAATTCTTTTTAAAATGCCGCATTCGGTAATAAGAAAAAGGCAAACACCAACTTGAATTGCAAAGATTATCGCAAAACTACTGTTTCTCTGGATTTTGAAATAGGGGTATTTTCTAGTTTAACATACCTGTTTTGTGGTCCGCGAGGGGTTGGAATACCGTAGGTTTGTGGTGTTTCTGTATCCTCTCGCTGGTTTGGTCTTTTGCTAGACCGGTTTCGAAACCAGCGTGAGGAGACAGAATCACAACAAATCTAGGGGTATTTTCGCTTGGGCATACGTTAATATTGTTTTTATTTTAGGCGAAACTGTATAATTGTTACAAGATATATATTATTGATAAAATATATTAAACACTACGAGAATATATCCGTTCCAAATATTTTTATTGCAATAATTATTATGTATTTTTGCGTAATTTTATTTTAGAAAAATTTATTATCTTATTAATACACTAACAAAAATTGAACTTGTATAAATTGAAAATCTCACAGAAAATATTGATATTGAAGCGGAGCGTATAGTACGTAAATCAGACTACGGTAATCAAATTTCCTGGAAAGATTCCCCGTAACTATATTTTGTGGTGGATGCAGACTTTTATATCGGAGAACAAGATATTTCCAGGAAGCGAATGGCGTGGAACGGAACCACTGATAGAAACGCGAGAAATGGTTACCTTTCGGGGGAAAGAATTGTTTCCAGCCGAAGCGCCCGAAGAGGCGTGGCACGTCGCCGTAAATTTGATCAAAATTGAAATCGCTTTGGGGCCGATGAAATCGACAGATTTGCCCAACCTATTTTGCGCGCGCAAATCCATTCAGACTTACCCGATGCCTGAGTCAATAGTTTGTATTGCTGTGGAAGCAATTTTTATTATTGTTATTGCACTTGTATCTGTAGTGGAGATGACATGACGAAAACAGATACACTTGCACAAATTTAAAACTATCTATTCTATATAGATTAAAATCTAGGATTCGTGCCTTTTTATGTACTACAACATTTAAAAGTTATGACCACATAAGTTGAGTCTGTTCTTAACCATCGAAATTCCGAAATAATTATTTCACTCCACACCATCATACGTAATTTTAATGAAGAAATTTGTAATTTGTAGAAATTCTTTTAAAAACTTTCACGTACCCTTTTTATTTATTCGGATTGGTTGAAAATAAAAAACCGTACCGAGCACAGGAGGTAAGGGGCGAGGGGTCGGCTTAATATTTCCTATACAATAGGTGCGGTTGTGGCAGCATAACCGGGGCTGTGTGTTATTGCCCGGTGGGACAATGGGCCGGCGACAGAACGCATAAATCGTGAGAGCCTTCTCCGCGGAGATAGCCCGCAGATAGCCCTGGCGGCGTACGTTGGGGGAGGTATAAACTTGGGGCCCGACCCGATAAAGGGCCCCTTCCTACCCTCCTCTCCCATCCCTTGTTTTCTCTAATTACCGGGCCTGCGTTTTGAGGGGGAGGGCGGCTTATGCGGAATATGTAACGGACGGTTCGGACAGATGGTTTCAATTTTATCGAACTGGATAGTTTTATTATAATTTCTTAAGAATTGTATGAATTGCGATACAAACAAAGAATGTGCCTTTTTTATTTTGTGGTGAAAATTATTTTTGCTTATATTCCTCCAATTTTCTGACTCCACTCTGCTATTCGGTATTAAACGAGACCGGTTTTAGGGTTTCGTCATCGCCCTTTCATCGCTTTTACATGTTGTTTCGTCGGGAGTTTTACCTAATACACTATGAGCAAACTTATACTTCAATTTAAAATGTGAACTGATCGTGTACACTCGTTAGAATTAATTCCGGCAGTTTGTTCCTTAACAACTGATTTCCGTCGAAAATTGCAGTGAAAAGGCCGCCGCACTCAAATGGAAAGTGGCGAGATGCCCGTATATAATGAATGTAGATTCTGTGGAAAAGGATTAGTTGAAGGAGAATTTCGAATTCGCCGGCCATCGGGGTCCGGGGGGCATAGCTTAGCGTTGAAAGCGGCGCGGCGTAAAGGCGTTGAAAGGAATTTCCCATTCAGTTGCAAATTTCAACTGATTAAACGAGAGGAGCTCGTAAACTCAGGTATACTCATTAGAATTAAGTACACTATGTCACTGACTGAAGGATGAGAAGTACAGCTTAAGACGGAATAGGGGGATAAGAAAGAGACAAGACTATATTTCTCGATAATACAATATATGTTTAAATCTTATTTTATTTAGTCTCCCAATAAGATCCAAAATAGCGCAAAGGGGTTTTTATGGATGTGTGGAACACATTTCTCTTCATAAGGATCGCAGTCTGATATTTATTTAGGACGCCTCTAACAGAGTGTGGCGGCCAGCTGCCATAAACACCGATCCATGCACTGGCCTCGGTTTATCAAAGCGGACGATTTTTGAAATTGTAAATTGTCTGGCAGTGTGTTGGCCGGCGGTTGTAAATTTTAGGAGTCACAATCCCGGCCCCCGGCTCCCGTTCCCAAAGCGGTCGGACCCGACCAAACCCGGGCTGATTATATCAAACCCAAAATTACAAACCCGGACTCGAGGCCAATGACAGAAGGGGGGCGAATTCGACAGCCCGAATATGTTAAACAGAGGGCTTTACTGGCGTCTGCCCCGCCCGCACTCCCTATTTAATTATGTCAGATCTCAACTTCATTGAGACCGTATCGCATGGGCTTGCATTAACTTTAATATGCCACTGAATTGGTCGAAACATGTGTATAAAAATGCATCTCGGGTATTCGAAATTGCAAGAAAAGTTGTGAGACCAATTTAATCTTTAACACTAGGTTATTTCGTTAGTGCAAAACTCATAAGTACTCGCTTTAAAACTACTTTGTATTAATATGAAAACAAAGTTGATAGAACGCCGATATAAACATCAACGTCATCGAACATCAAAATTGTGAACATACAGCGACCCACATCCTTCCATAATGGGTTCAGCAGCACAGTTAATACGCGGCGTACTGAGGGACGGCCCCGCGGAGTAATGGGACCTAGTGGCGGTGCCGAACTAATAGGTGCCATTTCGCGATAGATTGGGCAACACCGCCGAAGAAGAAAAGGGACCGTTAAAGGTGGTCCTATAACTCAAGTGTTTTACAATAGGAAACTTGTGATGTATTGAAGGCGGGTAACATGTTGGAAACAATCAGCGAACAGTCTGACTAGAAGTTCTGGCTAGTCCCGATTACACCAAGATTTTATTAGAATTTTATTAATAAAAAAGAATTAACCTCGACGATAAATCCCTAGATATGGACTAAAATATGCGCAAACCCTTCTAGCATATTTATTGTTTTATCTTATTACTTTTTTAAGGATTTTTGAATAAATTATTTAAAAAAATAAACAATAAATTAAAAAATTGAAACGGCGCTGATACTACGGAGAATACAAGAACGTCTTGATGGTTAGTATCTAGAGCGCCGTGAATCTATGCGCTAATATAAGCTATTAGCAAGCGCTTACATATACATTGTACTAACATTTATTAATAATGTTAAAGCCATTGTTTATTATTGAATATTTTAAATATTCATAGTTTAAAAGTGATTTTCGACTTTAAATAATTTCTATTTTCGGGAATATATACATCTGCGAGCGCACTTCTTCGAGATGTTAATATAATGAAATAAATATTCCGTTTCCAGTTTATATACGGGTTACGTTTGCGCCGATAAAAGCTGTTCGGAACGATAATAAATGAACGACGTTTAATATAATACGGAATGTATTTATCACCCACTAAAAGGGTGAAATAATGCAGGGCCGGAGTTATTTATGCGGGTCCAGAGCACAGGTGTCTGGTAGAGTGGCTCCCTTGGGCGAGCGCTTCCATCGGACGCCGCGATAAATAACCGGGCGGTATAATTTCACAGCGCGCTCCTAAAATAATCACTTGGGGCAATACTAATATATATCTCGGGTCTCTGATAGTTCCGGCGATGCAGTGAGCGCGCGACCGTGGAACCCCCCCTCTTTGCCAATTACGGCCATCGAAACCAATTATATAAACCTATATATACCTCTTTGATTCATTAGTGTAAAACGTTAACGTCCACGGACGTTTACACTCTAGTACCTCATAAAGGTTGGTAAATGTCCCCAGAACAGAGAGGTAGCAGGTATTATCAATGTTGTTTCAGCCAACTACACAATTTGTGTAAAACAGAAGCGAATTTCATTTAGAAATATAAACTATAGATAATGAGACTTCGCAGTTTTCCTTTTATTTTTAGTATTTTAATCCAATAAAACAGCTTGCAATAAATAGCCGAGATGTTGATAAATTGGCCGGCTGGTTGAATAAAATTCATTCAAGATGAACAGTGTGCGTTATAATTCGGACGGTATTCGGGTCTAACCATGGAGGGGAGTGAATTTTAATAAGAAGCAGAATTTACCGCGAAGAATTGTGCTGTCTTTACTTCCAAAATGTCTGTGTACATAGAATGTGTCATAAATTTACTAATGTAATGCTTTTGACGTTGCCGAGAAAATGGTCTAGCAGGGACTAAATCAGGAAGACAGTTATTCGTTCCATTCCGTTTGGCTTGTCCTGGGCCTCCGGCTATGCCCGCTCATCAATCCTGTCTTCTCTGCGTCCCAAGACCACACATTAAAGCTAGACAGATGGGCCTGACACCTCCAGGGCAAGACCCTCTAAGGGCTTATCTTTCTTTCTTCGTGTTCATTCTCTCATCCGGTTGGCATCGGTGAAAGTTTCGCTCTCAAACTGCTTGGCGACTTATCAATTAAGGTCAAGACTAATTTATTTCATTTATCGTTAGTTTACGCTTGCCAATGCTTCAGGAATACTTTTCCTCGATTTTCACATATACTACTATATATCCCTGCGAGTCTATTTGCTTAATATACACCGTATAAAGAAATTATACGCCCATCGATTCCTGGAGAATATAGCACAGAATATCAAACCGAGTATTAGACTGAAAAATCCTACACTCGCGATGTCAGGAATATAATTTGATACAAAAGATTAAACACATTTAATCTGATAGCCAAATGAATTAAAATAAACCATTTTTAATTTCCCTCCAGATGGTATTCTGTATTACCCTATCTAAAAATTAATCTAAATCATTCGAGATGTTATCTACTGCTCCCCTCGTCCTTCTGTTTATTTTTCTACTTTTTGAGGTTTCCTGCTTGATTCAGTTGAAACTATTATACGAAACTAACAAGTATCTTTCAATACACTACGGTGACGTGTGTGTGTTTGTGTTTGGTTAATATGTAATCGTATATTATTGCGTGACTGATGAGTTAAAAAAATAGCCAGAGTGCTAATATTTTGAACTCCCGCCTAAACCCATAATCGAATTATACAGTTCCACTTATAACTTTTATAATTAGGTTATTAAATAAAATTACGAGCCTTAATATAATTTGTTACTCATTAAGTCATCGATTCATTTAATAAAACCGTGTTTATATTTACATAAATTAAAATCGCATTATAATTATTTTTTGGGGATTACGAATGCTGCTAATTATAATACAATTTGGTCCATCCATTTTGAGCATCTGCGAAATTAAATTTCGGAAAAAAGTAGTGGAGACGAACCGGAAAATATTGTATCGAGACCGGCATAAATCCGGCTCCAATAATCAAATTTCCCCTTCAACCATATTCCGTATTTACGACCTCGCGGATCCACCCTTTTCGAAAACTCCCCCACCCGGGGCTGACTAGGAGGAGGGTTTGTAGGGCATCCGAGAAAATATTCGACCCCGTCGCCGGCTCCAAAGGACTCGTTAACGGTTTAAAGGGAGGCCCGTTTTTGTTCTCGGGGCTCGCACACGAGTACGTGCCAGAAACAAGGCATCTCCCCTGAGGTTGGGGCGAGTTAAGCCCTAATTAGACCGGCAAGTCCGACCCCGACTTAAGCCGCATGCAGACAGCCCAATATATTCTTTTTAGGGTTAAAGGCGACTGCGGAAAGGGAAATACTAAGGGGAAAACATGTCCTGAAAAAATAGAAATTAACCACCTAAAAAACGAGGGTATCGAATATCATCCTGTAGTCTACCTTGAGACCAATCAAGAGAATGGGGATAAAAAATAAGTAATGCTAATCCAAAGCTTTAGGGACCCCTCCCCAGACAAAATCCTTAAATTATATGGAATAATTTGTTTTAAGATAGTGTGAACTAATAATAATTAAAGAGAATATTTAATATTTATTAAACGTATGAAACTTGAAATAACTTTGGCGTGGATAAACTTGTTTTACAGTAGTAATATCCTTCGAACATTATAGCCGACAAGATATTGTTACTATCGGAATCTAGATACTGAAGGAAATCAATCCTCGGTAAACGGCATAAAGGGGAGGTACCGAATGAGGCACGACCTTACAACTGTTGAATATGTATGAGCATGTTGAACACACATTCATAACTTCCAGGACAGTTTATCACCGGTCGTTCTTGTCGGTTTTAATTACAATAAGGGAAGAGGGTACGCGCCGGTTATGCATTTGAATGACGTGAATCGAGTTAAATGATGTATGGGGGAAACTGGAATATTGCAATAACGAATAGGTCATTAATACGCTCCTAATATAAAACATATACAATTTGTGAATCTTCCCTCTAATCTTTGATTATTTGCATAAATGAAGATATAGTCGAAGTTATAATTTCAGTAAATAATACGACACTCCATTAATTCAGCTGTAATTTTGTTTTTTTGGCCGTTATTGAAACGAAAACAGGTTGGAAAATTCCTAATTTTGTACCGTAAATTTCACGTGTTTCTGTCTCGTGTTTTCCTGTTGATCCATAATTTATTGAAAAAAGCTTATATTTAGTAATCTACTTAATCGGTGCAAGTGCACTCAACGAACTTTAGTTAAGTACATTGCCGCACCACCCTTAGGGGGCGTTAGTTAATCGGTGCAAGTGCACTCAACGAACTTTAGTTAAGTACATTTCCACACCTCCCTCAGGGGAGCGCTAGCGTCTCGGTGCAGGTAGACCCAACGAACTTTAGTTAAGTACATTGCCGCACCACCCTTAGGGGGCGTTAGTTAATCGGTGCAAGTGCACTCAACGAACTTTAGTTAAGTACATTTCCACACCTCCCTCAGGGGAGCGCTAGCGTCTCGGTGCAGGTAGACCCAACGAACTTTAGTTAAGTACATTGCCGCACCACCCTTAGGGGCGTTAGTTAATCGGTGCAAGTGCACTCAACGAACTTTATTTATATCAGGGGCGCTAGCGTCTCGGTGCAGGTAGACCCAACGAACTTTAGTTAAGTACATTGCCGCACCACCCTTAGGGGGCGTTAGTTAATCGGTGCAAGTGCACTCAACGAACTTTAGTTAAGTACATTTCCGCACCATCCTCAGGGGGGCGCTAGCGTCTCGGTACAGGTAGACCCAACGAACTTTAGTTAAGTACATTGCCGCACCACCCTTAGGGGGCGTTAGTTAATCGGTGCAAGTGCACTCAACGAACTTTAGTTAAGTGCATTTCCGTACCACCCTCAGGAGAGCGCTAGCGTCTCGGTGCAGGTAGACCCAACGAACTTTAGTTAAGTACATTTCCGCACTACATTCAGGGGGGCGCTAGTAAATCTGTGCAAGTGCACCCCACGAATTTTAGTTAAGTAAATTTCCAAAGTAAAAATCATCCAAAGTGAGTTACACCTCTACTGAAGATTGTGAGGAGCCGAAACTGGTTTAACAAAAGACCAAACCAAATTCAGCGGTATTCCAACTCCTCGCAGACCACAAAACAAATATTCTAAAGTAAATTCCTAATTTTGTTAAATTAACACCGTGGGCAGGTTTCTACTTATCAATCGGTATCGCTTCAAATGCTACAACAAGGAATTTTTAGATTTTGCATTAATTCTATATAATTGTGCCCCGAAGCCCTTCCTACGATAATCCTCTGTTCGTGTATTAGTCCGTAATCAGCGTAAAGAGCCGCAATCTCACACGCGAAAACTGCACAAGACAAGGCTGGAGATCATGAAATTATACCGCTCGAGTCACTGGGAAAACCCAGTCGCATTGCAGCTTGCATACCTCCTAGCTGATTGAGCTATCACGCACCCCATTTCAGCTATTATATTGGAGCTGTTAGTGGCAGTTCCATTAGCCACCAATCGCAGGATCCCCTTCGAGAGGTAAGCTACAGTAGTGGTGCACAACGATTTTTATTGAATATTTAGAAACACTAAATCCTTAATAAATATATATAATTCAGACATTTATTTTTACGCGAATTAACTATAATTTAAAGCCGGCCACTGCCTACCAACAATTTAAATTTGTTCCGTCCTTTAGAACATCATTCTATTCGTCTGTCGACGTCCAGTTTCGTTCCGCTCGAAATAAAATATACTCACTCGAATGACGTACGCACTCCTCTCTGTTAATATTTAATCGGCCCAACGTTGGGAAAACAGCGGCCGACCGACTGCGGACTCAACGGGGCGCCAACTAAACATGCCGTTGCGGCGACGGGGGTTGTCCGAGTCATATTATCGGGGACGATTCATGACGGGCGGGAGGGGGTTAGTGGAGGGATGACGGTAGGGGGGCTCCTCTGTGTTGCCCCGGTCCGCGGCTATCGATTCTGAACTATCGCCCAGCCCATTTTACCGCACGGCCTTTAACCGCAACTTTTTCCACTTAGCAGTTTAATTACTTTCGGCGCACCCCAATCTGCAGTAAAGCCCACAGCCCCCAACTGGCGGCCACGGTCCCGTCTAAACGATACATCCCCCGATACCCACCGGAACCCCTTCCTTATGTGGACCGCATAATTAAACAACTGTCCTTATTACACCACAGGCATACCGATCGATTTAGCCTACGACCTTTCGATTCGGCAAGGTGATCTTCTTTTACACTGAGTGCATTAAAGTTATTATAATTGTAGATTTTGTGTGTTTCTTTCTCCTCCCGCTGGTTCGGCCTTTTTGCTAGACAGGTTTCGGCTGCTCGCCATCTCCAGTAGCGGTGTCGGTCACTTTTGGCACGTTGGATGTTTTTCGGGCATCCTCACTGCACTGTCACAGTCACTAAGTGTATTAAGGTTATTATAATTGTTTAACCTAGACACCCAGGATGTTCCGCAGCAGGATCAAAACTCAGAGGTCAATTTTAAAGAAAATAATTATTTTCATATTATCATGCTTATAAAATACTTGAATTTTCATTATTTAATAGGGATATATATGTGATAAATAATTTAACAAATATTTCGTAACTAACCATTAATTCATTTTAAATTAATTACAATTTTTAAACTGATGTAATTTGTTTAAATAGGAGCACTGACGCTCCCTACTACGAAATATTATGAGTAATTCATTTATTAAACTGGCCGAACTTACAAAGTGACGCCGAGTTTTGTATTTGACGTGCCCCGGGCATAAAATGAAATACTGGGAATTTCTCTCATGTATGGTAATGGACTGTAAATATTTCACGTTTAATACGGAAACGTCTCTGTTGGGCAGCCCAAATGTAATTTTCTCATTTCCATCCGGGGCCGAAGGTTTTTCTCATCTCACATGACGAGTCGAGCCAAGGGGGGGGGGGGGTTAAAGACACTGAAAATTTATGAATCCTTCTTGGACTGCATTACTTTTTATTGCGGTTTCATTTTTGGCGTTATACAAGCCGATATTAAGGCACCTCGAGTTAGAATTTTATTGGGAAAAATATTCGTTCGAATTAAATAGTAGATATAACATTAATTAAGCTAAATAAACAAACGTGTTCCCTCTCCCTAGAAAAAATGTATCCAGTATTGAATGTAAGCTGCAAGCATTTTTCGATAAGAATATTATAAACAAAACAATGAAACAGACTTATCGTATTACGCTCTTGTATTTTACTATAGTTAGAAACTTCTATTGCAAGAAACCTGAAAGCCCAATGCTTTTCAGTGAGTTACAGAGCCCAATCTTGCCGACTTACGGGTCACGAAAACCGCATTACGAGAATGGGGCTAAATGTGGAAAACGCCAGAAATGGAATTTCACGAAACCAATAAAAATGAAATCTCCGCCTCCGTGTTGTATTTATTTTCTGAAAATATTTAATTGAAAGCAATAAAGATATACCTTAGAGTTATAAAACTGCTCGGTGATATGTGCTACATAATAAATTTCAAAGGATACAAATAAAAAAAATTTGTGTGAAATTTTCATATTAAGGATCAGATCGAGTTACTGGACATTATTATTTTTGAACTATCTATGTACATCGATAGGTTATTGAGAATTAACACACAAACAAACATTAATTTTTCTCCGTATTTATATACAATTAGGCAAATTGTATGTTTAATTCATTATTCCGTCCCCCACTAAGACGTTTTGTTTCGGGTAGAAACACCCCCAGAGGCGCTATCAAACACAAACGTTACGTTTATCGCTATATTGCAAGTGTCAGAAACTAATCGAGCACAAGTGGTGGCGGCGAAAATTGTAGACAGCTTAATTCTTTAACAAAACAGGACAGGATCGCACGGATAACATTTTATACTGTCTCTATGGGGTATGTTTGAAGAGACGTTCAGCCGCTGGCCGGCCCCTCTTTGCACACCTTTTTACGAGCTGTCTGTGAAGCTGCGACACAATTGCTCAAAAAAAAATAGAAGTATTGTTTGCAGAATTGTAAAGCGTTGCAAATAAAGAAAGATGTTCCATTCCCCAGCCAGTCCTGGACAAAAGAGATTCGAAAATATTTTCGAATATTTTCCGGGACATAAAAGCCGGGATCTCGTGAAAAAAAAGAAACAGAAATAAAAAATCTTCCTCCAGGTCAGGGAAGCCTTTTAAAAGCCGAGCACCATCCCTCCCGGGGTGGGGGTGGAACCGAGTGCAAACTTTATTTTATTTCTGGGAGTTTGGGGTTTTGAACTCGAAAAGATTATTCAATCCTCCCCGGACAGAGATGGATTATTGGCGACAGAGCAGGCCGTCAATACGCGGCCTGTCGGCACTTTAATAAGGAAATATTGCTGACCCCCACTCCTCGGTAAAGAAAAAGGGGATTCGGGGATTTCGCGGGTGTTACTGGGGATTGTGGAGCGCGTATTTGAGGCAACGCTGGCAGAAACGAGAAATGCATAACATTAGACTCCAAAACTATGCCAGAATTAAATTTCTCTTTTCTCCATTAAAAATTTTAAATTACCTTGTCTAAATGTTATTCTTTCATTTGAAGATTAAGGATTAAGGAATTACCCTGAACGACTGACACACATTTAATTACATGTTGGGTATACTATATTACAGTGATAATTTACATATATTTGGAACAATAGAATTCCCAATAAAAATTTTTTAAATATTAAAATGTTACGTTATTATATGCGAATCAAAGAATTTATATTGCGTATATTCGAATATTTAAACGCCATTCAATTTGTGATTTTTTCCATAATATTCATTGAGGGCGTTGTCTGGAAATATTTACGAAACATATATCGCCATTTATAATGTAGCGAAAATATAAATGGTGGCATATTAATGTAACAAAGTTCAATATAATCACGAAAGTAAATGTGACAGTAGAAGTGGGAAATATAATAAAAATATTCAGTGAAACGGAAATGTGGGATCCTCTGATCTCAAAAAATAACAACAAAATGTTGGGCGGATTTTAAATGTCTACCCTGTGTTAGTGCCGGTCACAAGAACCTATTACTAGTGGAATGAATACAAAATATTTACTTTGTAAGTGCGTGGGTGGCACTGGGCTTTACCGGTAAAATTGAAACTCTGGGCTGAACGGAGTTCATTGTATAAAACATGAAAAACAAATATATAGCTCTTGATACATTCAAGTATTTTGTGCTACCGAACTGACAATTGGCAGAGTAGCAACTGAACGTATTTAAATTTCCTTGGAACGTGATGATCAGTTTTAGAACTGATATTTTGTAATTTAAATAAATAAGGGAATTTTTTCGATTTATTATCAAATTATTTCTCGGAAATGTTGCGACACGGGCTATATTTTCAATTTCGCTATAGAATTCGATCGATGGGAATAAATTACATGCAGGTCACATGACGAAACAAAAACACTGTGGGGGTCACTAGCCTTGCTAACGACCAATCGATAATCGTAACATTAATAATCGAAACGGTATTGTTTTCTCGTGGTGGTGCTCACCTCCGCCAATCATACGATGAACCTGTTTACTGGGAAATAAAAAACCTGTGTTTGTAATTTTCTGTCGCCTACCCATATATACAAAAAGGTTGTCTTAATAGACGAGTTTAATTTTAAAATTTATGGTTATGAGCATATTAGTGAAAAAAGTTTAGGAAATGAAGGTAATGGAAACCGTTCTTTTTCGACGGTAGATTTATTTTCTATGTGTGTATAGATTATAGCATATATCAACATAGATACCTATTGCTTTTATCTTCTACCGATTTTCATAATTTATTCCTATTTAACTATTTAAATAAGACATACCTGCAAAATGCGATACGCTGACCAAAACCTCCAACATCTCGCCTACGTCGTCATTGTCACCTTGCCAGATTGAAAGTTATCACTGTGTGCGAACAAGGATAACAATTGGTAAAGTCCTGAGCCGTACATGCTACTTCCAACCGAATAATACAAACTCCGATGACAGTCGTAATCACTCACACGGAGTCATTGTCCCGTATTAACTCGGTTTCGGATCGAGCCACCACGGCCAACTTGAGGCATCGAATTATACGCTTGAGTAAAAAGAAAGGGAAGGTATTCAAGACAACTGTAAACGTTCCAGCTCAGTAAGAAATCATAAAATTTACAGTTATTTCGGAATACCTATTTGGTGGGCAGAATCATGTTATTAGCAGTTATATTTGTTCCGAATGTCTCGTCTGTTAATAAAGTTAAATGAGCAAACAAAAATAGCAATATCAAATAAGTACGGCCGAACAGATAGATTAGGGGAATTGGAGAACCCATCAACCCCAATCTATCATAAGCCATTCGATCCATCATCGTTACATTTCATCAAACTTATCAGATTCACGTTTCTTCGACGGAATATTCAAAACGTGTGCGTTGTTCTTAGAGAAAAATCCATTCCATAGGAATGCGTCTCATGTTAATTCTTTCGCCGAAAGACATATTAATAAAATAGCCATATTTGGCTACAAGCCAGTTTGCTCCATGGTTTAAAAATCTGAACGCCAACGTCAATTATTTGTATCCGAGCCTGTCAGTCAACCTCAGCTATATCGACTGACAGAAAAGCAGAACGGGTTTTTATGACACGTTCTGGTCGGTTCTGATATTTTGGTTATAGATATCATTCTAGAATTTTAATTTTTAGAGATCATTTTAAAGCCGATTAATATAGACACATCGATAAATGTAAATCACAACCCTATTATGATTCATTTGTAAATTAGAAGATTTAAGAACACACAAAATAACACACATCCCGCCTATAGACATTACTGGATTTTGTTCTTGTAAATTGCCGTAAACAAGGACCAATAGTCTTTTCTTACTTTTTTCTATAAATTTAAAATCGAAGTAAAAGAGGGTCCAACGCGTTTACGGCGTCTAAATGAGAATGTATTATATTCCCAGTGGTCGGCAGTTCGAATCTGTACCTATGATATGGTCTTTCTCACCCTTGGGGCTAGTGTCCCCTTGGGCATATCTATTGCAACTACAGCTTCCGTGGTTCGCTGTGTCCAATCTTAAATCAAGACAGGATTCAGTAACGGCAAATCTCCATTCAGGCCGTTTATACTAGCAACGGGTAAAGAATATACATATATAAGCTGCATAATTATAGCGTTTTTTTACGGCAATGACACCTATATTATTCATAATATATAAGTTTATTGATAGAATAAAAATGGCAAAATTGTCGTAAATAACACAATTGTCGTAAGTAAATACAAATGCGTATAAAGGCTAAAGAAAAGAAAATATAATTGATGGACATGCTACAGTTTTTGTATCGCTCGGTTGAACTCAAGCTTTCTCCCGTTTCCAAAAGGAGAACCGCATTTACTCGAGCATTTCCATGAGCCTTCATTGAGAAGCGATCGAGTTCGACAGGAAACTGGGAGGCAATTGAATGGAAGTCCATCTTTCCCGGGGGAAGTGCTCTCCCTCACTCCTCCCGTTAGTTGTGAGTTGTGTCTAGCAACAATGGTTGGTCGGTCTGGGGGTGGCGGAGTAGGCACTTAGGTCGGGCTCATCTGCATCCCGCATTAAATTCTCTCGGACCTCACCGCTGATGTTTTATTCAGGGTCGGACGGTGCACTCGCTCCTTCCACCCCCAACGGCCTACCGCCCCATCCCCCCCACCATTAATTAACATTTTCCGAAGTTATACCTCCCCCACTCCCGACCCTTTTAGAGGGGTCCGGTTATTGAATTATTGTCCTATCGGAGGGTCCTAATGGGGGCCGGCATGCTCGGGACAATTTGCCCGCAAAAAGAAATTCCCTCCGTCACTCCACGAAGATTCCCCGATATCGATTGATTTCGAAGACGCAGGGGTCCGCACCTTTTAAATAAATTCCTTTACATAGTAGTTCGAGCCTTCCGCAGCCTTTTTAAATATCAAAACCGGTCTAGTCCCTCTGATCATACATAGGAGAGGTGACACTCCAATAAACGGACGTATGTATATATTTTTCTTCTGTAGATTTGTAAAAGAACCCGAGACTTTATATAGCCTTTACTTTATCAAGCTACAACATATTATATAAGTGTATGTTTAGCGTTAGCCTAAAATACATGATGTACATAATATAAACACTAACAACTAATTGAATAGCGATTCGATAAGATATTATAGAAGCCACTTTGCGTTAAGTTGAACATGTTGGGAACATGCGATGCAGGAATAATAATTCAAATTTAAAAATGTGCTCGTAATTACCGGTCTCAGAAGAGGATGGCAGGATTTAATGGGTTAATTAATGTAAAACAGCTTAAGCTAACAAGCTTAAGGGCATCCCCCTTCCCTATACCTAGGCCTTATTAGTCCCTCATTTAGGGATAATGGGCCTTCCCAACTCCTGTTGAAGGCTTGAAATGGAACAAACTGCAGTTTCAAACCGCTGAGTATATATAAAACATAAATGGTGCAAGTCGAGAACATCCTGTGGTATCCTGTCGCAGGATATCAATTAATATATTTACTTGTCTATAACATATAATCTTGTAATTTTTTCAACCTTTCTTCAGAAGCTATATAATTCGCAGCGTCTATCCTTAGCCGGCGGCCAACTTTTCCACGAGAGAACTTCTTTTTAAATTGGATGGCCTGGATTATTTAACAAAGAAGGTTTTTTGAATGCGCTCGAATCCAAAACGGCGGTATATGTACTGGAAAATGTGAGCCGTCCCGTTTATCGAAGGGCCCGGGACGGATGTCTGGGTTGCCGGATCGATATTTAAATCGATTTGTGTCGAGGGTGTTGGGCTTAGCGGGGCCGTGCAATCAATCACTACCGCCTCAGAGAACCCCCTTAAGAATAACAATGATTTAAACGCTAGCGTTCTCTGCTCCCGCCGGAGATAAATATACGGCCGGATAAGAACCTGTTTATGAAGGGCTCCAAGAAATTGATTTATAGGTCTATCGCTGGCGAATCCCCTTTAAATTAATCTGCCGCTCAATATTGCACGATGAAATGATCCGTCGGTAACAATACTTACTATCTACTTCCCGCTAACTCATTTCAGATTGCCAAGCATAATTAGTAAAAAAAATGAAGGTATTATGAAATAATTTAGGCTTTAGTATCAAATAACGTTTCATAATAATAATAATATAATAAAAGAATTGAATTATATTTATTCCTAGTGGATCCTTGAAATAATTTAGTTTAGATTTATTTTTTGGTTTTTCTTATTAACCTATAATCCAGATTAGAGTTACATACATTATTGGCATCTCAGTTTATAAGAAGCTGGAATACACAAAAAAAGGTCTATGGAAGTTCATTAAGAAAATCAGTTATTATCTTGGAAAAAGTTTGAAATTTACTGTTATTATGGAACTCGATAAATAAGGATCAATGGGGGTGATTACCTGAGGAAAAGAGGGAGGAATTGGCCCAGGGGGACTGAAGGATTTAGAAATTGTCCAAGTGAGAGGAAAATCTGGATTACCGAGAGAAAAACCCTTGAGGCTCTTAAACCTATATTCATTAGAGCGCTCTGGAGCCTAAGAAGGAGACTAATGCTCCATTTTTCAAGCCCAGAAACCGCAATATAAGCGATCATCAAGAGTTGAAGTTTGGAGGTACAAAAATATAAATCATTACGCACCTTCAGTACGTTAGCAATTCTAAAATTACCTAACATTTCTACATTACTTTCGTTTATACTTGATTACAGTAACATATCTACTATTTTTGAAGGGTTTGTGAGTGGTTAATGATCGAAACGAATACGACATTAGGGCTTTACTTTTTATTGTCTCATCGTTATTATTATTGTTTTCTCAAATTAGCAATCTTCGGAGTCGTTACCGTACAAAAATACCGTAGGGGTGAATTGTCAAGAAAACAAATTTACTTTAATCATTTGAGTATTCCGCTCCGGTATCGTGATTTAGAGGGTAGTTGAGAGCGGCATTACCGACCTGTTGAAAAGGTAACGGCATTAAGCGGATAATTAACTTGGTGGAGGTGGAAGTCGTTTCGAAATGAAAACAGAGCCGGAGGGGAGGGTGAAGGGGGCGTCAAATGTCACCCGCCCCATTTATTGGCTCCTCGGTACAAAAGAAGTTTAATGATTTACTGTATACTGTATACTCGGCGGTCGGCTCCATCGGGCAGGGGACAAAGAATATACACGCCCAGGGCGTCTCACTAGATCATCCCCGGCTTAATGACAGCCAGTCGATAAGTGAGAAAAAAAAACGGAGAATTTATTGTACACCGAAAATGAAAATAAACCATCCTGCAGTAATTTATGACTAATATTCCCGCTTAATTTCCTCCCCCGGCCCAATTCAAAGTTAGGAGACTGAGATGATATCGTATAATGAAGTGTGCCCGGGAACAATATTGGAAATTAATTAAGGGAGAAAAAAAAGATTGGACGAAGTTCAAGCTTATAACATTTTTAACCGTTTAATTACAAAAAAAATTAATAAAACATCCATGTAAAAAAGAAATAAATTGAGTGTTTCCAGGCAGAAGACCCAGCTTTAATTATTTAAATCGCGCATTGACGACACTAATATTTTCAGCACAATATTAACGAAACATACATATTTTAATATTATTATATGTGTTATATTTCCTAAACCGCAGGAGTGAGGTTTGTAAATATTAAAATTAAACCTAACGTAACAACTGTAACCCAACATAACAAAAAAATTTAAAAAATGAAATTAATTTTTTGTTATTTCACTTGTAAACCAAGCTAAAATTCAACTTCATAAAAAGACATTAAAGTAACTACTGTATATAAACTGATATAATTAGCTTTGTTCCATAAGAAAAATATCTGGCCAAAATGTTTATGTTTATGTTATGGCAGAAAATATTGTGTTTTATCGCTGGTCGTTTGGTGGGGCTACCAACCCCTTCTAATCACAACGGCCTCCTAACTTCAATCCGCCAGCGGAAATATTTTCCCAGCGACGGCGAGGGTCCCGCTTTCTGATTGGACAGTTCCGGCCCCCGGGGGGGGATCGACCGTTTGCTCATTACCTTAAGGCCGTCCTCAGAGTATTTGTCCAATACATATCCACCTACATACTGCTTACTCAGCGTTGTGGGAAGCATTGTTGATTATTATTTAATCTATTCCTTCGCTACGTGACCGGTAAATAGCCAAGTGAAGTTAAGTAGTGTTCGAAGATCTTTAGCATGTATAGGAGTCTGCCGGCGTAATAGCAAGGAGGGAATATATATGATAATGTCATTGTCGAGTCATTTTTCCCCCTTCTATAACCTAATTTTCGTCTATCTTGTTTGACGCAAATGCATAACGCAATCATTACAAAATATTCATTTAATGATTGCAAGAATCATTATTTTACTTTTACCTCTCCGTACGATAGAATAAGAGAGAATTGGTTTGTCAAAGTAGAGAATTATATTTCCCCGCGAGAAGTGTTTTCTCATGTACCAAATATATTAAGAAGATATTGGTTATTACTGCTAAGCCCTGTTTCTGTATAAGTTATTTTAACGTAAAAATTCGTCCAATTTTAAAGTCTATTAATTAAGGTAAATCTGTAAATGATATTGATTATATCTCCTGCTAGATGTTTATGTTTCTTTTTTAAGGGAATTTAATTTAAAATAATAAAAGAAATATAGGGGGGACTAATGGAGCTTCACTCCAGTGTCCAGTGTGTAATAAACAATTAAGAAAATTCGGCTTCAATTAAAATGATTTATCGAGTTAACCGGACGGATTAATGCAGGTTCGGGTTAAAAAAAAAGTTTATCGGATTAAAAAAACACACTTTCAGGTCGACCGGATCATTCCTGGGATTGGCTGGGGGCGCCGACTTTCAGATAAATGCTCCGGGTGATCGATTTTAAATTCGGTTCATTAGTTCATACTCGGACCAATATTGGAGTCTCCCACTGCGGAGGGATATATCGAATTAGGGATTTCACACTGGAGCAAACCCGGCTCTCCCCCACCGCCGCGACCGTAGTATAACGATAGGAAATTTCATTTCTGTAATGGGAGGAAGAGGAGGGCTTGTAATAGGCCTTCTCTAATGGGGCGATGACGAGTCTGCCCCCAAAATGGTGGACGGGGGAGGTGCACTAAAGTGATTTGCTACCCGGCGGGGGAGTGGAAAAAAATAAAATCGAAAAACCTCAATCCTCCCCCCCCTCTCTCTCTCTCTCTCTCTCTCTCTCTCTCTCTCTCTCTCTCTCTACTTCTCCCGGGATTATAACTGGATTATAAGTGAATTACCGGACGCTATACCGGCGCCTAAATAGGCTTCGACGGCGTACAAGTTGAAAGGAGGCCGCTCCTATATCGTCCTACCCGAGGTGGCTATACGCCTCCTCGTTTATCAAATGCTTCGCCAGGTTACTTGAGATAGCGTGCAGTACACATAAATCGCCCTATATCCCTGAACCCTATCCTGTGTCATATATCCAACTATATCAGTTCAAAAATACATCATCTTTAACCTCTTCGTGTGTTCAAACTCATGTTTCATAACCACACGGGGCATTTCTGAAAATTGTTCAAATAAGGGAACCGGGGTATACATTTGTCAACTATTTCTTACATATTTAAAATTATATAAACACACGAGCTTCTGTCAACGCCTGAAGAATATTCAGTTTCAAATCATTTCCCGATGTCAAAAAGCGAAGAGAAATTCTGATTTCCATTGGGGACCAAACTATTTCCTATTCTGACAAAATAGGGGTCCGGATACTAAGTCGTACATGCAGGTGTGTATTGCCGGTTAGTATTAAGACTTTTTACTGTGTCTCATTTAGTAACAGTGGGAATTATAAGAATTGCTATTGGCCATTCAAACCCGTGAAACAAATACAGGTAATACAAAAACATTACGTACTAATAATGAAAATACCTCTAAACCCATTTAATTATAATAGTTGTTATTTCGCATTTGAAATTCTATAAAAACCGAAAATATAAAAGCACAGTATTTGTATTCGTAGAAAACTTGTTATTATATATTTTAGTTTGAGTGATGGTCGAAGTTTGACGTCAAAAGAATACACGATTCAAGATAAAAACTCCCCGCATCATTCTTACAACCGGTTAACAGCCGGGACAGCGGAAAGTTTTTTAACATTTTAGCTTTTCATAGGCAAAAGAACTAGACAGTAAATCAATGAAGTAATATCCATCCAAAGAACTGAAGGCATAAAAAAAATTAATTAATCGTATATCGCGCATTCGGTCCTAAAGTAGAACGGGTTCGGTTTTTCATGGTCCTCACTTGTATTTGTTTAGTAATATAGTGAGGTACATACGAAGATACCGAAACTAGGTCTACATTAGGACCAAATAGGCTACAGGTTATTTTCTCAACATTCACATAACATTTGTTATTAGCTTCTGTTTTCCAGTCCGAAGTAAAGTTTCCGATTATTCAGGTCGCCGCCTGCCTTTTTTTCATCCGTAGCAATCTATTTGAATTATGCGACGCAAAATGACGAATCTCCCGTACTTATCGCCGAAAAAAGATCGAATACATTATCGGCTGTCGGAGAATCGAATATGAGTCGTCGGAATATAAAAACCTCCGGGGGCCCGCACAAATGGGAGGGGCGCCCATTTGTCGGACCGTTTTGTAGCCGGAGCGTTATGAACCGTGTCAGTTGGGCGCGAGGTGGGCCTCCGACCCTCCTCCAGCGTGCCCCATTTTAACCAATTTAGTGCCCACCACCCGGCCACTTGAGTTCGCAATTTTGGAATACATCCAGAACCAAGTCATTTACGGTATTTAATGAAGGCGGCTTGTTACAAAGTAGGATGAAAAAAGTCAACTATATAGCCTCTGAATTTTCTGTCCCCTTATTGAATATTAATACTCATTTAAGGCTTTTCCTTCAATTTTCTATATGATTACTTCAACCAGGAGATTTTATTGAAAATTTAATTTGCTAAACTTCTAATTTGGACAGTTGTTGTGACAATATTTGTCATGACGTAACCATAAAACTACATTCGTATGGAAGCATGAAAAATTAAAAAAATTACTATAAAAACGAATGAAAAACATAGACATTAGACTAAGAACTTCAAGATGGTCATCATTATAGTAAACGGTGCAGTATAATATTTAATAAGACTCTTCAATTATGGTTAAAAATTAGGCAGTTTTGATAGAAGTTGAATACGAAAAATATGTTATATAAGGGCTGTATACATTTCACTGGGTGGGTTGGAAGGGCCGAGCGTGACAATTTTGGAAGCAAAATAAATTGAGGCTTAAGCCGAACATTTGTTTTCCGTATTGTCGCGGGATCGTTCGACCGGGCCATCGGACGCGGGATGCCTTTAATAAACGCGGAAAGGGAGCAGTAGGGCGTGCCGGGCCGTCAGTGTTTCGCGCCGCCCCGGAACAGAAGAGACCGAGACCCGAAACAGGCAATATCGGTGGCCCGCCCACGCGGGGGGGCGGGGAGAATAAACAACGAGACCGGTCGGGTGAAACATGAAACAAAAATTCCACGAAATTTCGCACCGGAGAGAGGGAATATAAGCCCCGCTTTATCCCCCCGATATCAAGGAACGGCGGGCGGCGGTCCGGCTCATAAAACAAATCGGGACAAGTATAAATTCTTCAACGGTCGGGGCGGAAAGGCACTTAAACCGAAAGTCTAAATAATGGCTAAACGCTCCGTTAATTCCTCTTTAATAGAAAGAGGTCGCAGAAGTGGGACTTGAGCAACCCGCCCCCATAAATCGTTTTGCCGGCTAATTCTGCCCCGACTTGCAACGTCTGCCCTTTTCGATGTGTTCCATCCCCCATCCGTTTAGAGTTTAATTCTCAGGATTTTATGTATACCAAGTATTGATAATTATTAATTTTATTACGAATTAAGAATTAACGAATTTGATTAATGAAAGTCTTGCAAATTAATAGATGTAGCAATTTTTATTAGAAAACATTACCATCAGTCAAAAGTAAACTAGGAGCACCAAGAGATCACAAATATGTTTTGATATTTGAAATTAGTAAACTGACCGCACTGTACTTATTTTAATGCCTTTAATTGGTTCGAAAGCAATAGTTTCTTTCCCCGTTCGTAGTGATTAATGGTAATTATCCTTCCAGGAAAGTGGTGAAAATGCCTAAATTAAATGTGAATATGCCAAGGGGCACGAGGATACTATACCTACAAGTCACCGTGTACCTAAACATATATTTGAAAGTATTATACTGCAAGCCAACATTAATCCCAGACATTTAGTGGCTGTACAAGACATATGTATGACTTAGGATATCCGTTATACCGTCGCTATTATAAATCAGATGTAGTAGAAACACGAGAGAGCGCGTCAAGAACAAAGGCCGCCTCATGGGATCAGATCGCTCATGTAGAACCTCACGACTTCTATTGTTATTCCAAGCGGCGCCTTCTCAGCCAACACTCGGTAATCCTCTAACTCGTGGCAACACATAACGTCGCATTGTTTTGAAAATTGCTCAACATGCTAACAAAAACAGCTGTATGCAACATTAATTTGAAGTATTTTAAATTATTCAGCTTTTCCTGAGGCACTAAGGAGCGAAAATGGGCCTCCGCCCGACCACGAATTGAAGAAAAATGTGAACTTCGTCAACAGTCCACTGAGAAACCAATATCAATTGTCTGCTGCGTCGATTCTAGAATTAAGAAGGAGGAAAATAAATTAGAATCTGGCTAATTCGGGGCCGTCACATAAGACAAGTGGTAATACGGGCCGTTCCCAATATGTGCATTCCAAAGCCCCCTCTCCCTCCCTCCCTCTTGCCACCCAATACGGGATGCCCTCGCCATTACAATACGTTTATTGGAATTTCTTACGTCCGCCTAAAATTCGGATTTCCACTTTAATAATCGAATCCGCCGTGAGCTATATTAAAATGCGCCTGAGCGCAGGGCCCCACCATTCCCCAGAGCTATAAAAATTCCTTTTTCAGCAACTGGATCCAGAATTAAAGCATGATGAACTTGCTATATGGAAACCGTTGATCACACACTAGGGAGCTAGCCGGAGATTACAAACATTAATTCTTACTGCGTCGACTAACTTTTTCCAAAATTATGAGGTACGGGTCTGAGAATTTCCAGGAATGTTTCGATTATATTTGTGTCCAAAAGATATTCATCATTTTGTACCTGAGAATAAAAAATACATCGCGTGCCGATGTGATTTTGAGGGCTTGCTCATTAAAAACATTCCAGTAGGCAGACAGAAATTTTACACCTCCGTCCCAATCGACCAGCGGGTAGCGGCGGGTCAGTAGCTACCAAACCGTACATAATTATGACGAGAGATCGTATACCGTATTTTCTTCTTAATAATTTGATGTTTTCGAGAGGGCCTGGTAAAGTTCTAGCTATCACAAGCAATGGAAAATTCGGATAAAATATAAGAATCCAGTATAGAAAGTACACCCTTGTGTAACACAATTAACTATTAATTTGGGAAATGTTATCAGATTGGTGTTAAAAATACTTTGGGCGAACGGACCTTATGTGCCACTCAAGTGTATACATACTAATCAGGTTAGTCGGCATCTGATCGCTTATTAACTTGCCATTTTGTACAATACACGTTACATTCATTATAGGTATTAATACGCTTAAAATATCAATGTTGTAAACTTAACTAATTTGCATTTCCCAAATCACGGCAGAAAAATAAGAACGTAATTGTTGCAAACTGAATATTACAGTAAGAAAACTAAATGATGTAACAACGTTTTCTATACGTTTCAGTTTGAGACGGTAACATTATATATCTCCTAGTACCAGCGTTCGAAATATTTAGATATTTAGAGGCTTCAATCGACCCAAATTTTAGACGAGGTCGCTGACTGATACGCGATGTTCGTGTAGGTGTTCTTAATGCGACAAGTCATTAGGATAAAATGTCTACGTCCGGATCGTAATATATCGCCGTTGATACTCAATTATTTTGGGTCAGAGCAAATAGAAAGTGAATTATGTCAGAATTAAGCGCAATAAAAATAACTGAAGACATTATTATAATTATAATAAATGCATAGATCGGTGTGTATATACATTCGGAGTATTTGACGGAGGCTTAAATCACATTATATAACTACTATATTCCTTAATAGTATAGAGATTGGAAATTACCACACCGCTATGTCAAATACTTGAAGTATAAAAATTTATTATTTACGTGGCCCGTTATAAAACGTAGAAAGTAGATCTGTTAGCAATAAATAGCGTACAATGAAACGAAAATTATTTACGTTCGTTCAGTTTTGAAAAATATTCTCAGTGGAAGCAATTACACAATTATAGGGGCACGCGAAACTTTTCAGTCAGTAATATATCAGTGTCAGAAGATTATTCATTTTAGCGTTCATTTAGTGAAAGGGATACACTTTTATAAGTACAGGGTGTACACGAGCCGAAGGCGAAGTGCGCACCACTAAATCTGTAATTATTTCTTCTCTCGGTTCCGAAATAATTTTCAATTTCACGTAAAGATTTATTTGCACTGGCACGAAATTAAATTCCTTTCGCCTTCCACAGCAGGTTTTCTTTACGTGCGCAAGAAAACTGACGGAATATAAAATTTAATTATAAATTATGTCGACCCGCCGCGGTCTGTGTTATGAAGCGTAACACCAGCAAACTTCGTATAATACGGGTTGATATGTACAATACCTCGACAAAACATGACCGAATTACTTTGGTTTCAAAAGTTATGTTTACGCGGACGTAAAAACGGGAAAATAAAACTTAATACAGTCGAATATAAATATTCAGGTTAATATTATTAAGCAATAAGGAAATGGCGTGAAATATGTATATTATGTTCCGAACCCAGCCATAAATGCAAGAGACTTGCAGTTATTCAGTATTGCACCGGAGTAATATACCCTTCACGAGCTCTAGAGATAGTTGTACGGAACTTTTATTACCGAAATTGTAATAACAAAGGGGCACAATTTGTGACTCACCGTTGCGGTTTAAACGGGAGGTGGGAGTTTCTAATCAACCGCTTAGACGGTTGCAATTCCGGTTTATTTCCGGCCGCCGAGGCGAATTTCTCCACTTTTTTTTTCGTCCCGCCTAAGTAATTGAACTGTTATTTCCCCAATCTCTTTTTCCGGGGCCGCGCTGTTAGTTTTTGCGGCCTCCCCTTATTGTGTCCGGCCCGGCCTAATAGCCCCTCGTCTGAGCGTATTGTATACAGCCCTCCCACATAATATTTTGGCAAGGGAAGCATTAAAAATGTAGTGGCCGCGGCAGTAGGGGCCGGGGCGGGAACTGTTTTTGGCCCGGCTCCAAACCGACCTATTGGCCGCTTGGGGGTTGGCTCACCTTTCCGCCCCTATTGTCTCTCTTAGATTGGACACGGCCGCCTTGGCTTACCCCACCGAGAACAGAAAAAAATCACCCCCCTGATTACCCCGCTATTTCCGGATGCTTTCAATCCCAAAATACTCTGTTCATCTTTCTAATGAATCCTTTTAAAGTAGTAGAATAGTTATTTAAATACTCTTTGTGTGCCTGTTTTAATCATTTTCGTTTAACAATAACACACAGTGTTACATCCCTTTAAACTACTGTCCTACTTTATTATATTTTTTCGAGTGAGATGAACCGGGAAAAATCGGTTATATCCGCGACACAAAATTAGATACGACAATAATAATTCACACCTGGTAAATTTTACTGGACAAATGTTTGAGTCCTGAGAGTTTCTCACGATTTATTCGAACCAAGAACCAAAAGAAATGCCGCTCCTTAGAATGGTAACTGAAAGTTGTTCAATCTTGTTTTTTTATTTCAGAAATGTCTTGCTTATTATTACACACCTTCCAGCAGTTTATAAGGCTACAGTTTGAAAGCTATATAAAAACGTTCACAGGTCTCGAAGACAAGAGCCCATATCTACAATTCAGTATTAACTAAATATCATATTTGAAATTCCGCAGGCTCACCCGGCCCTTACGCAAAGGGGCGAAAGAACAACCGGACTACAAATGGCCGGAATTTCCCTGCTCGCAGCAGTATTTTCAGGTTATTAGAGAAAGCGGCAAACGTATTTGGCAGGACAAAACTGGGGATACCACCTCGTTAAATAATATACGAACATGCCTAATATATCCCGGTGTTCATGGACCCAAAAATGCTGGACCGTAACGCATAAAAAAACGTTCATTTTAAGAAGGAAAGAACGAAATATTCCGTTTAAATTTTGTAAAATACAAGGCTTATAGACATACCGTAAAGAATTATTTTTTTCTATGTAGGCAATATACATTAGGATCAGATTATAATTAAAAGCAAAAAAACATTAAATTCCTCCCTTGCATCAAAATATGATTATTTCTGGTAAAAGTAATTTTTTTTTCTCATTTATTGTTACAGTCACGACTACAATTTTTTGGTAAAAGTAATTTATAATCACAAAATAAGAAACAGGATTTTCTTTCGAAAATAGTAGTTGGATACCTAAGAATAACACAAAAGCGGAGTTACAGACATACATAAAAATTTAATCAGACAAGTGTGTGTGTATATACATTTTTTCCCTTGATGTATTTTCCAAAGCATTTATAAAACTGGAAACTTTTGCACGCTTCAAAACTTACGAGTTTCCCGGTAAGCAAGTTGTTTGCTCGAGGAATCATCACTGATCTCAATCCGGAGACTTTAAAGGGAAGTACGGTCGAAATATTTGCTGTCTTTTAATTAGTAACTGCGACTCCGTCTTCTTACGCCAGATGGTCGGGCGTTAAATTCGTTCTATCAAAGAAAAACTTCAATTTCGCGGAATGCGAATTTTTGTTGAAAAGGGCTTCGGAATTATTTCAACTTTTGGAGGGGATTACGGAATATCTACTAGTGAAAAGGATTCTGAAAAGTTAGAATTTTCCTACTTACACTATAGCCATAACTGTCGGTTTACTTGTCGGTTTAATAATATGCAATAGTTAGAATATGTAAACTAAGCTTCTGATAAGAGGTAGATCGTCCGAAGAGCAGAGAAACGAATTTCGACTATAATCTCTAGTTAAGATAATTCTTATTTAATGGTAGAAAAAAATTGATTGAAAAAGGAAAAACAGTAAGACAGAGAAGATATTAGACATTAACAGATATTTATGAACCAATAAAAAATTCATATACAAACAAAAATGGCTACTTTCTGTCTGCCGGTTAGGCGCCCGGTATAGACAGGCATTGGAGGCGAATTGGGCTTCGAAAGACTTTTGTTCGAAATAGTTGATCGATCCCATAATTGAGCTTTCGGCCAATATCCGGGTACGGGAAGTAATTTGACATCAGATGAAACATGTTGACATCGGGCCCTTCTAGTGTCTCTTCGGCCCCGTCAACTGTTGAAAGTTAACGGAAACTTTGAATAGTTGAGGGCGGTCCGCCACCAGATTCCATAAATTCAATCAGAAATATACCGATTATAAAAGCATCTATCTTATAAATGCTCATGAATTCCAAAATATAAACCAGTCTGTTTTGTCGGCGTTTAAACAAAATATATCTCTTCATTTATTTATTAGGGGAATTCTAAGAAAAAATATTACAGATTAAAAGATATTGTAAATCCTACCTATACTGAACAGTAGGTACGTGTGCTTTGAAACAAGCAGACCAATATTTCCATTTGAGGCAATAAAGAACAGTTCCGTTCGCGTGAACCTGTCTACTGAAACCGATACCATTCGATATTAATGGGTAATATACCATCGACTTTATCCAAAGGTTCTAAATCTATGTTAGGACATTTTTATATCGAGAATAGGTTCAGCTGCGTAGAAAAGTAATAATTTAATAAATCTCGTACTTCAAAACGCCAATTCTCACAAAGCGACATGAAAACTGAAAAAATACGCATACTGAAAAGATCAAAAATTATTTTCCACAGGGACGCCCGCGGAAACACAATTACCGTCCAAGTTTTTCCCGACTTTGCACTTGGGGTCTCCGAGGATATGAGAGCGGTAATTTGCAATCGCCCGCATGAAACTTCTTTCCAAGATATTTTAAAATTGAAATAATGGTCTTTTAAAAGTTAAAAAAAAAACAAGATAGCGCCTTCTATTACATGAAAATTTCTTCTTCCACGAAAGTATAATATTAAAACCACCATTTGTATTCGCTTGGACGTTATCGACCAGTCAGTTTATAAGATATGGGAGTGACCAAAAAATTACGAACGGTTCACCTCTATATATATTTAGACCGCAAGAATCTCATTCCAACGGCTATTCTAACACTATCAAGTACCACATTCCCTTCCCGGTTTAATTTTTCTCTCCGAACGTAAGAAATCACCCTGGCATATAAAACAGGTAAAGAATACGTTTGGAAATGCAAAATGGAATAATCCCAGATTGTTTTCCGTTCCTGGAATAAAGGTAACTATACATAACTGGTAATTTCCCGCGTGATATTCCGATGACCGATTTTATGAAATTAAAATTTATGTTTTACGTTAAATGGAAGCGCAAATACTTGAACACGGTCCCTTAATTCTGAAATAATATTTAGGTGTACACTTTCATTTATTCGAACTTCAGCGGACTTGGTGGCCTACCAGTTTACGCTTCCGTCTGGGCCGACGACAAACAAGACCCGTTCCAAAGGAGAGTATACTTTTAAAAAGGTTGTAAAAGAAAAACCCTCCCCCCATCAGAAAAAAAGAATTGTTTTCCATTCAAGACGGCCAGGATAATTAAGGGTAGCCCCGAGTTGGGAAGTTGTCACCGAGCGAGACAATGGGGAGGAATCGCGCCCAAGTCTACCCCGAAACTGTAAAGAAAAGAGAAATCGGGTACCAAATCCCCCGACCGCTTTTGTAATTCTATTTGAGGCTTCAGCGGCACAAAGAATGAACACGGCCGTAAGAATCTTTCGGGCTGCGGGCGGTCTATTAAAATTCGGCTGCAATGCGGAAGGTACAATCTATATTAATATAGTTATATTCCCGTCCGCAGAGGCCTGATTAAAACTTGAAATCTTCTTCCACTCCACGGGTTTGAATTAGGCGCGGAAGAAATTAAAATTGGTCGCGTTAATGCCTCGCAACCCCGAATGTACTATTGTTCCTCGCGTTAATTTTAAAACTATGAAACTCATCAGCGAACAATTTCAGGGTGATCGTACGCGATCAGAGGCTCGTGGGGTTAGCGCCCAAATAATTATAAAATACCGTAGATTTCGTGTGTTTCTGGTTCCTCTCACTGGTTTGGTCTTTTACTAGACCGGTTTCGGCTGCTCGCCATCTTCAGTAGCGGTGTTAGTCACTTTCGGCACTTTGGATGTTTTTTTGGGCATCCTCACTGCACTGTCGCTGTCACTCGTACTGTAAGGCGCTGTATGTAAAGCGCTGATACTAAAATGTAAGACAGACCTTTGTTGCGGGCTAATATTAGGTGCGCCGTACCGTTGAAACTAAATACACTACGCGTTTTACAGTACAAGTGACAGTGACAGTGCAGTGAGGATGCCCAAAAAAACATCGAAAATCTACGAAATCTATTCCAACCCCTCGCAGACCACAAAACAGGTATGTTAAACTATCATAAAATAATTTGTTATCATCTTTTCACCTCACTTTTATGTTAATTATAGGACGGAAATCAGAGATATCTCCAGAAAATTAGAAAAACCTTAAAGAAATTTTACTTACTTCACCCTTATACGCGTCACAATACGCCGCGGAAAAGACGTTTCCGGTGGATAATTGTATTACGGTTGAATTATAACTTTTTGTCTCATGAGAATTTAAATTCTGGCGAAATGACGCAAAGTTGAGTTTAATTAACAATTACAAACAGCCGCATTATCAATTCCCGCCACCGTTCACCAACTCGGCCGGAGCGAATTAAATATTCCGCCGCCGTTGGAATATAAAATAAAAGTCGGTCTTGGTCTTTGTTCTTTGATCTAAACCCTCCACGATTTACAGCCCATTTAATCGGACGGGTCAGAAATAAACCACAGCCCCCACAAATTTCCAGACCTCATACCGATTTTTGATTTGTTTAAATTATTTACAATAATTACTACTAATAGTTACTGGTATGTTTTTATGTTAATGAAACCGTAAAAATAAATTCCGGAGGAAACAACTTCTCAAGGATATGCCTCCACCGATTATAATCCGTTGGCTCCAGAACATCAGAACTTCATTAGAAACAACATACAGAGTAAAATGTAAGTACGGAGTACTTATAACGTATATTGTACCTCATCGCTTTCAACTTAGGTATTTTGCAAAAGTTTGAATGTCGCGAATTAAATAACGTCGGAAGAAATATATGGCGTTCTGTTAAAACTTGACATTAATAAATTCCAATATTATTTGGCCCGGTCATAATCGGTGTTTGTGATCGCGATTCGTCACTCGTCCGACAGTCGAAAATATCCCCGATCGTAATTCTCTCCCAGATACATTTTCTATGACACAAATAAAGATTTCTGGCCAATCGTAGACATTAATTAAACAACAATTAACTTAGGAATATGAAATCATAGAGCGTATGTTGGATGGGTGATCGCGACTTACACCTGTCACCTTCACCGATTTTCCTGCCTATTGACAACTGAATATTCAATAGTATGATCAGCTGTAGGTAACCGTAAGAAACCTACAGAATTATAATTGTCTGTTAGCGTTTAATTAGGCTGTTGAAAAAAATTTACGCGTATATTATTTACCACGGACATTAGCAGTCACAACCACTCATTTTCCTGAAAGTCCTAGTGCTGATTCTAGTAAGAAAGCCGTTGAATTGTTGTATTATACGTACAGTCAGTCATAAACAATAATTTACGCTTAAGAAACCATGTTGGCCGTGGTGACCGCCGAATACACTTGAAACAATACCTTTTCGCCGACATCCCTTTACCGACTCTTCTGGTTACAAAACTGACGGGCACGGGAGTTATCAACAGACGGAGACCTGGTGGACGAGTCGAACTGGTCGTAACCGGGCGTCGACTGAGGTAGTCCGGCGGTGGCGGGGACCCCTGAGGACGGCGCCCCCACTGCCGCCCCCGCGGCGACGACGCCTGCGCCCGGCCCCCGGCCAAGCGCCGCCCCCTCCAGCCCACCCGCGATAATGAAATTTGCGAGCCCGCAAAATGGACAAAACATCATTTGCGGCTAATTACGGCGGAGGCGACAGGCGCGGGTTTTACAGACCCCGGAACAAGTAGTAGTCAACAGCGTAGTAAGGAGAAATAGATTGGAATTTAAAAATTTAGATATAGAATATAGGAATTCGTTTGCACCTGATACCTGTTCGATGGTCTGCGAGTTTGGAATACCAAGGAAATACTCGTGTATATACGGAAACTAATTGCGAATTAACCCTCTATGGGCCGAATTTTTATCTTAAATCCAAAAAAATTGGGGGAACGAAAAATCAGCAATTTTTTTGCAAATTGCTGATCCATATACGCAAATGAAAAAAAAATTGATATTGATATTATTGATATAGGATTTATGCGCCATAAAAACGAAGAAAGCCATAATTATTTGGTAAAATCTCGATAAATTGAAATGTGACCTGAAAGTTACACGGGCCCATTGAGGGTTAAATCAGGTTGAAAAAAATTAAATCCGTTGCAAACGTTATTCAAGCTGGTTGCCAACGCAATGGTACTCATAATATCATAGTTTGGAATAGACAATTGCCACAATTTGTTTTCACAAATATCATACATAATGGAGACGTTTCCTTAGGTAGTACACCTTACAGTCCTAATAACGAGTAGGTCACATCCGTAAGCTCATTAAACAGTCACGGTATTTTATTGTCACGAAAATGGTGTATAAGTTAATAAGTTAATTTTCAAATATTGCTCGAGTTTTATTATCGACTATATAAAAAAAAACATACATTCAAAGGGAAAGTACAACTTCTGCTGTTTTATATTTTAAATGACCGACAGTGTATTGTGCCTGTTCTGGCTTAGCTGGCAAGCTTTGGGAGTTACAAGGACAAGGCTGAGGCTGGGCCATGTTGGAAGTTTAAACAAGAAGGTGTTCGCAGGAGAGGTCTTGTTCAGGTTGGTTGAATGGCTTTTGTACATAATAACTGTACCCTGGTTATTCTTGAGATCGGTGAAGTTTATAAAACCAAGTTTCGTCCGAACAATCTTTGTTATCTGAAATTTTTAATTCAATTGAAGTTAAAACGAAACCGGGTTCACTGTTATGTAGTAAGATTAGAATACCTGTTTTGTGGTCTCCGAGGGGTTGGCATAACCCAGATTTCGTGTGTTCCTGTCTCCTCTCACTGGTTTGGCCTTTGGCTAGACCAGTTTCGGCTGCTCGCCATCTTTAGTAGCGGTGTTAGCCACTTTGGCACTTTGGATGTTTTTTGGCCATCCTCACTGCACTGCCACTGTCACTCGTAGTGAAAGGGGCTATATGTAAGGCGCTGATACTAAAATCTAAGACAGACCTTTGTTGCGGGCTAGTAATAGGTGTGCCGTACCATTGAAACTAGTAGCGCATTAAACTGAATACACTACGCGTTTTACAGTACTGTGGTCGTTGTCTGTTTGACGTGTATCTGTCTTGTTGTTGTGTTTTGGTATTGTCCTATGTTGTTCTTCATCTTCTGCGGAATGCAGACATGTACTTAGCAAAGATCGTTGGGTACACTTGCACCGATTAACTAGCGCCCCCCTGAGTGTGGTTCGGAAATGTACTTAATTAAAGTTCGTTGGGTTTACAGCACCGCGACGCTAGAGCTCCCCTGAGGGTGGTGCGGAAATGTACTTAACTAAAGGAGACAAAAACACACGAAATCTACGGTATAGTAAGATTTCTTTCCAGTTAGTTATGTTCTCTGTAGGGAGTTAAGTATTATTCCATGTTATGGTCGAGTGATTTTTGTTTAGTCAACCTTGACAGCTCATAGATTTCTAAATAGGAAATCGACCATTGAAAAAAGAAATTTTAAGCTGTATACTGAAAGTGCTTTTAGTGTTACGCTCAAATAATTATTTTGGTCGCGTCAAGGGCGAACATCAAAATCAGGTCGTAAAAAAGACGGCCGGACCATAAAAAAAGTTAGGAATTAAAACGCGCTCAAGCCAGAAAGTGAGTTAGCTTTAAAACGCCATTATCGTTTCACTGTGCGAAAATCATAAATCCTTCCGCCGGCCCCAGTCATTTGGCGCCGGGCAGAAATCCGAAACGACGGCTAACGAGGTTTACATTAAGAAAAAAAATTAATAAAAAACCATCTGATTGTCATTGATAAACACTTCGTTATCTAGAGAGATGAGATGTTCACCCCTTCAGAATTAAGCCATCAACGACTGTAAGTCATCCGAAGTAACAAATATCAACGAAATAATACTAACTCATTCGGATCCCGATTAATTATCAGTAGATATTAAGCACACCGATATAATACAGATTAAACAAATATATTTCAAGACTGAAAAGACGACAATATGATAAAATAATCCTGAAAAATCACAACTCATGACAATTCCATAGTTTAGTGATAATTCGAACAAGATGCTTCGTAGCATCCTAAAAATTCAATTAAGCATAATATTTTAATGCCATTTTAATCAGTTTTTTAAAATTTTAATAGCAGATGCAATTAGAGATAAACTGAGAATTAGTTGGCAATGAACTATGAATAACTATATGATCCGTACCTATTTTTCTGGGTCTAAATAATGTATAATTGAAACTGAAAAATAACAATTACTTCAGAATAACAACGCTTATGAATACTAAACAAGAAATTCAAATTGCCATCGTAATGTCCAGTATTTGAGCAATAAATTCTTATGAGCTTTACCCACTAATGCTTTATACAGTCCCGGTGCAATATAGACCTCACGTTATTATTCTCTTCTACAATCCTTACCCTATTGCACAATGTTATATAAAATCAAATGTTCGATCATACTTTCGATCATACCGAGACGGAAACGTGAAAATTTTCGGATTATTTCAATAGCGAAGCAGGCATTTATAACATAAATGTCTGGAACGAAAACGTGAATGTTTATTTTAGATTCAAAACATTTAAATAGAAAGAAAACATCGTCGTTGCATGTTTTTTACTTAAGCCGAGTACGCTCTTTTTACTGTTAATAGTAACAAAATACACAGAATTGCAACGGTAACTTTGAATATATAAGTCGAAGCAGCATATTAAAAATTAATAATTTATTCGTGATAACTGATAATAAATAGTGCTTAAATAATAAATACTGAATAAAATATAAAATAAATACTGAAATAAATTTACTGAAAAACCTTCTGTAATGCAATATGTTTAAAATATTCCTAAAAATTAGTTCCGTCTACTGTCAGCGTCTACTGTAAATTATCGTTCTATAAGTACTCATTTCATTAAAAAATCTACTTTCGTTACCCACGCGGAAATACATTTTTCACAATTTTCTCCGGTAATAACTTTAAATAATGGAGATGACTCCGAGGTTTAGTCGCAAAACATGGTAAATATTTAAGGCTGGTAGTGCGAGAGAGGTGGCACTTTTTTCGAGATTACTCCGTTAATTCCATATTAACCTTTGCAAGACCATAATATCGAGTAATATTATTTACCTTCCTTTTTACTAAACCTTTTTTTTCCGGAGTAAATTCAGAAGCGTTTTCCCGAGTCGCCTCTCGAGTAACTTCTTGAATACTTTTTTGAACGATAATTCTATCGTACAACAACGAATTTCGAAGGACACTCCCTCCGCCTCATAAGAAATCTTCTCTCGTATTCTAAATGGCATAGAAATAAAATAAGAATGAAGAAATTTAGTCGCAATTAACAACATTTTTCAATATCTGAGTTACAAGTCAACCGGTGTCCGAATGATATTTCGAACCCTGGCGTAATCCCCAATATATAGCTCTCGCGAATAAGTTAAATGCCAGTATTAGTTAAGTGCCAGTTAGGACCTGGACATTACTATTACACAAGTGTATGATGGTAGGTAGTATTGTGGGGACTCCACTAGGTTTAGAGTCGATAAATAAATTATTCCTAAATTCTCTTTTAATGGGCTAAGACCGTTACATAAATTGGCGGCTTCCTTTGTTACGTATAATCATTTCGATGGACGCCTTTTAAGCATTTCGATGAATTTGATATATCGTTTTCTAAAGCTCCTGGTACAAGTGGACTGTCCCATTTGATCTCGGGTCCGAAGCGGGCTGAGTGGTACATTAGTTAGTTAAGGGGAGGCCGGTCGGCCCTCGTCAATGCAATTATGAGCCCATCCATCGGCGAGCCCATCCCCCGGGCGTAAAGGTCCCTTTACGCATTATCCAGCGCGCAGGAGGCAGAAACTTGATGCTCCGCGATTAATCATCGATCCCGTATCGATAACAACAATTCCTCAAATCCGTTGATCTCCTTTGGATTCGCCTTAATGCCCGAGATATTGTCATAAAGCCCGTTGCTTCTGAATACCAGAATTGACGGGTAGCATTTAGTGAAATGTTGCTGAATTTCTGTTAACTATAGCTTAGCAACCGGATCGAGCCGCTAGGATATAGCGGTATTTTATATCTTGCCAATGTATATCTCCCAAAATACTTGCCTCACAAACTGCTTGTAATTTTACCAGCTTTTCATTTGCCTTAGTTCAGTTTTTATTTCGAACCTCGTGCGGACCAATATCTCTCGACCTCGACTCACTACGACGAAATAAAGAGATATTTTTTACCAAAATTTTAATGAATAAATGCTATGTTCGAACTGTTGCTTAGTAAATTTACAATAAATATTGTTATTTGAAAAAAAAAATTTGGGTCTTTTGTGGAAATGCGAAACTATATCCCGTTTTTTGTCAAGAAAATATTCTCGTGGATCATTAGAAGACATTCTAACAACAAAATTTAGCATTATTTATCGCCAATTGTTACAATTAATTTAATCGATCATTAATACAACGAACCAATTAATTATTACTCAATTTCTGTATGCAAATTGTTTTAAATATTTTACTTAATGTTGCAAATCGAGCCGGGTATAACATACAAGAAGTGTTCGGAATTATTTCAATATCCATAGATTTCACTGACGGGATGGTATGGGAAGGATCGTTGGGCCGGCCGAACCGGTTGCTCCGCTGCAGCGAAAGTACGAACGAACTAAATTGGATGCAATCTACGGGAAAGGCGCTCGGAGGAAACAACGCTTTTCCATTATACGAAAGGGGTGGGGGGGGTCAATCATTTTCCCGCGGAACGGACTGGGCATTAAAAAAAATGAAAATAAAAAAAAGGCCGGTAGCCGAAGGTAAAGGGTCAGAAATCGAGTGTTATGGATCGGTCTGAACGCGAAGAGGCTCCCCTGTTGAATAATAGAGTGAGGGTGAATAAATAATATGTGGGGGGGTCCGGACAACCCTCCATCATCTTCTGGCCGGCACCTAATATGAGCCGGCTCAAATTTAGTGGCTACGCCGGGGCCCGTCGGCGGCCCAATAAATTAAACCCGAAAAACCGAAACTCTGATCCGGTCCTCTCGCCTAAAATTATTTTTTGTTTCCCTTCCTCCACCTAAATACTCTTTATTGAGGTATGCTCATCCCCGTTTCATCCCTGCGAACGCACTAAATTGAATTGGATTGATATTTATAGACCCGCCGTCTAGTCTTGGGCCGTTTATTTCTAAAACTGCCAGTGAGCTCTTTATTGCTCCTGAAATTGAAACCATTTATATAACGGTTACCGAGCGCTGAATTCTCTCAACGCTCGCCCGGAGTTACCATCGTTGTATAATATACGGCGGAAAGGTCAGCCGCTTCTTTCTACAAACTGAACTGGACCTTTCTACGGAGCGTGAATAGATACCTGCATAAATATATAATGTAAATTTACAAATTTTTATATGAAAATAGGGTTAATTTTGTTCACTCGCATTAATAAATTCCCGTATTAATTATAGCTAATTAATTAACAATAAAATTGTACAATACAACCTTACATACCGTACATATTTTTAAGGTCCTATATTAAAAAAGATTTGTGGAATTATCAAAATATGATATCCTCGGAATCCTCTGTAACTATGTTGAAATTGTACTGCGTTAAAGTTTTCTCAATCTTAATATCAATAAAAACGTCAAAGACGTTAAACTGCATACGAATTTTGCGTACGTGCGAATTTTAATAGGGGCAAGAAATATTGTGAGACGTGTCCGCTCCAGGAACCGAAAAGGCCGGAGGGGCTTTTCGTGGATATTTTTATTTCCAATTTCCGGCTGGCTGACAGGCGCCGGGACGGTCCCGCCGCGGCGGGAAATACAAATAAAAAAAAATTCAGAATAAAATATTATACGTCGGGAACCAATAACGAAGTTTGGACGGACGGCGGCGGGCCGCGGATTTAAAAAAACGAATCGCCTGACAATAGCGGGCAGACGGGCAGAAGACTGCCCCTAAAAGACAGATAATCGATGCCTCTGACAAGAACAGGACTCGTCCCCCTTACCGGTTACTTTAGGGCCGTCCAATGAATAATGCAACAAAACGTGGCCCCAAAAAAAAATAAAAAGGGACATTTTTTCTAAGCCCGAAATTAATTTAAATAAATCCCTTCAGATGAGAATTATAATACTGGCATGTGACGCGAATAGTGTGTTTTCGATATTTTTAAACGGACCTCTATCATTTGCGTAAATCATAAAGTCAACAGAGACAATTAGTTTCAATTTCGGTATCCACGGCTTAACTCTTTAAATATTCTGCAATTCTCAGTAGTGAATATAATTTATTTTTCCAAACTCTTGAAGCGATCCCCAACATCCTTTTTGGCCTTCACGAATAGATATCCTTACGGAAGGTAACAAAAAAATGTGAACAATCTGCATCTTGGGAAAAGTACTTTCCATTTTTGTCTTCCCTCGGACTTGGAACAGGCCGGAGTGTATTGCGGGCAATAAAAATGCGATTTAAACTTCCGGAGACGGAGGCGAATAGCCAACGTCAACCCGGTTCTCATTTGATTCCCCCGCGGGCCCCAAGAAATAGAGGGGAGGGTACAACGTCGAAAAGTTCGGCTACCGATCGGAGAGAGTTTGTACCGAACGTGGCCCCTGGGAATCCCAACCCGTTACTCTGTCTTAAGTCCGACTTCCAAAACCTTACAATGCCGAATTGCCGTTAACGCAGGGATTTTGCTGTTAAAACCAGGTTGAAAAATATAAACAAAAGTTGTTTTATCCTTATAAATATGCACTACTATTTACAAAACAAAGCGTTAGAAAAAAAGAAAAACTTCCGCTAAAAAACAATGTTGATATTTAAATAATAGTTTCGTTAATTTAAATGTATACAGCTTTTAACCGCCTCAATTTTCCGTTAACTATAAGTAACCGTGAACAAAATCCGTAAATAAAATATGAAATGTATAAAATATGTGGTAATAAATCATAGAGAAACTTGGTCTTGTTCGTTTACAATTATTATATTTGTAAACCAAAAATATAAATATCATACATTTTAATTCGACAGTAATAAGGCGGAATAAAAAAAGATCCGACAACAATATTGTTCCACTCGTCCGGACATCATTATGCAAATTTGCCCCTCGCTCTAATCCATTCTTTAGTCTACTAACCGCGGACGACTCCGAAGAGTTGCGGGTTTAGCATCAACAGGAGCGGAAGGGGGAAACCGCAAACAAAAATTTATCGCGAAAGTAATTTCACTGAAAGTAGGTCAGTTGTTTGGCAATTAGTCTTGGACGGAACGTGTACAAAATGATACCTCATTCTATAACCAGAAGAATGAATAATAAATACTTGAGTTCATTAACACTACGTTGACTGAAAACAGAAAATGTACGAAACATTTTATCTTGTATAATTTGTTAATCATTCGTTCACAATTTTATTCATAAAAAACGGGTAATTTATATATTGTATATTTCAACAAAATAACGCTGTTTTCTTAATGATGTATACAAACATCTCTGTTATGATAGATGTATTGACTGGTTCGTTGAGCATATACCTCTGCTATATTACTAACGGGATTCACTTTATTTCTACGGTACTTAAAAGTCGATACCGTTCTAGGACAAAACAAGTGAGAGGAGCCAGAAAATCACACGAGTGATTTAAATTCCACCGACTAACGTTGCCACTTTGTAATGTTTATGTCTTACTATTCCGACGTACTCCAACATTTTTATTTCAGCTATGAAATCATATTTGTATTTGAGCGAAATAATGAGGCAAGACTTTTTGATGGTTTCCACTCGCTGTTTCACCAGTGGAAGAACAATTTAAAGACGAAATTCCGTACTAATTGGAAACGTTTTTAAATTCGGTATGACATTCTGAGTACACCGAGTCCTCCCAGGGTGTATTAAAGAAGGCGTCTGCCGCACTCCGTATTCCCCCCCCGGGAGTATAAAGAGAGCGGGAAAAATTCAGTTGCAGGTTGTCCCCGAACAGGAGGAATTGGAGTGGCTGTGTTTATAATAGGAGTTGGCCCGGTGGGACTACACCCGCGGAACGCATTCCGCCGTTTAATTGGGTTTTGGGTACCGCGGCATCCGCCCTCCCCCAACAATACATCTGTTTTCCCCTACATGTTTCCAATACCGTACAGAATTAGCCTTCTTGCCGGGTGTCGAATTTGTGGCGAAAATTTGTAGCCGTTTTGTGTGGCGGTAGTGGTTCTGTGGGAGGTATAAATAAAGTCAATTGTATCTGGTAAAACAGTAAGTCTAAACTGCGTTTGTCCCAAACCGGCGGAACGGACGGTACAACCCGCTTCGGATGTCAATCTGGGCGCAGGTTCTACATTTGTTCCGTCCTCATTCGAAAAGATTTCGCCCGACCGGACGCCTTTCTCGGCTAAGAAAGTTGTTTTTCCAAACGGTGTTCGAAGCCCGATCGGATGTTCAGAATGGGCGTACCCTTCGTTCGGCAGAAATATAATTCATACAGCAATTTTTTTCCCTATGAATTCCATTTTATCCTTGGGCTGTAAATAGCTATATGAAATTTCGCCAAAATAAATGTTGCGAAATAAAACAAAAGTACGGATGTACAACTCGAAAATACAAGCACTTTCTTTAAAGCATTATCACCTTTTCCGCACAACGAAAGATTATTTTTGGAAAGTATATCTACTGTTTCGCGTGCACTTGGGCAAAGCGTTTCGTAAAGCGTATTATTTTAAATACTCAAACGCGGTTTAAACAATCAGAGCGGTGGGAACGGGAGCGAACAAATGTTTTAATTTACGGACAATTTACACTGCACCAACAGATCTAATGGTAATCCGATTTTGTTTGCGAGACTTAATAATTGATGTGCAAGTAAATGGTGTGATGGAATCAAAAAAGAGTTTTCCAGGCCCCCATTGTAGAGCGTATTGGAGGGAGGGAGAATGGGGGAACAATTGAGTCGGCCCTCTTGTCCGACCGCAAACGCTTCGACAGACCTGTTTCCGACTCGTTCCGCGATTGGTCTATTTTCCGTTCAGTTCGTCCCGAACCCAATTGGTTTTGCGCGTTTTCTGCATTTCAAATTGCTCAGACGTTTTCAACAGTGTTTCGAGGGGTTTCGCATTAACGAATTATGTATTGGTTTATAAAGACATACAGGTACATATACCCAACAGTATTAGTATTTGGAAAAATGTATTATTAAAATTCTACTACCAATAAGGGTAAATGCAACTTTAATTTGGATTACATTTGGACATTACAATCTATAAAATATCTTGACATGATATTAATAAATCCAAACCCCTTTTAAAAATACATAGAGATTCAGGGAATGTTTTCACTTGTAATTACTATTTCAGGAGCTCATCTGAGAGGGTTATTAAGCCTGGGAAAGATTCCATTTCAGATTGGATATTCTGTCATCAGACCCCGAATACAATTAATACCCCTGCAGACTCCATCCGACGGGTAGCTCGGCTGTAGGCCGAAAACAATTGTCCAAAATACAGCCCTACTTAAACTGCCGTCTGGCGTAATATGAAACGTCCGACAACTGATACTCGGATGAGGAGTACAAACTAATTTGCCTTCGGAACTAATTACCTGTTTTTATATTTATATAAATCGCCCCTTCTTCCGTATTCTGCTAGTTAATAGGCTTACTAAATATTTCATCTTCTACATTCATTTATTTTTAAGCCCCTCCAAAGTTGTACTTGGCAGTTCCTGCGGCCATTCGGTTCTAGGCGGATGTGGAAACTACATTTTAAATAATAAGTTAATTTATTTTACTTTAATGCTGGAAAATCTAATTCCCGTCAATTTAAATTATCTCGACCAAGTAATATTACGTCGCCTGTAATAAAGCATTGCACATTAAATGGTCATATTTAAATCGTTAATACATTTAAACGTGTCAAAAAATTCCTATAAAACATTTCATCTTTCTTCATTTCAAACGGAAGCAACTGTAGGGCGTCCCTTAAATGTAATCGTAAATAGATTGCACGTTTTGTGACACAGAAAATGGCAAAGCGGTTAAATATAGTGTGTAACGCGAATGTAAAACGAAACAGGGTGTGGAGGCGAGATCTAAACGAAATATGCAACATTTTGGGGCGGCGGGGTGGGGGCCGAAATCACCGCCGGTAAGGACAATTTATTGCCGGCCTCCAGATAAGATTGGGGTCATCCAGTTTCTACATAACTGCCGTCATGATTTATTTCAGCCCCCCGTAACGCTCCCTTTTCTCGCACCCCCCGTACTAGATTTCCCTCCCTCTCCCCAGGGCTGACGATAGATGGAGGTCTCTCTTGAGGCCTGAGTGTCGAAAAGGGAAACATCGCCTTTTACGGCCCCGACTCAGTTACCCTGGAATTTTTTATAGCCCGAAAGGCCGACGGAAAATGTGTGGCCCTGAAAAATTTTCCGCCATCTGAAGACAGGCAGCATTTTGAAAATGTAAGCGCGGACCCCCCTCCCACCAGCGCGAAGACAACATCGAACAAAGTGAAACATTTCTCGAGTTACACAGTGGTTACATATATGTATATTTCTTTCATCATACATTTTTAAAAATAAATGTCGCTGCAATTTAGATTTTTTAAGAAAGTATTAGTGAGCAGGTATACAACAGCAGAGAGGGCTCCAGAAGGAAAGGGCAAAAACCCTTTCAATGGAGCCCACTCAGTTGGTTTCCAAACACAGGAAAATCCCACTTAATCTTTGGAATATTTGATTGTGAACAGGCGGAGAAATTTTCACCACGATAAAGGAGTAGAAACAAGGCTTTTTTTTCTTGATGTTTGCTTTTATCCACAGACTCGGTGAGAGCACTTCAAAGAAGTAGCCTGCGGACGGGTACCCCAGCTCCAAAGGCATGGTAAGCTCCGGATGAAGGAATTCTCCTCAGTTTACACCTTTTTCATCTTTATATCCGCATCTCGCCAATGTGTCTTTGAGCAGGGCGATCTTATAAATACACTCTTTGACAGTAAACCGCTGTTACGGAACTACTTACCAAAGTGGATGTGTACACTTACCCTCAAAAAATTAAAGTTGCAACCGCTGTTAAATACACTACGACGATCGGGCCTGTACTTCGGCTAATTCAATAAATTATAGACAGGTATGATACATGATCATCATATCTGTCTATAATTTCGATGCCTATCCGTAGATAAGTATCGTCGATGTATACTACATTGGCGTCGACCGGCCGATATCTGTAATTCGAAACGGGAATTGATCAGTCTAACGAGGAGAAAGCCGAGTAGAACAAATGAGGATTATTTGTCATTTGGGGGGCGCTTCACAAAGTGATAGCGACGTGTGCAACAATAAGGACGTCGTTAGAGAGAGTCCACTTTTTATAATATTCCGCATAATTGATTTCCGGTGAAACATTTCACCATTCATCATTTTTCAGATTTCCAACCAAATGAAAAATTATTACGTTACCCGTTTATTATATGCTTGTTGCAGTTAAAAACTAGTATAGAATTTATTTTAACAACCTTTGTTTTTTAAGAAGTATTCAGTAGGTAAGGTGATTCCCGAGAGCTGCATAATTTTCTTGGTAATGTTTCCGAGTCAGAAAACATTTTCCTGCTTTTTAAATCGAAGCGTTGATCATATCGTTTTAAAAATAACTGACACGGAAACTCAATGTTGAACGCACTTTTATATTCTTCTTATAGCTTTAATCCCATCAGTTAACGGCGCTGGCCTACTAGACCGCAACGGCGCTGGAGCGTTGCGGGCGTAGCATTACCAAGCGCCGGCAAGAAGTTTAATCGGGCGTAAGGCCGGTTGGCGGGGATCGATACTAGGCTGTATCAGGTGAGAATATTTTGTATAATAAATTGAAACGTAGTAATTTTATTTATGACGCAATAATACGCAGTGATAAGCATTAAATAATCGCCCAAAAATGGCATCACTATAAGATATAAGTAGTCCTTTTTATTTAGAATGCTTTATTGACGCTAATTAATTTCGATCGCCACTGATTTACCCTTATCTATTCTAAAACGCTTTATAAAATCAATGTACCTCTGTCGGTTGTAACGGGAGATACAATTAATGGTTAACTTACAATTTTGTGATGAGAAATGGATGTAATTCAAGGGGAAAACCCGTCGCCGAAATTCATTCAAAAATATCACGCGGTCATTCCATTATTGTCGTGTTTCCAAATAACTGTTGGCTCGTGGAAGGAATTATTTGGGTGGCCGTTTCACGCTATGCGTGCGTCCAACCGAGGTCGCTATGACTAAGACCAATTTGCAGCTCCACAACCCCACCCCCCACCCCCGCACGTAAACAACACCCAACCCTACTCTCCTTTCTTACTCCTGTCGTTTGTTTCGGCTTTTAAAACACCCAACGCCATTCATCCGAAAAAAAATCGTTTATTTTTAACGGATATTTACTTCTGCCAATTAAAAATCGCAGTTACGAACGGATAACATTCGTTTTTCCGTAACCAGTTATATTTTAGGGCAGTAAAACAACGGCTCAAATTATAATGGAGGACGGCGTTAGGGTTCGTAAAAATTGGTACAACTATAGAGACACAGTAATTATAATAGGTTCATTCTCACACCAATATGCTATATAAATTAATAGGCCGGTTTCGGCTTCTCCCCATCGCCGGTAGCATTCTGTTAATGTAATGAAGGAATTAAGCGCTTAGGATGCCACGAGCGGTTGAAGCAACAAGGCACACAGTTGTGGCCAATTATACAGGTTAAGCAATTAATGTCGCAGAGTCCTCCTCTCAATTTACTAAATTTCGTAACATTTCCTCAGGATGCGAACATATTATGTCATTTATATTACATAACGAATTAAGACATGTAGCAGGGTAGAGGGAAGAGCGCGCGGGACCGCTTGAATTTCCAGAATTATAGGCGACACTCCCCCGCCCCCGCCCCCTCCCAGCAATAATGTTATTGGGCCCCCGGTTGCCGGCCGGCTCATTAGCGCTTACGGCACGTAATATCAATGGTCGGCGGAGAGTTACGTTATTCATCGGCAATAAGTCGGATTCGGCCATGCATGCTAATTCCGATTCCTCCGGTGGCAGTTACACCCTCCCACCACCATTAACCCCGATCAGAACCCCGACCCTATTCCCAATTAGAAAAGATATTTTTCTCTCCCCTAGGATAACAATAGCGGGAATAATTTTCTGTTTTTATTGTTGCGAGAAGGTTTTCAAGAAAAAGGTAAAGAATTCGAAGAGTACAATGACGAATAACAATGGAGTCCCAAGAGGCCGACCAATTTAGGATTTGTCTTACTCCCTTCGCAACCATTTTTTATTCGGCGAACAAAATTACTGGAATCGGAGAATCTCCAAGGAAAATCTCCTTTTATTAATACGGAAATATTGTTCTAGACCAAAGAATGTTCCAGAAGGTCAATAAGGATCATCATCAGGTCAATCCGGAAGGTTGATAATAACGTATCTTCTGATATTCTCCCAACATTCACCTAAAGATTATTCAGTGGCGAACTCTGATTAGTAATAATGACACTGGGGTCGCTTATAATCGGGACACAATTCGTCCGGAAGCATCTAATATCCGAAACGGATCCCGGTACATTTTTGCCCGGAGATACCAAGCCTGCGTTCACGGTCTGCGGTGAATTGCGGCAAACAATGCCGCAACAGCTTACCAACAGACCAATTTATGTAAACGACCCCCACCCGCCAGATCTAGTGGGGATTACCAAGAGACCAACCCCCACAGCTTTTATTACGATTCACATTCAGTACTAAGCGTAGGAATCTTTTATGGGGAGGAGGGATAAATGTAATGCGCCCTTCTGGGAAAATCAAGCCTCGAAAACAAGGAAAATAATTGGAGGAAAATCTGGCATTCTCGGAACCTAGGGTTCGATATCTATGAAAATGCCTTAATCGTTTCGAAAGAATCCAGTCAGAATTCTAGAAAGTGAAAATCATTTTAGTCATTTATTCATTACAATTCACCTACTGGAATAAAGAAAATTAAGGAAGAAAATAGGAAAGGACATATAGCTTAAAACAATTATCGTTAATTTATTACATTGAGTTGTAAAATTAAATGCAATATAAATGCATATATAAAAAGAAAAATTATTCATTCATCCATAACATGTTGAAATAGGAAACATAGTATATACCCTTTACACTTTATACGAATCGATTATTGCCGTTTGGGACATCGTTCGTATTATTTACTTTTGTTGCCCCGTGCGATTACTGAAGCTCGCGTGGCCCCGGCGCGATAACAAAGCACATATTGACGCGGGATTCACGCGTCGGTCAGTCAACGCAAAGCGGATTGAAAACGAAAAAAAGTTTAGGTTAGGCGCTTAGTTTATCTGAACGATAGGGGTTAAATTGAAACACACAGGGCCCGGTGTCGGCAGCAGGCTGCAAGTTCGGCCGGAAGAGCGTTTGATACAACAGTTTCAAATTCTGCTGACACTAAACCGAAACCGGTTTAACTAACACAATGGACGGCCGAAATGGATTCGTTATGAAGTACTGACAGTGGTGGCAAGTTGGGGGGGGGGCCCTCATTAGTAGCGGTCAGGCCCCCATAGTTTCAACCGGCAGACATCGAACATTCTATTGTCCGCCCGCCCCCGTACAACTATGACTTCGTTACAATATTAGCCCAGCAGATACCAAACGCTCACAGGCACAGTATGATATATCCTAGGACTAGACAAGCCGCGGAAGTCCAATTTTTATTCAAGAACACCTGTTTTTTGTCCGCGATAGTTTGGAACACCATGGATCTGAGTTAAAAAGCATGCCCCACAGCCAAACAATAAACCTATATACACCTTGAGTGTATTAGGCGTCACAGCAATGGAAATAGACCCCTCAGTTACTGATTGGCGAAACTTATAAAATGATTAATGAAGATATCATGAAGAAATGCGAAGAGAGATGGATTTAGATAATACCACAAAAACCTAATAATAACTGAAATCTGAAATTATTATAATAGCCTAAATTAATATCAACTGATTTGTCGAAAGTAGGTAAGGCATTCGAATCAACCGTTTAACGGATATCCTAAAATATAATTGTAATGATAAGCGCCATACATAACCAAAAGAAGTATCTAGATGGCACGTGCATTGAATATAATTTGGTACACATCAGAAACACTCGTCCGTGGCATATTTCCGATTGATTCCTTAGTTATTGATTTTTAATTTGTTTCGCTGCCTGATATAATTCTAAACTGTTGTTGCAAAAAGCTCGGGACTTCTTTTAAGCCGGTTTAGTGAAATCGGGCGTAAATTTAGATGCCTGAAGGGGGGACTTTGTCAAAGGGGCCTCTGTACTGGTGGGGCCTCTCCGCTAAGTAAGTAACTTCACTTCCATACGGCCGGGGGAAAATATATATCACAGCGGCTGCCTGACACAGACCGTCAACGTTAGGAATGAAAGGTCCTTAACTTAAATTTATAGCGCACGTAGGGGTATTTTTTATAATTAAGCTCCCAGACAAACCCGCTGTTTCGTTTACGTAACCACAAATTTGCCCTTAAAAACGGAAAGCTCAAATCATTACCACAACCTACGAATCACGATCGCAACAAATGTTTCGAGATTACCAACAAATGAATTTCTATTCTGATTGATTTACAGCACGGACTACATAAATTTGTTCCCCTAATGAACAGGTTAATCAACGTACTTAAATTTAAAGTAAGTTAACAAAGGAAAAATAATTAATATCTGCATTGCAAATGAGAAAGAAAAATTAATTTTAAAAACCACAATATAGAATAGTAGTATATACGGTAATTTTAATTAATTGCACTGCTCGGTAACCCCCTGCATATACACAATTGTAATTTTCTATATTTTTAATAATGTGATCTTTTGTCTCTACTTGCTACTGGTCACACGCATTTGGTTTCGGCTATATTCCGTCTTCAATGGCATTCCATTAGTAAATAGACAACACTAAGTAGGGATGAGTAAGGCTTCAGACCAATGGATTGGTCCATTGGATATACGTATTCGGGGACACCTTTTTCAATACTATATACAACGAAGAATTGTGTTGTCTTAGTTGCAACATGTATGATAATATTAATCTTCTTAATAGTTTGCAGTTTTCAGATGTAAAATAGTTTGAATGATTTTTCCGCTTCTGTGAATGCTTCTAGAACCCATGGAATGGAAAGGGGACCGGTGTCCGCGGTTGAACCCGAAGTTTCCGTGACCCAATTGAACATAGGGTTCAATAGTTCTTCTAGTACCGAGACTTATTCTTAGAGAGAGGCGCGGTTCCGCGAACGGGACGAGAAACATAAAATAGTTTACGATGTAAATCGGATAAACAAAAGCAATTTTACTGATGAAGCAGAAGAAGCACTATCCAAGGCCATCGCGTGGATCTCCAAAGTGGAGAAATTGAGGGCGCATTCCGAAGTCACCGGTGATTGGGATATATAAGGCAACTGCCTTTCGACAGCTGAATGTCAGTATTAATGTTAGGCAAGAAATAAATTAAAATTCATACGGTAATAATACACTATTTGTTCAATGTACAATTGATTAAATCGAAAGACAAGGGAAGGGTAAATGACGGATTGCCTTATTAGTTATTAATCTGGTAAAATAGCTAATAAAAATGAACAGCCTAAAATTTCAAATTAGAGTGGGCAGAATTAATCTCCCAGCTAGGTAAAAATACTACTTTTGCCTGAATTAAAGCGAACTTTAGACATTTAATTTAGTCTTTTACGGGACTTTCAAGCCTGAGACTGTTCAGGCTTCAATATAGACGGGAAGTGTAGCTCGCTCTGCAGTTTCATTGTCTTCCAGAAACAAAGACGACTGGTTTGGATTGCTCTTTCGTGGCAATATCTTTAGGGAATAAACATAAAACAGGTCCGTATAGATTCTAAATACCCGTTTACGATCAGAGTTTTCTACACTGGCGACGAGATAACATTTGTCGAAACTCCATTGTCCCCGAGCATTTTTTATTTGTTCCGCGAAACCACCCACAACCCAAACTATACGATGCGCAAAGTCTGTTGGACCAGAATCCGGTATAATCCACCATTGTCCTACTTCCCGTGAAATAAGGTCTGAAATTGTGCAACTTCGCGCGGTGTTTGGAGTTCCGGATAGTTGTTCACTGTTCTGCGAGGGTTTCGAATAACATCACTCACACAATATGTAAAGCTAACGGCATAAGATAAGACCAAATAGTCCAGTGTACATAGAAAATTGCACGAACCTATGTACATACATATTCTATGTACTAACATATTTCTGAATGAAGTTTTATGTTTTATTTATTCCAATATAAACACTTTTTTAATTTAAATTGTACTGCATTTAAATTTTATTTTTTTACAGTGTACTATTTCTGCAAAAATATAATACATGACACAATATATATTTAATATGTTCTTATGAATCTCAAATTATCCTTGATCAACACGTTTATAAAAATAATTTATTTATGAATATATTTCAGTTATACATATTTAAAGATATGTTGATTGAGGAAAATTTCTTAAATAGTCAAACGCGTATCGGGAAGGATGAAGAGAAACGTGCTTTTCGACGCCACCCGAGGCAGCAGGCACTAATTAATAAATACCAAAGGAGGGCAGAACTCAGTGTACTCCACTACTGGGAGTAGTGCCCTAGATACTTGGTATGCGTTGAATAGTTAATTTGGGGCCACTGTTTGCATCCCGGCCGGAAGAGACATGCTATTAAGCGTCGCAAAGTGAAACGATGTTGGTAAGCAATTGCGTTCAAGGTAAACAAACCTGTTGGTATTGTTGGGAAAACATTTGCAACATTGAAAGAAGTTTACAAATATGTCCGTAAATGTGAGTGTGTAAATGTTTAATGCCCGTTTTCTACACTAATCGATATTAAAATGAGCTGACAGTTTAGAAGGAATATGGCAATTTTGAGCATTCAAAGATTAGCCCGTTTAGTTTCCATAAAGAAAAATCTAATCAATTAAATTACTGGAATAATAATTATTTATTAATCTGTATAGCTAATGCTCATATTGTATGTGTTTGTTGTACATTGTATTATAATATTTCTCACCTAGGCAAAACAATGAAATGAATTAATGAAAGTTGCTTGTATAGAATACGGACAATTAACACGATCAGTTTAGTATTAACGATTAAACTGCTTTCAAGTTCTCAAAATTGCCCACTTAAGAACATCTTTAAAATTTTAAGATTGCATACGCTATTAGGAGAGCACCCAATGGCGGGGTTTTCAGCCATCGCAAGGTTTAAATTTTAATGGGACATATCAGGGTTAACTTCGCTTAAATAGAGTTTCCCTTTTTAAAATTTTAATCCCCTAAATGGAACAGAAGACCTAATTGCAGTCTCCCAACTACTACATGAAATAATGGTGGATGTAAACGTTTTCAGGTTAAAAAAATTCAGTAAAACATTGTGAACAATTTGTTCAATCGTACAATTTATTAAAATAACTATCACATCTCATTATTCCCCAAAATGTGTGCCCTATCAGCTCATGTATCACTGTGCTTCGTTACTTTATTTAACTTAACAGTTGAATAACATAATATTTCAAATTAATCGAATAGGCTGCATTGGAATAGATTAGACGTAGAAATACATCAATTATTATAATTATTAGTAGAAGAGAAATTATTTTTATGGTTTCAATATCTCTCAACTTTCGTTAATCCAAACGATTGATATTTCAAGACTCATTTAATAAGTATTTAGTTTTCAATGTTGTTTTATGTATCCATTAGTAATACAGGAGAGGAAATAATTTAACAAATTTCGCGTTAAAGTGGGAAAAATAAGTTAGTCAAGGAAGAATGACAATTTTGAAAAAGGCCTGGAGCCTTCTATTCAGTCATACTTGTGTTGAATTCCATCGGTACATCTGTGCGCTCCAATGTAGCAAATAAGAAATATCGTATTGCCGTAACAATAACGAGAAAATAATACAGCAGAGGTCAGATTGTGAAGGCTTAGACCTCAGGAAAAAATGTTTGTATATAAGTATCGATTGGAGACGCACGTGCAGTCGCGGCAGGGGGGGGGCTTAGCAGGCGCCAACCGGGGTCTACCAGACTACCCCCCTACAATCTAGATATTCCCTTTACACAGAACACGGCATTTCCTCGCCGACTTAGCTCGGACACTCTAATCTAGAAATCATTGGCTTTTAGGACATTTTTTTTCCGACTTTTCCGGCTTCCAAAATTACGGGGAGGGGCGGTTCAAACAGTCTTGCGCAATAACGAGCAATAAACAGCGATTATCAAAATAAAACGATCCCCGTTCATTAAATAACTATTTATCGTAATTTCTTGTATACGCATTGCTCTCAATTAATGAAGTCAGTAGATTTTTATCGAAAATTACAATTTCCACATTTTGTAACTGCAACTTTTGTAACAGCGTCCGAAAATACTGCATGGTTACAGTTTTTTTAATGAACTGTATATTCATTATAGTTCTCAAATTTTGGATTTATGTCTATTAATATCGATAATTTTTATATTATAAAAACCGGTCTAAAAATAAACCAATGAATGCGCTAGTAAAGTTACTTTTCGAATTACAATAAGTTTGGTTTTAATAAATTACTGTAGAATTAGTAGGTGGGTCCAGATCAAGTTGTATTTACATAGGTATATATATATATATATATATATATATATATATATATATATATACATATTTATTCATTCTGTTCACCTATTTCGCCCCCCTTAATTTCCAAGCCGAATCCCCGCTCTAAGTCACCGGTTTTATTTCTCTCACGCTCCACCGCTCTCTGTATATATGTCAGTGTGTGTGTGTGTGTGTGTGTGTGTGTGTGTGTGTGTGTATCCATGTAAATAGAGAAAGGCCCATACAAAATGAGTCCCTGCTATTAGCCCCTATATCGGACCTAACTAGGCCGGGCAAAGGAATCACCCGTGGCAAATAGGTGCTCGAGTCAACCCTACACAATATTGAGCAATACTCACCGCCTCCCCCCCCCCTTATACCACATTCGATAAGGACTATTTGCTCGTGCCAAAAACTCTAATATTAAGAAAACTGTAATAGCCTCCTTTGCTGCTACTTAATTACCCAACAATGATTTAAAAAAAACAATTTAGTGCGCGCAGCTCCTGAATATTCCAGTGGCCATTCCAGAAACTGTCATCCGAACGCTCACAAACATATTTTGGTAATTTAGTTTTTATTGTTCACTGATTAGCCAATAGATCTAATTAGTACTTCGCAACAGTATAAATAAAAACCGACGCAATGTCCTCAGAGAGTTATTTATAACCCTGATCAATTAAATTAAATGATTGTTAAAATAGAAATAACATCATTAAGGTATTGAAATTATATTTCAAAACAGCCGACTCATGCCCAGCACTGTTAAAGGGCATCGTGAAATGCAATAGCATTAATCGATAAACCATTAGTGCTCAGAGCTATATAGGGAATACCACAATGTATTCACTGTTATCTGTGTTCTTCTACGCTATTTCAACACCTGAATTATCGTGTCTCTAAATTTCTACACTATCTCATACGGTTTCTTAATCATCCCCTTATAAATTAGGCCCAGAGATCACCTCGGGCAGTAGTTAAAACATGTCAAAAGCGCCATCATTGGGTGGTTTCTTTGTCGGGACTAACACGCGGAAATAAATACATATATCAATTGCACCCATAACTGTATAGGTTGATTGTGCAAAATAAAACAGTTAAAAAAAAAGAAAAGTTAATCGGTGCAAGTGAACCCAATACACTTTAGTTATGTATGTTTCCGCACTACACTCAGGGGGGCGCTAGCTTATCGGAGCAAGTGCATCCAACGAACTTTAGTTAAGTACATTTCCGCACCACCCTCAGGTGGCGCTATTTTATCGGTGCAAGTGCACCCAACGAACTTTAGTTAAGTACATTGCTGTATTCCACAGAAGACAAACAACAGTGACAACGACAGTGCAGTGAGTATGCCCAAAAAACATCCAAAGCGCCAAAGTGACTAGCACCGCTATTGAAGATGGCGAGCAGTCGAAAACTGGCAAAATACCAAACCAGTGAGAGGAGACAGAAACACACGAAATTATGTTTGTAATTCTTGAAAGCAACACACGAAATACTGTATTCCAACCCCTCGCAGACCACAGAACGGATAAAAATTAATATCAAACATAATGCTGCGATGTTGTTCCTTTAACCACTTCGTAAGAACCAATTTTTAGGGGTGCCCCGAACGAAGGTATTGTTTTGAAAGGTAAATCAGAAGCGGCGGGGAACAATTATGTTAATAACCGCGGTCGATCGTCAGATTATTTTTACTTCTGAAAATCGCGATTCAGGAAGTCACTGAAAAGTTTCTGAGAGAGAGAGAGAATTATACAAATTTGCCTACACGTTTTATATAAACGATGTCAGACATGTCCTTTTGTAAATCTCGATCCACTTCAGTGCAATTCGATTTCAAGTTATTTCCAATTATTTACCGGTATCAACATATCAGTGCCTTGCGAGATAGTAATGATTTCATGAGTTATGCATTACGTAAATGGCCTGTAAGCATGGCATATATTTTATGAGCTTTTTTATGAGTTTTTAGAGGTACATCTTTTCTAATATTCTATATGACGTAGAAGGATAGGTTGCATGTTGCACGTGACATGTGCAAAAGTTTAACTTTAAAAGTTTAACTTAAAATTGTAATAATAATCTCTCTATACTTTGTCTTACTCGTAATGGTTTCGTATCATAATTAAAAAAACAACGAGGAACTCAGACTAGCAACTTTTTTCTTCTTGTATTCCATAGCTCCATTAAGTTCGCTAGATCGGGGTGAGAAGTAACCCGTCTCCATTTATTTAATTGTTTCCCCCTCGACCTTCCCAATATTAACGACCGCGATTCGTCGTATTTTTGCTAAATTCACGATCCGGGGGGAAATTAGAATGAAATTGGAAAGCCCAGAGAACCGAAAATAAATATTCCTGCCCACGGCCAGAATTCAATTGGAATCGTACGCGACCGCATTCGATCCAGCGCCCCTCCCCCTTCCAGGATGGACGTGCGGAGTTTTCCTTATTAGCGTTCCCGCAGGAATGGATAAAATTCACTGCGTTTCCCTTGGTAACAGGTTGCCCCGAAACCTATAATAGACCGTCAGTGTGTTTCTGCGGAGGGAGATACAGTCCGTTCATCTTCCATTCCTATAACCAATTTTCATACGGTAAAAGGAACGCAATAGTCTCATCTAGAATGAAACTTCTGAATTTAAACGATTAAGAATCGAAACTCAAATATAATATATTCAGATTAGTAGCATACGATTTATCTAAGATATATATCATGCGGGCATATAAGTTTTTTTTCATTACACTCCTCGTCATTTACATTAGACTGAAAGGCCCAGATTGTGTGGACAGAACTGAATCCCTGCCGTGGGTGAAACCTTATAAGTAGGGGAGGGAAAAGGAGGGTTCGACGTCCAAACCACCTCATATGAGTAGTGTTTCATACCCAGAATATTGACATATGATATATATATATATATGTGTGTGTGTGTGTGTATATATATATATATATATAATACAGTTAGTACAACAATGATTATTAATCAAGCGTTATGAATAGGAGGGTAATCAACCATAAAAAGAACCTGGTCAATTATATTTTGACCAAAAACAGGCCGACGGCGTTAATATTCCAACCGCCTCTTAAAGCCATGATTTATTTTTCGGAAAAATATCCATTCCTTTCGCATAAAAAATGATAAATTAATTCAACTTAATTAATGGCAGCAATAAATAACTCAGCTTCTATTGTAATTTTGTTCACCCCGATAGCGGCCTTAATAATTACAATACCAGAAATTTGAGCAGCATATTTCTTTCGTGTTGTTAGCTGAGAGTGGATTTAGCTTAAAGGTGGTATGCATATCTTATTTCATCAGGATTAAACATCTGCCTTCTTATTATTGCCTTTATTGCCTCTGGTTTTTAACTAAAAAAAATAGTAAATTCTGATGGATTATATTGATCTTCTGGGTTGTCCGACACAAAACAAGTTATTGATTTGAAGAAGCTATGTGTCTGAAATCTGAAATTAAAATATAGGAAATTATAAAACAATAGCCTTGGGTACAGTTACTGCAGTATTTAATATGTACTGCTATATATGCGCTTTTTAATTCACTAATATAAAATCATGAAAAATGCATAAATACTATAGGATAATGAATAAACAAAACTTATAGACATAATCCAAGAAGAAAGATATATTTTTTTAATTGAATTGGCTAAATATAGAAACGAGAATAAACTAGTATGAAACAAAAATATATTCTATTTTACGCATATTAATTTAAAAAATAACTTTCTGCATTAACATTAATCAATAGAAGTTAACAGACCTACTCATGGCCATTTCTTTTTACTTCTGGTAAGAAGTTACGTAACTATGGCTGCCATCAAGTTGGCAACCGTGATTTTAACTGTCAATCATAGAAGTAGAATTGTTATAATGCTTTAATCTTGAACAAATTATTACGCTAAATTATAAATTATCTCTGTCAATGAAATGCAGTGCAACCGGCTGCACTCTTCAGGATGCGGAATCGATATCAGACACACAGTTCCATGTCTGGAAAGTATAAATCTTAATGCCGCCACCATTTTTTCTCGATATATTCTGATAAAAAGCCAGTGAAACGTAGATAAATATGGTGTGACGAAATTACTTATCCGTTGTCGAAGGCGGGCGAACCGCCCACGCTTATCGATTCGAAGGAACCGGCCACAGATTTTTCTAAATATCCTTGAGCCATGAGGGCTGTGGCACGCTCTATTCCGATTGTATAAACAGTTTATAATGGCATCAATTAATAGGCCGACAAGCGGTTTCATTCTCTTTTTACGTAGAATCTCCAAACCGGATAATGCACCGGGCTGTCAAGGTCCCGCCGGAGAGAGCGAAGAATGGCGGAACGCTGTCGTCCAATTCGACAGAAGACTCTCGAAATCTTTGGTCGCAAACACCGGTTGTTTGCGAACGGGAATGGGCCGAAATGGAAAACCGACAGGGGCGAGTGCCGAGAGAATTTCGTGCTCAGTGGAGTCGGGAAGCTGGGAAATTGTCGTCGGGGGGAAGAGGGCCTTGAGATTAGAGCGAGAGCCGCGACATCAATTAAACTCGAGTTCTTAACCTTGTGCAACGTAGGGTGGTCCCCCGCTAATGATTTTTCACCGGCGTCGGCCGAAAGAAACTGGAAAATCCCGAAGTCGAGCGGAACGAAAGAAAAAATTATCATAAAACCTCATATCGATTCGGGAGGCCGATAAATCGAACGGTCTGTAAAAGAAAGAAATAACTAACTGTGACCCAGATTGAGGAAGGAGAACGGCTCAAGGAGTTGTGTAACAATGTAACTTTGGGAACAGGTGTTTTTGGCCATAAATCATCGGTGCACCCTACGCAGTTTATGATTTCACCTCACACAATGCATATTTAAGCATATATTGTGTACATATACATGCGGTTTAGTAATATTGTAGTTTTTCTATGACCAACTGATAGATTGCCCGTGTCCTTTAATCTTCCTGGTGAAAATGTTACCGCGTTCAACTGACAATCGATAGTTGGAAGGATAGCGAATGCTTTAACCTACGGTGAAGGACAATTTAAATGTGCACAGAAGACAGACATTGCAGGAACTGGATGTCAAGCGATGTGGCTGATAGTTCTGAGAATTAAAAAAGTGGAAGCGGGTACCTTACGGCGGTAGTTGAACTTAACAATAAGTACCGACCGGAAAACTGTCCATGGACTAACCTGTTTCGATGGCTTTGATTTCGGGTCCGTCGTAGGCGACGGTGGTCGAGTAGTCTGCCATTGCCCGAGGCTGGTGTCAAACGGCCGTCCGGAGTCAAACGGGAAAGGGCGTCCAATCGAACGGGCGAGAGCGCGTTAACGGATCTAGAGCGAACGGAGCGGTGAGTAGCCGAGTCGGGGAAAATGTCCGGGAGGTGAGAAGCCTTCCGTCGCAGGTCGATAAAGGGCGGCCGGGCCGCATGCGCCCCGGCCAGACTCCCTGACGACACCATTCATGGAAAACAACTGACGCATCGCCTCCCAACCGGCGTCCCTTTCCGACAAACAACAACGCTCCCATAAACTGTTCCACGAAAATAATGTATCTCTTCCACCTAACTCTCCAGAACTGCTGGAATATTCGCTAACCTGAAATACAATTTCGTACCCACTGACACATCATATCGAGAACAACGGTAGGTACCAAATGACGGACTGGCGGACACCGATGGCAGGTTTGTTCCAAAGACTACTATAAGGTTTAATATACCTGTTTTGTGGTCTGCGAGGGGCTGGAATACCGTGGGTTCGTGATGTTTCTGCCTCTTCTCGCTGGTTTGGTCTTTTGCTAGACCGGTTTCGGCTGCTCGCCATCTTCAGTAGCGGTGTTGTTAGTCCCTGTTGGCACTTTTGGAATAACAATAACAAAATGCGTATATATACAACTGACAAACACTACAGTACAAGTGAAAGTAACAGTGCAGTGAGGATGCCCGAAAACATCCAAAGTGCCAACAGTGACGAACACCGCTACTGAAGATGGCGAGCAGCCGAAACCGGTTAGCAAAGGACCAAACCAGCGAGATGAGACAGAATCACCACGAACCCACGGTACTACTATAAGGGTTTGTCATGCTGAATTAACCGGACTTATGCTGGCATTAGGGGACACTACTGGCATAAATCCCAGGATTATCGGCTAAACAAAGTCTCTACCTTTCTGAAATTATTCTCCCGCCTCGGACTTGACGGTGCATTCGGCCGGGTTACGTTAGGGTCGCCGGGTCAATCTTCAGTTTCAGGAACACGAAAATCCTTGCATTAAACTGGATTTTGAAATTTTCGTCAAACCGTAAACTTTGACAATATAAATTGTATAAGCAGTCGCACTATTATAATAGAATTAATAATTTATTTCACGGCCATCGAGCGATGCATTCGTCCACTACGGTATATATGTACGAGGCAAAGATAACTGAGCGCTCGAAACCGTGCCTCAGCCCTTGAGGCCGCTGAGGTCCCACCCCACTCTTGTATAAGATAAATCTTACAATATGTATCTATACATCGCTTGAATCTATTTTAAGTAGTTTCAGAATTATAAGTGTTCGAAGTCTGAACTACTGGCGTTTTTTTTAACTTGCAACCTGATTAGAAAAACGTATTCATCTTAAAAATTGAGTAGTAACTTAAGTATATGAATAGATTACTAAGGCTAGATAACTATTAGTAACATTTACTGGCGTACCGACCATTACAACACTGTACTGCTTTCTATTAAATACTACTTAATTTACTTTCATTATGCACGTACGTATGATAATTTGTGTATCTTATACACGACTATATCAGTTATAATCTACGAGTTACCATTTCTATTTTCAACATTCCGTCTAAAAAACATCCTAAATCTAAATGAATATTATTTTCCTATACTGTCTCCTATAACAGAAACACGCAGGGTGTTTAACTGTTTCTGTTCAGCTATCATCCGAACATGAATACAGAAAATCGGGTCTTATGATATTCCACTACCCTTCCTCCTACCAAAACCCGACACAAATAAGGTTGTTTATATTAACCTAACAGGTTTCGGCTACGTCTCGCGAATGTTGACGACCCAACGTGAATAACAATATCTGGGGGTCTCTGGTATAGCGATTACGTTGTTCCGTTTTCCAGTTCCGGTCCCGGATAGATCGGTGCCACTTTATTAAGCCCATCACGTAACCCCCTTTCCCAAGTTCTATCCGCAGGTCCGATTGTCTCGAGGAACCCCAACCGACCCGCCGACGACTCCCCGAACCCATCTGGGCCCGGCCAATCGATCTCGAATAGCAATGAAGGCCGCTCTGCAGTAGGAGAGCAACTAATTTGATTCCGGGTATTAAGACTCGGCACCACTGCTTATTCTACCCTGACTGACACGAGGATTTAAAACTAATACTTTAGTAAACAGACCTGAATATTGATAACAATTCATATATTATTATATTCAAGTTTATCTTCATTGCCCTGAGATTGTTCAATGTTATCACGCAGGTTCAGTTAGTTATTGTTAACTTTGGTAGAACTTTGGCAACAGATGTCCACATCCAAAAGAGCCGAGCGACAGAAGACAATAAGTATGTATAGCGATATGTATTTCCTTTATATGTTCTTTATATATTTCCTTCATTGAGCTCCCATGAAGCATCCAGTCAGCACTATACTGAGATCACAGTACATCATCGGGGATGCTTCACAGTCGTGCAGAACGCAACGTTGAACTGTTACCGCGGAACGGTAAACTGAAACTTCCGTTTCAACTTCCTATGCCTTTCAGCCGTGATACGATTATACCGTCCTCCTTGCATTCCTCGCTATACAGGTTCGTGGAAACGAAGGAAAACGATGGAAGAAAATTAGATAAGAGTTCAACAAATACATATCCGCAATACGAATGACACAAAATGTGGGCCACATGGATTGCGCGTTGCGACAACTTGCACTGAGTCATGAGACTGCGCTTCGGACTAGTTTATTTTCTACAGGACCTCTTTTTAATTCCACAAGCGAATGTACACTCGATCCTCTTCATTATATAGATTCAAAGTTTGAACTTTTAAAAAGTTTACAGTTGAACAACAAAGTGCGCAATAAATTACATTTCGTCTGGTCCTGTCAGGATTCAAATGTATTAAAAAAAAATCGCTATAAAATTCCAGTTTAATAAATAATAAAACGGAAATCATACCGTTACAACCGTTATAACGGTTACGGTTATACCGTTTTTAACACTGAACTAGGCGTATCCCAAAAGTGTTATGTTCAGTATAAATGTACGCATAAATATTTCTACTCACAAATAATACCCCTGTTGGGTAGGGGTGGTAGGAATTTCGGGTACTACTCGCTAGAAAAATAATACAGTGTCGGGGTAATCGTCAAGCAATCAATAGATGTTTATTGTAATATCATAACATATAATGTATCTTAATAACTAAGATCTCATTCGTATCGTATAGGTCATTACATAATAGTCTCGTCGATGGTATAATCTTAAGTCACAATAGGTAGCTTTATCATTATATCGAGGTTTTAGGTCTACTTGCGGGGATTGTCAATATAATGAATAAGGCACCAATGGCAGCACTGCCTCTTCTTAAAATAAATAACTTAATATACAACTCCCTTAACTGAAATTAATTTATACTTAAAATTATAAAATAAGATTAAAAATTATTTTACACTATGATAAATATTTTTACCTTAAAGTACGATAAAATTACACCGTGTATAAAATGTGTACAGCTGTATTTATATCACCTTTGTTAGTAATTTTTTTCTTTCTAACAGAGCACACATTTAAATTTAAAGTGTTAAGAACAATTCTCTTAAACAGCGATTATTGTTAAAATTCTTAAACAGTTCCACTAGTCAAAATTCAATTAACAACAAACTTAAGCTAATTAGCTACTTTTTGTTTTGTTTAAGCGCGGTTCCCTCATTGCTGCAGTAAATAGACACACAACAAAAAGTGTTTGAAAAGAAAACTGAAACGTTTAAGAACCAAAAAAAAAATAAATAAATAATTAAATCCCGCACGCGGTCTCGCCGCCGTGCCGGGGTGGCAAGAAGAAGGGCGTTCGGCCGGCCACTCGAGCCTTATCATCAGGTAACTGACATTGGGTGGCTTATTACTGGGATTCAACTACCAAGGTAACCCGGAAGTTAAAATGATTATCAATCGAGCGCTGTTAAAGACTAGAATTGGGGTGGTTATTATACAAATAAGAGCGATGTTTCGTGACAACGGCTAGGAAAAGACATTTTTTTTCTCAATTTAATATATAGCGATGTTGCTTGGCGACTAATATAATTGAAATAACAAGAGAGACGCCTAGTAGCCAGCCAATTCGGCGAAAGTTGAGTCCATCTCGTCGGCAAGCGACTTGTAGCGATCTTTGTTGAGGCCGAGTTCGTCTGGAACATAGCAGGAAAATTATTAGGTTTAGATTCGGAAAAACCTCATCTAAGGATAACACCTATGAACGATTAATATTTTCACAATTCTGGTTAAAACGAACCGGCATTTAATATTTCCGCAATTAAATTAACTTTAATGAATAAAAATGTCGGTTTAAAAAATAACGTTAATGTTTACGAACAATGTAGAACTAGTGTAATACTTATTCCTACTACGCACATGAAAAACATGATGGTGTTTCAATAGCAAATAAACGTAGAGCACCTAACCGGTTAATAGAAACTGTAGGGATTCAAGTGCAGAGTAAATACGCTTTGCGATCGGGAATTTTATTATTAGATGAGCGTCATTTTCGAGTGATCCGTAAGCTCAACTTCTAAATCTCAATCAACCTCCCGATTGATTAATGAACTCGCCACCTAAGTTGGTCATAATTGAATAACGCCACCTTTAATTTCAGCGAGGAAAACATCGATAAGATGTTGTGGGGGCGCGGGGGGGGGCTTCAATTTTGTTTCAGTTATTAAATTGCTACTGAATTACTCTCAAGATCTTTTTGGTGGATTTACAATCGAATAAAGAGACAAAGGAACCCGGGATTTTCGAACTCCGCCTCCGAAATTTCGCAATCCGCGCTGCGCTCTTTATTTATGGAAAACTCGGGGAAAACTGAAAACGCGGGTCTATTTCGAAAACCGTGACTCACCGTGTTTCGAAATAAAACCAAGTAGACGCCGACATTTTGCCGCATGACCCGTTTGTCGGGCGCGCTATGAGTCCTATATTTACACTCCGCTCGGGGCTTTTCTTAGTTTTGGCTCCGAGCCCCGCTGCAGCGATGAAGTTTATTACAGCGGTATTACCGGACTCTTGTTCCTAATTAGATTCGGAGTGCAATTTTTCTCGCCGCTCCGACATGTATCGATCGGTATCCGGTAGATAGGGCCGCGATAAAACCCTAAGCTAATAATAATAGATGGTTCTGAAGACTATCGGCCGTAGAAACGAAATTATGTCGAAATTAATTTATTATTTGCACCAGTTTAAAACCCATAATTTGCACTCTCGGACATTTTTATTTTAGGTACCCTGTACTATAATAATAAGTGCCCTCTACCCTAAATATTAAAATAGGAAATGCTAGAACTTCGTATCAAATAAGTTATTAATGGAACTCGACTTGAGAACTACTAATATCGATTGAACCACTCTACCAGGTATTGCTTAGACGCTCCTGTCCTACTGCGTGTTTAGTGTGGAGATCGGTTGTATCGATTGGTTGGCTGGTATTTTTCGATAAATGAATATAAAATTCGTTCGAATCATCTGGTTATTACATTCAAAGCAATAACTCCCCCGAAATTTATGTCTCAATTAAAAATTCGCCCGTTAAAATACAAAAATCTGTCGCGTTTTGTCCGAGAAACGTCGCCGGAATGTCGGCCCTGCCCCGAATCCTTAATGGCGCATATCGATCCCTCGTTTTAATTGTCCTTCGGCCGGCTCACATATATATATAAAAACGGGCGCGGATTAATAGCGTTGATTAGGGGGCGAAGGGGCGGAAAGTGGGAGCGGGTCCAATGGAGGCGGCGGTCGTCGGTGGGGCCGGGGCCCGACTGCACGGCACCCCCATTACCTGTACAGCTCAACTCCTTTTCCGAAGCTCACAATCGACGAATACTTTCCCAACTGGAATCGGGCGCAAGATTAGTCCAGCCGAGTTTACAGTTCACTCCTCGAGAATTTCAACTCCGGGTGATTTCCATCCGTTTTCCTCCAGTAGTTCGACGTGGAGTATCTGGCGCAAATAAGTTGTAATGGCCAATCGAATTAAGGCCGTGAAATGAATCCCGATAGTTTTATAATATCGATATAATTCAGTTTTGTCAATTCCGTTTTGTAATCATTTTACCGCCTTCTGGTTACGCGACATTGTGACTGTGAACTGCTTCCAATTACCGCGAATTTACTGTAGTTATTCGTTTTGCCTAAGACTTGGTCCGCATTGGCTATGCAATCAACTTAATCGAAATTCCGCCGATTGATGCAGTCCATTTTCTAGATTCATGCGAACAGGTTTCCTTTTTCCTACCAAGAATAAGGTTACGAGACAATCGAAATGATCAATTTAGCGCGGCAAATTTTGACGTAAAACATTAGTGCCTGTCGATTTCCCGAATATATGACTGCAATAAAATTCACTAATGAATTCAGTTTTTGATAGCGACCCGTAAGAAAAATGAATTCCACATTCTCTAGTTTTAATAGCCATTAAAGCCTGCGCTCGTATTTATATCAAAAATCGTTCATCATAAAATATTATATTCGATTTTATTCTTTGGACGTCACTTTCAAACCCCAAATGAGATTAGTATTCCTAATTAGACTGAAGAATGCGTACAAGTCAATCGCACCGTGACATAATTTAAGTGTACAGTCGCAAATTAGTGCAAACGAAATCGATTCTCATCCAAAAAACGTTGTTTGTAGACTATTAAATATTAAATTATCCAGCCCGCGGAAATATTCGCCAATTTTATTTGGCGCTGGGAGTGAGGGTTGATGTATTTTAGAAGTCCCATTTCATTCGAGCGCTGCTCCACTTCATTAAACTGCTGCAATTTCAAATCCAATTTATTCTCAACATTTTTTAGTTGATTTTATTGCGCTGTGCAACTGCTATACGGCCATTATCGGTCTAATTGGCGTAACTGAGCCTTAATAAACCGAGGAAGAGAAAATCGTCGTTGTTTCAGGCATTTGCCCAATGCGCAGCGTTGAGAGTACACCGGATTCTTTCCGGAAACTTCTTCACTTATCTCCGGAGGCCCAATATGAAGATTCTTTCGCTTCCCGCAAAGAACTTAAAATTGTACCAGTATCGATCCTAAGTCGACAAAAGATTTTTTTCCGGCCCCTTTGTAACTTTTTGAAATGAACGCTCATGAATTCCAGACAGGCACACCATCAGATTTTAATCACATGCCGAGTAGGTTTGAAATTTCCTTCATAATTTATCAAGCCTAAAATGAGGCTTTCTTAATTTACTAAATATCTTCTTTAAATTTATTTATTACATTGCTCTATTTAGGTGCGAACTAGTGAAGCATTAAATAATTCACAACCTTCTTTTTTTTTGCAAAAGGTAATTTCTATTCAGTGTCCCTCAAAACTACCGGATTTACGTGATTCGTCAAGTCATCGCCAATGCGATATGTTAATTGTGGAATACATTTCTTTGCCTTTCATGAATAATAACAACAGAATCAGGTTTTGTCGGGCCCAAATGCATTCAATAAAAACGAAAACGAAATGGTCGTTGCATTTTTAAGACTATGGTGACTATAGAAACGACACCATATTGCAAATAAATGCCTCGACGAAAGAAAAATGCCCAGTATTGTCTAGGAAAAGACGATAACGAGCATTTTACACTCTATTAAAACTTTTTTTTAAATGTCGAATAAAACAAAGCCGATTCTTTCGAAAAAAACAGGTTTCTTCTGTCGTTAGTAGCAGATGAGAATTTCACAACACAGATAAAACATGAAAATAAATAAAACTATAATAAAAGAAAATCATATATCGCTTAAATCAATCTCATTAAGCATCAAGGGTTGTGTACCTTGCGTGTTAGTTGCTCCAGCAGTAACGTTTGCGAGGCTTAGGAAGGAGAGAAAGGGAGAGCCCGGAATGAAAGTAATAAAAAGGACTACTTCACAGGTAATAGGTAAAAACTAATTGATTTTTTAATTAATTAATTAATAAGAAAAAACAATTGAGGAAACAAATGTTAAGGTCGATTAGTGCGAGTGTTTTAGTAGCCGGTAAGTTCGGCGAAAGTTGAATCCAAGTCGTCGCAAATTGCTTTGGTTTTCTCCTTTTCGTGGAAGAGGAGATCTGAAAAAAACAGTTTTAACGATATTAGCTCTATTCTAGAATTAGTTTGGCGCACGCATGCCGAATACCGTACAATACACAATTATGTTAAATAAACAAAAAAAAATTGTAAAGATCGTAAAATAAGTTAACGAGCTCTGAAAATGGTGATTAGAATGAATTATTAAAAATTATGAAATGATTGACGGTGAACTGTTAAGAATAAAAAAAAAAGAAACATTGCGACATATAAAGCACAACAGACGCCGAGACTGCGCCCCAAATTCTCGGAGTAATAATTGTTCGGATAATTTGGCTCGTAATTTTTGTAATTTTTGATGTATGAAAATTGTAAGGCAAGCGGTAATAAGCCCAATTAGTTCGTGGGGGGCCGATTCTTTACCTTCTAGCCTGTCTACTTCCTTCTGGAGCTTCTTGACAGTCTTCTCAGCGTACTCAGCGCGAGCCTCGGCCTGCAATTAATTCCAATGTAAAGTAAACGGAATAATACTAGAAAGAGACAATTAAAATATTGCACCAGAACCATAAAAATGTGTACAGGTCGATGTAGTCAATAGAGTGCTTCTGACTTCTAAATATATGACAGGAAACCTGGTATCTGGTATTCTGAATTTACGATCAAAAAAATTTTTCCTGTTTATTAAAAAACGAACTTTAGTTAAGTATATTTCCGCACCACCCTCCGGGGGCGCTAGTTTATCGGTGAAAGTGCACTCAACGAACTTTAGTTAAGAACATTTCCGTACCACCCTCAGGGGGCGCTAGTTTATCGGTGAAAGTGCACTCAACGAACTTTAGTTAAGTACATTTCCGTACCACCCTCAGGGGGTGCTAGTTTATTGGTACAAATGCACCGAACGAACTTTAGTTAAGTACATTTCCGCAACACCCTCAGAGGGCGCTAGTTTATAGGTGAAAGTGCACTCAACGAACTTTAGTTAAGTACATTTCCGCACCACACTCAGGGGGCGCTAGTTTATAGGCGCTAGTGCACTCAACGAACTTTAGTTAAGTACATTTCCACACCTCCCTCAGGGGAGCGCTAGCGTCTCGGTGCAGGTAGACCCAACGAACTTTAGTTAAGTACATTGCCGCACCATCCTTAGGGGGCGTTAGTTAATCGGTGCAAGTGCACTCAACGAACTTTAGTTAAGTACATTTCCACACCTCCCTAAGGGGAGCGCTAGCGTCTCGGTGCAGGTAGACCCAACGAACTTTAGTTAAGTACATTTCCGCACCACCCTCAGGGGGCGCTAGCTTATCGGTGCAAGTGCACTCAACGAACTTTAGTTAAGTACATTTCCGCACCACCCTCAGGGGGCGCTAGCTTATCGGTGAAAGTGCACTCAATGAACTTTAGTTAAGTACATTTCCACACCTCCCTAAGGGGAGCGCTAGCGTCTCGGTGCAGGTAGACCCAACGAACTTTAGTTAAGTACATTTCCGCACCACCCTCAGGGGGCGCTAGCTTATCGGTGAAAGTGCACTCAACGAAGTTTAGTTAAGTACATTTCCGCACCACCCTCAGGGGGCGCTAGCTTATCGGTGAAAGTGCACTCAATGAACTTTAGTTAAGTACATTTCCGCACCACACTCAGGGGGCGCTAGTTTATCGGTACGATAATCTACGGTATCCCAACCCCTCTCAGATCACAAAACAGGTATTCTAAACTAATAATACGGATATTTTAAATATCATTCTCAATAAAATAAATCACACTGCAAAAACTATTGCAAGATTTCTCACCTCCTTCAATTTGACGGACAGTTCTTTGATTTGACGTTTGTATTCCTCTACTCGCTGGTTGGCCTGAAGGAGAAAACAAAATTTGTTAATAAATAAATTATAACACACAATATCTCTTTCGAGCGGGCTCCAAGCAACGCTCAAATTTCAAATGAAGTATTTCAGAAACAATGAAGAGATGAGCGTGCGTTATGCGAAGCCAATTCTATATTTCTTATGAACTAGTCCAAAAGTGGGACTATGATTGTCTTATTGTTTTTTTAGAATATAGATAATGTAGAGTTCTTTTCCAGGTAATAGGAACGTACCTTTTCCTCTGAAACCTCAAGGGATTTCAAGCTGTTGCCGACCACCTTCAATTCTTCTTCCAGTTCCATGATCTTCCTGCAATTACAGAAATCATATATGTTTGTAACTTTCAAATACAACGAAGTATTGAGATGTGTCGAAGCGTGAGAAAGGGTGAATGTATTTTAAAATTATTGCAAAATAAAATGGTATACTAACGAATCTCCAGATTTGACGCGATCTTCAGCCACTTCAAGCTCGTCTTCAACGAATGCCAGCTTCCTTGCCACCTTTGAACCACAATTTGAAAAGTTAGCAAAGTCAGTTATGGGACAGCAAGTTGAACTTGTTGCGACAACTTTACGCGGAAACGGTCTGGTCAAAAGAAAACGCCTTCGCCAGCTCTATATTTCCTGTCTCAAATAAAATTTTCCCGGGCGTTGATTGACAAAAAAATCAGTCGTCTTTGAACATTAAATGCTACACTAATTCCCGTGATATTTTTTTTATTATATATATATTCACTTACTTCTACTGAGCAATATTTTCCGACAAACTTAATAAAAAAAATGGAACATAAATTATCAATAGCCCTTTAAAGGTGTTTGACATCCCCAAGCAGTTAATAAAAGGATTAAAAGATAAAAATCCCACCTTGAACGCGTTTAATTATTTAAATTATCTCTACAAAGTTATGTTCATTTAAACAATTTTAAATAACTTATTGATATTAAAAATTGATGATCTTTCAAATTTTCTGATGGCGTGTTCAATAACACTACTCCGATCTGAAGAATTATTTGGAGACAAGGTTAAGTATTATATCCGAGTCTAAATCTAAATGGAAAATTAACTCGAAGTGTATAAAACAATAAACTTATAATATTTTAAGTGAATTTGTCATTAAACCTCACCTCATCGGACTTTCCATCAGCGTCTTCTGCGAGCATTCGCGCCTCCTTCAATTGGTTGGTCAGTTGGTCCATCCTCTCCTCATCCTGTTGACTCCTGTTCTCCAATACCTTGCACATACTGTAATAAAAGAAAATTCGTATTTTCTTATAAACAATAAGAATATTTACAACTACATCCAGGACTATAATTATTTGACAATATTTAACAAAATAAAACAAGTATATTCTAGTTGCTTGGCGGATTCATGGAATGTAACTCCTTTATAATTAATATTTACCTCCTTTTGCATTATTGGGGGATGTTATCACCCGAATTGCATGTTTGCTTTTGGCTTAATGCAATCCATATACAATGTGATTAGACCCATTTACATATATATCGCTTATTAATATATTTCCTGACTTGATCATATCGATAAATGAAATTTTAAATATACCATATAGTCAATCAAAACAAAGAAATAAAATGATCTGCTTATAATGCTTCATTCTATCCCGTTTCATTATTCTATATTAGAAAAAAAATAATAATAATAACTTATATGCTTGCGGGGTTCCCGCCCCATACGGGGGTGCCCGTCTATTTTAGCTTACACAAAAGAAGGAGAACAGAAATAGAACTTGTATTTATAAATATGGTAGCTATCAGCTAGGTTTTATCCGGCTCTATTAAAACGTGTGATGTGGACCGCCTCAGATAGATATCACCAGATATTTTCCTATTCCTTTTTAATCAATGATCAGCTGTTAAATAGCAAATAAGGACGAGAAAGAACGTTTTTCTTCATAGATAAGGTAATTTTACAGAATTGTTTCTTCCAAAGGCCTGGAGTCAGTTGGAATAACTTCAGGGATCATATGATGTGTGTTTGTTTAACAAACATTGAAAAATAGACGATGGTCATTTCAACGAGATGCAATAATGTTCAATACATTTAAGATGGAATCGGATATGTACTCTGTACATATACTGTGTGTATATGGATAGTAGGTAAGTAGTTTACCGGAAGGACTCATCGGCGGCCTGTGAAGCCTCAGCCAGCTTCTGGGCAGCTGTTCCAGATCTCTCTTCAGAGCGCTCCAAGTCTTCCTCAATCATCTGCACCTTCCTGTTCAGAGCAGCTACCTCGCCCTCGGCCTACGGTCACAAATCGTCATTGTAAGTGGCTATTTTTAGACAATACGTTTAGCCTATATTACATCTTTTGCCGGCTTATATTACAACGAGGACTGCAAGTACAACCAGCAGGCTGTTTCGGGAGAAGTAAATTTGCTCAAATTGAGGAGATGACAGAAAAATGCGGCGATTGAGGTTTTCAAGAAGAAAGACGGAGCGTGATACACAGAAATTTTGATACCGCGAAATAAGATTACAGTCCTGGGAACATTTCCGCCTGAAACAGCCTTTATTTAACCAGAGCTTTAATAACTTATAATTTTTTATCTAACGAATCTATTAGCAAAATTCAATTTTTATACTTTTTATACTTTTCTTAAAATGTGTAAAAAAAGGGTAATACTTTTCCAGTAAGTATAAAATAATATTTCATAATAGTTCCCTTTTGGGTGAATAATAAGTGAAACGTACATTGGTAAGGGCCTTTTCCTTCTCCTCCAAGTCCTTATTGGCCTGTTCTAATTCTTGTTTATTGCGCTGGAGATCGGCCTCGACTTGCGCCAACTTCTTCTGAAGATCACGTACATCTTCAAGAACCTGTTGGAGACACAAACAGATGAATGCTTGAGTGCACAAAAAAGAAAGATGATATAATTTAAAATTAGTTCTGAAGTACTCAGAATTTCTATATTTGTCTGCTAGGACTAATATTGACTTTTAATTAGTACGTTCAAAAGAATTGACCCAAATATACACTTAGGGACATTCCATTAAAAAAATCACACAGATATAATAAAACGTCCTGAAAGTATTTTAATCTGGCCTTTCCCTCTTTCAATATTTTTAGATAAAAGTTTTTAAATACTCAATGTTCAGTAAACTGAATTGTAATCTTGTACTTTTCTTAAAAACTGTTTCCCGATAAAACACAAATCCAAATCAAGTGGGTGAGACGCCCCAATAAAGTGGGTCCGGCATACTTAGAGCGTTCGGAGTGCTC